>CM049394.1:6118945-6716445 GCA_026937815.1 Etheostoma perlongum | reverse complement strand
TGTTTCTGTCTGAATAGATTCTGTAGTACAGTTCAGGATCCTTCTCCCAATCTCCATTGTATGTTTTACTATTTTAATGTTCTGGGCAACTTTAAAATGCTCTATATTTATCATCAAGTCAGTCAGACAGCTTTGTGCTGGTAAAAAAATAAAAACTGCACTAATTTATGTCTTCAACTGTTGCCGTGCACTCACAGCTATGGGTTTAATGAGCAGTAGCAAGCAATTTGCATCCTGCCCCCTCTCCCCCCCCTGTGTTTTAGCTCTCAGGCTACATCTGGTCTTGCCTTGCCCTCTGATTGGTGGAACAGAATGTAACATAAGGGATTCCATAACAGGAGGCAGTCGGACTTTGTGTTTGCTAATTGAATAAGCTCCTTTCAAACATTCCCTTTTTTGTGGGATGTTTTCTTCTCGGTCTTCATCGCTAACAGAGACACACACCAACAAAGAAAGGAGGCCATGGCATTTCAATCACCAACACAGATATAAAAAATGCAGGTGCTTAGTTTAAATTATTGCTAATGCAAGTAAAGAAAAGTCAAAGTTTTTTTTGGATTACCATACCGTCGCGTCAGGCAGCACCTTCAGAGATAAGGATGTGGAGAGGAGGGCTGATTAGGAATAGATTAACCTACTTCTTCAAAGAGTCACAGGTACTTCCACATTTCCAACAAAGTTAAGACAAATATGTCTGTACTGTCTTGTATTACCGTTCTATTAACCAAGGGCAACCTGCTAGCCTCTAAAAAGTAAATTTAATTTGTACTTCCAGTCGTTTTGTAAGAGTAGGTGATTTTTTTTATGATATTGGGTATCTCATTTTGGAATGAAACTTAATTTCATTTACAGTAAGCCCATGTTAGAGCTGAGCCTATAAGCTCCATGGCTGCCTCGTCAGCCCCACCTCAAGACTGTGTGTGACTTCTGAGCAGCAAAGGAGATGAGGATGATGATGAGGACGATGATGATGATGGTGGGAGTAATGATGAGCGGGGATGAAGGCTGGTCGGCCCAGTAATAACCGTCCACCACTAATGTGGTCTAGGCCGCTTGAAGCCAGGCGTGTGGGAGGGTGTCAGCCGAGGTGCTGTGTGTGTGTGTGTGTGTGTGTGAGATGAAGGGATGGATATTGGCTTCACTTGGATAGAATTGCAGCCTGAAATGAAGGAGTTTTCAGGCACATACTGTACATCTATGGGTAAGGCCAGCAGTTTTTTTTTTTTTTTTACCAATTTTGTGTGGTCTAGACCTACTCTATCTGTAAAATGTCCTGAGATAACTTCTGTTATGATTTGACACTATACATACAATTAAATGTAATTTAATTGATCATTAATTGGAGTAGAGGTTGACCGATTAATCGGCCGGCCAAATAATTGACCGATTTTGGCATTTTTTACATAATCGGCATCGAGTATATCAAGCCAATTAATAGGCAGGCGCATCTGCAGGCAGCCTAGTAATAAAAACATGAATAGGCGACATTTTTTACAACACACCCAGACCAGCTGCCACCAGCCTATCCCCTTGTAAAGTCTGTGAGCATGACAACGTCAGACGCTATCGTTAGTAGAAGCATGTTGCTGGTGTTCGGGATTAACTGTACTACTGAAACCGCAGAAACACCACGGCCACACCGCTGTGAACGCTCACCGGACTTATCATTTATCAGAGTTTGGTTGGTACCCCTGTCCGTGGCAGTCTCATCCACTCCGTATCTTTATAACGGAGCTAACCGGAGCTGACTGGAGCTAACTGCTTATGGAATTGCTAACCGAGTCTTCAGTTCTGCATGTATTTGTCCATAAACTCCATTTATGGACTCGAGCACGAATAAAAGCCTTTGTTTTATTAAATTGTCTGGACGACTTTTAAATGACAACTCAGAGTTGTTTCAATGACAGACACCTGCACAGATTAGATCTTAAAGGTGCAATGTGTAGGAATTTATTTCTCCCATCTAGCGTTGAGATCATATATTGCAATCAACTCTCTCGCACCACGCAGTTCAAAATACGTATTACAGCTTCTACCCCAGTTCATGCAAATGTAAAAATCCAAGCCAAAAGGAATACGTGGAATTGATGGTGGTGGTTAATATGTATGAAAAAGGACTACTTTGTGAACGGGCAACACCAATTTTGATAATGAACTAAACACGTTACACACTGGACCTTTGAGTGCAAAAGGACATGTAACAGTAGGATCCCCAAAACACAGTACAACATTAAAACAAATGAGTCAACAAGAATTTACTTTGGTTAGCCCTAGTCTTATGTGATTCAACAGGAGTTAAGAGGAAACAGTGTTGAGATTAAAATATATCACTTTTTGTATAGATCGTACTATTGTTAAAATTGCAAGTTTATTTTTTTTCATTAAAGTTTGCAGATTTGTGTTCTTAGAAGTTTGATAAATGCTGCTACAGTAAGTGCACTAAACTTTTATTTTTTCATTGAAAAGTTTAATTGACAAAGTTTATTTTCTGTTATCATGTGTGTTTTTTTATACATTATTTATAAAATAATATATATATATATATATATATATAATATATTATTGTTACATTTAATCTTTCAAAAAATATCAGCCGTAATGACTCTGCAGCTTTATCGGCCATCGGCTGACCCTGATTTCTAAAGATTGGAAACCCTTATCAGTCAACCTCTACATTGGATTTTTCTTGTAAACAAACAAAAGCTATTTATAGATCATTTACCTGTATGTATGTACTAGCTGTCATTGGAAGTGTTAGCAACGGTGACTGAGAATGGGAGTTTTCATCTTCATGGCTGAACACGAGTGCAGTGGGAAAGAAATGTCCCTTGAGCTGCGTTCCCCTTTAACTGCGTAAAGGATCATGCTGTTACGTGTGTCCTTGTCCTGCACTTATCAAATGTATGCTATTCTTGACACTGACCTTTGTTTAGTCCCAAAAATACTCAAGTTCAGTAGGGTGCAGTGCCATTACTTAACAAAACCCAAACAAAAAGCTGTCCCTCCTTTCACAAAACCTGCATCACTGCCCACCTCTCATACAATCTCATTCTTGCTGAAATACCATCATACACACTGACACCAAACATCCTTAGAAATCCACGGCGAGGTTTACCAGATAATTTATCACTGCAGACTTTGCAGTTTTGCTTCAGTGTGAAGAAATCGCTTTCTTTTCTCTCAGGAAATAACATTTCAAGTGTTTGTGAGCGCCAGGATGAGCTGCGTATGGATGTTTGCCCCTTGTGCTGTTAAAATTGATAGCTCCAAACTTTAGAGAGCAGCACAGGCATCTAAGTGGCTCTGAACCCGTGTTGTCATTTGGTCCATTAAAAATACAGCTGGTTTAGGAACCAGTGCCATATTGGGTCTCAGTACCCAACCCTACCACTCAGTCAGCCATTACGGCTCAAAACCCAAAGGTTAAAACCTTTTTATTACGATTTAAATTAATATACTCTTTCCTTGACTTCTAGCAGCTGATAGTCTTGATTTTTTAACAAAAACGAAGGAAGAAAGACAGAAGAAGTCAGACTTGTGGAACACGTGATTGTTTGGGAGGATATTCAAATCTTATTAGGTATCAGATGCCACATTGTCTACATCTGATAAAGATTAAGATTTGCATGGCATCCAACCCTGTCTTGACAGTATTAATGAACTACTCTTTTCTTTTATAGCCATCCATGTATTTAAATTCATGAATTATCTACATTATATAGTAGTTAATATTGGTTGTGGTCCGGTGTTTTTTCACCGGATCAAGATTGCCTATTCACAGGAAAACAATGCATATATGTAATAAGTTCTTGCAAACGGCGAGTCAAATTTTAAGACAAGATAAGAGAAGATGACTGATGGAAAAACGAGACAGTTTGAGCCCAAAACTGCATGAGGAGGACAGAATAAGATAAGAGAGCAGACGCTGACAGAATAAAAGCTCAAGAAGAGGCAGCGATGTGAAGGAGAAGAGATGAAGTGAGAAATGAGAACAAGCACAGCTCAATATGTCAGTGTGAAGAATTGCGGAGGTTATTGTGTGCCTTTGTCTCTCATTCAAAATGGAAGTTTAACTGACATGCGGCACAAGAATGGGACAGTTGGGTGTAGTTTAGGAAAATATTGTGGGTGGGTTTACAAAATGTACATTTTAGTGACACGTGTCATTGAAATGTACATTGGTGGGAGACAGGATTAAGTTGTAATTCAATTTAGGGAGATTAAATTCAGTCAGTTTTAGCAAATAAAGCTAAACTTTCAAGGGATACACCAGCAACAAAACAGGGTTATGCAGCTCAGATTTTTTTTTTTTTGTAATTCTCTTTAATTCAATGCACATGCATGCGTGTACACACACACGCACACACACAGGCACACACACACAGGCACACGCACGCCTCCTGGAGCCAGCACACATACACTTCTCACAAATGGACACAAAAAGACATTAAATGCACACATTCCATCTGTATTTGAAGTAGTCCGAGACCAAATCATCTCTGCCTATAAATGTTGCCAACTCATGCCTTTCCTTTTTTATTGCTCATTATCTGTTAGTTATAAAGACATGGTTGTCATAAAAGTGAATGAGGAAACTGACCCTCTAGGGAAGCCATTGAGGCACGGGAGTCTGGTTTTTGCACTGCTGGACTGCTGAGTGCATGACAATCCCCAGGAATTGTTCTACATAATAATATTGCCAAGAGCTCACTTCTTCTTTTCTTTCTATTGTTTTTTTTCCTGTTGGCTGCTCTGTTGCTTCCCTGTTCTTCCGTCTGCATTCCTCTTCTTTCTTTCTCTTTTGCCTGTATTTTTCTACTAATTCTGTTATGTCCGTCATTCTTGCTCTAATAAGCCCCCCTCCCCACAACAGTGGCTGACCTAATGGAATAGAGTCTTTTTTATTTAAAGGTGTCCTACCACACAACACCGTTTTTACTTGGAATTTTAGAAATATGTTAGGTCTATATGTGTTGAAAATGAACTGCTACCCCCTCTGTCAGCTCTAGCCACTGAAAAGAAATAAGAGGAGAAATCAGGCCAATCGCATAAGCTGGTCAGTTTGATGTCATGTTGCCTGAGCTTATTACTATTCATGAGCTGGGTAAAGGATGCTGATAGCCAGGCTCTCATTTGTTAGCTGTTGCCAATCAGAGTCAAGCCGCTTAGCTCATTGAATATTAATGAGAACTGGCACAAATGGAGCTGAATCTTCCTGCAGGTTTTCTATACCACGCTAGAAAGGTTTGGAACCAGGTAACTAAGACATTTTTTATACAAGAAATGTGTCCATGGTAGAACTGCAGACATTACTACAAAGTGATGAAATACGTGTGCCAGGGTAGGCACAGGGTGTCCATCTTGGTGCTGTGCAGAATGAGTGGCAAGCAGCCTTTGAGGTGTCCTGCTATATGATTCAATGGCCACCTGCCAGCCAATTACATTTTTCTTTTCTCCATGATGATAGAAAAGCTGTCACGAGGAATGAGGCAGGCGCAGCTGTTTTTCTAGTTTCAAATGAAACAGGATGGGTTTCTATAATTAAAAAAAAAAGTTTCAAAATAAAACAACCCTTATGAACTGTCACACTTGTAATATGTAATGCGATATTTTTTGGTATGTATGGTTAAAAAATGAATGGAAACCACTTGGATTAGGTCAGAGAAGCGTAACTGTCATGGTTTAAAGAAGTCAAGGTTGGTGTTTGGTAAAAGGCTGGGTTCAAACTAGAGGGTGACGCTTTTTTGGGACTCCCACGGGAGTTCCGTGGTATGGCAGTCAATTTCACGGTTGGTAACGTGATAGGGACGGAATAGAACATAGAAATCAACGGGAGCGGAACAGAGGAATGTGTGTTTTGAGTGTGAGAAGGAATTACGTAATGAAATTGCCCAGGCCTGCAGGTCATGCATGTATAGTGTAGCCTAAATTTCCGAGGCAACCTCAGTGATTTGACCGCGATTATCCGGACGCACACACGCAACATCAACTGCCTAGTTATCTTCCAGACAGCAACGGACAACGTCTCTTGTTCTCTTTTCTGCTGGGTAGCACGTGTCCACAACAGAGTCCGCGACAGAGTCCGGGACAGCGTCCACGACAGAGTCTACGACAGAGTCTCATAACTTTAGACAACATATGGAACAAAACGGGAGCGGGATGGGACTCGGGAGTCTTTCTCTCAGGAAATTGCAGGACAGGATTTTTTTGGGCTGGTGGCAGTCACATGATCGGGATATGACAGGAGTATTCTCGTGGGCTCGGGATGAGATGGGAGCGACAATAGATTCCTGTGTCCTTCTCTAGTTCAAACTCAAGACTCTGGTGAGTCATTATGCTGTTGTAATGCCCCTAAAATGTAACTCTTTTTTTCTAGCCATGTTTACTATTATGTCATATGCTCTATCTTTCTGTTGAATAAATGAGCTGGGGCATGCTGCCTTGCCTCTCTTTATCTTTGACACAACTGTAGAGATATTCTGCCTATTGTCCTGATTGGCAGATATCTGCTCCCCCACCACACACACACACACACACACACACACACACACACACACACACACACACACACACACACACACACACACACAGGCGCTGTCAAGTGGACATGGCCCTGTGTCACTGATGCCTTACCAGGAAAAAGGCAACGGCTCAATACTTGCATTGTCCACCGCTGAGCCTAAGAGAGAGAAGACTGGAGGGAGGGCTGAGACAGAGAAATAGATAGGTAAGGGGAGAAAAAAGAAATTAGGAAAAGAGAGAGAGAAAGAGGTAGAGCAGATGGATCCAGACACTTTCAAAATGAGCCCAGAGAAAAGAGCATTTACAGTAGAGCGTGTCAATATGAATGCTAATGCTCCTGGACGTCGTTCCCACACTCACAAATACAAGATTGGGTCTCTCTTTCTATCCCTGTCTCTCCCTCGCTCTCCTTCAATTCTATTTGCTTTACCTTGCTTACTCACCCTGAATGAGCACCATTTCTCTCTTTGTGTGTGTGTGTGTGTGTGTTTGTGTGTGTATGTTTTGCCGGCTGATATTGACTTTTGAGGGTTGTTTTCCCCTCACTTTTCACCTCTCCCCTCTGATCTTTTATCACCACACCCAGGCATTAACTCACACACACATCTCCGAGTAGGTTTCAATAACAGATTATTACAGACGCCCGCTAACCTTTCATCTCCACACAGAAAAAGAACATCGCACACGCATGCGTTTATCGAACCGACCAATTTTAGATCCTCGCAGACTTCCTATGAGTTTGTAACCGTTCTTGAATCGTTCCATCAAATAACTCCTCTCTGTGTGTGGTCAGCAAATCTCATTTATCACCATAGCTCAGGCCCCCTCCCTGTCATTCTGTTCCACACAACCTGTACCCACAGCAATATGGAGGATCACAGAGGAGAGGAAGCGCACTCATCGTTGAACAGCCAACGATCCATAAAGCAATATGGGAGTTTACGAGCTCTCAATGTTGTTGAATATAGGGGCAAGTTCAACTATGCAATAGGCCATTGCTTTCCTTGTTTTGTCCTCTCTTTCTGAAGTTCTTGTACTTGGATGTGGAGAATAGGAATTTTGGCTTATTACAAATGTACAGCTTGTGTATTTAATGGTTTTCAATCATTGAAAACCAGCAAATATCCACACCTGAGAAGACTGACACCTTTTTGGAACATTTTAGCCATAGTAATGACTTAATTTTATCATCAAAACTAGTTTGAGATTTTTTTCATTGCAGCTTTAATTCATCTCATGTAAAAAAGTTTCAGTACAATGCAGTGTAACAAAAATGTCCCAAATCTGTAATTTCTATGTTTTTGAAGTTCACTTCAAGCAGAGGGAGCTGCACAGACTCTTTACTGACAAGTGCAGGGAACCTTGATAGTGGAGGAGATTGACATTGCAGGTGTAAAATATAAAAAGATTTTATGGAGAGTTGCCAATGAGTTGTTAACAATGAATCTGAATACTTTCCGATAAAGGCCAGAGTGATGTAAACACTACAGCTCTCAATAAGCAGAATCCGACATATATAGTAGTACATCTCTTTAATCTTCAACATAAACTAAAGTATACTTTTACACCAAAGCGTCCAGTGTTGTTTCAGCCTTTGCTGTTGCATTTCTGGGGAGTTATTACATGCAAAAATGCAATTATATGTCTTGTTAAGTGTTTAAAACAAACAATGTCTTATTGTGTGTAAGACATTCACTCAGACACCCGTCTGGACCAAACCCTGAAGCTAGTCAACTTCTTCTCAGCAGAAATGGGAAGGTTATATTTCTGCTGCATGCCATCTTAAAATGAAAAGTTTGAATATATGGTTAGACTAAGAATGTGAGGAGCGATGAGAACCAAACCCATTTTAATGTTAATTAAAATTCAGGTTTAGAAGTAAGACCTCTTCAAAGTTGAAGAGCTGACAAACTTTAATGAGTAGTTTAATTACATTGAGCCAAACTCCATTCCGGTGCCTACCGCACACAAACCTCCAGTCATGCCCGTGGCAACGCGGCGATGACGGTGCCAGCTGAACGGAGCAGATGGTAGCGGGACTGAGGCTGGGGAGGCTGACTGACTGACTGGTGGAAAGGCTGGCAGGGATGGAAAGAGTGCTTTAAGGAAATAGAAGGAACTAATTACAGTGGTAGCCGCTGCATTGTGCATTTCTCAAGCTCATTTTAACAGTTGCTTTTAAGGGAGGATATGAAATGACGCATAAGGACAACTGTCTGGCGTCATGTCTGCTTTACAAATCCATGAGGAGCAACATTAGTAACTTGCAACTGGCTATAATGACAAGTGGAACTCCATATACATCTGCTTTAGTTGTGTCATTAGCGTGGATTGGTAAAAGCATGTTTGCCAAAGGTGTGTGTGTGTGTGTGTCTGCGCTTTTCTTGATAAAATGTACTACTTTCTAATTGCCTGGCCTTCCCACGCACTCACTATAATATCGTCAAAGTCTTGTCATTTTGTGAAACCCTCAGTAAAGGTCAACCAATGCAATTTGAATGTCTTTGATTAAACGGTGTGCCGGTGCCAGACCCGGACTGTAGGTCACTGCCTCAGAGAAATGATATTCACCCTTCTCACCTCACTTGGCCCTCCCCAAGCCTCAACTCTCGCAGCTCCCCCATTGTCAAGGTTCACGTCTGTACTCTTTTTTTTTTTAGCAATTTACGTAATCTCCTGACCCATTCCTTCTCTACCACTGATCCTTCTCTGCATTTCTTTCTTTCCCTCTGTTTGTATCTCATATTCACACAACGTATAGTTCTAATCCCGAAATCCCCTATCCTGCCTGAATGTCTATTTTCTGCCCTCCTTATCTCATTCTGCATTCATTATCTCACTGATACTAACTGTTTCTCTGAGACTGTGCTTTACAGCAGTCATTGAACCATGCATCTATAGTGTGGTATTTTAGCTAAAACCTTAGTAAGTGCAGTCAAGATAAACCCGGGGGAAAAAATCAATCTTACCTTATGTGATCAATTTAGCTTGCTTAAATTTGAATTCCATATGCTGAGTTGTTTGCCTCTGTCCATAGAAGTCAAACTTTCTGAATGTGACATCATATTTCGAAGTGCTAATTTGCTCGATGCGACAATTTGCCTCTGAAGTGACACCGTTTTTCTGCCCCTGTCTCCAGTTTGTCCCGGCACAGAGAACAAGTTGAGCACTCTGTCTGACCTGGACCAGCAGTACCGCACCCTGAAGAAGCTCTACGAGAACTGTGAAGTCGTAATGGGCAATTTGGAGATTACCAGCATCGATCGAAACCGCAACCTCTCCTTCCTCAAGGTATGATCGTTGAACCGTTTGTTTCCTCCGGCAGATATTCACAACATTGTACTGCATCTGCATTATTGAGGAAGAAAGAAGGAGAAACCAAGACAGAATGTTTCAACACTGTGTATTCGGGACCATGGAGAGAAAGATCGGAAGAGATCAGAAAAGAATGAGGTTGAATGTTTCCAGGAGAAACAGGGTTATTTCAGCACCTTGGATAGAGATGAAGGCTTGGCCACTCATTCACTTATTTTTTACTTATAATAGTGCACATTCAGTAGTTTAGGCTACGAAGAGCAAAAAAACTTGAGATTTTAGATGTTTCAACACCATGGACAGAGATGGACGATCAGCCACTCATTCACTTTTTTCGACACCATACACACTCAGTAGTTTAGGTTGTGGTGAGAAATAACTGCTTCAGCACCATGGATAGAGACATAAAGAGAAACAGAGATGGTGTGTTTCAGTTCAGTTTATGTTTAGAGACAGAAGGAGTTTTTAGCTAAAGTTAGGACAGTTGTGGAATTACTAGAGGTGTCACAAGATTAAAACGTTACAATATTTCTCGTCGAGGTTTAATGTTGTCTTGCGATATCAGTACAAAAGTGCACAACTACATCGTTACTCCTGAGAACTAATTCACTAATTCAGAACTAATTAAATCAATCGGTGCCAAATTTCGGTACCTGAGAGCTCGTAAGCGCGAGCTTCTCTGTCCTCTCTGCATGTTTCTCAACGAGCGAGGCTCAGCTCTGACACACACACACACACACACACATACGCAGAGCTGGGAAGCAGACGGAGCCTCTAGAGTTTGTTCAAGTCACAGTGAGACACGGGAATGCCGGAAAAATGGACACAAGTGTTGTTACACTTTTTAAAACTTGATGTGGCCAGTGTTTGCTACAACGTAATACAATGCCGAGATCCGCATGCAGTTTGTTTACCTTTTGAGACGGCCTGGTGTTCTCTATTGCCCTGGTGACTAACTGACAGGCACAAGACAAAAGTGTTCATATGCCCCAGTGACAAACTGACAAGCTGAGGTTGGACAGGCAAGGTGACTCTAAAGCACCTACTGCACCTTTCAGCAACAAGGCAATTTAAAGTGCTTTACGTAAAACATTAAAGAGCAATTAAAACAACTGGACACATGATTGTTACGGGGATATGTAGGTGTTTGTGTGTGTATATGGGCATATACGGTACCCACTAAGAGCAGAAGTTGGAGGAGTGAAGGGGGAAAAAAGTGTATATATACTGTATATATATCTCTGAGTCTTTGAGATACATATATGTCAGCAAACAGACCCTGGACTAATACTATAATACTAAGACTTTTTATTTAATTGAATTGACACCGACCTACTCTCCTGTTTGTTTGCTTGTGCCATTTACCTCTGTTTCTTTTTTATTTAGAGTATTTAAAAAAGAGCAATTAAAAACCGTCATGAAAATAATTCTAAAGAAGAATAAGATGCAAATACAAGAATAAATGTTGCCGTGCAGTGTAAGAAATTCCTATTTTTTTAATTAATAGGTTGTAGGGACGGGTTTGGGAGGAGAGCGACGCCACAGTTATTGTGACGAGGTTACTTATACAGGAGAGTAGCCATTTGAGTTTGTGGCAAAACCTTTCACTGTGCTCATTTTTCCTTTTTGTGACTTTCAATTGAATGAAAGACTATATTTCCAGTCACATTTCACAATTAAACTTTTCTTTAAAGTAGTGTTAAAATCTCTTCTCGTTCTCGTGAACCCAATCTCGTGTCTCATCTCGTCTCGTCTCGTGAGCGTCACACTCTTAGGATTGTCTGTCTCTTAATTGTCTGTTTCTCTCTAACTGTCCCCACTGTTTCTTTAAGCTTGGCCAAGCATCATGAAGCTCATTTCTGTTGGCAGGGAGGCACAGAGAGACTTAAATGAGATCTTCTCATTCTCACTAATAATGCACAAGAAATAAGTTAATTTGCATTTAAGCATGTATGTTTTCACGTCTGTTGTAGCAGCTCCTTGTCGGGATTCATGTATTGGCATAACCTGCTTGGCTTGTTCACAAGAGTGGTAAAATAGATGTTGAAGAATAGGCATTAATATCCACTCAACTAATTCTTTACTGTACTACACCATATATTTACTATGCCAAAGACAAATTCCCCCTTGGGGACTATAAAGTGTGTTCTATTCTATACAGTGTAATGGATAAACTTACATATTTCAACTCTCAATAGTTGAATTACTCCTTTAAGAGACAACAGTCATCCATGCTTTACATTTACATTCAAGGCAGCTAATGTTGTTGGATCTCTTTTGTGGACAGTGCTACAATATGTAACCAGCGATGAGTTCAGCATCTTGTTTAGAGAATGTGTGAATAATAATTAAAGCCCTTTTGCCAGCACAATACAACACTTTACACAGTGTTGGGGAGTAAGAATAAATGTACCGGCGTTACGTATTCAGATTACAAATTATGAAGAACTGTATTCCATTACAGTTACAAGTTGGTATTTAGAATACAGTTACATTGTTGAAATCAATGGATTACATGACGATACGTCTCTGTTTCATGAATTTATTCACTATTATTCACCAGATGGCCCAATATGAAAACAAAAAGTGAGCTCTTTGCGTGATCACTGATAGAGATAGTAGAGATAGAGCCACAGGCACAACAGAGCCAAGGCAGGAATGTCTTTCTGTCTTGGAAATTCAAACAGCATTTCACATTAAAGAAAGAACAGGGAGAACGAAATATAACTGTCCAATACAACCTCTGCTTGCCAGCAACCAACCTCCTTTCAGCATCCAAATTACTCCTGCTCCCACTTGAAGCGTGCTAAAGTAAGGTCTTTTTTTTAATTAGCCAAGGATAGCCGTCTGCTGTAGTTTTACTGGTCACCTTGCTATTTGCTAGTCGTATCAGGTAGCTACCTGCTTACTTTATATTCCCCTATGTGTTGATTTACTAGCCCCAGAGCCATTGAAAGACTGACTATCCCCGTTTGACATGCTAACTAAAGTTAGCTTTTGGTAGCACCACGGTTCGATTTTTGTAGTAGGCTATGCAGTTCGGCACTATGAACACAAAAATAAATCTGCTTGTTCATGTACACATTCAGCCTGTTGGAACAGAAGAACAAACTGGAATAGGCATGTTTAGTAAGCAGTATTTAATGGCCGCATTCCTACACTTATAAAATGCTATTCAATGTGGAAGTAATCCAAGTATTTATAATACGTTACTCAGATTGAGTAACGTAATAGAATACATTACAAATTACATTTTTGGGCATGTATTCTGTATTCTGTAACAAAATATGTTTTGAAAGTATCCTTCCCAACACTGACTATAGAGTACATTATAAGTGATTATAAGGTACAGTTTGGAATTACTGTGGAAGGCATGTCTGAGAGACACTGCAGGGAAATGAGCAGGAAAGTGGCATCGCCATTCCTCTCCAACACGGCGCTCTCTTGGGTCTGTAGCTGCTCTCTGTGTTTGTGAGTCTTTGGGACAGTGGTTTAAAATTCACTTGTGCTTAGCATGTGCATATACTGTACGTGCCACTAGGCGCCATCCCTCCCCCTTGCTGTTTAATGAAGTGAGGTGTAGTCTAATTACTGGGCCAGCGCTATCAAATGAATACCATAAACAGTCCCATTAGGCCTAGCATCATTAGGGAAACAATTAGGCATCTGGGGGATGTTAAGTGGATGTGAGGGGGGTCAGGTTTCAGGAGCTGAGTGGTTTCCAAGGGAACTATGTAGCAATTATGCTATTAGTCACAAGAAATCAGAGAGACCCCACCCTAATTCTTAAGATGAAAGTGCTATACTGTGAGGATGGAGAATTTGATGGTGTGGTGGTTTACTTTTACGGATAACTCCTTTTGATTTTGGGGGGGTTTAAAATGAAGAATATTACATTTTACAAACTTCAATCCCATGTAAAATAAGCTCTGAAAACAAGACTTGAAATTAAATGTATAACCATATGTTTTTCATCTTACACATTTATCTGCATGTATGTACCACTTTGCTGCATCATCGGCGCCTTGAAGCAACACACAAAGATGTCATGCAAAGTTCAATGTCAATATTCATACATTATCCACACACACACACACACACACACCTAAAGGTGCACACATTTCAGCAAATACACCACATGGCTTCATATATTCTGAGCTATAGGCTGGCTGGGGATGGCTAATGGGATGTGATGCACTTGGACTCTCCATACAAAACAGCAGCCTATGAGGTGCGTACAGTATGGAACAATATGGATGTGCGGAGTGCAGATAGAGAAAAGGAGGGAGGAGAGAGCGAAAGAAGAGCTAGAGGGTTGTCTTTCATGGTAGGCAAAAACAGCTGCTGTGCTGAAATTACAATGTTTAGCTGTCGTGCCGCAGGGTTGTGTGTTTGTGTCTGCATATATTGTGTGTGTGTGTGTGTGTGTGTGTGTGTGTGAGGAGACAGCAGGGATAGGCCCAACACAGGACAGAGATGGAGAGGGAGGGAGGAGGGGAGGGCAGGCACAGACATAGGGTTTATTTTTGCCTGCTGAGAGGCTGACAGTTAGATGGATGACATGGCTCTGCAGCCTCCTCAGGTCCAGCTTACTTCCAAACCACATCTCTCTGATGTTCCCTCATTCTCTGCCTCCCTTCTGTAGACCCAGCGTGAGTGCAAGACAGCCAGCAATAAGATGATAAAGTTAGTATTACAGCCCAGTCTGTATCACATTTGGGTCAAATTATATTCTTACATTTTTGTTTCATCCAGCTTGTAGGCCCACATGAGTGGAGCTAATTTTATGAAGTGCGTTTTTTAAATTCAGTATCTAAGGTTGCATTATTTGTGTCTGACCTGAATTTACCGTTTGTTCTTTTTAACTTTTACGCAGTTTGAACCCCAGTTTTTCTTTCTCACATAACTTATGACTAAGACCAAATTTATTGAATTACCATGGATACAGAGGTCAGCGAGGACTTCTCATCAAACTCCATCTCATCCAGAGAATGGCAAGAATCCAAATTCTACAACTGTTCAGGGCTCCTCAGAAGTACTTTTGATTGGGAAGTGAAATATTTTGTGTATACAGGCGCAGGTGTCTAAAGGGCATCACCGTGCTGCCGCCTGGCATACCCCCTCTGTCTGGTTTGCTGGCCGGCTCCCCTGCCCACTGTCTGTCAGTCAATCAGAATGACCCATTTTCCTAGAAGAAAAGCAGGGAGTCGTGCCAAGTGGCCTGCAGTGGCCCACAACCAGCTAATGATGTCACCTAGGCTGAAGGACTCTTCATTAAAGCGGGATCAATCTGCCGGCTAGCACAGCAAAACACAGGGCGCAATGCCAGGGCTGCAGCTCAAAGCTGAGGGACCGGAGATGTCTGTCTATAAAGCCAGGATGTGTTTTAAAGTCTCAAACTTCCTCCCCAGATGAATTTATCACAAGTTTGGGCTACAAACACACACACGCTTACACACACACACACACACACACTCCACACACACACATGCGCCCGCTTCAGCCATAAAAGAGAGATGAATGACACGGTCACAGAGGTGTATACACTATGTCGACACGCAGACAGGAACACTATTTACAGAGCTTATCTCTGGCTAGCACCAGCTGAGAGAGACGTGAGAGAAAACAAAGATACAGCTTTTATAATAAGTACTCATTTCCAAACCTTTATAGAAAAAAAAACACAAGGGGTAGTGTGGATCCTGCGAGTTCAGTTCGGCACAGCCAGGCAACATAGGAGAGAAAAAAATCCTTGCTTCCCTTTTACCTTCGGCAGTATTTCAGCTACAAATGAAAGCGCTCAGCTATTCTACAGCTCAGCTATTCTGCAGCTCAGCTATTCTCAAAGCGCACATGCTCAGAAATCTATTGTGGAGGCACGTATTCTGTGCTCTGCTGCCTCATATTAGCAAGCTACCAGTCTGTATGTCTGTCTGTGTGTGTGTGTGTGTGTGTGTGTGTGTGTGTGTGTGGGTGGGTGTGCTCTGTGCATTTACTTGCAGCATGCTGTGTAGATTTTATATGAACAGAGGTGGTAAAGTTGAGTCAAAGTGAGGTTACAAGATACACTTACCAGAGGGTAATGGTTGCTTATCTCAGAGTGTTCCTATTTTTATGACATACTCTCACACTTTTTTTTTCCAACGTCAGCTACAGTTTGCAGGATTTTGTCCTTGCTCTAACCTGATGAGATCAGTGTGCAAGTCAGAGATTACTGCTTCTCTGCATGTCATTATTCAGCACTCATCTGATCGCTCTTCTCTCTGTCTGAGAGTGAGACACTATGCCATTAATTTACTGTGAAGCACTCATTCACACTTCACTCTATCACACTTGTTTCACCGTGTCTGTCCTTCACCGGTGTTTGCCATTCACCCACCTTTCACCTACATTATGTACTGCCCATACTTTTGTGTAAAGAAATGATTTCCCATGTTTGGTTTGCAAGAACTTGACCGGCCAGCACAGAGCTGTGATCCCTGCAGACAGCGTCCAAAATCGAGTGGGAGGTCTTACCAGAAGAAGTAAGTGGAGGCCGCTACAGCAGCAGATTAAGGCCCATGGTTTTGGTTTAGGAATGAAGTCTCTGAGGTGGACAAGGGGGACTAGAGACTAGGGATGTAATGATATCAAAATCTCACGGTACGATACAATTTCGATATTGACCTCACGGTACGATATTTATTGCGATATTGTGGAAAAGCTCACGGTATTGTTAAATAGCTCACGATAGTGTTTGTGATGTTAATAGCAAAAAAATACAGACATTTTTTCTGCTTTTGCCAGTCAACAGGCAATTTATTGTTGTATTTATGGATCATTACAACATAAAACGCTGATCACATAGTGCTTTTAAAGTGCAAGTTGTAGTCAGGAACATCAATATTCTGTTGATTCTTCTGTGCAATGTTCAAGTTAAGAAGCAACTAGAACAATTGTAAACAATAGGGAATTCCCTTTAAGTGTAAACAAATATCAAGTTAAGTCAGGTTTAAATGTGCAAGGAAAATAAAAGCAGCCTTTTAAAACTGGTATTTAGGAACATAACTTAAACTTAAATAAAATAGTCAGTCAAAAAGCCTTTTAAAAAAACACTGACCTATTAGCTTAGGTTCACGTTTTTCATCATATTTCGCATATTGCTTGTGTTTCCCGTGTTGTATCGCAGTTTACTGTGGCAGTGCTTGCATATAGTCCACATCTGACTTAAAAGCTGCAGGGGCTGGCACAATCTCAACTTTTCGGGGTTGTTGTTGTTTTCATCCTTACAAGTATCGCTGTCGGTCATGCTGGCTTGCTGTGAGCTTGTGTGGACAGCGTGCCGCGTGCAATCCGCGTGCAATCCTATTGGTTTAAGAACGGTTGGTATGACGACGCAGCGCAAAGGATCATGGTCTATGTAGTTAACAATGATTTGTTCCGCGGGACTGTTTATTCCTCTTGCTTTTTGACGGACACCTGTCCTTTTATTATTGTAACCCAACCACGACGATATCAAGACACGTTTACCACCGCGATAGCGCGATAACGTCAATATCGTTACATCCCTACTAGAGACCATATTATCTTACACACAAAACAGTCCCCTTAGAATGTTACTGCCCAGTGTCCATATTCTTAGGGGCATGTAGTGTTTTGGAAAGTCAGTTTTTCATGTCAGATGGTTTTCACATGATTCTATTATTTCCCGAATTAGTTCCTCATGACAATCTGAATCCATCTCTGTATTGTCGGTCTCTGTGCTGCAGGCCTTTTTGGGTGAGACTGAGAAGGGAGCACAGTGAGAGCTGATATTTACATGGAGACAGTGAGGTAAAGGATGAGGCCAGCGAGGAGTTCAAGTGCATCTCTCTCTCACTCTCTGCCCCCGCTCTACATAAATGTTTCCCACTATTGTGCTCCATGCGGCACAATGGCTGTCACAGGGCCTCTTCACAAAATAATGACACCATGATCCTGAGCGACTGTTGGAGAGGGGCGTGCTAGCCTGGCCAATCGTACAGTTTCATTAGCCTCTGAACCAGCTGAGGAGCTCATAAAAGGTTGGGACTGTCGCCTGGAACGGGGGCTGTTAGCGCCTTGCGGGAGCCTGGCAGCGTCTTTATAATTACAGCTCTTAACGCTGCGAAAATTAGCACCCTGCTCGCTCCAGCCAGCACCCTGCCAGATCACAGTGGCACTACCCTGATGTATCTTATATCCCGTTAATTGTGGGGTTATAGAGGCGTAAAATCCAAGAGATGAAAACTATAACATTTTACTTTATTATATTTATTTTCCTTTTGCTTCCTCATCAATTTTATGCAGTTGAGTCGTTTGACCAGAGGGAAAAAGTGTTTTATTAGGTACTACTAAAAACCCCAAAACATAAATAATAGAAAAAAGCATACTTCTTATTAGTCCCTCGAGGGGCTATTCAATTTTAAAACAACTCTAGTAATTTACACACACAGACACACAGGCCCAAAATGCTCAAACCGGACCTACAGACATGCATCAGAGCAATGGACAGGCGCCCGAGCAGTTGGGGGTTTGGTGCCTTCAGCCATTTGTAGAAATAGAAAAGCAAAGGAAATCTACACTTGTTGGTATGGACGGCGTGTTGGAAATGTGACATGATCTCATCCTGTTGCCTGTTTTTACAAATAAAGACCCTAAAAAATGACCTTTTTAGGTAGGTTTACGTATGTTACTTGCTGTCATATTTATTATTTAAAAGAAAAAATATATCTATTTCAAAATTTTACCCAAATCCCTGATATAGGGTAACCATTTCTGCAGAGCTACACACTGTTTGTGTGTGCACTTATTTCACACTCTTCCCTTAAGCCATACAGAGGGACAAAAGCGTACAACCAAAAACATCTTGATGTCTGACAGATGAATATGGACGGGATCTGTCATATCCCCCCTTTCTGTCGTTTTGATTGTCCATCAGGCCACGCCACTGTGTACTGCGACTGCTAAACACGAGCTAGCATTGATTCAATTCAATTTTATTTATAGTATCAATTCATAATAAGAGTTATTTTCAGACACTTTACATATAGAGTAGGTCTAGACCACACTCTATAATTTAAAGGGATCCAACAGTTCTAGTAGTTCCCAACTTTTTAGCTAACTGCCCTGTTGGACCTTCTGCCCCCAGGGGGGTTTGGTAGGTGGTACGACTGAGACACTGCTCCCGCTCATTACTGGACTCTGGTTGTCTCGCCTACAGCGCTGGAGAACCGTTGTGTCAGTGCAGAGTGAGGCCAGAGTAACAGAATAAATGCAAACTCACACATATTCTTACCGCACATATTATGGAAACATATGCATGTACACACAAACACTAAACATGCATGCTCACAACCTGCCATCATGTATTCAGGATCCGATTGTCCTGCTCAACTATTCATGACTGCATGTGCGTGTCGGTGTGTGTGTGTGTGGTCGGCTGCATGCCTGCTTTTTATGTGGGCCTGATCAAAACAGACACGGTGCAGAGCAGAGGTCTCTGAGGTGAAATTAAAATCTTGCTTCTTCCACGTGGCGGAGGGGGAAAGTGATTACCGTTAAATTAAAAGGTACGACCATAAAAGCCTGCCATGAACGAACCCTTGCAATTCATCAAAATGGTCCCACGGCGCGTCTTTTGCTTATCAAATTGTAAAATATTGTCCATGACACTGGCGTAACAGGGGCGTAATTAATGCACTAAATCAATTCCGAATCACTCTGCGCAGAGTGGCCCTGCTGGGATGCCGTCATTATCACAAATTATGGTGGCAGATGCATGGGGCCGAGAGGAACGTATACAGCTCTGTCCCCCCCCCCTTCCTGTCATTCCCTGCTCTCAGTGAGTGTAAAACAGTGTGGCATTTCTCTCCATTCACACCAGCCTATCTTATTACCAGGTGTGAATAGTGTTATGAGTGCTAAGTGAGCGCAATTTTAGAACGATTCCGTTGGCTGACGTGTAGGACATTAATTTATTTATAGTTTTAGTTCTTCCTTTTACTATTTGGAGAATACTGAGAGACTCGGCTCTCCGTTCCAATTAAAAAACAACAGTTTTATTGCTTAAAAGGTTATTTACTCCCACACAACTAAAAGCCTTCCCTCATTGAGTGCTATAGGAATGCAATTATGGAAGTTCAAAGCTCCTTCTCTTTTTTATTATTCTTATCGCTCTTATTTTTTTTTTCATTGTTTTTATCTCTCTTATCTTTAGGGCTGAGTACCTTTTGCATCTGATACGTATTCTAGTCCCGATACCTGTACCTGAAATTTGGTTCCCGGTACCCAACAATACTTTTTTTTTTTCCCTCTGTAATTACAAAAAAAGATTTCACAACCTATTTACTTAGAACATTATATTATTTATTTAGAATATTTTACAATGTCAGAAATTAAACAAAAATAAAAATAAAACCCCTACCTGTCTCTTCCCAAACCTGTCCCCACAACCTAGTAAATTAAATAATTATTAATGTAACTTTTATTCTAGTATTTGTATATTATTATATTTTAGCCTGTTTTATTTTCATCATGACTGTTTTTAATTGCTCGTAATGTTTTATGTAAAGCACTTTGACTTGCCTTGTTGCTGAAAGGTGCTATAGAAATAAAGTTGCTTTGCCTTACAGCCACAGCCTGTCAGTCTTCCCCCAGGGCATAGAAAGCACTGTTTAACTGCAACTGCTTTCGCCTCGTGGTTAATATCATATCACAGTAAAAGGTGTCTGTAACCACACTTAAAACAACTTAATCGGCATCGCCGTGACTCACTGTGAGTCAGAGCAGACGTAGTTTTCTCCGTCAGCACCTCTGCGTGTGTGTGTGTGTGTGTATCAGACCTCCGCTCTCTGTCAGTATGCAGAGAGGACAGATAAGCTTGCGCTTACTTAGGTTCGGAAATTTTACGTGAACCAATACTGATTCTGTCGGTACCCAACCCTACTTATCTTATTAATAAGTATCTTAGTAATAAAGACACCTGTGTATATATAATACAGCTCTACAACCCCGTGAACACAACAGAAATATTAACACGATTAGGTGTTATAATAAAGATGCCGTTCCTAATTGCCGTTTCCTGAACAAATACCCCATCTGAAATCCACAAAAATGTTGACATCAGACTTGCTAATGAACCTTGTGGTAAAAGTCAAAGATGAATTTTTAATCTGCTGAGCAAGATACTGTATGATCGAAAGTTGGAGAACTGCTACTAATGGTCCTAGTAATAAGATAGGTAAGGTAAGATTTTTTGGCCAACTTTTAATTCCGATTTCATGTTTCATGTTCCATGACTGGCCAGTGCGACTTTATTTTATAGCTTTTTCTTCATTATTGTTATGGCAGCAACTTTGGATATATTACGGCGAGCAGCAGGAAGACAACCTGTGTCTCTGTCAAGAAGAATCCTCAAACATCCTTCCTCTGACAACACCCAGAAAGTTGGGAAACATTGGGGAACATTGAGTGCTAAGGTTACCATACTTCTGCAGCGAAAAGTGAAGCCAGGTCAAGAAATAGCCTCTTACTGCAAAAAACCACTAAATGTGTTTGTTTTTCTTGTGCCAGTCTTGTCTCAACAGCTTCCCATGAAGTCTGAAGTCTTCAGATCTGAGCTGCAAACTGTGAGACAGGCTGAGATCATATGCCTTTTTGGAGCCAGCGTACACATCGTAGCTGCAGGATAAATTATGTATGCCTATTGCATCAAATCATATTCTAAATAGTTAGTGTCTCGCAATGATTTATATGATTTTTGGAAATTGCATATTCCTCACAGTGTACCCAACAAAAGTTGAATTTCCTCAGTTCTGTAGAGTTCCATAGTTGATTAAAGTGGTGTGTTTGCATATGAACTCCAAGTTGCACATTGTGTGCATGCAAAACATGTTTGATAGTCTCGCATCGGCACACATTTTATTATTCCTGGGGGAATGATAGAGGCACAAGATGCAAAGAGAAAGGGGAAAAAAAGCAGAAGGAAAATCACATTTGCAGAGAAATCAAGTTCTTTTCCTCTGTGGCAGAAAAAAAATCTGGAATTGTTATGTAGTTTGGTGAATGAATTTAATCAAATAACATAAATCTCCAATGTTAGTGTTCCACAGGCTGTACAAAAGCATGATGTTGTTTGTATTAGTCTCTATGTAGAAGTGAGTACTTCAATTAAATAGATAGTTTAGTATATTAAAACATGTTCTTAAGAAAAAAGGCTTTTAGGAGTCAATAACCATAAACCAACTGCTTACAGGTTAATGCATACCTCCTAACAATCCAATAATAAATCACATATCTTAATGATGATTACAGCTTCTTCATGCTTTATAAACCAGCACATATGAGTACAACAACCAAATGCAGCAGACTTTGATCAATTTTGGAATATACTTAAGCTCCAAATACCACTCCTAAATGGCATTAGGATGTTGGGTGTTAGCATTTTTTACAAGAGAGACATTTGCCTTCATACATGTTGGTGGTAAAGACCCCAAAATGGATGATCTGGGATGAACCTAGCATCTTACAGTGGCATTCTACTTTAAGTCTGATTTTGTTGTCTCTTGGCTCCATTATCTGTTCTTATTCAGCTTGGTGTCGTGCAGCCACTGGGATTTCAACTTTCTCCCAGTGCAGTAGACACACGGTGCACGTTACATCTGTGACATCGGCCCTGCCATTTAGAGCATCCAGTCTTTCCCCTCTGCCCTCTCTTCAGATATTAGAAACTCATCTTAGTGGCTGATTCATTTATGGGTGTGTGTAAATTGTTTCTCCCAATGCCTTTTTAATATCTGCCTCTCGCAGCTGGCTTTGGGAAAATACTGCTCCTGCTATTCTGAGTGGAAGGAGCAGATTGTGTTCCACAGTGACATTTACACAGCGAACGTGCGAGTGTGAGCATGTGTTTGTGTGTCTGTGTGGAATACATACCAAAAATGTTTTCACTTTGTAGTGAGTACAAGGACAGTACCACAAAGTTGATATACTGCCGATGTTCGAAGGCGCAACTTTTAGCATGGCATTTTACTTGTACTTACCTTTAGCACAAAAATGTTAGACTTGAGCTCAAAGCACCACTGTACCTAAGCACAGCCTCACAGAGGCACTAGCAGGGCTAGACTTACAGTCTTGTTGAGACAAGACAAAAGTAGCAAATATCTGCCTGCAAAAAGTAACTCCAGACAACCACACAGATTGACCCAGAGCGACTGCAGCATAAAATTCATTTCAGTTTTATTTATAGTATCAAATCATAAGAGTTATCTTAAGACACTTAACAGATAGAGAAGGTCTACAGATATACAGATATAGAGAAATATGATTCATAATTATAGAAGTTGGAATGATGAACAGTGGCAGTTATAAGAACAACAAAGATAGCTGAACTATGACTTGAAATAGAAGTTGTAGCAGTTCAGGGCGCAGTGGGGTAATGCGGGGCATAGCAGGACGTTGCAGGGTGTAGTAAGGCACAGCAGGGCGCCGATCAGGACCACGGCGACCGCTGCAAGCAGGATTTAGGGGGTAATCCAAGCCTTGCCTGCGAGGCGAGAAAAAAGGACAGTTATGTTCCATCATGTTACTTTCTCTTTGTCCTTAAATTATTGTAACTCCATTAGAGCTACTGTCAGATCTGTCCTATTTATTATTACCTAGTGTATTGTACATATTCTTGAAATATGTATGCAGAAAGCAAAAACACATCTCCTATACTCCTCAATTTACGCCTCTGGGGGCTCATGTATAAATGTTGCGTAAGCACAAAAAGCTGGCGTACGCTGGTTTTCACACACAGTGTGATTTATAAAAATTAACTTGACATGAGAATGTGCAGGCCATCACACAAAGTCTTGTCTGGCTCTTTAACTTGGCCAATTCGAAGTAAAAAGTGCAGAACAAAATAAAGTTCCCACTCCACTTACTGGCATAAGTCTGTGGCGTTGGCTATGAAAAAACATAATTATAGCCGCTTTGTTTGATCAAGTTTGATCATTTATGTGGATAATGATCCCATCTTTCACACTATTAACTGTTTAATTCACAGGCTACTTAACCTCTGTTAAACATGAAGGACGGAAATGAATGATAAATCCACTTTCAGCCATCCTCTGTATTTCCCACGGATGAAATGTCTTACTCACTGTGCAACAAAAAGATTTGCACGGAAAAATGCAATAGTGTCTGTAGGTCTGTAATTGTTGAAGCTCAGACATCCATAACGGACAGGAGGCGGGACGCCCGTATCCATCTCCCAAGGAACAACTGCTGTGCCGGGTGGGCAAACTCATGTGATGTGTAATTGATCCTGTGGATGATTTGTAGGCTGAACAAGGTGTACCTGGTAACACTGGGCCGTCTTGACTGTCTTGATTCTGCACATATTTCTGTTACTGTAGTCCTATTTGTTCCTCTTTAAGTGGCGCCGCGGATGCTTGCACACTGCCTCACTAACCTCTCCTCTGAGTTGGGTCTCCCTCGCGCTGGACTCAGTTTCTCAGAGCCTACTAACACTTAAAACTGCTTATTGTGCGTAATTTGGACTGACACTGAGATGGATGTTGTTTGGTAACTGGTGTGGCCACTGCCACTCTTCTCTTGATTGTTACTTCAACATTAGACCTTTGCTGTTGTTTTATTTCTGCCATGGCTCGGTGCATTCACCGGCCGATCACCATGTGCTAATCTGGGCATTTCTTTTATTGCTTATCTGAGGTGACAAACCTCCATACACAACTTTTTGTTCTCGCCTCCCCCTCCACGATCTGCACCTCAACCTCACAGTCGGTGATGTTTTTTTGACTGCAGCGGGATTATCCGTTGTGTTTGGACAAAGAATGATGTCGGGGGTTACTCTGTCCTCTGTGACTGTCTACATCTAGAAACTAAGCTGCGCGATGCAGGGAACACCTGACTGAAACATGAGCAGACAGGGGTTTACGGAGCGGTAGATTGGCTATGCAAAAAACCCGGAGCGTTCTATGAAATGACGCATTTAAAAAAAAAAATCGCTCGATCACACAAATTTGATCGTGGGAAGTCAAAATCGTGATTGTGATTAAAATTTGATTAATTGTGCAGCCCTAGCTGGTTTTATACATGTGAATATTACTGTGCGTAGGTACTTGTCAAGTTTTGGCCGTACGCCATCTGGTATGATACATAAGGCCCCAGGAGTTGGTTTACATACTGGCCAAAAACTTATTGATGTTCGCCAATGGCTGGAACCCATAGTTTAAAAAATCACGCTGCTTTGTTTCAGAAAAAATCTCATCACAAAGTTAAAAACATATTGTAACAAATATTACAGTTAAGTCTCTCTAATACAGGTGCTCCTGACCTAACTGGGATTGCAACCACAACCCCTAGAGCTACACAGAACAGAAAACTACACGCTTCTCAGATCTTAAATACTTCATTTTGAAAGAAACCAAAACAAGTTGAGAAAAATAGAATTTCATATATATATACATTGTTTGTTAAGGGACAAGAAAGGAGGCGGATGAGTTGCTTAAAGAAAAGCTTGGGCAGGAAACCTAGTGATAGGGCTGGGTGATAGGGAGAAAATAATATATCACGATACTCTTGACCAAATACCTCAATATCAATATTGCGGCAATATTGCAGTGTTGACAACTGATGCTTTGACAAAATATCTTTCAGATTTAAAATAAATAATCTTCAGTAATGTGAATATACAGCTAGGACAGTCTGGTAAGTTCAGAAAATGACGTAACTTTACTGTAACGTAGCCTTTAAGACAAAGAAAAGACAACATCTCATATCACAATATTATATCCAAAATGGAAGACGATATCTAGTCTCAGATCACAATATTGATAATATCACTATATTGCCCAGCCCTACCTGGAGATGAAAGAACAGATCACTAGATTAGATTTTTGATGTCTTTGCAACATGCAACTTCGTTGAATCAGGCATCTTTGCCGACTTTCTCCTCAAGCCATTTTTCATGCTGCTCTATTCCTGGATCACCCAGAGTGGTTCGGACACTTTCACAAGAAACTTTGCAGTTTATTCATATAGTCTGTGTGGTTCAGAAGCTACAGCCATTTTAATTTGGGTATGTCATTTTTGCCCCATAATAGGGGATGGAAGGGATGAGGCCTTTTAAAGATCACAACGAAACAAAAACCACATCTTTGTCACAATAAGTCTGTCATGCTGGCTTCGTTAGAAGTCAATAGGATTCGGAGTGGATATTTATAGGACTTACGTGTTATGTCACCAAACCTTAACACCTTCCGACAGGTGTCTAAACACAAACATGTCAACATGAGTGTGGGCGATGTACGTATGAATGAAGCTTTTTGACAGGCATTTGTCATGTGTGCTTGCTCAGATTTCATCATGTAGTCAAATTGATTTATATTGCCAACCCACCCTCTCTACAAGTGATGCGCAAAGATGCCCCTGTAATAGACGCAATTCCACAAACACACACACACACACACACACACAGGTGCATGCACATAGACACACACACACCTCGCGCTGCCACAAATCAGGACATCCATCTCTGATTAGGGCAGTTTGATTCCAGAGTAATGAAGTAGTTTAGCGCTGAAACGTGGTGTGCTTCATAACTGCTGATGATGCCACTGCCATTATTTTCTACTGAGACAAAATGGCTGACAAATACCCTCCGTAATACACACACACACACACACACACACACACACGCCCACATTTTATAAAGAGACAAGACATATCAAATCTGACATGGTTGTAATCAGTCCCACAGCTGCCCTGCATACCTGCCCTGAATATATTTGTAGTTTTCTACAGTTTGTATGTAAGGAAGAAAAGTGTTTTAAGTATGAAAATTTAAAGGTTGAGTTTTGTGATGTAATAGTTACGCATGGATAGGAATATAATGGTTAGTATGAACGTATGATTGTGCATGTAGGTAGCATTTTGTGAGATTGTGGTGTAGGGCTGGCCAGTATATTGATATTATATCGATATCGTGATATGACACTAGATATTGTCTTAGATTTTGGATATTGTAATATCGTGGTATGACATAAGTGGTGTTTTTTCCTGTTTTTTTACAGGGTGCATTACAGTAACGTGATGCACTTTTCTGAACTTACCAGACTGTTCTAGCTGTTCTGTTATTGGCCTTTCCTTTATGACATCATGTCCACATTACTGATGATTATTTATCTTAAATCTAAGTGTGAAGATATTTTGTTGAAGCACAATTTGTCAACTGCAGAATATTGCCGCAATATCGATATTGAGGTATTTGGTCAAGCATATCATGATATCTGATTTTCTCCCTATCGCCCAGCCCTATTGTGGTGCCCTGTGTGAGAGGAATTATGATTTATGTCCTCAATGATATTTTATAACACAATCATTGTTTGTAACTTCTTATTTTCCATACATTCTCAACTCTCCACACTGGGAATTCATATTTTTTTGTCCCCCTTCCCATTGCTGTGAATTGATTGTCCAACAAAGGCTTGCATCGTCTTCGAATGGCTGCATCCTACCTCTGCACTGGGCCCAATCATCAATCACTTGGAAGGGCCGTTAAGCACCTTTTCTTCCCCAGAGGAGTGAACTGACATTGGGCTTCGGAGGCCACTCAGCTCCTCCTCTCCCTGAAGTTGTCTCCCCCCCCGCCCAATGCAGAAGATTGGCCCCTCCCATCATGGATCCTGCCAGTTCTCAAAATCTCAGTCCTAAACTGGGATGACCATGAATAATGAGGGACTTACATATGAGATACAGGAGCTAGGTGCTGTAGAACATAACATGCTTCTCACTTTTTTTCCTCCATAGCTACTGTCAAGCGAGCAGAAGCCAGCCTGTGGCTGACGTGCACTAGCTTTGTCACATAACTGCATTATGTAGGGTCCCCAAAGGCTACAGCATAATGCGATACGCCATGCGACTGTTGCTGGGTTGCTACAACAGCCTCACCTCATGAGTTATGTATTAGTGTTTTCACTGCAGCTTAAGGAACAGATACTGTACCGCACTGTCACTGTTTTAGTTTGGCCAGCTAATGTGCAGCAAACTTTCCCCTTTGGTAAATTTAATTTCAGAGTCAGGGTCTTTACTGTAAATGTGTCCTGACAACACAGACGCCTCACGGACGCTGCTCATTAAACAGGCTTATATGAGATTGTCGGGCTGTCTTAGACAATAAATATCATTGCCCGAAAGCCAGTAGCACAGCTGCTGCTGGAGGCACACCCCTGGTTATATATACACACACACACACACACACACACACACACACACACACACACACGCCACTCTGTCATCCCAAAGTCCTTGTCAAAACTAGCTTGCAGTATTGAAACTGAAACATGTCAATGTGTGTATCTGACTCCGAAAACTTTGCTCAATACAACCAGTGGCAACTTCAGTTATTGTGATCCAACGGGAAAAAAAGTACAGAATGTTTTTTTTAACCATAGACATGTATGTTTGTATAAATCAATATTTTTTTAATTAAGTTTTCAAATTTTAATCACTTAAGGAAATTGCAATTAGACGGTTCATTTCCCAACTCTTACACTGAAGTTGGTTTCCTCTCTACTTTCGTACCATCTAAAAATAAGTAAATGATTAATAAAAATACTTGACGATGAGTGAGCTCTAGCCTTGTGTTATTTAATACATAATAAAACATTTAAATTGAAATGAACTTAGATGAGGCTTTCTGGTATTTGATCCCAATCACGGTGCAACTCGACTCAGGCCGCTGAGAGAGCAGATACTCAGTCTGTTGATTGAGCTGAGGAAAAAATGAGCTTTTCTTTTCCCTAATGTGCTGGTGGAAAAGCTAACATACCTTGAAGGGAGTAGATTTCAAACCGCTCTGATGAAAAGTGGTGTGTGGGTTCAAAACACACGCTCATCCGCATTTGATGTGGTTCCCAATTGATGTGAGCAAAAGCCCCAACTGCACTTTTCACCCTGTTGATTCATCAACAAACTTGAGATGTTTCGTACAAAAAAAAACCCTCCTACAAATACTTGTGCTGAATGAGTCATTTTCACAGTGACATTTCATGCATCCGGATTTTGATTTATTTCAAAGTCAATGGCCCTCCTCTCAAATGCCTTGATTTTCTTTAAACAGGATTTCTCAAAATCTTGAATGTCACGCCCGAGTGCTCTCAGCATACTTAGCAGCCAAACAGTCGCATGAGGTGAAGGAGCGCATACTTCTCTTACAGAGCTCATTGAAGCGAATTGGTAAACAGGTCCCTGCCCGCCGATTGACTTTGCTGCCGTGTGGAGGAGTCAGATTGCGCCGGCGTTCCAGTCGGATCAAACTGTTGCCGCTGCACTCTCCTTGACTCACTGGCAGAGTGCTCTATATGTATGGAAATGAGCCATAATCACCATAATATGTGTACCATCTCTTGTATCTGATAATAGTGTCATTATACTTTTTTTTGCCCCTGCATGATGCCCCCCCCTCCTCTCCTTTTCCACTTTGCTGTTCCTTCCCCTGTTCCTTCCTCCTCTTCTTCCTCCTTCACCAAATCATTCCTCCTCCTATCGCTCCTTCTCATGCCATCTACCTCATTTACACTCTCACTCATCCAGATGACGGGAACAGGTGCACTATTAATTATGCTTTGAAATATATCTCCTCTGTGCTCCACTTCCCTTCCCCTTATCTATGTGCGCTTCCTGCGAATGCTCCACTACACTGCCCCTCCTAAACCTAAACTTTTTGCTCTCTTTTTTTTTCCCTCTTACTTTCTATGCCTCCTTTCTTCTGTGGTGCCGTTTTGCGTCCCACTATTTTTAGGCCTTCTGTGTGGGGATTACAGCCTAATTGTGTCATTATCTGGAGATATCAAACTGTTTTCACATGGTCACGTCCTTACTATCTCATTATCTCAACACAGCAACGTAGTTTGTAGTGCTTATGTTCGCTGTCCCGAGATAACAATGGAATTACATCGCTATCTCATGGTATCAACCGTCACTTTCTCGCGAGCACAACTTAAATACCTCATTATTTTGTGATAACAAAGCTACGTTTTTTTTTTTTTGGGAGATCCAGCTGTTTCACCCCACTGGTGTTGTTTAAGAGTCTATACAAATTGGTTTAGCCTAATGAAAGCAGCACTGTCAGAGGGAGAGACCAGAGTGGATTAACATTTTAGAGAAAATTCTCCACGGTGGAAATAAACCCACTTGGATAGAGCCCTCAGTGTTGGATCACAGCAAAGTACAAATCTCAATATAATGAGTTGTTTAGGTTATAATAGTGAGACATACAGATATTCCCAACATAAACATTGCATCCATGGGTGTGCTGGCCTTACAGGGAGGTGTGTTCAGGTGCATTCTTGGCGTATTGCTATCTTGAGGCCTTTTCCAATTATTTTGGTGACATACAGTAAAAGGGGGAATAATAGTATGCCCGGATAGCTCAGTTGGTATAGCGGACGTCCATATGTAGAGGTTTACTCCTTGCCGCAGCGGCCCTGGGTTTGACTACCACAAAAATATATTTAAAAAAAAGGGGGGAATAATAATACATGTAATACAAAAATACACATATCCAGATGGAGGGCGTGCAACAATGATGTTTTTAATTAAAACCTCTCTTAATTCTTCCTCTTAATGCAGCGTTTTTTCGGGGAGGAAGCCCAAAGGCGATTCTTGGGAAACTTTGTATGCAAATCTATTGGCTATGTTGGCAATATTTCCTGAGTATATGCAAAGTAAGTTGAATGAAAACTTATGGTAGACATTCAGGCTATTAGCCTAAACACATGCAGTTTGGTGAATTAGCTTACATGAGTGTCTTTTAAGGTATATTTGAGTTCTAATTGGAGGTTCCTGAATGCGGCAGAGCCACGAGTCACTTTGTTTTTACATTTGTAATCAGGCTTTAGTATTCACCTCACATGCTTCTCTCTGTTTTTCACCAACTGCTCCTGCATTATGACACGAAACAGCCAGGTCTCCATTCATTAACTGATAAAACTTTTTTACTTTGCAAGACATTTCTTGGATCATTTTAATACCGGCTTGACTATACAGGTTCCTCCTTCCAAATCAGAGTCACTACAAAGTGAATGTCTTCATACTTTGTGACACAGAACACATGCTCACATATGTGGAGAGCAACTCACAGCCTCGTATCACGCAGATTCTGTTTCCAAGACAGCACAGACACCTTCTATCATGGTTATGTTGTGTGGTAGGAGATGAAGCACTTTTTGACTCCCCTGCCTTGGCCCCAATGCAATGAATCCTGTAGATGCAAAGAGCAATTTACCAACATGTGAATTTCACAGTTTGCCCAGAGGTAAAGTGAAAGAAGAAAGAAAACAAGCCTGCCGGGACTGCAAAGGATTCTGTTTGACTGAGCACTTCACGCTAGGGCACTAATTGCCTACGATTGATGGAGAAAAGCGCTAGAGGAAACGTTAAACTTGCAATGCATCATGGGTAGTTGACCTATGTCGTCGAAATCTTGTCTGTGCCTCCTGGCAGTGTTTTCTTTTCCGCGTAGGCGGGGGTTATCGAAATATCTGAGACTTGTTTGTGTGTTGAGATGTGTGTGTGAGTGAGCGAGTGAGTAAGCTACATTTCTGCACAAAATCCGTTGTGGCTCTCACAACAGAGAAAACACTCAGATCCATCGAGCTGAAATCAAAAGATTCACTCGAAATGATAAAATAATGTCCGGGACTAGCCAGCCTTTGGATGTTTTTCCTCCTTTTTTTGAGCCACTTTTTTTTTTTTAACTCTTACGTCACAAGCTAAGGGTCATTTAAGAGGAGGATGAAGGTAATGAGGTGTGTGTGAGCAATCAAGGGTGCATGCACCTTTGTTGGGATAAATTAGCCCTCCCACTCACCTTGTTAAGTGTATAGTTTTTGAGAAAATACAAGGGAAGGATCACCGTCTGAGAACATCACATACATGGCAGCAGTGGGCAGCTCCTCCGAGTAGCGTCCTTCAGCTTCTGTTTGTCTGGAAATGGAGCGCAGCAGGAGGGGAAGATGCAGGTGGTTGTGTTTACTTCCCTCTGGACCTCCCTCCTCCTTATCGCCCCGCTTCCTCCCTCCTCCAGCACAGAGGAATGCAGATAAATATTGATCTAGAAAACCTTCAGGAAAAAAAACTATTTAAGGCGACGGAAGGAAATTAAATAGTGTCAAAGCGAAAGAAAATGACAGAGAAAGGGCAGAGTAATCCTTTAATTTAATTAGGTAAATTAAAAAAAAAAAATCCTTTCTGCATCTGTATTTTTTCTGTCTGCTCTCTTCCTCTTTGCTCTCCCTCGCTCCCGCTGGAAGGCTTTCCTGCTGTTGCTAAGCAACAGGGAAACAGTTTTTCTTTGGTTTTGCCAACGGGTCCCGGAGGCTGGCAGGGAGAAGGGGGCACAGTGGACGCACTGTGGCATCTGCCAGCAGCCTAGTGCGTGCCTACAGCTGGGTCGGGTTGCAGAGCAGACTCCCCTGTTCCCACTCATAGCGCCCCTGGCAGGCACCTGGGGGTTACGGCAGAGCTAACGAGAGCAGACCAAACTCGCATTAAACACGGGGGTCACAACGGGGTCAGAGTTATGAAACAGCACGACATCCAACCCTGGGGCCGGACCAACAAGCCCCAGGAGAGGAAAAAAAAAGGCATTTCTTTGTTTTGCACTTTGCTTTTAGAGGCTGAGTCACAAGTTGCATGGAGTTGCACAGAGTTGCATTAAGTTGCATAACTTTTGGGCGGCCTCTAGCTCACCCAGTAAGAGTGGTTGCCCCATGTTGGCTGAGTCCTGCAGAAGCCTGGGTCCGAATCCGACCTGCGGCCCTGTGCTGCGCGTCATCCCCCTTTCATGTCTATCCACTGTCAAATTTGTTAATTCTAACAAAAATAGAAGTGAAAAAAAAACACTAAACATTTGACACAAAAATTATTTCACCAAGGGATTTCTGACAGGCAGTAACGTACCTCATAATAGAAATCCTTTTTCTAATAAGTATGCTAATCAAAGCCTACGCTCAAATGGATTCTACTGCTCTTTTATTATATTGTTCTTTCACTCCTCAGGTGATTGACATATTGTAATCTTGCTAATAAGCACCTCCAATGTCTGTTTTCTTCCTATTATGTTAGTGCCACAATAAGCCACCTTGGCAGGTGCGCGTGTTTGCCTGGCGCTCGGTATGGACGCAAATCTCAGCTACCTGCTATTATCCTGAAATGCAGGCTCTCCACACACTGGGTTCGAACTGTCAATCTCTGCTAGCATCCCCAGGGGTCAGCAGCCAATCAAACCTCACATTACTCATTCCCTCCCTCCCTCCTAACCAATCATCTGGCCTGTCTCTGGTCATTAGGATGTCTTTGTAGCTGCCTGTTGCTTTTGTTCTCCTCCTGTAAATGATCTTAAATGTGAGGTAATTATTTATTGATTATTCAAGAGTTTAAAGGCATGGCAATGTTGCTGCTTTAAGCACAATATAAAAAAGCCAGTATGATTGTGTTCACTTGTGGGAAGCCAGAGCGGGATCATGTCCTTGTTGCCGTAGTAGTTGGTCTTGGTACCTGTACAGAAGACGCTGGAAGCTGCAGGAAAGGTTATAGTTGCATCACACTTCCCTTAAATTGCCTCCCCGTCTCCACCACTTGCTCTTCCTCGCATCTTAGTCCGTCCTACCAAGCATGTGGGAGACGGAGGAAATCACGGGAGGTGAGGGGATACACGCAAATGTGTTTTAGATGGATGAGACATCCTTTCCTCTGAAGCATCACATTCATTTGTCAGCTGTATGCGGCGGAGTTAGCATCGGCTTTTAGCTGCACGGCTTCCTGCGAAGGCTGCTCTCGTGTATCCTCGCTCATAGCTCCTCAGAGATCCCTCCTCGGTGCTCGCTGCTCCAAGGAGGCCGAGGAGCGAGGAGCTATCAAATAAGGGAAGTGTGATTCAGCCTGTATGAATCTCTGCACGTTTTACACCCCTCTTGGTGAGACCTCTGGCCCTCGCGTGGAAAAAACAAACATTATAAAAAAGGAAGGATTCCCAAAAGAGAGAAGAAAAAGCCATAGGAAAAATCTTTGTGTCTGCCAAATGCTGCAAACAAAGCCTCTGTTGTACAAGCCAGTGTTAAACCTTGTAAGCCCCCCCCACACACACACACACACACACACACACAATTTTAAATGTAGAGTCCTAATTAGGCTTGCCAGTGGTGGTTGGTAAAATGTGTTAGTGTGGCATTTAACAGCTGTTAAATATGTGTTTGTGTCTGTGTGTGTGTGTGTGTGTGTGTGTGCTCAGGCTGTTGATTGAGATGAATATTGCATGACCACAGAGATGGAGCTGTAGCAACAAGGGATAAGTTGTGTTTTAGAAGACAACACACATATATGTAGCTATCTGTCAATGATGCTGTGTGTCAAGTTGCTTGATTCATAGAGCTGTCGGTGGAAGGAGATTCTTTCTCAGCTATTTTCTGTTGCTGTGATAAAACCGTGTTGAATATTGTTAACCTTTAACACCCACTTTTCTTCTTAAATGTCTTTAGAGATGGCCCCAGGAGAAGGAGAAACACTTTTCAGGAGAATTCTAATAAAAACACTCAACATTTTAAAGTATCCACCATGGCCACATCCTTCAGCCTGATTTTGAATAAATTTGCCTCATCTATTGCATAACAGCAAGGTAATCAGCCTGCTTTTTTGTGCCTTTGAGAAGGTCAATTGATTGCACACTGAGGCAGATAGTTGAGGTCTGCCATGTTCTTCAGCAAGGCACTCAGCCAACGGGAGCTCTCTTATTTCCACATATTATGTGTGTCTGACACAGGCATTCATCCAAGACATTTCAGCTTGAACCCATGCCAAATAGTTTCTCTTCTTTTAGTTTAAGATCGCTGAGGAATCCAATCACACCTGACTAAGAGTTCCCATATGATATCTTTCACCTACAGCATATAATATCAAATACAACAACAAATGCACTTTATTTAGATTTAAAAATATTTCATTTAAAGGTATAATTGGCTTCACAAATGTCATATGTACGAGTAGCATGGCCTATTAAGCCTCTAAGAACAGCTGAAAGACTGTCATTAGAGGAGAAGTGTAATCAGTCTTCAATTGAGCTGACATTTCAATCACTTTGGACTTCAAATATTTCATGAGCTTGACATTTCAAAATGCAAATAACATGTTCCTTGCACAGCAAATGAGAGGAACGTGTCACCGCCTTTAGTGAATTTGCAGGCATGGCAAAAAAAAGACAGTTTGGGGAGGTGGTGGATAGTGTATTCACTTGAGTTAATCCCCAACAATGGTTTAGGTCAGGAGTTAGGAGCTATTAGGAGTTTAAAGATGTTGTTTTAGTTTCTTTTTCCTAACTCTATCGCTGGACTAGAACGTTCATATTGGACTATTCTGCCAAACCCCAGATTACGTTCGGATTACTCCAACATTTGCACTTGACAACTACAGTGCAGTAGATAAAGCTAGGGAGAGATTGTGGATATGATTGTGATTATAGTTAATAAAAAGGGAAATGTAAATAGCAACATGATTGGTACATTATTTTCTACATTGGCAATTAACTCAGCGTTACAGTCCAATATAGATGTAATTCTTTGAAAAATGGGCTGCTATTTCCACTGTTCTGTCACTTGTCTAAACATCTGTCTTTTACATCATTTTTGTGTGTGTGTGGGAAGGGGGTAATAAGCATTTCCTTGAAACCTGTAGCAATGGAATCCAAGCCATAGACTACATATTGTATATACTCTTTTTTTTTCATGCAGTCAATCAGAGAAGTGACCGGCTACGTGTTGGTGGCTCTAAATCAGTTTGACTACCTGCCGTTGGAGAACCTGCGGATCATCCGTGGCACCAAACTGTACGAGGGACGCTACTCTCTGGCCATCTTCCTCAACTACAGGCGGGACGGGTACTACGGCCTGAGGCAACTGGGCCTGCGCAACCTCACAGGTCAGAATGATTGCACGACAGTCTAAATATTTAATGACATGTTCCATGACAATACACCAGTGTAAAACGTGCGTTTTTGTCACTTGTTTCGCTTCCACGCTCATCAGTTATATTAAACAGCAAAAGCATTGCCATTTCCTGCCTTGAAATGCTTGTGTTTTGACTTGTTTGTACACCCACAGATTTAATAGGGCCTTTCAATTAAGTCACAAAATTGGAACTCAACTTTTGAAGCCTCCCCGGCAAATTAATCTTCTGCGTTGCTATAATAGAGGGATCAAATATCTGTGAAAAGTCCTGTTTTCCCATTAATTACATTTTTTGTTTACACACTGAAAAGATAGGCTTCTTTCAAGGAGTGAGTTTTCAGTTGTGTTATGTTTTATGTAACATCTGTGCGTTTGTTGTTGTCATGTGAGAGGGCATAAGTTAAAGTGGATTTCATTTGTTAACGGTAGCTTTTGCCTGTGTTATCTGTCTCTTGGTATCAGACCTTTGGGTCATGAACTCGGCATCAGTTAATCTTTGCCATTTTGGCGTTACCCAGTGGTGGGGGTGACCTTCCAACTCCAGTCAGAATAATAGCAGAAAACACTTTCCTTTGTTACAGGTTTTTAACATCATGTTTTAAAGTACCAGCTTCACTGTCTTCCTGTTGAATCGCATCACCTCTCCCTGCTTTCCTCAAATAGCCATCCTCATTAGCTGTATAAATCATACATGTAATTCCAACAGGCTGAGCTGCTAAAAGATTCCCTTTTCCCTGCTCATCAGGAGTCAGGTGTTGCCTTTTTTGTCCCTGTCTTGGCGGCAGCATTACCATCGCCCTGGGAGAGAAACACAACAGCCGTCATAGGAGCTGCACTGGCTGAGGGACAGCAGTCACATACAATCTGAGGAGAAGCAGTGGCAATCAGTCAGGGTCACTCTTTTTCTATTTTTTGTTGCAGTATTTGATGCCTTACTGTCTATAGCAGGGTCTTAAACTTGCTGGAGTGTTGTCTTCTAGGTCTAAAATCAGTTTAAATGATAAGGTCTTAATTTCCCAACTCTGATGCTCATTGAAATGTTCCCGTAGCACTTTACAATGTTTTTTTTTAAAATGCTGTGTTGTTGTAGTTCTTTCTGTCGCTAGTCCAATTATAATTAGCAGTATTACAACTACAAATGACACCAATATGCAACTATATGAAAAATGTTGCAGCCAATTTAGACACCAGTCCTATATTGCCAATGAGAAAATCAGGGAACTGTTTCAGACATTTTTACCACACTCTGACATCTGACCTTGTTTTGTGGATGTCATAATATAGTTCTTGAATTTCCTTCATAATGGTCTTAAAAGGGTCGTAAAAAGTCTTTGTCTCAGAAACCCAGTAGAGTTACAGGGAAGATGGTAATCAGAGAGAAGCTCTCATAGGGATGGAGGTCAGGAATGAATGTTCCAAGAAAAGAAATAACGAAGGCTGAATGTGTTGGTGACAGCACTTAGGAAGATGCACTGAATGTTTAACCATTGTTGATTGAGTAAAGGAAAAGGTATTGTACTTGCAGAAAAAGGTGTTGTTTCAAGATTTTGGAGGATAAATTGCTTGATTTATTCATGGCAGGAAAACCAGGAAAAGTGCACTGTTCTTCCAGCATGAATGGAGCTAAATCTTTTAGAGCATCTCACCATGGCCAATGGGAAAAGAAATCACGTCCAACACGTATGTTCTCTAAATAACAGCCAAAGAACAAAGCTGAATGCTTGAGAAGCTGCCAGTCCTCCAAACAGTTTGTTTATACCGAGGTGTCGGAAGTCATTTGGTAGCCTATGATTATTTAAAATTGTATAAACTGCTACATGTAGCACCTTTATAATAAGTTTTGATTTTGCAGAGGAGAGAGAGAGATCTTGTGAACTTCAATTTAGGTGACCTTTTTGTCTTGTCTGTGATATTGTGTTTTTCATATATTTTTATCTTGATATGGACCTGTGTGTCTGTGCCAGAGGATGAAGCAAGGAAAAGGGTGCAAACTGGGCTCGATCCCACCATGGACTGACCACGTGGGATGTGCCCTATACTGCCAAGCCACCAGGATGCCTCTGCTGCATCCCCCTTTGTTGTATTTTGCCTGGGGCTTCTTCTCTGGCATCGATCGCCCCGCTTTACACTGCTCTCTTGTGGGAATTGCAATTTATCCTACATCCATCCTGTGTTTCTCCTGCAGGCAATTCTGTGTCAGATGTTTCAGAGAGGAACCAAATTAACTTGAGTGTAAAACAAAAGGCCTGTGTCTTGCAGTCTTTGACCACCCTTTGTAACTTTTTTGGGAATGGAGATCTGCACACACCGATGAGTTAAAACCATCAGTTGTTGAGAAAGTTGGAGTTGGGCAGCAGAGATTCATCCTGGGCTCTTATGCCATTGACTCGTAGTGTTTTGGTGATTGATGGTGGAGGATCAAACCGTGATCCATAATAAAGCACATGGCAGGTTTAGTGTAATAAGCAGCATTTTATAGAGTCTGAACACGGTGATAAAGGACTCCTGAGAATTGTAAGGGCATGCTGACACCCTAAGATGGTGAAGCAGGAGGGCGCCTCCATTTTGACCAGCCCTACGAGAGAGGGAGGCATAAATGGACGTTTATCCTTGTCCCTTTATCCCTCTTGTGAGTTCTTTCTTTTTTCCCTTCTACCATGGATGTCTCATGACATTCTCTGTCATTCCTTAAACTGCACTAATGAATACCTTTTTTTTTTCTTCTTCTGCAAAACACAGACTGCAACTAGACTACAAATAAGTTGGACCGAAAGGATCATAAAGAAAAAAAAAAGAAATTTGAATTTTGGATACAATGCTTGAAAATGCTTAAATTTAAACATTCAATAAAAATATTATGATAAATCACATCAACAACAGTGTCTGTAGCTATCTGCGGAGCGAGCGAGAACAAGCTGTCACAGACCGTGGTAAAGTTGGTTGTATATTGGAAGCTCAAACTCCATAATAGATTTTTCAAATTTGTCTAATAGCCAACGTCCAATATAATCCCGAAACAGTAAACATGATCTTGACTTTGAACTACATGCAACAATGTAGCCAATGGTTTACTTTTTTCTCCATACACACCAATCGGCTTCATGGCTGGTGATGATTTCACATTTTGCATATTAGCAGCTAAAAGGTATTTGATTGGCTACATATTTAAACATTTAATAATGACTCTGTAGCCACCAGTTCTGTGAAAGATTCATTGAAAAAAGTTATGTTAAACATTTGTGCATCTGTTCTGTCTCTTGAATGCACTTTATAAATGCAGAGCCAAATGTAAATCCATCCATCTCTACTGAGCCATGCAGAAGCCTTGTTATTATGGAAGTATAGGCTATAGGCTCTTTATGATAGCGACTTTGAAATGGTTGCTTTGGGGCAGGGGGAAGGTCTTGAGTCTTGTTGCCCAGGGCACATGAAATTGTTAATCCGGCCCTACTTGGTGTGATAATGTAATGTTAGTATTGCAGTGTTTCCTCTAGATTTGTATCTGCTAATGTTAGCTAGGGTTAGGGTTAGGTTGAGGATGGCCTCATATAATATTTACACTGCTCTATTAGATACACGTATATGTCTTGGCAATGAAATATTTTTTTTAAATTAATATAGCCTATTTTTCAGACAGGTTCCTGTGTACTGTCAGAGTCTTCTTGGTTATAATAGAGTTACAGGTTGTTGTTACTGTTGATTTTGATCAAACCTTGTATATCAAGAATGGTCTGTAAAATCTTTCTGTTATATAGTTTTGGTTAGATAGCAAGCAAAGTCTACTTAGACAGCGATACATTTTGAAAAGAAAACTTGTGTTTTGCTTAAATATCTGATCCTTCTGCTATTAGGAAACACAATTTTGACTGTTTATAGCATTATGTCTTTTAATGTGACAAAAACACTAAATCATAATTTTGACTATGTATTGGTATGTAATTTACAGTGATGTAAGGTGCTGAAAAAAACGGAAGTGCTTGAAAAGTGCTTGTGTGCGTGTGTGTGTGTGTGTGTGTGTATATATATATATGTGTGTATATATATAAATATATATATATAATTTTAGTTTTTTTAAACTACTGAAGTCCAGCCAACATTCAGTGCATTTAGTAAAAAGATGTTTTTCTTTATCTATCTGTAAATGCTTGGTGGGAAATACAATCGATCATATCTTCAAATAATCCTTTCTGGGTGCAGAAAGGTGTTCCTTGCATAATTTATGTACAGGACGCATCATCTACATCTCGGAATTTTGCTTATTTTCCTGAAACTTTAAGAGACTGTGTTGATTCTCAGAGGCTGAATTTACCTCTTTCAGTACATCCTCAGGATGGGTGCCTCACGTCGCTCGCCTTCCATCTGATCCCTATGCACCCTGACGCTGCTATTAATTATTATTACTATTACCTCTGCCTGGTACCAAAAAAAGCTCACAATTAGACTGGCAGATTGTTCTCCCTTCCCAATGAAGATAATAAAGCCCATTTGCCTAGATTCATTGTATAATGAAATGTACTTATTTATAATTAATTTTGCAGCCACTCTCCACCATATACAGGGGATGTACTGTATGTGTCTGAGTGAGAAGATATTTTCACTCCACACAATACATGAAACAACAGCTTCACTGTTGCTTTATCCTTCAGTGGATTCGATACACAGTGGGAGTCCACAGAATGCATGACATTCAATTTGGCTGCGGAGTCAGCGTGCATACAGCGGTGCAGTCTAGTATAGGATGCAGGGATACAGAGTAATCTGTGTTAAAGAAACTCCCCTGAGATCGACTTGCTCGGCCTCTCCCCCCATGATGCTCCTGCAGCTTCTTATAAGCCTTTATAACCTGTAACCCACGTGCACAACACATGGACTGTGTGCTTTCATATAACGTGGCTCGCTAGAAACCGCAGTGCTGATTACCCCATACTGCGCAGATACCCACCATAAGACTCTAAGAGCTGATGAAATGGTTTTCACATCTAGTTTCCCCCTCTTTCTTTGCTTAACTTTAGCTTTGTTTGTGAGCTTTTTTTTAAAACTTTTATTTTCTACCCTGTGAAATTGCCCATTTGGATGGGGGCCAAATGGCTCAGTGTGCCCCAAAGAGAGCTCTGACTCCAACTTCCCATCTGCCAGCAATGCCCCTCCTCCCCCCCCATGCTCGTGAGCAGAAAGCAAAGCACCAGTGCTGCCATCCCCCTTTTTCTCCTAAAACCCCTCTGCTTTTCTCTCCTGCTTTGCTTTCCATAATGAACACTGGGACTGTAGTGACGTTGCCACGATTTCACAACCCCAGCGACCCGATAATTACAGCATTTTTGTATTTGGAATGCATTTAGGCCAAATTACCAAAAGCGGTTGCTGCTGAGATGAATTGATTAATAGACTTTATTATAATTAACCCCATGTGCATCTTTTTAGAGCATGGCTATTGATTTACCGGCTCACAGTCGCTGCACGCCGCTAAATCAGCAAAAGAAATGGAGATTTTCCTAAGAATGTGGTTTTTAAGGACATTTGCAAAGGGATGATGGGGGGGGATCCAAACAATTATGACTTGATACTGACATCTACAACAGTGTCAAGGCATAGAGTTCTAGATCTAGATAGATATCACATTTTAAACTGTAAAAAAAAAAAAAAAATAGTCTGCAAGTTTGAGCTACTTTTAGAGTTATTTTTTTAGTGTAAATTTCAGAAGTGTCACAAAGGCTGTATATGATCTGTACAGTAAATCCCCTCAGTGGAGAGAATAAAGATCCAGCACATCAAAGACATTATACCCTTTGCTTATTTGAAAAAAGAAAGGGCACACACCTTAAAGGAGAATCCTACAGCAGTGCGGCTCACATGAAGACAGCATCCATGTTTGCCTCCATTTTCAACTCTTCTCCACCTCACATTCAACTTAAATCGGCACTGTAGACGGGAATTTATATATAGTTCACTGTCATGTTTGAAAAAACTCTTATTCCCTCCTTGTAAAAAAAAAAGATATGGGTGGAAAAAGGAACAATGGTAATTGTATGTGGAATTTGTGCAGAAAAAAACCCTACTTCCAAGGCTTCTTTATTTAACATTAAACTTGCGGTGTGATCTCCAAAAAGGGGTGTAATTACAGAAAGATCAAATAGCGCAAAGCGACTAATGCTAATACCCACTCTCACTCCGGACTGTTATGAGGATGAGGGAGAGTAGAGGGATAGGGCCCATTAATAATGAATTCAGTGTCATCATTAAGGCGCCAAATGATTAAAACATATCTCCCGGCTTCAAACGCTGCTTTTCTATCCCAGAAAATGCTGCAGTCGTGGATGAGCGAAGCGAACGGGCCCTTCAGTGTGCTTGCGAATTAAAGTTTAGCTTTTTTTTTTTCTTCTTTCATCTCCCCACCCCCCGCCCGCTGTTTTAAAGTGTTGAAACACCAAAATTCCTTTGTGAACACAAAAAAAACCCCACAATGTTACATAATGTAATGTAACCCATAGATATGAATTTCCATGCTAATCTACGTTGGAAATCACATTTCTGAGTGCTTCCAGTTGTGTGCCCAGGCAAAAGAAGCACAATGGCATGCAGCCTGTCATTGCTCAGTGTCTGCTCTGAAGAAACAGACAAGATAACACAGAAAGGCACGTCTTGTTAAAAAAAAAGGTGACATTCATTGAGATTCAGATGCACGTTGGGATGCCATGTCTGACTCCTCCTATTTTCTCATCTCTTTATTTTCAATTTCCCTTTTTCCCCTCACTCTTGCACCCAGAAGTCATTGTAATGCCGCGTCCGTGCTCACTTACATCAGTGTTGTGCTGTCGGCACTGTGCTGCCGTTGGTGCTTTTTTTTTTAAATCCTTTGACATGTAGACCCAGGGGGTTTCGGGTTTGTCTCCATTAGTGGCTGTGGCATGTCTGGAAGGAGTGCAAAATGATCTCTAATGGAATGGTAATAGTCCTCCAGGGCAGTGTGTTGACTGCCCTGTCCACTGTTCTTTGATGCTAGGGTTCACTTTCACTAGCTGACCCAAACCGACACTGGCTAACTGAGCTATCCACACACCTGGCGGAACCCCCGGTGTGCAATAATGGCCCTTACTCCATAATGCTCTGTATTATAGCAGATGAAAAGGCTTCTTCTGGAACTCTCCAATCGGCCTACTTCGCAATCCTGTTAAAAGTCCAGTCATGTCTTGAGGGGGTTAATATGGGGTATCTAAGAAGGACAGTCCTAATAATGTCAACAACTTACAATGATGTGCTGAGATAAGTTCCGTCAGCTGATACAGAGTGAGTTGTCACTCCCAGCAAGCATACACCAAGCTCAGCAGCAAAGACTGGGGAGTGATGCATACGCATGGATATCTTTTACAACAAAGTGGGGGTTGCACATTCAAACTGTTTCCCTGAATTATCTCAAAACTTATGATTTCATCATGTCATGCTCCAAACCAATTATAAGGTTTATGATGAGGGCTAGAAGGTCAGGATGTGGAAGTTATAGCAAAGGGAGTAGTTCTGCCTGAAAGGCTTATTTCAAGACAAAGAGTTTCAGTCTAAAGGGCCTTCTAGCTGCAGGAAGCACGATTTAAAAAAACAAAACAAACAAAAAACAGCAGAATTTGAAGTAGAGTGAGACCTCTTCCTGCAGCTCTCCCTCTCCCACTGCACGGGCAGTGGCTTCATAGAGTAACTTTTCTGAGTACGAATGGCGTATCCTGGTTTGGATGGCGGTGCCGTGGCTTCGGCCTCTGGACCTTTTGGCTATCCAATGCAGATCTGCATTGGCAGAACAGCTGATAGGAACGCCGTCTCTACGTGAAATGACTTGTGATTGGCCAAAGTCTCCCATGACGGCTAGATTTAAAGCCTAAATTCAGAGTCAAGAAGTAGTTACAGAAGTCTAGTCTTCTCTTAGACCACTTAAGTTACAGTATGCTGAAAGATTATTATGACATTTTTTGTGAAGTGACATCAAAAATAAATTGCCTACCCCAACTTTAAGTTGCAACCTTTTTTGAAGAACTTAATTTGCGCTATTCTGAAACAGGCTGCTCAAATATTAATTAAATAAAGGTATTCACGGATATATCCTAATAGTGGGTATACAGTGGGTATACAAAAAATGCAAAAATGCCAAGACTTAAGTCGCTAAAAAGATATCAAATATACAGACTGAATGTTATAATTGACCTGTGAATAGTGGAAGTCAGACACCCTTAACATTGTCTATTGTAGAAACAACCAGCGCAATCTTGGTCAAACTATCCCATTTCTGTTTACAGTAAAAGTGGTGGGTGATGAGGCTGAATGAGTCAGCATTTCCACTTACAAGTGCTTGGAAATCCCACCTAATCAAACCAAATAGCCGTGACTTTTTCACACTTTTTGGGGGGATTAGAATTACTTGTGACCGGACTTTTGTGATCCCCTTATTAAATGATCTGAAACATAAGATGTAAGCGCCATTTTGATGTGAAAGAGGAGGACAACACCCAACCAGCTTCTGATAACAGGACATCACTCTCTTCTTGATTTAAGGTTGATAAGTTTCTCTACAGATTGGGATCACATGGGGATATTAAATTCTTCTTAAAAACCTGTAAAAACATATTTGCTAACCCAAAAACTGCAACAAACAAACCTGTCTTTGGTTTATACTCTGACGATGGGAGGTTTTCATTTGACAGTAATTATATTCAAAGTGCCTGCTGATTTTCTCTCGTCACGAGGCACATGCTACCCTCCTGACATTGCAACATCTTTTTATGCTTTGGGGTCTCTGGAGAAATAAAGGGTGTAGACGTTGCACTTTGTGCGCGCGCAATTTGTGTCTGCAATCTCTCCCAGGCGTCTCTGGGCTGCTTGACTTTGGCGAGATTTAATGACATTTCTAAGGTCCAATTTGTTTTTTTTAAAGTGCCCCACCTCAGTCCAAGCCCGTCTTGAGATCTGCTGTGTAACATCCTCGTCAAACTGCAAATCCATTAGAGTGTCGATCATGGATTCCTGTGTCTGTCCGCTGCGTCTGTGCAAGTAGTCACATAAGATAAAGGTAGAGTCTGGAAAAGGGAGGAGTGGAACTGGACTGGCTCACAAAACCTCACACTACATATACTGTAGAACCAGATGGAGGCAATTTTCTAGTCGTGGTTGATTTGCTGCTGTGTGTGTGTGTGTGTGTGTGTGTGTGTGTGTGTGTGTGTGTGTGCGCGCGTCCATGTCGGTGTGTCCCAAATTACCCAAGTGGAAGCATGAGTGCTGCAGTTCTGTGCCAGAAAATGACAAATTGCCCATTTAGCCTATTGTAGGTGTCAATTTTAATGTAGAGGGTTAGCTCTTTTTTCGACACTTCTTAAGCATTTTGCTCCATGAAAATATGTAATGAGTGTGATTTGAATTACAAAATGCATGCAATACGAGCAGTGTTTGTGTGTGTATATGCATGTGCACTGCAGGTTTTCAAGCACACACACATTAAAAGGAACCTTCTTTTTTTTTTTGGGTTTCCTGACTGAAGAGTGGACATTTAATAATAGCCCACATTTCAAGTTATGTGCTCCTCAACAGTTTTATTGTCCCGGCGGCTCCCCTATGATCCAGTCGTGGTACCCTCTAAATTTTATTTTGATGACAATTGTACCAAAACACTATTTCCAGCACAATAACACAGCATATTGTCGCGGTAACTCCACTGTAAAACAATTACTCCTGTCTAGAAAAACAACTTGGGGCAGCAATTCTGGAGTTGTTTGTACTTTGAGACTGTATCTGCTGACTTATTTGATGACTGAGTTGCTTGACCTCTGGCTCACTGAGGCCTATGAAAGTATGCAACTTCAACAACTGATTTTATTTGACAAAACCTAGAAATGTAGATAAGATTAGATAATACTTTATTCATCCCACATGGGGAATTCCCTTGGCAGGATTTCCACAGTAAAAAACAAACCAACAAACAGGCAAACAACAGATAATGTGCAAAAAGTACTGAATGAAATTAAAGTGGCATTATATAAAAAGTATTTTAAAGGAAAGTAAAGTGAGGTGGCAGTAGTACGAAAAAAATATTGCAATATATGTAAGTAAGTGACGTGAAATTAAATTTAATAGAATGATATGTAATTAAATAATTTAGCAAAAGTAACTGCTTGTAAACTTAATGTTGATGTTACTTTTTAACAAATAATGCTAATAGTTTCTCCACCAGTTCCTAATCAACACACACACACACACACACACACACACACACACACACACACACCAGTGTTGGTCATTGAGGACCACTACTATTCGTTATGATGATTAGTATGCAGCGGCGCTCTCATCTCTTTGGCTGCCTTTGTGTTTGCCTGCGCTGATTGGAGGGGCTCTGGTTAATTTAGATGCAGGGAAGCGGTGACAGAAGAGGGCTTATTAGGGCTGTGAGCCCATCCCGCCTTAAGTGCAGAGCCTCCAGTTCCATTTTCATTTGCCTCCATTATTGAATTTGCTGGCTTCTCATTCGCCCTAAATGCATTTTGTGTCACCTCTAAAAATTAAAAAAATAAAAATTGGCTTCCCCCAGAGGTACTGTGACACTCGGATGGGAGACTTAGATTCTGATAGTAAAGAATAAGACTTTTATTTTATTAGAGCCGAGCCAAATGTCTATGAAAGTTTTCCATCATGATTGCTGTGTAACCCGTGGGTGTATTTTGGTAAGAGAAGGAAAAGGAGAGAGGGAGTGATCATGTGTGTGTGTGTGTATGTGTGTGTGTTTTTAAGACAGAGACGGAGCGTGACAGACAGGTGGAGGAAAAGAAGAAGAGTGATGGCAGGAATTCATTTAGCATCAATTGAAGCTTCAGAGGCAAAAAAAAAAATAGAATAGAAAATGAACGTCATCCCAGCCTCCACCTTTTTAGCTGCCTTCTCCAGCACCTACACAGCTTCCATAATCACCTAATGTGAAGCATTTTTCATAAGGATTCATCACAAAACAATATCATTCGAGACTGTGAAATTTAATCAGGGGCTTTAAAACACAATTACGGTTATCGAGGAGGACACGACCGGCAGCGCTTTGGATCTTGGGAGGGGGGAGGAGCAGCGGGGAAGATGGAGGGGACCTCCCCCGCACTGTCTGCACCCTAGCGCTCCTCTCCCATTTGTCACCGAGCACAATATCTCTTTGGCTGGCAGTGCTAATAATGGAGAAGTGGGGAAACGGGACTCTGGAGACCCACCTCCGCTTTGCCGTGAAGATCAGATAAGTTCTCCTCAAGTCAGAGGCCCCCGAGCCACGGTGGATTTGCTTGTAAGGATTGTATCATTTATAAAACACAGCACCCCCATTCGACAGCTTTTTAGGTGTGTGAATAATGCAGCTCTTTATAAAATGTGCAACCGCAGGAGCAAGATGTTCCCCGAGCTGGAAAGAAACGCCACTTTACACTCTGGAAAGTTCATTTCATTTGGTCACTCGCACCACCAAACCCCGTTTGCTGATGCTTTCCTTTTTTCTTTTTTTTGTGCCTGGAGGCAAACTAGTTGCTGTTTTCTGTCTCTATTATCTTGGTGATCTGCAGCCATTTATCTACCAGCGGCTTGTTTGCAGACTGGAGACTAAACATTTATTCATGGGATTTAAGAAGTCGTTCTCACTTAAGCAACTACTTTCTCAGCAAACTTGTTTTTTTTTTTCTTCTTCTTCTTTTTTTTTCCATTTAGAGTAAACATGCTCAGAGGCACTGTACAGTGGAGTGCTCCACATCTACACGCAGAGGGTTTCCTACGGGACCGACAGCTTGTTTTCCAGTCAAGTCATGTGTTTACCTTAAATTACGAGTTTTCTTAGTCTTACTGTAAATTGGCTGAGGAAAAAAATCCACAACTTTGTTGTAATTACCCACCCTTGCGAACACAAACTTCCTCTTATTATTCAGAATTTCGAGAAATTGCATGTCTTTTTTTTCAGGACGAGAGACTATACTGTGGCCACTAAAGCCATAAGATGAAAGAGACTTTAACATGAGTATAGAGTATACGCTGAGAGTCCTTTTTTGTTTATGTCCACCAATCTCATGCTGTCTCTTAAGAACAATCATTTCTATAGATGGCTACCTGAAAAAAACTGTATTATCTGGGGGGAAATTGAAAATGTTGCTAAGGACAGCAGAAAGCACTTGAACACAATCTCTCCATCTCTCCACCTTTACTTCATTGGCTCTCATGCGAGTCATTATTTTTCCAGAGTCGCAGATTTGTTGCAGTTGTGTAATGTTCATCGGTGTTCCCTGAAGAGGTCGCACTCTAAGAAAATGAAGGCAATTTGTTTCGTTCCCCGGGTTGGCACCTTATGTCATGCCAGCTGTCTGCGCTGTGTCACAGGCTACACAGAGCCCCAGGAACTGATGCATGTAAAACACTTACACACATCCTGTAAATTCTCAAATAAGAGCTCTTCAAATAATGCCTTGGTCTACTGGGTTACCAATAAAGGCCATATAAAAAACAAACATTTGTGGGGGGTGAAATGACTTGCCTGATATGGTAAATTCAATTCAATCTACCCTTTCACAGCATTAATTCTATCAGAACAACGCTCAGTTGCCCTTAGTTTCCTTCTTCTTTTTTTTTTGACAAAAAAACTACTTTCCTATACTAATTAATTCCATTTGGTTAAGTCTTTTTGTGTCGGTTAGTTAATGTCAGTGAAACTCAACACGTTCTGCAGATGTTTCACATTAAAAGCAAGTGTAAGAGCATGGTAAGAGTGTACAAAGATGTTTTACACTGTTGCTAATTACTGGTCTGCCTATGAACAGAGTACATAAATTGCATCAGATTCCGCAACGGAAGTGCTCCAGTGCTCCAAAAAACGACAGGATTTCTAGTCCCTCCCTGTAAACCAGTCATTGAGATAGAGACTGTGGGTTTTATCTACACAAAACTGCTAACTCCATTGTGTTGTAAGTAAGACATCTGCTGTAAAAGTTGTATTCATTAGCAGGATTGTCGTACTGTTTAATTTCAAAAACATCCAAAACACCAAAGTAGCCTACAAAGACATAGTGGACCAGACGCAAGCTTTTATTTTGAAAAGTCAAAGCTCGGTGACGACAACAGTCTGGAGGACATGAAACGGGAGCATAGACCATATATTATTTATATATTATATTAATAATATTAATTTAATATACAGTCTATGGGCGGGAGGCATGAGACGTCTCCAGGCTGCAGGTCCATACCAGACTATGATAAAAAAGGCAGAGCTCTCTCTCTCTCTCTCTCTCTCTCTCTCTCTCTCTCTTTTTTCATGTGCAGCGCGTTTATGTATTTGGTTGTGTTGTGTGTGTATATGCAGCGAGTTTATGTATTTGTGTATATTGCGTTTGTGTATTTGGTTGTGTTGTGTGTGTATATGCAGCGAGTTTATGTATTTGGTTGTGTTGTGTGTGTATATGCAGCGAGTTTATGTATTTGGTTGTGTTGTGTGTGTATATGCAGCGAGTTTATGTATTTGGTTGTGTTGTGTGTGTATATGCAGAGCGTTTGCTGAATCCTGCACATGTGTTGTCATATTAATGAAGTTGTTTTCTTAATTTGCTCGTGTTTTGTCTATTTGCATGTGTTTTCTGCAGTTGCAGGGCGTTTGCCTGTGTCGGCCACCGTAAAAAACAGTTAATATGATACAAGGAAATTAGATGTAAATGCCAGTCTCTGATACTAGCTTGACTTAATTAAAGCCAAATCTCTCTTAATTTGAGGTGAATAACGTAAATAGTTGAGTTTAAGAATGTATTACATATGCAGTTTGAATGTGTATGTATTAAGATGGGCATGACCTCTTAATGACATTGTTAATGGCACTTCATCTGATCTGGAAATCTATGAAGATGGTGCATCAAGTTCCCATTTTTGGAAACAATAAATTGGTCAAAAAATGCCAAGAAAATGTGCTTCCATTGGGGCTCTCTGCATGTCTCTCCCAAGCTCTGAGTGATTAATTGGCATTTAAGAGGTAAAGCCTCGGCTTAGCGCTCAAGCTCTGCCTACAAATGTGAGGCTTTTTTGATCTGATCCAGCAGAGCTCCAAGATGCTTTTTGCTGTTGGACAGGAGTTGTTTATCACAGGGGTTTTGCATGTCTGTGTGCTGCATTTTACATGTTCACCTATACAAATATTAGCTGACTAAATGTGCAATCCGTCTGCTGGCTTTTTGCAGGGCTTTCATGTGCTTGTAGTGTATGTGCGTGTTTGTAAGTGTGGGGCTAAAAAAAAAGAAGAGGGATCATCTCGATTTCTCTGTTCCCCGTGCTCAGCAAGTCAGCCCTTCACCGGAGTGAGAAAGTACATTCCGTGCGGGAGGGAATGGGTGGGTCTGAGGGGTGGATGCAGGGTGGAGGACAACAAGGATGGAGAGATGATCCTAATAAAAAAGAGCGGAGTGGATGGCCCGAATGCACTCTGCTTTACTTGTGTGATTCGTTACACACCCGCCCCGAGACGAGGCGATAACGGCAAACGCATGGACTCATCAGCCAAGGACGGATCACTATTTCGGCCTTATTCATCAGCATAATTAGAAAGAGAAAGAGATGTGGGACAAGTGGCTAGCTGCACTGATGAAAGCTCATCAGCAGGCTCCCTATAGAGCTATGGGCACTGATTGGTGCTGGGGCCATCATTGCCTAGAAACTACTTCAAACTAGGCCCTCTTCGCTCTGCTGAATGACAGTAAAATGAACTTAATTGGCTTGCAAAGGCACAGGGATAATTTTTACTTCCTTGACTGATCTGTACACTGATTGGTCTGATCTCTATTTTGAGATAAATAAATATTTCCAGGAAATCTTATACCACATTGCCTCTCTGAACCTTGTGCTCTTAAAAGCCACTCCTGCCAAAACCAGTGACGTTTATTTATTTTTATAGCTCTGCATTATCATTCAAGGGTCACAGGATAAATGTCAGGGCACTCTGACTCTCTCTCTCCTCGCCCCTTTTCACTATTTGGTGCTTCTTATCTCAATGATGTAGAAATGAAAACCTATCTTTGCCCTTCTGTTTGTTCTATGGATGAAAGTAGCAGCTAAGTCCAAAATGTGAACTATACATGCACACATAGGATGTAAAAAGGTTGCTTCCTTATGCTGTTTCCTATCGTTATCAGCTTTCCTCAAGTGTTCATGTTCATTTCAGACCAGTGTTTTTCCCTTTAAATAGTTAATGTTAGTGCGTTGTACAAATAATTGGAAAACCATCAGCATTAATCATTTGACAATGATAAAGATACATCTAAAGATAAAGATACAAAGATGCAATCACCACATACTGACGTACAGTTACTAAGTCAAGGATATTATTTTTATTTTTGGCCGGACAAACTGTACTTTGGTTGTAAGCTAAACCAGTGGTTTCTAAGCAATTTAGCTTGTAACCCATTACAACATACCAATGTCTACATGAGACCCCTCGTCTACCAGTTGTGACCAAACAGTGACTTACTTTTCATTTGTTCCATTTCTTTTACATTAGCCAATTCTTATTCCTTATTTTATTAAGAACAACAGACATTAATCAACATTTCTGTAAATGTGCCATTGTTAGCCAGACGGCTAATTTCCAACTGTTGTCCTTTGGCCAGAGGATTTTAGACCGGAAACAGCAAGACATTAGTACAGGTTAAACTATAAAGACACAAGTCAACAAGACACCATACAGACAGCTAGAGCAACAAATAAGCTTTCTTTAAAGTCTGTAAAAATTGACATAGCATTTGTACTGTCTGTACCTTCTATCTGCGTGCTTATTGTTTAATGATGGAGATCTTGCCGATTCCAAGCTGTGATTGGCTGGAATATAGTTATACTGTAGTCAAGTTGATTTGCTTGTGTGTTCATACCTTAAGATGTCTAGTATGTTGCTTAAATTGTCTCCCCGACTCCTCCACTTGCTTCCCTTCCTTGAGTCTTAGTCCCTCCCACCGAGGAGGCACGGGAGAGACGCGAGGAAATCGTGGGAGGTGAGAGGAGACGAGCTAATGTGACGATACGTCTTTTCCTCTGAAGGGTCACATGCATTTGTCAGCTGTTTGGGCGAAGTTAGCAACTCCTTCAGCTTCACAACTTTCGGAAAGGCTGCTCTCATGCATCCTTGCCTATAGCTCCTCAATGATCCCTCCATGATGCCCGGGCCTTGGGGCAGAAATAAGAGCTTTGAGACAGCCTTTACCGAGGAGGGACAGAACAGCTTCCGGTTTAGCCGAGGACAGAGGAGCTATCAGATAAGGGACATGAGATGCAGCCCTGCACAAGGGCCCTTCTAAACTTGAGCACTTTAAAGTTCACTTGTGGCACCCGTTAACGTCTATGCTATTGCGAGGCATTAGTTTCAACCAATCGTAATCAACAAATACACTGAATACACCGCTTCCCGTGAAGCAAAGGAAAGATCATCAGAAGCCTTGTTCTTGAGCTGCATCTCAGAGCTTTTTTTGAGCAAATCCCTAGGACATTGTCTCCCCAAATGTTGATTTATATGAAAGAAAATGGTTATGGTACTTTGAATACATGTTTTAATCGTAATTCATTGTGTTAGCATTAGAAATAACCTTGGTTTCTCTCCTTTCATGTTCTCCCCATATCTCCCTCTACTACTGCCCTCTCTATGTTTCACCCCTCCACCCCCTCCTCCCTTTGCTCTGATGCAGGACAATAGCTTTTATGACTACCTCGTAATTCACAGCCATGAGGATGGTGTGGGGATAGGGTGGAGGGAGGGTTGTGGTGGCAGATGGTCGGCTGTAGATCTCCCGACCTGATGGAAAGATCGAAGCGTGGAGGTGGGGGTACTTGAGAGGAGTGGAAAGGAGGGGTGGGTGGTGATGGTGGCGGCGCAGGACTGTCGCGCATCAATGAATGACCAGGCCATGCAGGCTTGTCATCCCACTGGAAGAGTTAGTGCCCTTGCCTGGATGGACAGCCGAGGTGGCAATTTGTCTCTCAGCGAGCAGACGGGATCTGGACACAAGCACTTAAAAGAGCATTTGGGCCAGTGCTAGGTGGCTGGACCAGAGAGACGGCTCCCCCATAAAACAGCAAAATGGATTGCTATCTGTCATACCATGAAATGTAGAAATTATGACCTAAAAAAAAGATATGAAAAATGTTTGCTGTCTTATTTTGTCATTGTTATACTGTCAGTTTCAAATTCTAGAAAGCTAAATATTAATGCAATGTATTTTTCTTTCTAGTCTTAAAGACTACTCAAAGCACTTTTACATAGCACAGGAACCATTCACACGCTGTGGCCGAGGCTGCCGTACATATAACGAATATCCAGCTAGTGTTGCGTTCTTCCAGTCAGGTGTAGTACGAGTTAATTGCTGAGCAAAGGAGAGCTCTTATCCTTCATTACGTGTTCAGCCATGTTGAAAAGACACCCAAGCAAATGTCTGGTCTGAGCTATGGCCAGATATAGTGATTCAAATTAAAATCGCTGTCTTTGTGAGACTGTGTGTGTGTGTGAACCTGTGTGTTCCCACTCAACCTGTTTTTCTTACTGTGCTAAGCAAGTTGTGTACAAAACGGCTGTCTGTTGAAGAATCTTATGAGGAATGAAGCGACACTGTATAGTTTTCATGGCAACAACAAAGCCTGTGACTCAAGGGGAACCAGATTATAATCCAGTGCTGGGGTAAAGAAGAAAAGAAATTCACATAGATGAATCTATGTTTATTAAGTATATTGGTACTGTACATGTAATGTAATCAAGTCCCTTGTAATGTAATCAAGTCCCTTGAACCTGGGATGTTGCTTGTGGTTTTGCATATTTTTAAACGACATGCTGACAGTGCGGTTCACATGTTATTTGACTAAAGCACAGCCTGTCTCTTTTTCACCCACCGCCCAAGAATGTAAAACACCCCCTGATAAATTGTCCATTGTGACGGGGAACATGATTACATGAAGCCGCGGCTGTAGGCCATTCAGCGGGCAGACGGAGCGCCATGTCACCTCTAAGAGGGCTTTGAATAAATGTCCCCGTCTCTACCAAGGCCCACTTCCTTAATCAGGGTGTCGGATGGTAATGATTAGCTTCCTGCGTGTGCTTCTCCGCTGCTGAATCATCCGCATAACTCATACACTGTTAATAATCTGCCTGGGGAGATAATACCCTTCTTTACCTCCAGCTAATCCAGCCTTGATCTGAACCACATTGTTACCACACTTTTTTTTGTATTAAATTTAATTTATTATGACAAGTACTTTCATGGAATCCGGCACCACTTTATATTCAAGGAGAAAGGGATGCAATGTGATTGTGTCTAAATCCCTCAACTGGGTTAAATAATATAGTCAGCTGGTGTCCCAGAGAGAAAGAGACACTGATGGGGGCTGTTGTTTCTCTTATGCCACAGGTCACGGCTTGGTGGGGATTACTGCAGCATCATTTCATTCTGTGTCCATATCGAAAACCTGGATTAGTTACAGGGAGGGATTAGAATTTATTATCATACTCCATGCACAGGCATCTGTTAAGGGCACTGGTCCTTGAAAAGAAACATATTTTTGCTATTAAGTGACTGCGGGATGAGGACTCTGCCTTTGTCTTTGGTGTGTCGGCTCTCTCTTTGATGGAGGGATGCAAAGAAGGTCAGTAGAGCTGTGATCCCTTATTTTCTCTGAGTCCGTTTGACGATTTGGGACAGAAAATAATAATAGAACGACTACAAAAAGATTAAGCATCTTTCAAAATGCTTTTTTTACTTTAGAATGGATGGAATGCACAATGTACTGTGAATACCTCTGCTCTACCTATAACATTATTCCCTGTGATAGAAACTCCACACTGGTCTTCATTTCCGAAACACTTATTTCATGAACAGTATCCCTCGATTAGGATTGGCGTAAAGCTATGTATCTGCTCCAGTTTACCAATTTTGTTTTAATTAACACAACAAGTATCTGGTCTCTTCCAGTGACCTTCAAACTCAAGAATTCGGTCTACCTCTCAAGCTCAATTAAGTCATTTAATACTCAATCCATAATTAGGAATTTCCACTGCTGTACAGTTTGGAGTTCTTCTCCAAAGCTAGACTGTTCTGTTTACATCATAAGAATCCATTTACTTATTTGTTGTGTAGTTTTTTATGAAACATCATTGTCTTTGGACATTGCATTGGATTACTTTGTGCAGTTGTCAATAGCATTTATCTTCATGCTCAGATGCACTTGAGGGAACACCTCATGCACCACGGTACTCTGAGACAAAGGAGCGATGGGACTTAACCTTGAAGTATTGATTTTCTGCCATTGTGTACATGTACTATATTTCCACGGCTATGTGCTTATTTCTTTCTTTCTCCCATCTTTCTTTTGTCTCCTTTTGTAGAGATCCTGAATGGGGGTGTTTATGTTGACCAGAACAAATTCCTGTGCCATGCGGACACCATCCATTGGCGAGACATTATCAAGAACCCTCAGGCTGAGCTGCTGGTGGTACCATCCAACAACAGCAACCTTGGATGTGAGTACCGCACGTGGGTGGAAACCAGTAGAACCAGTATCTTTGGATGAAAGTCTTTTTTTATCATCTGAAGGCAGACCTCATGCCAACATACTGTAGAAGTACACACACTCACCCCACCAGCAGTCATGCCCAATCCCTTTTTTTATTAATTCCATTTGCCTGCCAGTCATTTGGAAGTGAAATCACATAGTGTTAGATCAACATGTGAACCTTTCCATTGTCGTGGTGTGGTAGCAGCTCTGCAGCGAGGCCTATGGAGCTGCTGTCTGCTGTGCTCTTTTTAAATCTCAGTGAATCTGACAGCTGGTTTGAAGCTACCCACTTCCCCTCGTGTCCCCCTCTTTGTGGTCCCTGCAGTCCCTCAGCTCCCCCTGCTTTGGACATAACAGTCGTCGCTATCCGGCGGACATTGTGTGTCAGAAGAACTGGCTGTTAAAGACAGACTCTCTCAAACTTTTCAGCACATTTTTGGATGAGCCTCTTTGCTCATTTTAAAGAGGGGACAGGGAAAGCAGCGAAGTTTCTTCGTGCCCTCTGTATCAAAACATGTCAGGGTGAACAATAGGGACAGCTGAGGCCCTAAATAGCGGCCAAATACACAGGCAATGGGGGAAATGTTGGGGGTTTCTTTGATGAGAAGGCTCAGTGAAGGTCATTGCTTCCAGACTGAGCAGAACAGACTCTGCATAGTGTTGACTCAAGGCAACAGCAGGGAGTTAGAGGCATTGCAAAGCTGGTTACTCTAAAATAAATGTTTGAGAGGACACTTTTAAGTACATGTGTAAAACATTGCTATTTTGTTGATTAGATGGCTCTGATGGAGGAGGAGGATGAAAAGCAACAGAGAACAGAGGAGGTGGGCCAAAAAAATGACAAGAGAGCGAGTGGGAGTTGAGGTTGCCAATTTGGGGCCCTTTGCCAAGCCGTAGTTAGTATTTAACATTAACAACCCCACAGTGGGAGTGGTTGAAGGGGCCGGGTGACAATCTGCTGTACTATTCTACTTACTCTGTAATTAACCCGTAGTCAATTAAGTCTTGATGATGGGCCACTGGCAGACAAACGCTGTTAGTGCTCTGTCAGGTCCCACTTTGCCTGTGCAAGCGCTTGATGGAAGGGAGTAGAAGCCTGTCTTTCATGCTAATGTTTTGTACAGGCCCCAAGTCTGGCTCTGGGTCTGTTGTCGGATGAGCGTAGGAGAGTCAACATATCTGTCACTACTAGTCGGGGGGAATTTTAAGGGTGTGCGTGGCTGGACGGTTAGGCATTTGGTGTGTGTGTGGGGGGGGTGGGGGTGGCTGTGTCCCAATGTGGGTGTTTGGTCAAAACCACATTTTCGGAATTGAAATGAGGAGTTTTCTGATGCACACTTCCCTGTGTGTGTGTGTGTGTGTGTGTGTGTGTGTGTGTGTGTGTGTGTGTGTGTGTGTGTGTGTGTGATCTGCAGGCCGACGCTGTCATCGCTCATGTAACGGACGCTGCTGGGGCCATCAGGAAGACCAGTGTCAAACCTGTGAGTATGAGAACACGCACCTAGTTACTCTGGACCTGCTAACTAAGGAGCAAGTAATAGGGCAGTATCCCTCATCCTGTCTCCAGGTCTGCACAGACATGAGTCAATCTTCATATCTCATTTTCAGAAAAAAAACAAAACAACTTGATAATGGAACGGTAACTCAAAAGATTGTCTTGTTTGGTACGCAACCCTCGGTTTGGGATGCACATGTAAGCAGGATCAGTCTTACCATGGCCAGTGACCAGTGAATTACTCCAGCCTAATGACTAACCTGCTAAAAGGCTGCAATGCTGTTCTTCTCAGCAGGTTTTTTAACAAAAACCCACATCTCACCCAATTTGCTGTACAAGATATATTTTATCCTCCCCTTGTCGTTTTTGTATTTATCTGTAATAGGACCACAGCCACAGTACTCTGAAAAGCCATATACACTAAAAACATTTAAAAAAGAAATAATAAAAAAGGTAAATGATGAATTTTTTTCAATTAAAATAAAAGAAAGGCATTTATTTTTATTTTACACAGGATATTTGAAAGATAGAAAAGGAAAGTTGTAGCACAAACAGGATTTTGTGTGTGTGTATGTGTGTGTGTGTTGTGTGTGCATTGTTAGATGAGTATTTTTTGCCTTTAGTATTTTTGCTAATCTAGGCTAACTGCATGCCTACTCAAGATCTCAATTTGAACACACAAACACAGTCCCTCTCAGAAAAATAGGAAATCACTGTATTTCCCTACAATTATTTATTCATTTTTTCTTTACATTAAAGTCTAGGTTAATGCAACTCTGTTACATCCCTTATTAGTTTATGGCAGAGTGACCCACAGTATTAACAGAATGGTGGAAGAATATTCAGGATAGTGAAGAGTCTGCTTTAAAATAATCTATAATCTGCTATAATCTGTTTTTGCACATATTTGATAGGTTTGGGCTATGTGAGCACTTGGGACAAATCTGTTTTTCATTGTTTTCCCTCCTTATATTATTTGGCTTAAAGACTAAAATCATTCTCGAGTTCAATATATTAAATAATAAATATGGAAAGGAAATTAATTTTTTTCTGTGTTATTTCATGTAGCTGTAGTAGGAGGAGTTCTCGGTGGAAAAAAAATAACAAAAAAAACAATAGTAAGACAAAAGAGAAATGTAAGTGCTCTGCATAATTGCAGTTCTACTGTTCTGCTCGTGTATTCAAAACCTAGCGGGGGACTGGCCTGTTTTTCTCAGACTAACACAGACTAATAGACTACAGGGCCTTGTTTTTTTTTTTTTACTACTGCATCATTATGTTCCCAACACAGCAGCGAGTGAGCCCAACAGCTTTTAATGCCTCAGCTTCAAGCTCCTGCTGACTCGCTGGCTGGTATATCTCCTCCTCTACCACTAATGTGTGGAAAGCTGTTCTTTAGCACAAGTATTGGAGCAACTATGATGCAAAGGCTACAAGCCATATCCAAGTATTTGTACTGTGCTAATAATACTGCTAATACAGCTTTCCTGTGAAGTAGTTTTGCAATAACAATGCAGGAAAAGGAGTTCATATTTCCATGGTTACCATACGAGTTGGCGTAGCAACAAACAGGCTTTCTGGGAATTATCAGCACAGTTGGAACGTGTCTATGGCCAATCGGTCCACTTGGCAGAAAACACCCATTGTATAACTACAGATATGTTGAATCAGTGAGGTCCATGAACTTATTGTTTTCAAACTTTATTTAGCCAGGGAAAAACCAATTGAGTTCCTTTCAGCGACATAGATGCGTGCCTGGGAGCGGCCAAGCACAAGCGCTATTATGAGCCGCAGTAGCGGGTTGGAGGATAAGAGGCTTGTTCAAGGGCACCTCCAGGGTAGCTGTTGAAAGAGGAGACTACTGCTCCATGTTTCTTATAGTCCGTCTGGGCAGTCAAGCCAGTAACCTCGTGGACACAAACCCACTTGTCTGACCTTTAGGTTGCTGAAGCCCCTCCTTTGTTTCTGCCGGAATTCCACATCCGACTGTTGTTTTTGTGCAACTATAACACGAGAGGAAGGTTGAGGGTGGTGGCATTGTCTGTTTTTATGAGTGTGAATATGTGTGTCAGACCTTTAAAATTCTGTCTTTTCCCTTCCTGGGCAGTGACAAAGACAGTGTGTGCAGAGCAGTGTGACGGTCGTTGCTTCGGGCCTTACGTCAGCGACTGCTGCCATCGCGAGTGTGCCGGCGGCTGCTTGGGCCCCAAGGACACGGACTGCTTCGTACGTCACAAACACACACATTCTGTTGCTCCTTCTTTCTATCTTCTCTCTATCTTTTACATGTCCCCTCTTACACAGTCACAGATTTCTAACTTCGTCCTCTTCATCATCCTCCATTCCATGTGTCTTCTTGTGCAACATCTGTTTGTCATCCTCCCCTGCTTGAAAATAATCCACTTTGTTTACCAGGCTGATAAATTGTTTGTCATTTTACGGGGGCTGTAAAAGTCTTTCCGCAACGGCGCTCTTCAATGAACAAATTGGTGATTCAGTGTTCCAATTAGTATCCCTTTTATCACCTCGACTTCCTCCTATTTCGCAAACCTGCGCGCGCGACACGCGGGCGCATGCTGACAGAGATGATATTGTGGTTGTAATTCACAGAAAAGGCTCATCCAATTCAATTACTGCCGTTTCAGCCTGTGGCCACAGACGACAAGACACTTAAGAGGTTTATGGGAAAACATTTTACCATTTACATCATGGCTGTGGATCAATGGCTCCAATTTTTCTCCCATTTGGCATTTAAAGAGACAATGGACGGCTGCTGCATCTGCGTGTTGCGATCCAACGTAAAAATGAAATGCTGCTGTACTACTCTTTCGCTCACTTATGTAACTTATGTAAGAAAATCACTCCCCTCCCCTGCGTCTTACCTCACTGTGTTACAGTCCATGCAACCCCATGGGAACTCTGGCTAATACCCTTTGCCTCTCAGCTGACTGTGGTTATGTGTTTTATGCAGGCTTGCACCAATTTCAACGACAGCGGAGCATGCGTGACCCAGTGCCCTCAGCCGTTTGTGTACAACCCCACTTCTTTTCAGTTAGAGCACAACCCCAGAGCCAAGTACACCTACGGAGCTTTTTGTGTCAAGAAATGCCCACGTAAGTCTGCTTCATGTTATAATGCACATTCAAGCTGCTGCAATAGATGTAGTCACTGTAACACTGAGGGAACACAGATGCTCATAATGATGCTCATAATGAAGTTATATAGACTGTGTCTATTGAATAAGCATTTATCCTCCCATCCATCCTACTTTAAGTCGAGATAAATTACTCAAACTCAAATAAATTGTTCATCTCAATCAACTAGATGCCATACCATCTGTTTTGGCTTCTGGCAGAAAAGAAAGCAAATCCTATTTCTTTGTTTTCACATACATGGAATCAGGTTGCAGCAGTAATTCAGCGAGCCTGCATTAAAAGTCAAGCTACATCAACAGATTGTATTTTCAGGTTCCACTGATCATCAAATGAGCATACACCAGTCACACTTTTCCACTGCCGCTCCCAACTATTAATTTGATTCATTACCTTTTCTAAGCAATATAGCCCTAGACCATTAGTTTTGATCATTATACAAACGTGATTAAAATACAATCAATTTCTCGCCATTAGATAGGGTCCTTCCAGGAAATTTTTATTCTGAGTAAACGCTACACCTTCATTTCTGCGATTCTACATGATAAAATCCTAACAAAATGGTATGTGGTCAACTGAAGTCTGCTAACACTCTTTCTGTGTCACTGTCAGATAATTTCGTGGTGGACCACAGCTCCTGTGTCAGAGCATGTCCCAGCAACAAGATGGAAGTGGAGGAGAACCGCATTAAAATGTGCATTCCCTGTACCGACATCTGTCCTAAAGGTAAGCCATGGGACGTTGTCATGAACACCACTTTTCAGTTTGCCCAAGGCAGAATAACAAAATGGACTGTGCATGAGACTGGCCAGTGTTTGTCATTCTAGTGTCATATTTTCGAAAGAAATGTCTTTGTCTTTTGGTAACTTGATATTCTGCTACACATTAGGAAACAAAAGATATGCAGATGTCCTGTTCATATCTAAATGTTGACAGTTTTGTCAACCTCCTTCATGCTTGTTGCCATTTTCGTTACCATTCTTATGTTTCTCTTTGTAATAGATGTAGCTAGGTAGCTAGTTATGCAGAAGGATAACTTCCATATTCATCATCCTGCCTAAAAAGCTCTGATTGATCGACTAATTATTTATTTACCAGCTGCCATTGGTCACGATATACTAGGATAAGAGGTCAAATGTTTTATCTTCCATATATCCAAGGCTACTGGTGTGCTTTTTCAAAAAAATTGGGAAAGTGAAGCGTTAATATATCGTTTTGTTTGGTCTGATGGTTACACCGTTAGCATGTGTCAAAGTTTGACACTTGAAACTCTTAACTGCCATCGTTGGTTCAATTTTCAAGAAACTAGGAATGGTGATGTGTTGATGAAGTGTCTGCATTACCAATAACTGGTGACTGTTGTCTCGTGAGATTATCAAATGTGTCCTAGAGGCACACTGACAATAGACATATTTTTACCCATCTTTCATTGTATAAGGTGGAAGTTATAATCACAGGTTTTCATATAGCTATTAATTCTTCCTGCTTCCCCCACTTCTTGGTCTACTGCACTACATTTACTGTATGTACAAGAGCTTATGCACTTAAACCATTTTAATCTAATGGCTTTATGCTAACAGTGATGATACTGGATCAACAGTAGCCCACAATATTACTTAAAAAGCTTTATAGGAAATCTAATTGGTTTTTCCGGGAGCCAGCTTAGCTTTTTTATATTACACTGAATAAACTTACAGCTGATTTATTTTTTTCTAGTGCACCCACCAAAATATCAACATTTTATCGTTATACACTCGTTAATTCTAGGATACATTTTCCCCTCCAGCCAGATTATAACAAGATTTAGTATTCTCAAAAGCGTCTATCTTGTTGATTTAAAACGGATGCATTTACGGATGACTTATTCCCAAAATATTCTTAAGCGTGTTATGCAAGCATTTATGCATTATTTAAAGGGATGAACTGTGGCTACATGCTACTCATTTTGCCCCCTTCTCGTATTACTGCCGGGCATATCCACGGAATAGCTCATTACATATGGGAAAATGAATATGACAAATGGATAAATAAAGGTCACATTTGATCCCCACATGTTAATTAACATGAAATGATCACATAAGGAGAAACTGCTGTTACCTGCTCAGTAATTACAACTCAATTTTTGCGAGTGTCAGCTGAATGCCTGAAACACCTAATGGGAAATTAAGCGACATTGCTTCAGTTCAATACAGCGGCTTAGCCCCTTCATCATATTGTTCTCACAAAGGTAACTGATCTGCACAGAAGTGTGTTCCTCCAGGCTTCATGTATGTGCCGTGGCATCCATTGATTGGCTAATCTCTTGATTAGATCTTCATGCGGCAGGGAGGGATTAATGAGGGATAGCCCATGGAACTAGGGGAAATGATAACAAATTAACATTTCAGATATGGAATTGGCTGGTATAAATCACTATCAAAAACTGGTTACACCACTTAATGCAAGCCTTATTCATCATCTCCTCCGCCTCTGTCAGAAATACTTGGCTCACACACCAGACCGCATGTGTAATTAATGCAGATGTAATGAATTCATTATAGAGAGGAATTGGCTGCGGATTGGCCCATGCTTTCATCAAAAGAATTCCAATGCATGGAGAGGGTTCGTGGCCTTGCCTTTGCACCAAAGCAGGGCTATATTTTCGTAACAGAGTGTAAAGAATTAACAAATAGCTAATAGGGGTTTCTCAAACTAAGGTCTTTGCTGTGTAAAGACACTTTGAATAGACACAACAGTAGCTAATTCATACCTAAAGCGATTTCAGAAATGCGTGATTGTGTGTTTGCATTTGTTTCCTCAGTGTGTGATGGCATAGGGACGGGCAGCCTGCAGACAGCTCAAACTGTGGATGCCAGCAATATTGATAAATTTGTCAACTGCACCAAAATAAACGGCAACCTTATCTTTCTCATTACGGGCATTAAAGGGTAAGTAACAGCTTGAAACCTCACACACAATGCTTTCAGAGGTAGTTTTTGGTACCCGACCTTAAATCAGAACAACCTCTGCCAGGGAGGTTAGGTTTTTCTGCTGTCTTGTCTGTTACTTCTCTTTGTTTTATAGTAGTTCTAATTCATAAACATGGCCACACGATAGCAGTGCATGAATATTATTTTTGATAAAGGTAGTATTCACTTTCCTGTGTCTCTCTTCAGGGACATGTATCATGGTATTGGACCTTTGGACCCTGAGCGTCTAAACGTGTTCCGCACTGTAAAGGAGATCACAGGTGAGACTGCCTCACTGGGGCCACCTTGGAAAATTTACTGAACAAAACAATGTACTTGTGTGTGTGTGTGTGTGTGTGTGTGCGCGTGTGCGCATGCTTGAGTGTGTATTTATTCACAACTATTAGAGGCCTTAAGGGATGAGCAATACCACATATACATAGCCTTTTGTCATATTAAACTGCGCTTTGCAGTTGAGCCAAACAGCTGATGGAGGGAAACTGCATTTTCATAATGAAAAGCCAAGCAATAAGAAAGAGAAATGGCCAGTCTATCCCAGCCATTTTCCTGCTCTATCCCTTTAATGTCATTTCCACAGATCAGATTTGAGGTAATCTGTCATTAAAGGCAAGTGCAACCGAACAGATTGTGCAGAATATCAACTCAATTCTTTTACCTTTAATTTAATATTGTCTTCTCTGAGCACTTTTCTCCTTTACAAAGAATGGATTTTTGCTTTAACTTCATGCAGTGAATGAAGGCAACAAAATGACTTTGTTTTCCTCTTTTTATTATTTTATCAAATTTTTCCTTTTCATCTGAAATAAATAGACGTGAGGATTACTTGAAATGGGTTGATTAATCGTAGCTACTAATTAGTTCTTCTCTTTAGGTTATCTCAACATCCAGTCTTGGCCTGAGAACATGACAGATCTGAGTGTTTTTTCAAGCCTGGCAACCATTGGGGGTAGATCTCTTTACAGGTATGTCTTAATGTTACCTTTTCGCACTTTAGACACATATTTGACACTATCTTTGAACTTCCTGGTTCATTCAAAAGTGGACCTGTTAAAAATATAACATCCTAAATGCATGGCTGTAGTCAAGTCCACCTTTGTCGAGTCCAAGACAAGTTCAAGACCAGGACTAGTCAAGACCGAGTCAAGACCGATTCCAAAAACATTTCCAAGTCAAGGTGAGTCCAAAATGAGAGACAGTCAATACCAAGACAGGAAAAAAAGAATCCTCTTCAAGACCACTCACTTACCTGTTCATAATGTATGTGATGTGAGAGACAGTATATCTTCTACTTTAAGATAATTTTGCTTTATTATTAGTAATAATCAAAAAGCACACTATAGGATCAAATTAGGCCATATTATTTACTTAAAATATAAAATGGAAATGTTCCCATTCTTGAACTTATTACTTGTCTTACAGAAGTGCTCGCTGACATTGTGTCTTTGGCCAAAATGAAAATGATTGATACCTGACTGAGGTAAATTATGCAGCCAGGCGTATCCCGGGCGACCAATCTCGACACCTGTTCCAGATGGATTTAGAATTAAACTAATACCTGTTTTCCGAACGAGCGCAATTCATCAATGGCTTTGTTTTGAAGTAGGAAGTTACTTTAGAACAAAAGTATATAGTGCTGGACTCGGTCTACAACAACTACAATATTTGACAAGTCCATCGGTCGAGTCCAAGACAAGTCTGAGTCCAAATACAAACCAGCCCAAGACAAGTCTGAGACAACAGAAAAGCATCTAGAGTCTCAAGATACTACATCCCTGCCTAAATGATACAGCATTACATTAACATACATTAAGAGTAAACATTTAAACAACCTTGTGAAAGTGTAGAAACACTCACATTTTATTTCTACGCAGATGACATGCTCATATTATAAGCTGTCTTTGCTAAGAATGTCTTTCTCTTTCTTGCTGTTTTTTACTGTGTTTGGATGGCTACCGTTGGGGCTAATGAGCCACTGGCCCATGTTGTTCTGCACAGAGGCTCTTTGAAGCATTGCTGTCATGCAGCTTTGATTAGGCCTGTTTCCTTGCGCTATGCTTCTTGTCTTTCTCCTCAATTTTTCCCATTATACTTTTTAAAAACATTGTCACTCCCCTGTTGTGCTCTTCACTTTTTCTTCAATCATCTCTTTGTAGGCTTCTTTCTCTTCTTGTTCTCCTTCCTTCTGTTCCTCTGGTCGGCACCCTGTCTTATTCTCTGAAATCCACTCTTCTTTGGTTTTTGCTCATTTTTTGACAGCCCCTTTCTCACTTCTATCTTCAAATCTCTGTTCATTTCCCCCTCTTTTCTTTACCACTACTTCCTTCTTCTTCTTCTTTTCTCATGATGTCTTCAATCATTTTTTCTTTTCTCCTGTAGTGGAAGCGGTATTTCTCTGTTGATCTTGAAGCAGCGTTGGATCTCATCGCTTCAGTTCCAGTCGCTGGACGAGATCAGCGCCGGAAACGTATACATCTTTAACAACAGCCGCCTGTGCTTCTACAACACCGTCAACTGGACGTCTCTCTTCAGGACCTCGAGCCAGAAAGTCCTCATCCGCAACAACCGGGATCCAAAGGAATGCAGTAAGTAGTCCATTAAAAAAAAGCACATTCTGAGGGTGGTTTAGGCAATATTGCAAGATCTTAAGATGGTTATAGTGTTTTAGATGGAACCTTTTTAAATTCAAGTAAAGCTCATTTTAAGGGAAATACATGACAGGAATTTTTGGTTACTACTCGGGCTCAGACAGTTAACTTTTATGGGTGCAAAGTTGCCCGTGGATTAAAAAAAAACTTTTAGATATGTTTGCTTCCAACCATGTTAAAAGAAATGGTGTTGTTTTCAATTTGGGACTTTTAAAATGCGATTTTTCCATATAGTTACAGTGAAGATGCAGGTATCAATATGTTGTTGCACCTGCAAAGCATGCAGGGGAAATAGTCTTAACTGCCAGAGAGAACTTACACATGACAACAGTGTTGCCAACTTTGTACCTTTTCAGACCCTGTTAGCGACTTTCTTTCTGTAATAGCAACACATTTAGCAACCTTTAGACCATCAGGGGAAAAACAAAATATGTTGTAATAATTTTCCATGCATGCTGTTCAGATTAATCACAGTCCACGGCTCTTTTGCCTACAGTACGGGGTCTCTCCATCTCCACTTGATGCCGTGAGCAGCAGGCAGCCAGCCGACAAAACCACTAAGCTTTATGCAAATTATGCGCAATGATAGCACCAACATGCAAATGAATGGTTGAAATGTGTTGACAACTTTTAGCAACTTTTGAAGCTAGTTCTAGCTAATTTTATTGGAAAAGAGTTGGCAACGCTGCATGCTGATACACATTCACACAATGTTTTAGCTCTATACACAACCAGTGGTTACCAGACACCTATTAAGTTCTCCTGGTCTGTTATTAACTTCTCTTAGCCCTCTGATTAATTCCAGACTTAAGAGTCCACGCATATCCCTGCAAATCCACCTCCCCTCCAGCCTTACACACCCGTTTCCAAGGCGACTGTGTCACCGGCGTCTCCCGGTCCTTATGAAAGCGCTTATTCAGCTCCCTGTGAGGAAAGTGCTTAATGCGTCATGCACAGAGGTGGATTAAGCCTAATGCTAGCCACAGGGAAAGGGACACCTGATGGAATGATGAATAGTCTCCATGTGGCTTCGGCCGCATATGGTCGGTGGAAACCGACCACATAGTGTTGTGGAATGAGAGTGTGGAATTGTCTAACAGAGAGAGGGAGGTACAATACTAGAAGGAAAATAAATAGTTTTGTAATTAATTGATTTCAGAAACAATTATCTCTTCTTTGATCATGTAAAATGTAACGTGTGTTAGACGTTGGCATGTTGTGCCAGGAATAGTTCATTGTTAGAAAGACAGCTACAGATAACTAAAAAACAAAAAGATGGGCTGCCGTAGTTTTTCTTGGCCCTGCCAGGCTGAGGTTGATATCATTAGCCAGTTAATGAGTGCGGTGTGTGTTAGAGATCGATCGATGGGGCCTTACACAGGCCTCTTCATTAGCTCAACCCCTTGGTACCATTGACTGTTCAGCTGTTGACAAAGGGTTTGGCCCTCGCCAGGCGTCACTCCCGGGGATGTGTCACTCACCGGATGGAGGACACGCTGAGTCTGATGAAGAGCATCGATTGTTGTGGTTCGACTGGAAAAAAATGGCTTACAGTCCTAGTTGGGGCGATCTTTAATGGCGTGTGGTGATGGGAATACCAATGTTTACTCACACAAAGCTAGACCACACATAATCACACACAAATTTGCATGCATGTACACACTCATGCAGGGAGATGCCCCAATCACACTCATGTATCTCCTAGGTGTGAATACAGAATAGACACAGAAACACACACGCACATATTGTAACAAGTGAGCTCAAACACACACTTCTAGTCTCTAGATCAAATTAAAACTTGATAAACCATTATTAGATGCAGTTCACTTTGCATCTTTATATTATTGGTCAATTCAGAGCAATTTATAAACTGTATCATGTTTCCAGTATGCTTGAATTGCATTATGTGTGTAGGTGCCTATGTGTAAATTCATTTCTTTTTTCTTATTTATTGATTTATGTTCTTTCTCTCCACAGATCAGCAGCGAATGGTGTGTGATCGGATGTGTTCAGATGACGGGTGCTGGGGCCCAGGGCCTGACCAGTGTCTTTCTTGCCGATATTTCAGACGAGGGCGAACCTGTGTTGAGTCCTGCAACCTCTTTGATGGGTGAGTAGTGTTTTTGTTGCTGTTGTCTTTTTTTAAACAAAAAAAAATCATGTTGATCTATTTTGGGCAAATGTTTTCTTCAGTAGTATGTTCGAGTTGATCTGACACAAATCTCTAAACCCGGCTGCAAAAATGAGCTTTGCTCTGAATGTCAGATCATTATGGTTTTAGGAGGATGCATCAGTTCTTTTGCGAACCGCGTTACATGACAGGCAGAGGAAATAAAATCAATTTAAACTGCTTTGATGCATGAGAATGAAGTCAAAACATTCTCAAGAGAGGAAGAAAGTCTAATTGCAGATTGGCATGAATGTAATGAAATGAACCAAGGAATTTCACAGAACAGTTAAACGAACATTTGGCTGCTTGTTACATCCATTGTCCAAAATCAATCAAGAATATATTGTTGAAGTATTACATTTTATTACAAATTGCCCAATTGGGCGGACAGACACAAGTGTTTACCGCTCTGAGCTGGAAAATGGCTGACATTTGCGACAAAGGCCCTTTGAGTGTCCTCACAATCCAGTGATGTTCTGTTGTCAGTGTGAATAATTGCATTGAGGTCATTGCTTTATGCCGCCAAGAGGATCAATAACAACTCACCTGGGGAGAAACACTTCTTTCTAGATGTAGTTCCTGTTCTGTTGTCCTGATCTTGAATGAACGAGAAGATGCTGTAAATCATCCATCTAAAATAAAACCATACCGGCAGCATCTACCACAAGATGAATATGAATTTCTTGCAAGCAGTGATGTCAAACTTGTGTTCTCCCCAGGGGAAGGGGAGAAAGTGCACGTATGTAGTATGAGAGAGAAGGTGTATGAGAGCGAGCAAACCCTTGGTCATGTCGACTTGTTGCTGGTCCTTTTCTCCGCTCCAGTTGTGGGAGGGAGAAAAACAGCTCACAGCGCAGGCTTTGAAGAAGACTGCTGAGGATGAGGCGCGTGGCAGGGAGCTGCTGAAGCATACTTGTTTCCTATACTGTAAATACAGTCAGTCACTGTGAGTCATTGTAAGCAAGATTCAACAGGCCCACTTCTCGCTTTGTGGAATTGAAATGTCCTAAAGGTTTGCCTGGTGTAAGAAGTCACCACCTGCCATGCCCCGTGTATGTTTGGCAGATAAAGAGGAGCTTTTGTTGAGCTGGAAAAAATGATAACCTGTATTTCTCCCCCTGGTGACTACTATTATATGTGTTCGGTCTCAAGCCATTACAAATCTTGTACTGGTGTATTTGTTGCTAAGCTAAATGTTAGTCAGTGACAGCTAGTGTTGTTTGTGTTTATGTCCCTTTATTTAAATCTCGGAAAGTATATTGACAAAATGAACCCATTTTACACTGTGAATGAGTCTTAAACAGGCTGCCAAAATAAGAATGAAAGTAAGTCCGAAAAGGCTTTATATAAGATGCTTAAAATATCCAGCCTTTAAAAGAGTATTAAATTCATTCCCAGAATGTGTTCCTATGTGGGGTTAACTAGCTCTTTAACCCCAGTCTTTTAGACTAATAGTGACACAATATAGGATAGTACCAGGGATCATTATGTCTCTGAATAAGTGAGACACGAATAACTTGCTTCTGACAATTGTGTCGTGGACGTTTTGTTGTTACTAGGTGTTGGAAAATGTCTACAGATGAGAATATCATTGTCAGTATGATTTCTTTAGTATATGATTGACCCCAAAAGTATACTACAGATAAAGTTACTTATTTACACGATGCTAATGAGAGTGAGTTTTGATTGTTGATCATCTGCATCGAGTCTATCCATTTCAGCAGTATCTTCCAGTCTAATAAATGACTGAGCTAAAATCTTGGATTTAGTTACTGTAAATGGGGTTCTACTCTATGTGACATAGCTTGACCTATAATATCTCCGTTTGCTCTGAATCTATTTTATTGGACTGGATGTCTCTACAGAAGTGAGCATTAGCTCATTAAATATGTTTCCAGGTTGGTGATTTCAAAACGTAAGATTCCTCAGCTCACCCTCGTTATATGTCTCCATTCTTAATGAGGAAGGGCACTAATTCCCTTTAGTTTATACGTCTGTTGAATAATACAAAGGAGGAGCAAAGGCGTGCGAGAGGGGAAAAGAAAACGGCTGAGATGGTGTCCACTGGGGTTGGGGAAGGGGGGTGGGGGGGAGCGGATTAGGGAGGCGTTGAAAGTGTTTAATTAAAAAAGTTGCTCTGGTGTGTTGGCCATGCTCTGGTTTGCTGGAGGCTTGGAGGTCTGAATAGTAGCCACAGTCCTGCTTAAATTTCTGCTAAAACAGGGCTAATCCCCCATCAGGCCATGCCCCAAAGGGGGCCTTGGCGCGCACTTCCAGCCGTGAAGGGGGCCAATCAGGAGGAACGGCTTTGAAGGAATGGAAATGACCCTGGAGAGCACCGCTGCTGAGGTCTTTGTCTCTCACCCATTCTCCTCCATGTATTTTTTTTTGTCTCTCAACCAACAAAAGAGTGATCTCTCCACTGCCTGGACTCCTTTTCTAAAGGATTCCCCTGGACAGAGCTTCCAGGAGAGAAATCTAATTTATTTTGGAACACGGGAAATAAAGACGAGGGAGAAATGTAAAAGAAAGCAATGGGAGTTTCCTTTGAGTCCACTGGAAATATTATTAACAAAAAGGACACTCAGTTTGGATGTTTGAATGTTTGAGACAAACTGCTGTGAACACGAAAAACCATCAGGACCATTAAAAAACGCCCTGACATTAAGGGTCTGTAAAATGGAAATGTAGTATTTTATCTTTACTTTTATTGCTCTGTAATGTGATACTGTGGAACTCGGCGAGTGCCAGAATGTCTCTCTTCTTTTTTGTAGCTTTTAGAAACACCAAGTCTAAAAGGTTTTCCTCTAATGTTCCCCACATGTAAATGCATAAAACGCTAGATACCCACACCAGATCTGAATTTTCCCAGTGCTAAATCATACAAAAAACCTCACAAGCAGGGATCTGTTGAATCAATTCCACCCTAGTAGCATTGCATGCAAATACAAACAAACACACACACAGTCACTCTCATTATCTCACCACTGTGAGAAAGAGGCTTATTTATAACTGGTGAATCCTTCTCTGAGGATGTCTGTCCTCTGCATCAGCTCATTGATCCCTCTAATGTGAAAAGTGTTTTTGATCAGCAGCGGTTGATATTGATAGCAGCCATGCTCTGCTTGCCAGAGACCCCACACTTCAAAAACAAAAGATAATGTGCTGATTCTGACACACACAAAGGAAGACATTTTAGATTGGGTGCATGCCCACACACACACACACACACACACACACAAATATATATTTAACAGCATGGCCTGAGGTGCTGTGCAGTTCTTGTCGGTGTAATTGCAGTGTATAAACCCAATATTAAACTATATTGTGTGTTTCTATTCCTTCAGAAGTCTAAGTGGAAACACTAATCCCATCATCTACACACGTGGCTCTAGCTGGCTAAATAAAGAGTCAGTTGCACAAACTGCAATGATTATTAGAATTGATTACAGGATGAAGAGCAAATTTCTCTGACTTATCTGTTTTGCTCTTTTGTCTATGCTTGCTGCCTTTAGTTTTTTTCTTTTTCCTCCTCATCTGTACCTTCCCCTTCATCCCTACCCAAAGGCAACTTCGTTCCATGCCCTCGCCTTACCTCTTCTGCCCTCCATCCGTTTTTCTCATTCCCTCTACTAGCTCCTCCTCACCTTCTCCTCCCTTCCACGCATCCCCTGGTGTTTGCCCATGATTTAAAAAGCTGTTCATTATTCATGGGACTCCTCTGTTATCATATTGACCATACTATGCCTTTAACTTGATCAAATAGTAATAGTAGTCAAATAGCAAGCTGCCCTGCATGCCCTTCTACCGGAGCAGTCAGTACATGCAGGAATGGGGGAGATGGACATGAGTAAATTAAGTTTTAACCTTGCTTTCTTGTTGCTGTATCACATGTTGGTTTAAAATCAAAAGGCTGCTATGAACAGCTAGCGCTCATACACACACACATACACAGCGTATCCACAGCAGGCTCTTAATCAATATTTCAATGTGGCAATCAAATCTATAATACATGCACCTCTATCTCAATTTTCTCTCAATCAGGGAAATGCGTGAATTTGCCAATGGATCTGTGTGCCTGGAGTGTGATAGCCAGTGTGAGAAGATGGATGGGGACACCATAACATGTCTTGGCCAGGTAAGACCCTCCTGAATCCATTTCAGACACCCTTAAATTTAACTTTGTTTTCACCTAATGAAACTTTGGTAGACTTATTTTTCCCTTTTTGATTAAAACCACTCTCATTTTTCTGTTTAAGATCGTCCCATATCTTGAGCGTGCTAAAGTGTATTTCCAACTTATTTTGTGGGAGTCTATCTGTTTTGCACACAGGATTTCAGAAGATATAAGTGCTGTGTTTGCAAAGGTGAATGGTAGGTTAATGGGAGGAATGATGAACTACTGTGGCTACTTTAGTAGGCATGCTTTTGGCAAGCAGACATGCACACACTCTTTTAGAGTCTTAGATGGGATTACACCACTCTCCAAAATGTTTAAATATCCCTTCAAAATTTCACTAGAGATCCACGTGTATGCACAGATGCATACAAAAAACAAATGAGCCACATCATTGTGATGGTTGAAGTGTAGTCTCGCTTTGCCATACAGTGGGTACGGAAAGTATTCAGACCCCTTTAAATTTTTCACTCTTTGTTTCATTGCAGCCTTTTTCCAAAAATCAAAAAAGTTCATTTTATTTCTCAGTAATGTACACTCAGCAACCCATCTTGACAGAAAAAAACAGAAATTTAGAAATTTTTGCATATTTATTAAAAAACAAAAACTGAAATATCACATGGTCATAAGTATTCAGACCCTTTGTTCAGTATTTAGTAGAAGCACCCTTTTGATCTAATACAGCCATGAGTCGTTTTGGGAAAGATGCAACAAGTTTCTCACATCTGGATTTGGGTATCCTCTGCCATTCCTCCTTGCAGATCCTCTCCAGTTCTGTCAGGTTGGATGGTAAACGTTGGTGGACAGTCATTTTCAGGTCTCTCCAGAGATGCTCAATTGGGTTTAAGTCAGGGCTCTGGCTGGGCCATTCAAGAACAGCCACAGAGTTGTTGTGAAGCCACTCCTTCGTTATTTTAGCGGTGTGCTTAGGGTCATTGTCTTGTTGGAAGGTAAACCTTCGGCCCAGTCTGAGGTCCAGAGCACTCTGGAAAAGGTTTTCGTCCAGGATATCCCTGTACTTGGCCGCATTCATCTTTCCCTCGATTGCAACCAGTCGTCCTGTCCCTGCAGCTGAAAAACACCCCCACAGCATGATGCTGCCACCACCATGCTTCACTGTTGAGACTGTATTGGACAGGTGATGAGCAGTGCCTGGTTTTCTCCACACATACCGCTTAGAATTAAGGCCAAAAAGTTCTATCTTGGTCTCATCAGACCAGAGGATTTTATTTATCACCATCTTGGAGTCCTTCAGGTGTTTTTTTAGCAAACTCCATGCGGGCTTTCATGTGTCTTGCACTGAGGAGAGGCTTCCTTCGGGCCACTCTGCCATAAAGCCCCGACTGGTGGATTGCTGCAGTGATGGTTGACTTACTACAACTTTCTCCCATCTCCCGACTGCATCTCTGGAGCTTAGCCACAGTGACCATTGGGTTCTTCTTTGCCTCTCTCACCAAGGCTCTTCTCCCCCGATAGCTCAGTTTGGCCGGACGGCCAGCTCTAGGAAGGGTTCTGGTCGTCCCAAACGTCTTCCATTTGAGGATTATGGAGGCCACTGTGCTCTTAGGAACCTTAAGTGCAGCAGAAATTTTTTTGTAACCTTGACCAGATCTGTGCCTTGCCACAATTCTGTCTCTGAGCTCTTCAGGCAGTTCCTTTGACCTCATGATTGTCATTTGCTCTGACATGCACTGTGAGCTGTAAGGTCTTATATAGACAGGTGTGTGGCTTTCCTAATCAAGTCCAATCAGTATAATCAAACACAGCTGGACTCCAATGAAGGTGTAGAACCATCTCAAGGATGATCAGAAGAAATAGACAGCACCTGAGTTACATATGAGGGTCACGGCAAGGGTCTGAATACATATGACCATGTGATATTTCAGTTTTTGTTTTTTAATAAATATGCAAAAATTTCTAAATTTCTGTTTTTTTCTGTCAAGATGGGTTGCTGAGTGTACATTACTGAGAAATAAAATGAACTTTTTTGATTTTTGGAAAAAGGCTGCAATGAAACAAAGAGTGAAAAATTTAAAGGGGTCTGAATACTTTCCGTACCCACTGTATCTTCCTCTAAAGTGCGGGAACAGAGCTATCCTGGAAGTAGAATGTTGTGATTATAGACTAGTTTAGTGTTACTAAATTAGGATAAACGTGGGTGCTGTAGTTTATTTTGAGTTATGTGTACTTACACGGTCCTGGTGCCACAAATGCTGACTAATGCATAGTCCATAACAAATTAATTTACTCCAGTTTACAAAAAATGTAGCCTTTTTTTTAAATGTACAGTATGTCTAATTGTATTGGTATTGTATTTCTAGTCTTAACAACTACTCAAAATGCTTTTACATAGTACAGGAACCATTCACCAGTCACACACATTCACACACTGTGGCCGAGGTACAAGGTGCCACCTCCTCATCAGATAAACACTCACACACATTTACACTCTGATGGCGCAGCATCAGGGGCAACTCAGGGTTCAGTGTCTTGCCCAAGGACTGCAGGGCTAGGAATCGAACCACCAAGCTTCTGATTTGCAGGCGACCGCTCTACCACACACACACAGTCGCCCATGATGAATTTGCTTTTAGTTCAATTTTTTTTTTCATTTTCAGCTTTTATTTTTGAAAGGACAGCTGAAGATATAAAAGGGGAGAGAGAGGGGGGAATGACATGCAGCAAAGGGCCGCAGGTCGGCGTCAAACCTTCTGCGTCGAGGAGTAAACCTCTATATATGGACGGCCGCTCTACCAACTCAGCTATCTGGCCACCCAAATGCCCCAGATAGTAAAAGTATGTCAGAATGCACCGATTGGTGGTCCAGCACATCTTATCTTTATGCTTTAGGGGTCATGAGCCAAAAAGGTTTGAAACGTTCCATAACTGATAGATGTATCGAATGAGACACATGAATCATTTTGTAGAATTTGGTAGTTGAGTTAGTATGAGTAAACTTTTATGGCTGTCCCTGGAGAGGGAGACAGAGAGGGAGAGAGTGAATAAGAGATGAAGAGGGAAAAAGACTCCTCAAGGATGCACAGAGGTGGCTGACTTTGAGATGCTGGTCACAGTTGAGTAGTAAATAACACCAGAGTCAATCATCCACAGGCGCTCTCACACACAAATACACATACGGCACACACAGATATACTTGACCGCATTCAGATATCTGTATGGGTCCCCACACACACACACACACACACACACACGCGCGCGCACATACAAATGCACACAAACATGCAAAGTGAGAATAATGTTTATTGATGGCGTGTGTCTCAATGTGTCAAACTGTGAGAAGCTGTCCATCAGGTCATTGTGGTCACCATTAGCAACGGAGCGCGGTGCCAGAACTAGCGCCCAGAATACAACATTGCCTCTTGACAACAACTCGCGCATACAAACGCCCACACACAACCACCCATCTTTGCACAGTTCACACAATGCTATCTAGTCAACACCATAATTGCTCCACAAGCATAAACACACACCAAACACAGTTCTTCTCTTGCACACACACCGCTACCCGCCTTACTTATTCATGATGCTGCTGCAGCTGAGATTGTGATCGGTTACCAACTTGTCATCGCCTCCATCACATTAAATGCTGCGTACTTTGACATGACCTGATTTCTTATGCATTTTGCCAATTTTAACAGCGGTGCAGATGAATAGATTCTTGGTAATTTTGCTCAAAATATTATAAATCACTGAATGAAATTAATGCGGGGTCCTGCCAGCTCCATTAGCCATGGTAGGAAGTGAGCAAATTGACATGATTCTGATTCTGTTCAGTTCTACTCTCTCCTCATACATTTTTTCTATTTCTAGTCTTTGCTCTATCACACTCCCCCTCACTTTATTTCCTTAACCTCTTTGCCTATGATGTTGTTCTACATTTCTTTCTCTCTGATGATTCCCGCTCTTTCCAATTTTTCTGATCCCCTACTACACCCTCCTTTTTCTTTATTCATTTCTTGTCCACCATCTCTTTTATTACCAATCCTCTGATCTCTCTCCTCCTTGTTGGGCTCTCCTCTCAGGGCCCGGACCAGTGTGTGAAATGCCTCCACTTCAAAGATGGACCCAACTGTGTGGAGAAGTGCCCTGATGGGTTGCAGGGGGCCAACAGTTTCATCTTCAAGAACGCCAAGGCCAACAACGAGTGCCATCCCTGCCATGCCAACTGCACCCAGGGGTAAGAGAAGGATGATACGTAAAGATGTGTGTCTGCGTAGACAAATTATTGCATTTCTTTCAAGTGTTTTGCAAGTGTTGAGCATCCTCTGGGTTCGGTGCTTTAATGTTGTAAAAAGCATCGTGAAGACTGAATACTGCTTTGGACATTCGGCGCCTCCCATCCAAGGACAGAGAGAAAAAAATACAGAAAGAGAGATTCCTTGACCCTGTGGGTTTTAGTGAGGAGGTAGAATGCATTGACCCTTAATGCCATGTTGAGTATAGTGCAGATAAACTATAAATGAAGGGATGGGTGGAGAGAGGCAGTAGCTCGAGAGGAGATACAAAGCCAAAGACGGGGCGTGGGGCTTGTACGGCCTAAAACATGTAAGACAGAGTAGAAAGGAGAAGGTGGAAGAGGTGCCTGAGGTTCTATAGAAAACTACATGATGTGCTGGATGGAACAAAGAGCATCCAAACACAAGAAGTCAAAAATCAAAACAGCTGCTGGAGGAAAGGTTTAACCCAAGAGCTCCAAACGGGCATACAATTATTAGAGAATAATTGTCAATTCTGCAGCATAATGCTTTACATGTACATAAGATCCAAAAGGTCCAGATGTACTATACCTCATTGTACAGTGCTACTGTTAGGCCTGTAATAATTCCAAATACTAATGTACAATTAATTGTCCCAGAAATAATTGTGATTAACTAAAATATAATTTTGTCTTTCTGTCAAATTTAAAAGTATTTATTTATTTATTACTTCTTGAAACAAATCAAAACAAAGTTTTGAGTGAATTCCAGGTTATGTGACCCAGATAATGTGATACCATATTATCTGGTACACATCCTATAAAGTAAACTACACTAGTTTATTATCATAAAACATTTTGTCTAACTTTATTCTTAAACTAACGATCAATATACAGTTCCCTAATATTTCTGACAGCGGAACCCAGTGCAGAACCCAGAGACTGCAAATTAAACTTAAATGGTAAATAAACTCACAGCTTAGCCAATAACAGGCTGTCTCTCACATCTCTCCCTAAACATATACTGTATACTTTCATGCAGAGTCCTCAAAAGCTTTGAGGCTGTGGATACAAAGAAAACTCACCTTCTTTATGTACCAACGCGCTTGGTTTATGTCTCCGTCCTCTCGAGCGTCTTGAAGTCACTCCGTCCTCTTTGAAGTCAGTGGGACTATGACTTTGAACTTGAGCCTTGGCCTTTTAATTAAAAATTTTTTACTGAACCTGGTATCATACCATCAAAGAAACAGAATGTGGGTTGGTGAAAAGAGGAGAAAGGTGGCTTGAGGAGCTGAGGTGGAGCTTGTCGGTGGTCTCAGCAAACAAAGTTAGAGCGCTGAAACCTAGCAACAGGGCTGGAGATATGATCTGAGGTGGAAAGGTGATTTCTCTCTCTCTCTCTCTCTCTCTCTCTCTCTCTCTCTCTCTCTCTCTCTCTCTCTCTCTCTCTCTCTCTCTCTCTCTCTCTCTCTCTCTCTCTCTCTCTCTCTCTCACATAGCAGGAGGTCATTCTGTTTCACTGCAGCCACCCTTTGAGTAAGGGTTAATGCCCGACGAGGTCTCCATTGTCAGGTATTAATGGACGACGGTGAGGTGTGAACCCAGTGGCGCCCTGGGCGGCATTCTTTTGTGTCACATGGTGGGCGGCACGAGCATTTAAAAAAATTAATAAAAATCCTCTGTGCCGTGAAGCGTTTTTCTGTTATCTACCGTTTCACTGTGTGGGGGAATTGGTAAATCGGCGTGCTGAGCCAAAACTGGGCCAAAAACAAGTGGTGGACAAACTATTGATGATAACACTACTACAATAAAATACGTAGGCATGCTATTCTGTATAATTGCGTTAGTAGCCTAGATAAATGATACACAGGAGCATTGTAGCTTTTCTATCAGCATTGTTTTATGGTTCATGAGGAGTATACAGTTTTATTGTAATAATAAATGGCGCTCTTTTGAAGTATTGAATGTGTCTCTCACTGTTTTTTGCTTACCCCTTACATGCCGTTAGTAGTTTTAGGGAGTAGGAGTTGTTATACGTATTCAGGGGAGCGCAAGGACGGGTGGTATTTGTGATCTTATGTGGTGGGCCGGTCTGGGCCAAAATGCCAGGGCTGATTTTTGGTCCCAGTCCACCCGTCACTGGGGCTCAAGCAGAGAGAAGCTCTTCCAAACTAGAGTGGATCAGGTCCTACCTGAGGCCTTGCCGTCATCAGTATCAATCACTCAATAGAGGAGATTTCATATGATGACATCATTAATGATTTTGCATCAAGGAAGGCCAGAAAGGTCAGGTTTTAGTTTGTGTTTTCTGTTCTTAGTGCTATACTGTAATAATAAGATTCTCTTTAGTGTGTTTTCACATTTGTATGATGAAGGATTTGTGCTATTTAGAATATTTATTCTATATTTTATTTGTATATTATTTTTAATATTTTATGTTATTGTTGCTCTTTCCTCTTAAATTAAATTTTGTATGATTGTGTCTATTTTTGGCACATTTATGTGTAAAGTTTATATTTATGTTAAGTTCTGATAACCTATACTGTCATATTTTGTGCAGAATTGTGTTCATTGAATGTTGGAGGTGGAGATTGTGCACCTTAAAAAGTGAAAGGATTTGTGCAATTGAGAAATATAATTTTCTCTGTCACTTATTTTGCTATAAATTATATATATACTGTATATATTCTTTTCGGGGGAACTCAAAGGGGGTCTCACCCTGGGCCCCTGCGTGAATGGTGCAAGTCCATTAATATCTGACAGTGGACACCTCAAAGGGCATTAACCCGCTTATACCATAGTCACTTTAATTATTAGTTTAATAATTAGTTTATATTTTATTAGTTTTACCATCAAAATCTAAAGTTTTTACAATAGGGTGACCAGACGTCTCGGGGACGGTTTTGGTGACCTGTCCCCGGCTGGATCTGTCCCCGGAAATGTCCCCGGTTTTCACTGAGATTGACAGACCCAAAATTGGAATGAAAGAAAGAAAACTCTGACCAAACGGAGCCGATCGAGCAGCGCTGCTCAGAGCTCAGAGATGTTTTAGAAAGCCGTATTTTACCATGCTAAAATCCCTGATTATTTACATGGAGTCTGGTGGGTTTAGAGAACACAATTTTATGTTTTAAAAAATGATCTTAATTTTTAACAGAAAGGTAAGCCTCCTTAGAAATCCTTTCCATAATGTTGTCAGACACTTAGAATATTAATCTGAGTCTGTCAGCAGCAAAACGAGCACTTTATGAACGTAAATACAAGCTGGACAATTATCCCATTAACTTCCATTGTAGCTTGTTTCTCTGCTGCCGACTGCAGCAATCTCGTTTCATACTGCATCATGTCAAAGGAAAATCTTTCCTCAATAGTTTGTATTGTATCCGATACTCAGCTCTAGGTCTAGTCTCCCCGTTTTAAGTTTTACAAACATTAAAATCATGACGTGTTTTGGAGGTAAATACGCTTCTGAGCTGAAAATGTCCCCGGATTTTGTCTGAGAAATCTGGTCACCTTATTTTACAAACAATAACTCTGTTTCGCTGGTTAAGCCTAAAGGTTCGACTAATACCTGAAACAATCATTCCCGTTGTATAAGGTTCTTATACAATGCGATTGTTCACTCCTCCAGGAAATAAGACGGACCATAGATACAACTTTCCTCCCTTATCAACAGGATATATTTATAGTCCGCTCAGGTACAAGCCAGAAAGCTAACGCTATGCTAGCAAGATTCAAAGTCAATAACATTGTGTACAGTTGGCAAGCAGTAAAGATAATCTGACAGTATGTTGAACAACAAGACAAGCTAGTTTTCCAGCCATGTCATTGTCCCCAAAACAATATAAGGACTTTTACGAACAATTTTTTAATTTTATTTACGATGTGTAACATTGCTGTCGGTCGCAGCCTGAAGTAGCGACCTGAACAGTGAACAGGATTCGAGATAACGTTACTCGCTGTGAAACAACGTCAGTCCAGAGGGGAAGTATAACTTACTTGTTGCAGCTTGTGCGTTAACGCCATCCTGTGCATGTTCAGAGGACGAGTTGGAAAAACAGATACACATTTCCTTTTTGTTTTAATGTAGCACATGTATTTATTCAGTTTAACTGAAACTCCTTAAGTAGGTGTCCTACACCATTTTTTTATGGACACCCTGCAACCAATCAGAATTGAGTATTCACCCAGACCATGGTAGAAGTGTTGATAATGTCAGTGCAGGAGCTTTTAAGGTGAGAGAGACAAAGTGAGAAAAGGTAGAAAGCAGAGCAGAGGATAGCTGTGAATTTGATGGATAGATATGTTCAAATTATTCCCATGACAGCTTTCGCTCACACTCACAGGCACACACACGCACAACTCTGTGAACACTAAATCTGTCGTTGGCATGACAACACCTCCATCACAACACCTCCATCATGCCTTGTCATTTTAAATCCTGCCCTCCAGCCACAGGGTGCTTTGGATTAACATCAAGACAGAAGCTAAGTCTGGGTATTTGAGGCCATGAGCCAAAGTGAGGCTTTGCGGAGGTCACAAGTCAGTGTCAGGAAAGGAGCAGCATTGCTGCGACTGGTGAAGAGTTTGTGTCCTGCTAAGAGACACTTCAACAGGGCAGATGGTTAAACCAGAAGCCTCATTACGCTGCCTCAAAGGTTTTTAAACCACATGGAGGGGGCGGGGGAGCTAAAGGGAATGCAAAGAGGGAGAAATGTGAGGCAAAGATGAGGTGGAAGGGACTGGCACATGCTGGTGTTCTTGAAACCACGCAGCGTTAGTAATTGTAGTTTGTCCAGCTGATTTGGCCAGCTCATTGATAAGGTTAGCAGTTTGGAGCTGCAGCAGTGGCTGTCACGCACAGCAGTTGTTGAGGGAGGTACTTTGCACTCATTGCTGCAATTTGTGTAGTACTCTGACTTTTCAGAGTCAAAACTAGGGCTGCACAATATATCGCACATTTACCCTTATCGCAAATGTTGATATTGAGGTACACGTATTGCAAGACTTGCTTGAACTGCAATAAATGATAGCCTCTTACATCTGCCATGCATTCAATCTGCATGTTTAACTATCTGGCCAATTAAATGAAGCCCCTCTGCTCTAGATGGGGTGGCAAAGAGCATGGATGTGGAAATATAACTCTTAGTCGGCAAAGCAGAAAGACATTAAGTGATATCGTCATTGCAATATTCAACTTTTTTTTGTGGGCATTTTTAGGCCTTTATTGACAGGACAGCTGAAGATATGAAAGAGGAGAGAGAGGGGGGAATGACAATTTCATCAAAACAATTTGATTGCATATCGCATGTTTTCCTGATATCTTTCAGCCTCAGTCAAAACTAAGTGAATTCTTTTTGTGAAACACATATCTTTAGATTTAGTTTGACCTACCCTTTTACCTCTGCTGTCTGTCAAAGACGCTCCTCCATGTAACCCAGTGATACTATAGTCTGTTCATGCATGCATGCAAATACGTACTGTATGAATATGTACTGTGCCTACCTCATGATGTGTATTGTCAGACCACTCCTTTGTTCTCCAGGAAGGTAACTATGTGGACACACACACACACTACAGACGCTGATTGCTCACTAATTAGCTACTAGGTGCACCATTTAATTGACAACTAAGCGACTTTGGAGGAGCCATCGTTGTCACCGATTTAATTCCAAAGTTAGCCTGCTCTCCTAATTTGCTGTGTAATTTGTTGTGTATTGTGTGCTTGTGCAACCTGCACACACACACACACACACACACACACACAGAGGAGCATTCCCAAAACTGTTCTGCTGTGTCTATCCTGCTGCTCAAAGTCCTCCACTTAAGGAGCTAGAATTAATGAGCAGCCAGTCTGCTCTAATCACTTCCTGCTTACCTAAATGCTAAAACCTCCACTTGTCTCTGATCGGCGTGTTATTAGCACTATACGTTCCAGTGGATTTGATTGTTGAGATTGTTAGGAAACAAGATTGCTTGTATTTCGAATTAAGGTAAAAGTGATTGTGTTAAAGATGGTGAAACAGAGGGAGGAGTCCCTGAATCAGAGTCAAATAAAAAAAAAAAAAAAACATTCCCAAAGGTTTGTCACAGCACCTTGTTTAGAAAATGCTCCCAGATGATTCAGAAATGTTTTCTCAGTCCACAAATCCATTTAAAATACCACGTGAAACAGACAGGAACAATGCTTTCCCACCCAAACACTTCTTCCTGTCATTTTGACAAGTGGTCAGCGCTGCTCATGGATTCAGTTTTTTTACAGGTCCCTGCCCAGTGACAGCTGATTGACGTGGAAGAAAGACAACACGAGGTTTACTCATAACCTGTCCCTGATTTAATGGATGATCTCTTTTGGTTTGTCTGCCCCGCAGGTGCATCGGGCCAAGACTCCAAGATTGTGTTGGGATGATGGACAGGTAAGGGGATCTCCGGATACATCTTGAATGTAGGATTGGGAGACCACAATCAGATTCTGCCACTACTCATTAAAGTTTCTCATGAAACTCATTATCAAGAGGGCAGTCAGTTTTGTATTTTATAATTAATAGATTGTTTAGGAGTGTTTTCTTTTGGTCTAATTTGTGTCACTGTTTGCATGTAATATGTGTCAATGGAGCGTCATTTTAATTATGAGTGAGAGTAAAAATGATCATGTGATGTAAACGTTCAGCATATAGCATTCAGCATATGTTCACACAAAAAAAACAAAAAAAAGTTGAAGCAGATTCAAGTTGGCCTTTAAGTGTGGTCGGGAATATTGAGATCTATAAACGATCTGAAAAGAATAATTGTGAAATATAAAGTGTACTTGTGCTACATTGGGGTGTTAAATAACACAACATGATGTCACACAAATGGGCCATTTAAGTGACACGCCCTACCGCCGCACAACCCAAATTGCCCAATCGCTTTCTTCTGTCTGAAGGCGCCTGTAGAGACCTGAAAGATACCTTTTTGTGACGTGACTTTGACTTCTTCCAAACTGAGGTTACTACATTACTACTTCCTCTACTACTACCAGTAACAAAACTGATATTGTTAATATATTAACATTATATATTAACATTAACAAAAGGAATAGCCTGAAGACACAGCAACAACTCTGTTAAAAATACCAATAAAAACAAGTGATCTTTACAGCAACCTCCAAAGAATGGCGCCCTTATTATAAGTAGGATATTAAAACTAGGATATCCATTAAAACAAGTGGGTCTTAAGCTCCTTTTAAAGAGAGGGAACAGACGTTAGAGCTTTTAGGTTCCTTTGGTAACCTTCTGCTGAGTTTCTAAAGTATTTTGCTCTTACGGTGGTTTTATTCCCCGTATTGCTTGTCCTCCTGTAAACTCTTTCCTCCTAATTGGAGAAGTCCATTTTTCTTGTCTCTCACCTCACTCTCTGTTATTTGTCCACTTTCTCTTCCCTTTCCTCCTTTTCAGATTTGTTTGGTTTTCGCTTTTCCCTTCATGTCTTTTAATTTCGCACCCTATGTGGTTCTTCCCATGGTTGTTGTTTCCCCTTGGCTCTCCACCCCCCCCCAAACCCCTCCCCACCTTCTATTTAATCCATTCCAAACTGCTGCATTACTATTCACAACATGGCTGTGTATCTCATTATGTCGAAATCTACAGCCCCTTTGTAAATTTCAAGCTCCCCCTTCTTTGGGTTAGTCCCAATCGATATGGCAAAAGCTGCAACGCCTTGCTCTACTATAGCTTCATGGTACATGAGTCTTCCATTAGCTGCTAATGGCCTTTACTGCTAATAGCGTTTTGGACTTCACATATCAGGTAGAAGTGGGCGTTATTTGATTCTGTGTGGTCGTGTTTCAAAAAATCTTCACAGCCCTCCTGTGAAGATTTTTTTGCAAGTGGGTGAAAATGGAATTCACATGGACGGATTAAGGGAAAGAGAGTAATAGAAGGACATGATTGAGTGGTGGCATAACAGTATACACAAGTGCAAGATGTATTTAAATGGCAAAAGCATTAGCGCCATCATTAGTGACAAGAAAGAGCTTTTAATTTCCAACCTTTATACTTGACTTAAGCAGATCTCTCCCCCCAGGAGAATCAGAAGCAATTTGTTAAGGATTGGCACTTTAAAAGATAGTAGGCAATGAATTAAACTGGAAAGCATATATAAATTACATCAAAGCAAAAATCCCAGGGTCAATTGCAATGCTTTATAAAATTAAGGATTTTCTAAAATTACTCTATAATAGCCTTTCTGCTGTTCCCTTATAGTTCCATATTTAACAAAGTGTGTAACTATGGTCATTGTGATGGTTGTTTTTCTTTATTTTCTTTCACGTTATAGTTTCCTGCCTTATTATCTCTGCTATTGATTGTAGACCGAAATAAACTTCAAATTTCAATTAGCTGTTTCATCCAATTTAGAGAAGATTGGCTGAAATGTAAGGAAATCCAGTCCAGTGTAGCACAAGCTGCAGCTTTTCCGCCAACCCAAGTAATAAGAGCACATACCCTCCCGGGCTTTTTCTTCCGACCTATGAAAATGGAAGCAGCTCTCACCTGGAAATGACTGTGGGCTGTGGGCTCTTGTGCAAAACGACAGGGACGGGTGCAAAATGAAGAGAGCAGAAAGGAGTAAAGGAAGAGGATAGAATTTTTGGGTTGTAAGTTGTATAAACTCTCCCAGTCGGTGGGAGATTGGCCCACTAGATCACAATTCAGCCAATCCAATATGGGCTGGCCAATCAAGCTGAAGATTCCAGATACTAAAAGTAAAGGGGTTAAATCTGAAGGGGTGAGAACGGCAGGTTGGAGCATTTTAGTTCCTTAATATTTCTGCAATGTTAATGTTGCTTCTCTTCCTCCATCTCTACAGGACACCACTAATAGCAGCTGGCATTATCGGAGGCCTATTTATCATTGTCATTCTGGCGCTCAGCGTGGCCGTTACTGTCCGCCGCAAAAGTATCAAGAAGAAGAGGGCCTTGCGGCGCTTCTTGGAGACAGAGGTGAGTCGAGGTCATTACAGCAACATGAGAGAGAGGCAGCTATGCTGTTTTTTTTTCACTGATACTTAAAGTTTATTTTCTTTTTTGAGTTTCTTTTTGTTAGAAGATACAGAATGGGAGATTGAAGAATTAATTGTTGCATTTGCAGCAACAGAATACATTTGTAATATCTTTGGGGTTAGTTAATGAATTTTATTGATTGCAAAGAGGAAATTGGGAAAAGCTTCTCTGAAGGTGCCTTCCTTCAATTAATGTGACAAGAAAATGAACAAGGCAAAGAGTTTGCATAATTAAACAAAACAAACAAGGTCAATTTGGTACTCGGATCCTACGTTTGTATGTTGTTCTGCTCAAAATGTACTTTTCCATAATCGTTTTTTTTTTAGTTTTTGGTCTTTGAGTTTGTTAGAAATCCTTTACCTCGAAGTTGCAGTGCACCTTTCTAGATGGATGCCAACCAAACTAGACTCATAAGCAAATCCTTGAAACATTGAACCTTGGCTATGGTACTTAGCCAAACCATGCATCGCTCAGAACGTTTTAAAAATGACGCTCGGCCGCCATCGGCCATCGATGTAGCCTTGAAGAGGGTTCATTTCTAGGAAGCGTTAGACAGCACAGCAGACTTTATATTCAAACAAGAAAGTCAAAGATTGAGGTATAGGTGAGAGCAGGGTTTATGTGCACGTGTGTCGTCCTGCTCCGGTTGATCACCTTCGTGCTGCTACAACACACTCTCCGCCTCTGGTTCCTGTGTGTGTGTGTGTAGCCCGGCAGTTATGTCATCACTGCAGGTCCGCTGAACGGCCTTGCCTATAGGAGTAGGGCAGGCTGCTTGTCAGTCTGCATTAGTATAATTTACAGGTAGAGGCAGCAGTGTTATAGACAGCTGTCAGGGCTAGGGACGGGAATTGGAAGAGGCCGGGCCATGAGCAGTTTCTGCATAATCCCAGCCACACACATCCATCTTAATCAAGCGGGCCATGTTCCGACAGCCTCTTGACTGGAAGTGAAGTCTTCAGTCCGGGCAGATTTGCTAATGTACTGTCACGGAGAAGCAGAGCCAGGGGTGGATCGGGCTGGAGGGGGGATCTCCTTGACCCCTTTTGCATCTCACTGTGTAAACTTGTCCTTGATTTTTGCTCCTTCAAAGCTAGACTCAATACTCCACCGGAAAACTTGAAAAAGAACTGGCCAAGTCAATTCCCCCCCTGTCCTCCAAGGAGACATAATAGGGTGTAAAAGTAATTAGACACAATCAAATCTTTAGCGCCTGTGACAGGTTGGCCTACAGGTTAGACGTACCACTGATTAAGAGTAGGTCATGGGTTCAATCCCCATGACACATTAGCAGCCGTGTTTTAGTGTCCTCAGCGTGACACTCCACCTGCCCCCCCCCAGTCTTTGTAGGTCATTCTGTGTAAGAGCATTACTGAATGGTAAGGAACTAAGCTGTGGATCAACAGCTGAAAGTGTCATTACCTGACCAGCAGGAAAGGAAATATGTCATCTGTAGTCATCATTTCAGCCAACAGAATGAATGGATTTAATCTAAAACGCTCCGTTAAGTCTATTTTGTGAAAATCAAAATAGATATTCAAACATCAAAATTACTTTTGAGTAGTGGCCATATGCCTCAAGTAAGCATAGCGTGCATGATTTTGTTGGAAACAGTCATTTTCATAAGGTCTTTGTTCCTCTCTATTCTCTCTATAACTTGAATTCTTCCCTTTAATATATAAATATGTGCATTCACACTGCGAGCATACTTTGTGCATACACACAGAAATTCCTCTTTCCCCTGTTTACTTTCCATCTGAACACATCTTTCCACTCGGACCTACCCAGCATACTAAAAATCCTGCGCTCCTCCTGCGCAGTCTGTATCACACTTTCCACAGGCACTGTTTTGTCTGATGAAACCGAACGATAGGCTTTGGACTGCTGGCGAATGCGGATTCCCTATTCAAAGGAATGAAAGAGCTGAGTCTGTGAATGGAGATCAAGCTTGTCTGGATGAGGGATTTGAGGACGGCGAAGGCTCAGGGACTCCCCCTTTCCCTCCATATCTGCCACAGCTTTCTGAAACAGAGCGCTCACCTCTTGAGTCAGACGGGAAAAAGATGCCTCTTGTACGCGCTGTCAAAACGTGATCTGAGCGCTTGGCCGGCATTTCCATATCAAGGACATGTGTGAAGGCTGTTGACTTGCAAAACACACTGCTACTTCATTTCTTTATTGTTTTCTTTGTCTTTTCTGCCATCCTCACTATTCTAATTTCCTTTCTTTGTTCTTTCACCATTTTTTTTAATCTCTATCACCATTTATCTGTCTGCCTCCCCTGTGAACAGACACTTTCTTCTTCCATCTTTTCAACTCTGTCTTTCTGTTTGTGTTGTGTTCCCCCTCTCTCTCTCTCACCTTGAACGAAACAGAGGCTAATATGATAAAAAGCCAGGCTCACACTGTGTTGCCTCTTAAAGTAGCCCTCCGTGAAAACAAATTGCTTTGCTCGCAGGGAGAGGCAGCACACACAGCAGAGTCGTCTCACTGTTGCAGCGCGCAACCCCAGGCCTTGATCTTTGACCCCAGTCCAATGAAGCAGGACTAATGCACTTGGAATCGCCCTCCCTTCCTTCCCCCTAAGGTCCTCTTCTAGCTGTGTACAGACGTAGGCCATGTGAGTGTTTCAGAACCACAGGCCGTGGACAGCTCTCATGCTGCTTACATGCTCTCCTCTGCTCTGCGACAAGAAGGATTTCAGCATCCGGGGGCGTTGGACAGCTCCCGTCGTTAACTCCAGGGCAGGCTGGCTGAACGGAGGCACGGGATGTCATTACAAATGCATGTAGTGTAGCCCCGCACTGTTCAAACATACTGAACCTCTTGTTGAAATTAAGTCAAGATCCCAGTGATTCAAAAGACACCAAATATGTCAGGTTCAATATCACAGAGGTGTGTAGAGAATAAGGGTGGAACTCAGCAGAGGCCTCACGACATGATATCGTCACAACACTTATGTCACGATACGATAATATTGTGATTTTAAACATATTGCAATATTCTGCAATATATTGCAACTTATTTACCTTTTTTCTAAAAAGATTGTTTTGTTCCTCTCAGTTCAGTTTTGGTCAGGCAAGCAACCTGACCAACACACATGTAATAAAAGATCGATACTTGGCATCTGTGTATCGATTCAGTATTGATACGGAAAATATCACAACACTATGCTATATCAATTTTTTTCCCACCACCCCTGGTAGAGAATAATTTGTATACAACATCCATCACAGTTTACAACTTCTTCTTCTTCTACTTTGACCCTATAGGTTTGCATGAAGTTTCCCTGTGCATTAATGGGTTATTTATTACAAACTTGTTTACAGATTATTTTACTTGTTTACTAAATCACCGATGCCCACCTGGTCCTGTAGAGCTCCAGTACAGCCATTCAGGAGCCAATCAGGTGTAGGCAGAGTAGAGAATATGCAGTGCTAGGGCTCTCCTGGGCCAGTGCTTTAAACATTTTCTTTTTAGCCAACAACAAGAAGAAAACATCCACAACTTAACAGGCATTTGTATTACTGTACTGCCAATTCCAAATGCTTCAACTCCTAAATTTGAGATCTTAACAGAGAAATAGTTTCCACATAAAAGCATGTTTAGTAACTAAGTAGTGCAGGAAAAGACTGCTCTTTAAATGCAGAGAGTAGAGGAAAAGTGAGTTAATCGCTGCTGGGATGGGCTCACTAATACCAAGAGTGAATGCCCTTGCATATTGATAAGAACGCTCATCTGCTATCATGCACAAATGGCCTTAATGAGCTCACTCCGTGTCATTGTGGTGTCATGAGTTTAGCATAAGAATATTTTACTAGGCCTTTAAGATACCCCAAATTCAAGCAGAAAATAAGGTGCTCATTGTTGTATCAAACAATGTGGGGGAGAAAATGGTCTTTCATGCCTTCAACCAGTTCATTCAGCCTAATTGTATTGAAACTTATTTTCATGTACACATCTCACATGTGTCATGCGTTGTACCTGTCATTCCCAGTATTAGGCCATTCCAACTGCAGAGAGCAAAATTTCCAAGACAGTTCCTTTTTTGGTACCTTAAAATACCTACGTACGTACCTTATGTATCTGTATATTAAATAGGTGCAGTGGTCAAAATATTGTAAGTTTAGTTGAAATATGAACATGCATAGACGCCAGCATTGTTTCTTCACAATGTGGTTGCTTTGGGCAAAAGCTTGTGGCATGACAATCTTGTTTCACCTGATTTCAATTACACAACACAACAAATGCAGCATTTTATATGGGTAATGTGAATATTAAAGCGTGTACCGGAGGGTTCGCAGTGCAACTTTATATTTGAGGACATTGTTTACTTACTCAACACAGAATAATTGTGTGAATGTATTCCTGCTCGAGGCTTGAACATACTGCTTATTTGTCCAATGAATCCTCTGCATCGAGCTACTGGCGAGACTCATTTGGCAAAGGCAAGGTGCATTATTAGCTGGTAAATAAAGTGGCGCAGCGAGTGTGTGTGAGTAAGAATGAGCTCAAGAGAGTTTAAGAGGCCATGGGTGTGGATCTTATTTAAACAACCTCTCCTGTCCTCCCCTCATCAGTTAGAACCGGCTTTGTCCTAATGAAACAATAACGGCTACAGCCTGTCAGCATCTGCTCACACTACAGCTCCGTCACCTCCTCTCTGTGTCTCGTCTCTACTCTCTCTTTCTGGATCCCTCCATTTCTCTCTACCTACAGCGTCACTTCTCTTGTTATTCATGCAGTGTATGAACCAGCACACTGATGCAAATAATGCTCTTTGGCCAAATACGAGGCTGATATGATGGATATGACCACAGCATGTCCTTCTTTTTGAAGTAAATAATGTTCGCAGTTAGTGCTTCTATGTAATTTAATATTTCATGTAATAGGTTCTTTTGGGAGCTCAACACAATATCCCCAACCACTTAATGGGTCACTTAGTTCACCCTGGGTCACCTTGCCTTAAAAAGGTACGAGGACGTGCAGCAGTACAACCTGGCTACCCATATGGTGTTGTTTGGTATTTAGTTGTTCATTCATAAGCACATTTATCATAACATTGTTGGCATTTTAATCATCAGAGTAAATTTGTTGGGGTTAGCTCAACAACTAAATGGCTAGCTTATTACTACTGAATAAAGCATTACTACAGTTGTTAATTAACCTTTATTGATACTGGCAGTTACTTATAAAATACCTTTTCAAGGTTTTTTTTAATACCTTTTACCTGCGAATTGTTAAAGTTTTTGTTATTTCACATGAAAGATGTCTTTATTTGAATTTAACCTTTACTGCTTTAAAGTGGGTGGTGCTCAACTGGGGCAAAACAAATGTCTGTACTGTACACCAATCAGAATTCAGCAACATTTATTGAGTCACATTTTTAAGTTTGGCTTATTTTTCGAAAGTGGTACCAAGACAGAATCATTGCTATGTATGGCTCAAATATTTATCAGTTAAATATATTGAGTATTGGCTAAAATGCTCTTCTCTGTCAGTGCTATTTTTCTTTCTTGTGTATCTTCCTAAATATGCATAGTCCCTATGCCTCAGGAATTTTCTAGGAAGGAGAAGAGTGGAAAGAAGGAGGTTTTCACTATTACAGATCACAGAGCCATGCTCTCACTGCTCCCTCATCTCTTTCAATTCCCTCAGTATTTATCCCTCATTCTCCTACCACTGCCCGTCTGCCAACTCACTTCCTGCGGTGAGATCTCAGCAGGCGTACACTGCGCCTTCAGGATCAGCCATAACAACAGCCATTAAACGACATGTCATTGCCGAGCTGCGGGCAATGTCATCCATTCTGCCGACTGGACCGGTATTGTGACCGCCGGTCCTGTTGTGCTGATGGTTTTATAACACATTAAGTAGGTGCTTGTATGGCTGACTGACTGATATATAGTCTCATTAAATTGTTTGATGGCCGTGGTTGAGCTGGGTGATTATGCCGCAGATAAACCACACCGAATAAGGGACCTGTATTGGCTCATTAAGACATGTATTGATCAGAAGCATTAACTTCCTCTGGATGTGTGTTTTGTGGGCTGATATGTGCTTTGTGTGTGAGCTTTGTGTGTGTGTGTGTGTGTGTGTGTGTGTGTGTGTGTGTTTGTGCGTGCGTGCGTGTGTGCGCGTGCTTCCATCTGTGTGTGATGTTGATATGAGCGTGAGTTTGCATGTGTTGTCAATATTTGTGTATCTGTGTACTGTAAATGTACCTGCATGTGTTAGTGTTGTGAGATGTGCAACACACGTGCTCCTGTTTTTTTTTGTGTGTGTGTGTGTGTGTGTATGTGACACGTCCCTCTGGCTCAGATCTTTTCAGTGCTCGGTTACAGGTGCCAGCTCCTGCTCTTTTATATTTAGTAGCCGAGGCTTTGTTAAGCGGCTAGTGGTGAGGCGGGCGGGTGGCCGGCCAGCTGCTAGGATGCTGTTCAGTGTCAGCTGTTACTGGCAGCCAGGCAGCTCGGAGGAGGCCTGTCATAACCTTGAATTGGAATTGTTTTGTATGTGCACAGCTGGTGAGCTGCTACACTTTGTCGACTGTGATAGCAGCTGACACCAGACTGTGATTTGCTTAGCGGTGGGCACACTGCGGTCCACATTGGTGACTGCCAGTTCTGAAAGAACTTCACGTTCACACCCCTGAATTATTTGTATTTCCTAAATGCGCATGAGTAATCCAAAATCAGGACAATCAGGACAAGGCAGATACTGTTTTTGGCTGCTTATTTATTTGCTTCAAATAAACCTTGATGTTCACCTTGCACTTCTCTTTCCAAGACTCGCTTTCTGTTTATTATTTTAAAAGGAAGGGGCTCACCCCACTGCAGGTTGAAAGCAGTAACCGAGAGGAATGTTTGGCACAGGTTGCCACAAAAATAGGTGACAAGCGGGATAAGGTAGAGGAACTTTATTGTCACATAGACATACGTGTTGCAATAACATTAATGGTCTAAATTTGTGTTTTGTCAGCTGGTGGAGCCCCTGACCCCCAGTGGAACGGCCCCTAACCAGGCTCAGCTGCGGATCCTGAAAGAAACTGAGCTGAAGAGAGTCAAAATTCTGGGCTCTGGAGCTTTTGGAACAGTCTACAAGGTCAGTGTGTGCATCTGCATTTACAAAGTGCCTGTTGGTGGGAACACAAGTCACAGGCTGCTCTTTCAAATGTGGGGCCGCCACATTGTAAATCAAACATCAGCGAGTCAGCTAGATGGCAAAGAACATGCTCAAGAAGAATTTCTTTCAATGCCCTTACGAGTAGAACAACCCTGCTTGACAACCTAAACAATGAGCATAAACATTTCCCTTTGTAGCAGTGTTTCCTGACAGACACGAGCCTAGGGCGGCTCAAGGACCTGGAACCAAAACTGCGGTTTGCTTGCCAACTTAGCTGCCCTTGGCAAAATTATTCATATCACCCTGAAACTAAGCAAACCCCTTGATTAAATACAGAATTTTCTACCACCAGCTTTACATTTCCCTCAATTACAGTATTGACGTGCCTATTTGATTTTATGTCATCTGCATACAAAGTGTGACATCAATGCACAGCCCCATTATGATTCGAGCGTTTTGCTTTGGCACCACACAGTGAGTGGAAGTTATAGTCTTTTTATTTTAATTTGAGGAATGTTAGCAGTGGAGTAGACCTGTAAACACAGGAAGTACCCATCAGAATCCTGAGGGCCCTTGCTGTGGCTGCATTAATGGTGATTACATTTCAGGGCATCTGGGTGCCTGAAGGTGAGACAGTGAAGATCCCTGTGGCTATTAAAATCCTCAACGAGACCACCGGTCCTAAAGCCAACGTGGAGTTCATGGATGTGAGTATTTATATCGCAACAATTCGTGTCCATTTTCACCCATGTGTGTTTGTGTTTGTGTGCCTGAGCTGTAAAGCCTCAGCCTTGTCACGGAGATGGCCGAGTCTGTCACTTTGTGGGATTGTGCATTCGGCGGTAAACTCTGAGAGTACCATCTCAGTCAGACCCTGTAATAAAGTGAACTCCACTGTGCTGTACAGCCAGGCATGTATTGAACGAGACTATTAAAAAACAGCACTTGTTTATTAGATATGGCTTTATTGGAATCCAGGAGTGATAGAAGGCAGAAGAAGAGGAGGAAGGGAATAAGCTGCAGAGTTTTCCAATTCTTCCCACCGTATCTTCTTCACCCCTCTCCTCCATCCTTTCTTTCCCTCTTCCTTTCTCTATTACCCCTCTTTCTTTTCACACACTTAGACTGCTTGGACTTATCACTTGGTTTTGCAAAAAGATAGTAGTTTATATTCAGTGTCATTTTGGATGTTTGCCCAACTGTTTAAATTTTTACAGATGATAAATTGCCTGAAAAAAAGATTACTGAGGCAACATGGCTGTGCTTCCACCCTGTTTCCCTTTATGCCCAATGTTTTCCTCTCTTTTGTCCCCACATCTTCCTTCCACCTCCATCCTCTACTCCTTTCCCCGCATGTTCTTTCCAACTACCTCCTTTTCTCCTCTCCTCCTTTCACTCTCTTCCTTTTCCACTGTTTCTCCCAGCGGGGGTCTCTGTCCATTCAGAGCCAATATGCTCTGTCTGCCGGCTTGTTAAACAGCAATCTAAAGGCAGCCTCACGCCTTGCCACTGGGAAACTAGCCACTGGAGTGCCAGCTCCAAATACACTCTGAAAATCTGCACATATAAACACACACAACCAAAAAGGCCACACTTCACAACAAAAGGCTGGCCAGTGGTGGTGGCCTTGCATGTGAGAGCTACGGGATTATGTGCTCGTGTTGGCAAATATGCAAATCTGAGTGGGTGAGTTGATTATTTCATGTGAAATGCAAAGGAATAATACTGCACTAATTTACTGTGTTAGCATGCACACACTTGCACACACATGTTGGTACATGCACCAGTTTTGCAGGGCTCTGCCACTCTATCACCCTGTGTGTGTGTGTGTGTGTGTGTGTGTGTGTGTGTGTGTGTGTGTGTGTGTGTGTGTGTGTGTGTGTGTGTGTGTGTGTGTGTGTGAGAGAAAGGGAGCTAGATGGGAGGGTCAGCTGGCAGTAATGGAGGTCAGCGCTCAGGAAGATGAGAGAGAAACCAAAACACACACAGACTCGTGCTCGCACACACACAAGTCCTCATAACGTTTGCGCCGGCAGTGGAAAGCAAGAGCAAGAGTTTAGCTAGACATAGTTTACGAGTCCTGGGTCTTTTGGGATCACAGCTAGAGAATAAAAGATCTCTCCTTCTTTCTGTTACACACACAGATGGCCTTCTTTTGCTCCTTCCTCCCCCCCTTTCTCTCTCTTGAGCCCGAGGTGTGAGGTTTGCCCGGTGTAGAGGTGGCTGGAGTTGTATAATGTCGAGCAATTGGTGGGCAGGTGGTTTTATGAAGTGGAGATGTAGTGGCACTACCTTGGGCCTGAAGGCTCTGTTTAAATCAGGGCATTGATGGTGCCAAAAGCCTCTCTATGGCCTATTGCCCCCCTCCTGTTTAGAATAAATCTACTCACACCCACACCGCCACAACTCTCCCTCTAAGCTCATTCTTTAGCACCTAAATTTAAAAACCACCTCATCTATCTGTCAGCTGCCCCAGGGGCCAGAGCCTGGATATACACCTCCTCGACCATTTGCTGCATGAAGAGACAGCGAGAGAGAGTGTAAAGTGTGTCCTTGAGCATGTGAGTGTGGAGTGTTTTGGAGAGCTGCAAAGAGACTGTGTCCTAATGTGAGAGTGTGTGAATGAGAGAGCGCGAGAGAGGCAATAGGGGATGAGGAGAAGGAATGAAGTGAGTGTTTTTAAGGAATGACTCTGAGTGCAGCTTCTGCTCAGGCATAATGCAAATACACGCCTGCCACGAGTTTCAGCCCTCGCCATCATAACACTTCATAACGCCACCACACGTCCTTCTGCTTGCAGCTCCGCAGTAACAATTACCCAACGTTAACTCCCAACTGTTCAAACCTCTATGTCCATCTGCCGCAGAAAGAGATGAGACAGAAAATGCATTTACACACCATATTAAACCAGAGAGAAAACTTAGAAGTACAGTAGCTCTTGAAATCAAACACATAGTGACTCTCTGTATGAGATAGCACCAGGCATTATTTAATATGCACTGCTCAGATTGCGATGTTTCAGTGGTGCAACATTTAAGAACCTCTGTGTTTCATACATGTTAAAATATTGATGAAACAGGCTGATGTTTGTGCAGCTTTGAAGAGGGTTTCTGCAGGGTTTTCTTGCCCAGTATGAATACTCAGTGGACAGATGCTGTGCATACAGATATAGTCATCATGCCGCAAATCTTAATTTATGCATCTAACTCCAGAGATCTTTGGAATACAGCACGGTATTATCCATGGAAAATACACTCACCAAAAAAAGAAACATTCTGTCACTTTCAGCTAGAGATGGTCCGATTCCATTTTTTGTTTCCCAATACCAATACTGATACCTGAACTTGTGTATCGGCCAATACTGTGTACTGATCCAATACCAGTGGGTCATGCTGTTTTAACAGCTGTATACTACTATCCCTGTATGGATGTGATAGGATTTCTATATTTCTTGTCAGTCTGGCTCAGGTTGAACTCTTTGTGAAACGTGAACAAACAAAAACAATCAATACCACAGAATATTCTTTTATTATCTAGTTTGTCAGTCAGTTATAACAGAAAAAGAACATAAATAAACTACTTCAACCTAGATTTTCTTTAGGGCTTTATTACGTGGTATCGGACCGGTGCATAAACTCCAGTACTTCCCGATACCGATACTAGGGTTTTAGGCAGTATTGGAACATCTCTACTTTCAACTGCTTTTATATTTTAAGCCAACAATACATTTTCAAATATGTGTATGAACATTAAAAGATTTAAGAACTAAGACATAAACTGAACAATTTTCACAGACATAGACTAGAAAGGTCTCTTTACTTTCCTAATTTTCTTATAACTGTGACCTTAATTGCCTACTGCCTGCATGCTGATTTTGTCTTTTTGACCTTTCAACAGGTGCATGTTCATTAATTGTTTATGGTTCATTAAATAGGCATGGGGGACATTGTGTAAACCCTTTACAATGAAGATCTCTAAAGTTATTTTGATTTTTACAAAATAATCTTTAAAATACAGTGTTCTGAAAAAGGGGCCTTTCTTTTTTTGCTGAGTTTAGATGCATGGACAGACATGAATTCTACTATGATAGAACCTAATACTTCTTGATGAGTAGAACACCTACACCAGTGGCTCCTAACCTTGCAGTCAGGACCCTCAAGGGGTACCAGAATAATTACAAAAGTTTTACAACTTCGTAAAAAAGGTTTAGGCAGGTTCTTGTTCCTGTGTCCATTAAAAACAAAGGTGCATTTTGGCATTTTCAAATATCTTTTACAAAGGAACTACTTTGCTGTATTCACAGTGATGAAATGCAACAGCCTTCTTAGTCCCTCTTTGTCCCCATCCCCCCCTCTCACCCAGGAGGCCCTGATCATGGCCAGCATGGAGCACCCCCACCTGGTGCGTCTGCTGGGCGTGTGCCTGAGCCCCACCATCCAGCTGGTCACCCAGCTCATGCCTCACGGCTGCCTCCTCGACTACGTGCACGAGCACAAGGACAACATTGGATCGCAGCTGCTGCTCAACTGGTGTGTCCAAATCGCCAAGGTAAGAGACCACAATCAGATCAAGAGAGGACGGCATCTGGTGCAGCCGCAGTGTTTGTGTGTCACTGCACTGTATGTGTTGGCAGGTGTGAGGGTTGTAATACATTTCATGGGTTTGTGTTCATGTCACATTTTTTCCCAAGCCAGAATGTGATGGATGGTGACATGTAGAGGCCTGCCAAGTCCAGTGTCACCCCAACCAGGCTCAGACTTTTTGCAAAAACATATTATTGCACATTCCAAATGCTTATTTAAACAGCTTTCAAAACATTGTTGAACTGCTTTTACAATGTCCCTGATTTGTATGACCTTTAAGTTAGTTACTCAGTTTTTTTCTCAAACCTTTTGGCATTGTATCAAGATCAATGCAACAAACGTGCAGCGGATTCAAAAATCAGAGCAGTTTCAGTGTCATTTTACAAACAAATACAGTGTTAGGGTCTGTTGTTGTAGACTTTTTAGAATACATCTCTTCCAGTTGGCCCTTTGTTGATCCTAATCATCCTCACTGCTTGACACACTGATCATTTTCACAACCCTTCAAAATGACACAATAGGCCACTGACGTTGACAAGCAGACGAGCCTAGTTTGCCTTGAAATCTGTCTGAGAAGCACATCAGCACGCATTACTTTTTTAGGGAATGAGTGACGGAGCAAGAAATGAACTAATTACACACCCGTCCTCCGCTACACAAACAAAATCTGCACTCAGAATCGTCAAAACAACAGTAAGGCTGGAGAAATTGTGTGTGCTTTTGCTTACCCGAAGAACATTTGTGTTATGTTTGCAAATTAAGCAGATGCAGCCAGACTGCTTGATAGTGTGACTGCCGGGTGAGATTTAACATCTCTGAGTTATAACGTTGGGATGGCAGTAAGGTGCTAGGCTGCTATTACATGCTGTGCAGACACCTGCTGTGATACATAGGAATCTCCCCCATCAGCTCTGGAAGCAGTAGCTGACAAAAGGTTGATTTACCTCTGATTTTGGAACTTCTATATTCTACAATGGTTGATCTTGTGCTCTCCAAGTTTGCCAGTCTGCTATTGTGTATTCTGAAAAAGTGTGGTTACTACCCATTGAGGTTTGAATTCCCTGCTTCCAGTGCAGCTATGCCTCCAAGCAGTGTAATTAAAATTGCTGTCAGTTATTTTAACGTTCAAGCCAAGTACTCCATGTATATAGACTGTGTGTGTTGCTTTACAGCCAAAATTCAAGACAAACTAAGCAATTTCAACAGTATGTCAATTAAACTTTAATGGCTATCACAATGCCATTATATTACTCAGTCTTGGCTATTGCCAAAGTGACAAAGAAAATCTAGAGATGAAGCAGCTTCACTTATGCCATTTATGCATAACTTCTTCATGCATCTTGAGTAAATTGGAGAGCTACGCAATATCACAGAATGTTATTTGTAAATGTAACCAAGGGTCTTTCCCCTGTGATCATGGAAGCTGAAGTGACACAGAAGTTAGCCATAGTTGTCCCTGTCACATATAAAGTGCTGGGGAAGGAAACGGCTCCAGGAATCCAAAAATCCAGTTGTAGAGTTAATCCCAGCCACTAAAAAAATCTATAAGGGACCAGTGATCTGATAAAGGTGAGGTAGCAGCAGATTTACATTTGTATTTTGTATTTGTAATTTATTTTTATTTATTTCAAGACAGGGACAGCACAAAATAAAACATGAATCTTGTACATCAAGAGAATATGCGTGTGCCAGGTTCTAGCAGATGGCTATTTTCCTCCTATAGTCCAGGTAGCCCCAGAAAACCAAGACAGATGGGATCAGCTTTGTGATCTGGCTAACAGAGATGCATGTACATGTAATTCTAAACAAATATCTATATTATATAAATATACAGTATATTAAAGGTCCCATATTATATCAAAAAAAGTGAGATTTCAATTCCTTTTTATTATAAAGCAGGTTGACGTGATATAAAGACGAAAGCACAGATGTGGAAGACTTGGAAATGATGACCAATCAGAGCAGACTGGGCTTTTTTGGTGCAAATATGGAGCGTTTCAGAAAGACGGTGAATACAGCTAAATAACACTATGTAAACATGTTGAAACCCAAATTACATTTGACACTTCCAACAATAAATTGGGCCTTTTTTCATAAAAAAAAACATATTTAAACATTCCAGTGTAAGGAAACTTTGTCTTACTCAAAGCTTTTTTAGAGGTGGTATCTTGATTTGGCAAAGAAAACAGCCACTCAATACCAAGAGACAACCAAGATAGCTAGTCTTAACTGAGTCATCAACTGTTTATAAGGCTTCCTGTGAAGCTTCTTTTCCTCGTTAACTCCACACTGGTGTGGTAAATGGGACTTATTTTAGGTGTCTCAGACCAGTTGTCATGCTGCCATGGAGACAAAAAGTAACCCATGTTTAGAAATGACCCGCTGTACGTGAAAACTCGTTCAAACACCATTCTTCAGATGATTTCCTCTTTCTAAACAGCTATTGGAGTTGATTCATACTGGTCATCGTTAAAGGCAATGTCTTCTCGTTTCATCTATCTGAGTCAGGAGTGGGAGCTTTGGTTTCATTGGGTGGGGGGGTAGTGTGGGAGGTCTTAACCCTTTAATCCCCCATGATGGATGATTCCCAAAAGCTTGAGGAGCAGGTTACTTAAGCAGGTACTTATTTCCGTAATTGGATTCGATCTCACCTGTGGCAACAGGAGAGAAAGTGTCAGTTGCTTAGTGGCTATGTAAGTGAGGAAGAGCAAGTGAGAAAATTATTCAGAACTGTCCTTGACCCACACGCCACTGTGACATGTGATTCTGTCACAGGGATTGTGATTGATTTCATTAACTGATTACTTTTTGCAACCAGTGTGAATGAAGGTGATTGATTGATTGATTGGAAGTCATAGACTGATGATTTGTTTTTATTCAGTGAATTAGGGAATCAATGTAGTGGTAGTCTGGATCCCTGAGAAAGGAAATTCCAGGATAATCGTGATGTGCGTTGTTGCTGTCTAACTCCGTTCCCCTCGGGGAAACAACCAAGAGTTTGAAGAAAATAGGGATCATGCAAAAATGCGGGGAATAATTGTAAAGATTTACAAAAAAATATGTTTAAGCCATTTGCTATCTTACTGGGATGTTTTTTCAATTGCTTACATTGCTGTATTGTGTGAACTGTTAACTTCATTTATTATTGTATGTGGTGTTTAATTTTGCGGGGTGCAAATGTTCCACCTAAACTAGCTCGAGACCTTCCCGAGACCCTCTTGCAGAGCCACCGTCGCTGCGCCCATAACTTAGCGTCGTCCACGACGATTGTGATTGGTTTAAAGATATGCAATCAACCCAGAGGTTTTTTTTCGCTGATCCCAGAATGTATCTGTGGTGTAGACAGACCTTACTCCACAGCGCTGTGGAGATAGGTCCGGCAATGAGAGATTATAAATCGAGACACATCGCTTAGGATTTTTATTGGTTTCATCATGGTTGGACCAAAGTGTTGGACGGACAAACAGGCCATATCGCTTATAGCTAAAAACTAAGCTAAACTACATCAAACTGCTAATGGTTACATTTGATTCTACTCCTTACTGATACATGTATGTGTTCCCACTCACAGCAGCGAGTCTATTTAACAGCATGTGTTTCTCAGGCCACACATCCAGAGCACACATGGAGTTGAGCTTAATGCTCAGTCACAGCATTAAAGCCAGATATCTTGTTTCTTCTCTGTTATATTAGCCTCGTCGATCCTCCTCACAGCTCCTCCATCACATAGCCTCGAGATATTTTCCAAACCATAAAAAGACAAACGTTCTCTGTGGTGTCTCCATGAGCATTAATGTGTCTTTTCTTTTATGTGTGCCTATGTGTATCTTGGTGTGTATCTGAGCACATGCCCGTGTGTGTTTGGGCATGTGAGCTGAATAAATAACTTGGAGCCCTCTTCTCTGAGTGATCTTTGACCACTCAAGGTAATGATGGGGAAACTGTCCTCCAGGAGAAACAGCATCCTTCCGAAAACACCCAATTTTCTAGCAAGTAGAGAATAATTTTCTCTTGGTCTTCAGTTTGCTTTAAAAAAAGTTGTTGTTAAAAACTAAGGACAGAGGGGAGGGTTGGAGGGGGAGAAGGTCTTATATAACAGAGAGGGAGAGAGATAAAAGAGTGGGAAAAGGGATCTTTACAGCATGCTGAGGGCCATAGGACATAGTGGATACATAAATCAAAAGGACCCTATAGTATTATGAGTACCAGTAGTAGAAGTATTGTGGTTCTTTACTTAAAGGAATAGATGACAATCAGGTTTTTTCACCTACTTGCAGAAAGTTTGATGAGAAGATTGACGCTCCATAGTATCCTATTCAATAGAAAGACTAGGGAAACCTTCCAATCATCGTTCCACAGTATATTATATCCCAAAGTGAACAAAACAATGTCAACACATTTACTTAAGGAAATGCTGAAGTACAAGTACCTTAAAGTATTACTTGAGTAAATGCACATAGTATTTCCCAGAACTGGCGTTCATTGTGTTGTCCTTGCTCGCTACAATACAAACCAGACGGAGAAAAACTTCTTTTCTATTTCATCATAACACCCCCCCCCAAAAAAATAAAAACATCGCCATGACAACAGCACAAACGGCAGTCGTATGTGGGCTCTGACCCAGGCAGGTGACCGCTGCGCCGCAAATTGATTGGCCGAGGCCTGTCGCCAGGCAGTGACTCTTCATCACTGAGTGTTTTGGGCATTGAGATAATGGCCCCCATTAATCTCCAGCCACACTCAGGGCTGCCCCACTCCCACTGCCACACACACATTGACTGACGCTCACATAGCGGCACACACATCCACTTACACACATTATGCAGGACACACACAGAGGTCTCTTTAGATCTCTGTGAATGGCCTCTAATTTATTAGTCTCGATCTCTCCTTTCTATTCTTTTACTCTCCTATCTTTCTGTTCTTGTAAGGTCTTTTATTTCATTTCCTCGTCTGTTGCGTGCACTCCTTACCTCTTCTTTGCTCTACTTTCCTTCCCTTTTATTCCCCTTCTTTCCTTTTTTTGTTTCCTTTCCTCAGCTTTCATGCCCTTTTCTCCTCTTGTTTAACTTCCTTTCTTTCCCTTTCATTTTGTTTCCTTTCCTCTTCTTCTCTTTTCTTCCCATTCTGTCATATTCTGTCACAAGACGTAATGCTTTCCTTTCCACTCATAAACAGCTCCATATCCTTTCCTTTTACAAATCTGCCCATTTCTCCGTTTCCATGGTGGCCATGTGCTCGGTTTAGCTGAGGTCAAAGTTTGCCCTACATCTCCTTCTCCATGACCCACTCCAGGCTACATATCCTCAATTGTGTGTGTGTTTTGTGTGTGTGTGTGTGTGTGTGTGTGTGTGTGTGTGTGTGTGTGAGAGAGAGAGAGTATGTGTGTGTGTCTGTGTGTGTAGTTGTAAAAAACTAAGAGTCTCTCAGTGCCAAAAATGACCTCATTCTCGCATTCTGTCTCTTTCTGCATCTCCCTCTTGTCTCCATCTTCTCTTTATCACTCACTAACTGATTCTCTCTCTCCCTCTCTTTCTCTCGCTCACCCTCTCATACATACATATACAGAGTATTTTTTTCTGTTAGCTTTTGGATTATTAATGGAATAATTAGGTTTGGGATGTATTTTAATGAACAAATCAATCACTGAATTAAATATGGGATCGGATGTGACTACAGGAGTCTTTTAATTTTGCTCCCCTCTCCTCTCCTATCACTTTCTCTCTCTGTCTTCCATTCACAGTGTCTCTCCTCAGGCTCAGTATAATAAAGGTAGAATAGATTCGGCAGGTCGCTGTCCTGCCGTTGAAATGATTGGCTTTGGCAGGGCAGTCTGGGCTGGACGAGGGTCTTGATTGGTTTTTGGGGGGATGGAGGTGGGATGGCTGCTTGATGGGTGTTTGTATCTAGGCCACATTAAGATAGTAGGTTTGTGAGCAGTGATGGAGTAGAGCAGTTCCTATAAACATACCCAGTGGCAAATTTGTGGACCGACATTAGCACAACATGCCCTGCAGGGAAACCCTCCAGTTAGAGTAGAGCTCTGCTGTCATGGCGGACAGCGCTAATGATAGTACTGAGCACTGACCTTAAATAACTCCTCCAAGGTAAGCTTAATACTGTAGTATGTATAAAATATGCATGAAATCACATGTGCACAAGCAGTGGCATGATTGTTTAAATTTACAGCATGCTTTCAGCTATGTGTATAGTAAACTAATGCCTGCACACATTCACATAAACATACACACACACACACACACACACACACACACACACTTATTTTTTTGGTCAAATCAGCAGACATCTCCCAGGGAAAGGAAAAGTGAAATCTTGGGATCTTTAAATTTGGTTCCCAATCTTTGACCCTCATATGTGTGCATTCATATGTGTATACACATCCACAACGTAGTGTGTGTGTGTGTGTGTGTGTGTGTGTTTAGATTTGCATCCTGCGGTGGCTCCCCGGAGATGCCACCCAATGGCAGAAGATCCAATCTGGTCAAGCTTAGCGTGGAGCCCTCTGTGTCATTCTCCTCCCTGCTCTGTGCTGAGCAAACACATCTCACCCGTACTCATTAGCCAAGACTTAATGCTCTCTTTCCCTTCTTCCTCCCCCCCACCACCTATCCTTCATCTTTCCCTCCCTCAGTGGAGGATGGATTTTAGTCTTTGCTTTAATTCAAATCACCTCCCTCTCCCGTGCTCTTGTCTATCATGTCATTGCATCTCAATAAAAGGAGCAATGTCAACCAGATGAACTTTATGGACATGTGGTCCTGAAACATGGCAACATGGCATCAGATCATTGGGCTTTTCTGTGTAAACATCACTTTGGTTCCTTTCTTCATGCTTCTTGTGGTACCCCATGGATTTTTTTTCTGTAACACACTGTTCCCTGCCTTTGTCTTGTATAGATTGCCTCATACATCTTGAGAGCCTCTATTTATTCCCCGTTAAAAAAAACTATAACCAACTGCTTGGCAAGGCCTCTTAAAGACACACCATTGGCATGCTCAAAAAACCCCAAGAGATAATAATCAGGCATCTTAGAAGAGTGTGGAATACCTGCATTATGATTGCAAGAAGACCAGAAGTGATTGTACATATTTACATATGAAAGATCTCACAGATGTGAACGGTGAATTCATTTTAAAACAACGTATTGTATATACCAGATATCCGTGTCTGCTGCTATCATTTAGATGTGAATATAAGGTACTATAGCGGGAGCAATTAAGAGCACATTCTGCTATGCACTGAAAGGCAATTACAATTATAGTGAGTTGCATGATTCCTGTCAACAACGTCCATTCAAATTCCTGGTAACGGTTGATGAAAAAACGCAATTTAGCCTGGATGTCATACATGTTTTCAACTGACAGGTTTATCATGTATAGGTGACTGTGAGGCGGGTACAGGCACCGCCAGATGACGGTCCATTCAGGGGCCGTGGTAGTAGAGTTCAGACAGAAAAATGAAGCATCATGCAAAACGACTAGTTAAGTTTGGGATTAAAGTCGTGGTTAAACCACTCCCGTTTATTTTTTTGGCATTGCTGGCCGAGTTGCTCTATACCCATGGTATTGAAAGGGGGATTTCATTTTTGCATGTTTTGTTTTTTTGTGCCATAATGTGATGGATATGTGGCAGTTAAGCACTTAATAGCACTTTTGTCCAAATTGCATCCTCACATACGCACCAAGTCACCTCAGGTTTACTGCTCTTTTGGGTGGCATAAGTTAGTTTGGTTACATTTTGGATCCACATTAATTAAGCTTTTAAGTTAGTTTGAACTTTTTATTATATAATAATACATTTTTATTTAAAGGCGCCTTTCTTGGCACTCAAGGACACCGTACAGGGTATACATACATAGGGCATTTTAAAAACAGCAAAAAAATACTTAATAACAACAGAAAAAGGCAGAGCAATAGAGATTCAGGTGGAATAGGCAGTTTTAAACAATGTGTTTTGAGTTTTGATTTAAAATGGGGAACGAATCGATGTTTCTAAGTTGGGGTGGTAATGAATTCCAGAGACGGGGAGCAGAGCAGCTGAACATGGTGGCGAGACAGGCGGAGGGGACAGAGAGGTGTATGGAGGAAGAGGATCTGTGGGAGCGGGAGGGAGTGGGACGCTGGAGATCAGAAAAATATGGGGGGGTGAGGTTGTGGATTGCCTTGAATGCAAACAGGAGGACTTTGAATTGCATACAGGACTGGACCAAGAGCCAGTGGAGCTGTTGGAGGACAGGAGTGATGTGGTGGAGGGAGGGGGTTCGAGTCATGATGCGGTCAGCTGAATTCGGGACCATTTGAAGTTTATGGAGGGATTTGTGAGGGAGACTGATGAGGAGAGAATTGCAGTAATCCAGACGGGAAGTGACGAGACTGGTGGACAAGGATGGCGGCAGTGTGGGGGGTAAGGGAGGGGCGGAGGAGATTGATGTTTTGTAGCTGGAAGTAGGCAGAGCGGGTAATGCTAATGATGTGGGGTTGAAAGGATAGTGTGCTGTTAAGGATGACATCCAGACTATTAACCTTGGGGGAGGGTAAGATGGAGAAGTTATCAATAGTGAGAGTCGGGGGAGTGGATTTGGTGCCAATGAGGAGTACCCCAGTTTTATAAATGTTTAATTTAAGCACGTTTTGGGTGAAGTTTTTATTTCAATGATGCAATCTATAAGGGTGGTGGTTTGCGGAAAATTTGCCGAAGATATTGAGGGGAAGGAGGTATATGATGAAGAGTACGGGCCCCAAGACAGAGCATATATATATATATATATATATATATATATATATATATATACAAAGAGTGAAAAATTTATATATATATATATATATATATACTGTATATATATATATACTTAAAATGGATGACAACATGAAAATAACATCAAAGTTTATCCTTGATTTTGAAAATATCAATCCCAACTCAATATTTTTGGATATTATACATACTTCACTTTTGCATATAATATATGAATGATCTTAAAATGCTTTAAAATGGTAAGCAACAATGATTTATTGTGAACGATTGATTCAATCGATTCATACGATGGATTGTGTTCAGTGCCACCCTGTACATTAAGTTTGTTTTATTCCAGTCAATATTTTCTACTAAAACACATAATACTTTGTTGTAGTGAATTTATAATACTGTCAGCAGGCTCTATGTTAGTGATCCATGTTCAGCACTGCATTTAACAGGGGCTTTATTAATAATACAGTCTCACAATTCTTTGAATCTCGGATCTTGTTGGGAAGCACATCATTACCAAACAGTGCAACTATCCGACACCAAACAAAACAAAACCTACTAATGTGCACCCTGAGCAGTTTTCTTCACCTTTCTAAGTCACATTCACAAATTCTTTCCGTCCAAACACACACACACACACACACACACACACATACACACACGGAGCAGTACCCAGGAGTATGTTGATGTCCCTGCTGATGCAACAAAACGAGAACACGGCGTAGAGGGAGACTGAGGAGGAAGAGTATGAGGTGATGATGAGAGCGGCGGTGGAATGCTAAGCCCCTCGGGTCTTTCTAATTATCTTTAAGGATCAGCAGTGCTCAAGGATGCATAAGGGGAGGGATTTGACTGCCAGATCCACTGGGTAGGAAGGCCTGATTGGATCGGTCACCTTTCCCTACACACCCATTACTCATGACGCCAGAAGCCGAGGCTCATTAGACACGTGTGAAATTTGGGATTGTCCTGCAACTACTGTAGGTTTCCGAAATCTGCTCACGGCATAAAGCATGTCTTCTTCTATTATCTAGTCCTACAAATGTCATTTTCTGGTACAAATGAATTTTATGCAATCGAGGTTTCATTTTCTTGATAATAGTAGCCATATTATAAACAAACAAGATTCAGTAAGGGAGGGAAATAATACTCATTTGTGTGCCCACGCGTATGCAATCATGCATTTGAACGCATATGATTTGTATAAGCATTCATGTTGTTGCTGTCCATCAGAAGTAGCCAGTGGGCAGGTTGAATCAAGTCGATGGCTTCTCACCATGATAATTATCCGCTGCGCTTTAAAAATTATAACTTCTCAGTGTCACAGCAAGTAGCTGAGAAATCATAGGCATCAGTGTGAAGGTGGAGTGTACAGCCTGGTGCTCAGTTGATTAAAATAAGGATCAGATTTTTTTTCTTCCCACTCTTGATTCCTAACATTCTCTCCTCTGTTTGCGTCACCTGTCGAGCTCAGATGCTGCTGAGCTGTCGATGTAACCCATCATTACCGTCCTCACAGCTGTCCGTAGGCCATCTCAAATTTCACAGGATCTCAATTGAGCGCTGTTAATAGATGCTTGGAACGCGTCTTCACCCAGAAAGGACATCTAGCCACATCGTTGCAAATGTCATCTTTTGTTGCAGCTCATCATTAACTTGATATTTGTGTTTAGTTTTGATTTGAGATAACTTCAAGGAATTGCCACTTTGTTGCTCACTGATCAAAAAGTTGCCGTTTCCCCCCTGTCCAATTCCACCGCTGCAGCCACAGAGTTATTGACATTTGCTCATGTAAATTGGCCAGCAGTGGTCTTTCATTGCCTGCACAGTGACATTTTGGAAGGATCTTTGTGTCCCACAAGGAGTTGAGATCATGGCAACAGAGCTTAGATGAGTCTACATTGGTTGCCCTCTCTTGAGGTGGAGAAATTAAGAAAGGAAGCAAGAAGACACCCAGCACCGATACGTTCTGACATTGTTCTCAGACTCTCCTCCCACCCAGGGAATATCGCCCTCTCTTGCATTATCTCACACTGTGTACACACACTCACAGGTGCACACAGATGCACATGCACTCGTATAACACTCAGCTTGATAGATGGGAGCATTTTTTTCCTGCACTGTGGCTCCACAACGGCTGAACGCGGAGTAAATGGGCCTGCATCCCGACTGGTGCGCCACCACTGAGCTGTCCTTTTATATGTCACAATATGTCACATTCACCTGGATCGTTCATTAACCATGCCAACCATCCGGTGACACATTTTGGAGCCTATTGTTTTCTGCGGAAATAATTCTAGACAGTACACTACCTTAGCAAATTATCTAAACAACCTTTTTTTTTTATGCCGAGCTTTTTGCAAAATTACTCCGCGCCAAACCTATCCGTAAAGTGCTTTAGAAAGAAATTCATAACATTGTTTCTGAATAAAATTGGTGTGAATACACACATGATTAAAGAGAGGCGCATTGACTACCTCATTCTCGCTTCTTCTATCTCTCTCTTTCTCTCTCTCACACACAAACAACACACACAGAGGTTTCTTGGAGACTGCCAGCTCGGTGGGAATGCCTTCCATTCTATCTCCCACGCAGCACACAGCGCATGACTGACGACCACCTGCCCCACCTGAGCAGGCCCATTGTGCATGCTCCTTATCGCACTGGTCCCAGTTCCCAGTGTGCGGACAGTGCCATATTGCTCACATTGTTGCTGCCTCTGCGCCTTTTCGGTGAGGTGGCGGGGTTTGCGGTAGGTGTTTCAGCAGGAGATGGAGGGGGTGCAGCACATGCGGTGCTCTTATCGCTCCCTCTGGAAGCAGGCACCTCACCTTCTGGTTCCTGTAAGAACCTCAGCATTCTGCCCCTTGGCAAGAATTCCCAAATAAACTGCAACTCCTGCGCAAGCATTTGTAGAGATGTTTCATTAAAACAATTTAACTGATGGTTCCCACTGCTTCCTTTAAAAAAAGCATATTGCCTGGCAACAAATGCAGAAAGGTTGTGCTAAATAAACTTTTTCATGTCGGTGTAGAGCTCATGTTGGTAATATCTCAGACAAATATCAGACCTGAGTTGAATTTATGACCTGCTGTACTCCATCATGTCCGTCCTCCTCTTTCACTACTTACCTTCCAGCTGCTTTCCTTTTATACCCAGCATCTTTTTTCCACAGCATCTTTTCTCCCGCTGAGGTGTACTGCTCCCTGCAGTTCCACAACACTCTTTTTTCATGCCTTGTTTTATCCTCTTGTTTTCCTCCACAAGACTCCGATTTTTAGCCCTCTGTTTTTCCTGCTTAAGAGAAGGGACTAATGGGTCACAGACCAGGAGTGACCTGGTCATTTGACTGAACTCTGAAACATATGACATATAATAATGACGTATAATATGAGGAAAGTGAACATATGACTTTGATGTGAAGATGGGTATAGAGGTGGTGAAATTCATTAATTTATTCAACCTTTATTTATACTCAAGAAATCATTGAGGGACAGCCCTCATTTACAATGCCAATTGAGACAAATTACATAGACAAAAACAGAACATCACAGAAAAGAAGCAACACTATCATACAGTATATAGAATAGAAAGACACTAAAACTTTTCTAAATTAGAAAAATGATTTGACAAATAAATTAGGATAATAAGGATGCGAAAGAAAGTGTAAATATGTAAAGCAATTAAATATGTTTGCAGGTTTAAAACCCCATTTATAACGCCTTACCTAAACAGCTTTTTAGAAGTTACATAAAGTTTGTTGTTTAAAAAAAAAAAAAGTTTTGTTTTTAAACTAGTATAGAAGCACTTGAGCTGTGAGGGCTTAAAATGCACCGCAGTGTCATTTTGGATGTGTAACAGTGCTGCTGGGTCCTTAACCTTAATGCTCCAGTCTAGCATGCGGCTTACAAAGCTCTGTGTGCTGTGAGAGCTGGGAAATGTTCTCACGAGACCTTTCATACAGGGTTCAAGTACGTGTTTTTTCGAAATGGAGGCCTTCCATGAACTGGACGAATGTATTCAAAGCTGTTGCTCCTAACCTTAACATTAACATTGACATTTTGTTCCACAATGAGACCGCTAAGCTACAATCCAAATTAAATGATGTTTTTGAACAGTGTGACAGACTATAAACACAAAGGATTCGTTCTAACATGTCCCTTTTTTCCAAAGTGGATATATGCCATTTTGGAGTTTCAAGATATGGTTTAATTAGGGGCTTGTTAATAGAATCATACCATTGAATTTTCCTTTACCCCACAACCTGTCAAGCTTTCATTCAAAAAGCAAAGGTTTTGCTTCCATTACTTGTATAGGTACGGGCGTGTGCTGAGCAAATGTAATCAGATGCCTTTGAAAACTTTGCATGATTGGTGCTGCAATACTTTTCTTATCCAAGTCACTTTCGTGAGGTTGTATCTTGCAATTGCATCGTGCGGTCTCACGTTGATGATGCACTTCTGTTAAGTCCACAAAGGCATAGCTCTGTCTCGCTGCAAGTGCTTAAGGGCTCTGACTTGAACTTTAGGAGATTTTGTGTGGATTGTTAGTGTCTGCAAACCTGCAGACTTTCTAAAAGAAATTTGACACAAGTCATTGCTTAACTTATGTCAATAAATATTACCCTTGTGCATACAGGTATACATGTTCACATGAATGTGAGAGTTTTAAGTGTTTTATTGTAAGTATTTTGAAACAGACATGATGCATTTTACCTCCCTTAACCCAAACATCTTCTTTTTTTTAAAGGTAAGCCGTGAACATATGCTTTGAACTTTGAGTGCAGTAGATCAGTGGAAAGTCTGGAGTGTTGCACAGCTCCAAATGTAGCTCTTTCTCCGAGGCAGATGGCTTTTTTATTTCTGCACAGAAAAAAAAGGTGAGAGCACAAAGTAATGTTGCCTTGACAGACAGGCAAGTACTTCACCACTCTTTATTTGAGCTGGTGTTGGTGTTGCAGTTAGCAACTTCATGTTGTGTGGAGTTTGAACAATTTCACTTCAAAAACCACTTCATCTATAATTCATGACCAACAGGCATTAGTTTCAGTAATAAACAGAACCCTACAAACAATTAGGGGAAGCTCTACAAGAGATGACAGGGACCAACTCTACCTGTCAATCACACGCATATTGGTTATAATGTGTGTGGCTCCAGAGCATAGAAAAGGGAAGGAGAATTTGAACATGTTGTTTTCCAAACATGACAGGTGTAATTACTTCCTCTGCAAGTTCCTGTATGATCTACAATATGCAAGTTATGTAATCACAAATTATCCAATTTCACTTCTATTTCTAAAGACTTCAGGACTCTGGGGAGTGTAATGCTTAAGCAGTGTTAAAGCGGGACAATCAGCGGGACCCTCTCAGCCTGAAACAGCGGCTGCCGCCACATCCTCCACTGGGACCCTGGGTGTTTACCGCCTGGAGTGGCTGAAAATTAATTGGCTCCTTGAGCTGCTGTACATTCCCCTTGTCAGTGCAGCGGCCTCCCCTCGCTGCCCTGTCACTTTAAGTCGAAGTTTATTAATGGACTATGTGGGCCATTGATTCCTAATTCCTCCCGACGTTGACATCCAGGGATAAATATTGCGTGGCACAGCCATCTTCAGGCTTATTGTAATCAGCATTGTTATTGTTCGCCTGCCCGAGAAGTAATCTATTTGAAATACACTTTCAGTTAAGGGGGGTGTTTTAAGCCTCGTCCCAGCACATTGTCTTCATATTGGTGGGAAAAAAGGAGGAACAGGGGTTACTTTATCTAAAAGAAGGGCACAGGGTAGGAAAGTAGGACGTGTCCTAAACTTGTAGATAAAAGAGGAAGAGAGTGTGAGACAGTCTGACAGATAGAAATATTGCCAGAGTCACCCAGTATGTTCACTGAAATATGTCTTGCTTTAGAGCATAGGTGGTCTCCGGATGGTCTCTGTCAGCGTGTGTGTGTCTACGCTTCTGTCTCTGTGAGACCAGCGGATGATGGATGAGCGCTCAGCCAGCGCGCTATCGATTTATCCTCACATTGGTCTGACGAGCATTCCAATACAATGTGCCTCGATATGTGCATGCACACACACACACACATCCACGGACATATATAGTATTTTCACCGCATTTCACATGGACAATGACTCTCTCGCGCCAACGGAGGTGTGGGCCTTGTTCGAATTTTTTCATCGTCTACAGAGTACAATGACTGGTTCCCTCCTCATCAAGGTGTTTGTATCGATCCACCTGCAAAGTGGCATCCACTTGTTTAACATCCAGTCTAATACACTTCAATTGGCCCAGCCGTGCTTGTCTGCCTGCCTGCTCGACTGGCTGTTTTGTTCAGCTCAGAGCACAGAAGACCGAGAGGAGTGTGTACGTGTTTCAAAGGAGCGTATTTGTGCCCATGAGGGCATGATGAAACCTGTGTGTGCTTCTGTTTCTTTGTGGTGTGTGTGTGTTTGTGTGCCTGTGAGCTAGTGAGTGTGTTTTATGATGAGGTACATCTTTGTGTGTGAGCACGCTCACATGGCTGCAACTAGGCTTTTGTGTGACTGTCAAGAGTCCTTGCTCTATCCATCCCATTGTGCACCAAATTAAGGCTGCAAAGCAAAGTTGCCATTCGGTCCGTTCAAGGCTTCAATGTTTTTCCCGTTACTTGCTTTGCTCATCGGGTGGTCATAATCAACGTTAACAAATTGGAAGGACATCTATTGTTCTCCCTGCCTAGCCATCTTGAAAATTCAGCAATTACAGAGGACACAGTGGAGACATGTCAGAGACACAATCTCAGTTATGACTGAACAAGATTACACTCGAGTTGGACACGGTACAAGAAGTAGATATTGATGTTACACACTTAAAGACACACTGCCAACACAGCCAGTGCCTGTTTTATCTTCTAGTTGTACCAGCTACTTGGTCCAGTAACAGAGGAGAGAAATGCGTACTTTAGGATCTACAGTAGTGTTTCAAATACATGTTTCATCATGCAGGAATCAAAAGACATTGAAAGAAAAAGCATTTTACATTTGGATGTTGACGTGATCACTGGTGGAATGTAACTTTTATTACGTGTACTTACAAATTCAAAGTACATGTACTTTACTTGAATTTTTCTTTTCATGCCACTTTCTACTTCTACTCCGCTACATTTCAGAGAGAAATATTGTACTTTTTAACTCCACTACATTAATCTGACAGCTTTAGTTACTAGTTACTTTACAAATTAAGATTTTTGCAAACAAAACCCGTTTAGTTTATAAAATATGATGTTTAAACTGCCCAACAATATACAGGCCTACCAGTACAACTATAATGATGAATTAAACACTTTATTTTACAGAACTGTCTGGATCATTACCAGTTTCTAAAATGTGAGGATTTTTCTGCATTGAGTACTTTTACATTTAATATTTTAAGTACAGTTTCCTGATGATACTTACATACTTTAAGTAGCATTTTCACTGCAGAACTTTCACTTGTAGTATTTTTACTGTGTGGTATTAGTACTTTTAATTAAGTAAAGGATCTTAATACTTCTTCCACCATTGGATGTGATGTCAGGGAACTGCATATCAGTAACCTTGAAGTTTTTTCTGTTCTGTACTCTGGCATTGGGATATGGGAAGCTGTTTTGCGGCGTATTCTTTTGACATCTCTGCAATGCTATTAAAGCTGCCAAAGATTCTCTGTCTTCGAGAGTCGTGCAGATGAGGGATGATAAGAATGAAAGATTGAATCTAGATTTCTGCGTGGGTGTGTGGTTACTGATGACAGTGATGACAATAATTTTATGTTAGGGCTGACATTTAACGCGTCGACAGTCTCAGACTGCTCCGATCATGGAATAGGAAATGATAAACAGCTTCATCATCAGAAGATTCATAGTCATCTCACATTTGTTTTTCAATATCAGGGGATGATGTACCTGGAGGAGAGGAGGCTGGTCCACAGGGACCTGGCAGCCCGGAACGTGCTGGTGAAGTCGCCCAATCACATTAAGATCACCGACTTCGGCCTGGCGCGGCTGCTAGATGCTGACGAGAAGGAGTACAACGCAGACGGGGGCAAGGTTGGTGTAAGTGCAGGCATGAGCATGTTTTTGTGTGTGTACACTACTTACCTGGCTGAGAGCTGTTTAACACACAGGACTCGTACATAAAAATGGTATACATACATAGGAAATAGTGCAAACAAAAAAGTAATAAACCAAAAGGTCAGTGATGGTGGCCAGGGGAGGTTGTTATGCTCTAGGGCCAAACGTATTTGTGTGTCTCTGATTGTGTGTGTTCATCTCTGAAGCATCTATGTGCATTTTAATTCAAATTGTATTATACAAACCCCAATTCCAATTAAGTTGGAACGTTGTGTAAATAAAAACGGAATACAATGATTTGCAATGCGTTCAATATTCAATTGAATACACTACAAATACAAGATATTTAATGTTCAAACTGATAAATCTGATTTTTCATCATTCTCATTCTCATAAATCTCATTTTCAATTTGATGCCTTTGAAGTTGAGGAATGCTCAAAAACGATCTGTTTGGAACATTCCACAGGTGAACAGGTTGCCTGGAAACAGGGGGGTGTCATTATTGGGTGTTAAAGGAGTATCACCAAAAGGCTCAGTCGTTCACAAGCAAGGGTGGGACAAGGTTCACCACTCTGTATTCAACTGCGAGAGAAAATAGTCACAACAGTATACAGATGTTTCTCAACGTACAATTTAGAGATTTCATCATCTACAGTCAATAAGATCTACAAAAGATTCAGCGAATCAGGAGAAAAATCTGCACGTTAGCGGCAAGGCCAAAAACCAATGTTTGATCCCTCAGGCGGTTTGTATTAAAACAGTAAATGAGGCTTCAGCTAATGATGGTAATCTACTCAACATTATACTGATTATGAATCCTTTAAGTGTTAAGAATATAAAATGTCAAAAATAAAGACATTTTTGTCGTTTGTAATTTTTTAAAAAATTAACTACACCAACATTGCATTGCATCACTAGCAGTAGAACAAAAAAAAGATGACCTCTATATTCTCAACATTGCCATGCACATTTATATGTTTGCAACATGTCATAGTACAGCTTGCAATACAGCTGTGCGTATTTCATTTTTATACACCAAAAAAATCACACAGCCCACCTTCATGCCATGGCCAATATACATTTGCTTTAAATACTTGTTTTTAATACTTGAGACACTTTTCTTTATCCTTTTTTACTTGTAAATGTGTATTTGTCATTGTGCACAGCCTCTGGAGTATGTCTACACTAAGCAAGCTAAATTTCAAGTCACTTCTAACTGCCTTTGTAATCACTCTTTTTGATGTCAATACAGCCACCCACAGTATAATTTAATGTATGTGTACTGTGTGAAAATGAAATTGTGATTTAACTGACGTCTCAGGGCAGTAGAGCAACAGTAGTTTTTTCACCTTGGTTAACAGGTAGCCTGTGTAACCTCAGATTAAATCACTTTTTTCTGGTCTGGCATCAGAAACAGAAAAATGTGCAAATGACAACAACTAAATCATAAGTGTGGCTGTATTCAAAGGTGATAGAGGTGATAATGGAGAGCAAAAGGGGAACCGAACAGAGACAACTGAATAATCGGGCTGTGTTGGTTCTACTTACCAGATGTTAGCTGATGTTGTCATTTTTGTGTTTCCAAAAAAAAGGAAAGAAAAAGAAGACGTTTAGCTTTTTCCTGTTTTATATTGATGTGGAGATCTAAACAAGGGAGAAAGGAATGTATTTTATGTGTAATGGGGCAACATTTCAGAGCTGTAAAACTCTTTTGGTCAGTCTGGTAAACTTCAATTTTAAAGCACTTCATCCAAATAAATAATGCAGCCACGGTTCCAATCAGTTTGTTTTGTTCGGGGACCCGGACTACAGTAATCAGAAGCCCCTTCTCTTTCCCTCGCTTGAGGCACACTATGCAAATTGTCGTGATCAACTCCCTTTATTAAATTGGCTTGTTCATTGCTGCATCTATTCTGAGAGGCCTGACGCTAGCCACTGCATCTTGAATTGAAGCTGTTACCTGTGGCAAATTAAAAATAGTGTAGTTTGATGCAACCATCTAAGTGATTGACTCCATGTGGCTAATCACGGATGCATTGATAAATAAATACTTGTGTCAGCAGTTACACATGTACGCCTTACAAATAGATGTCTCATGAAAGATAAGTCAACCAAGGAGGTGTCGTAGCACATTTCCAACCTGACACATTTCATTTCCCTTCATCTTGTTCATTTCCCTGAATAGTAAGTGTGTGTGTCGGGCTCCCGCATGAAAAGCGGGGCTGTATTTCAAATGGCCGATCGTGAACATGTTTGTGCATATGTGTGTTCCACCCCCCACCACCACTGTACAGCCATAAAGAAATGATATGGCAGTTAGGATAAGGCGATATGTGGCTTTGTCCTTGTCAGGAATTTCAAAGGGCCCGTTCCTATTACGATTTCACGCACTGTCGGCTGTAAACCTACAGGCTATTGAGATAATGTGAGACAATTGGCCAATACATTCTCATTTACATGCAGTATCTTAAAGTGTGCTCACTATTGATGATCAGGGATGATAGTGATGATAGACTGAAGATAAGCAATCACGGTACTTGAGTGCTATTGAGCTAAGCAAAATATGGTCAATTTCCCAATATCTCACAAACGCTGGATTAAACGACAGGGAAGCTCTTGAGCAAAGCATAAAATGGATGATATGCATAATGGAAATATTATTAATTTACCAATTCAGGGGTAAATAGATATGATGGATGTGCTAATGAGCTTCTTCTTTTTTGGTCTGTTTCGTCAAAGATCCTCATCTTTTTGTGTTTATCCATCTCTTCTCAGATGCCCATTAAATGGATGGCTCTTGAATGTATCCACTACAGGAAGTTCACCCATCAGAGTGACGTGTGGAGTTATGGTAGGTGGTAAATGTATTATTGGTCACCTGTATGTGTAAAGGTCAGTGTTTGTTAGGCTCATACTTGTGGGAAGGAAAGAAGTCAATGAACTGAAATCCTTTATTTCCATTTTCAACCCATTTATTGTTCTGCTTATCTTGTTCTATGTTGTTGTCTGTCCGTTTCTCTCTCCCTGACATCTCTCTCTGCCTGTCTATCTTGTTCCCGTCAACACCCCCACCCCCACCCCTCATATCCTACAGGAGTAACTATTTGGGAGCTGATGACATTCGGAGGCAAACCATACGACGGCATCCCCACGCGAGAAATCCCAGACATTCTGGAGAAAGGGGAGCGTCTGCCCCAGCCACCCATTTGCACAATAGATGTCTACATGGTCATGGTCAAATGTAAGGAAACACACTTACAAAAGCTTGATTACACATACAGTACAGTCACAAACAAGATGTGTATGCTAAATATGGTTTGTAGGATGACAGAGTTATATCCATCTTGTAATCAAACTCTCGGCAAGAAGGCAATAAACCTCAAACTGTTCCTTCATCTGAGAAAAAGATTTATAGATTTAATGAACAGGGGTCTCATTTATAAACATGGCATACTCACAAAACGGGGCTGAAAATGTGTGTACGGCACTTAAACTCTGACCCATGCATACGCACATTTTGGAGACAATGGGACTTGGCGACGCAGATGGTGAGGTGGTAAACTGACTGCAGAAAGTAAATGCGGGAATAATGATTACTCTTAATATTTTCAAGTATTGATGCCTTACACACATTGTTTCTCTCCATATCATCCATGTTATCATGAAGATAAATCCAGCAGTGGTATGTGTGCTTGTACTGAGTGATAATTCTTCTGTAAACACGTTTTAAAGTCCAATTCAAATTAATTAAATTAAAATGTTTTCTTAATATTTAATCGCAATGTCACATTGTCCGCTACAGAGTGCGCGCAGCAGGAGGAGATGGCCCGACCCCATGTATGATAGCATCAAATAAGCTACCATTAGATAATGGCAGAGCACAGTGTAAATAACTAAATGTCTGTGCATATATAATCAAATGTCAAAGTTGGAAAATACAGCCTTTAAGCTCTCGCGCAATTGTTATATGTTTGCCTTTTACACTTTGGTATCTCTGGGTGGGGGATATAGTTGTGCAAGAACAGGCCAAAATTATAATTCGATTTGTTGCAATTCCTGAGCGTTTGGGAGTACGTACACTTTTAGTTAGGATCCTATGCACAGTTTTATAAAGGATGTTGTGGAATGTTCACTTTTAGCTCAGGATACATATACACGAAACTGTGCATCCCTAGTATGCACCATCCAATAATTTGTAATTGAAAAAGAATCATCAGTGAATTTAAAAAAGCTTGTGTCTTGCAACATATCACACATTTGTAACCATAATTGCCTCAGCCACATGTGAAAGCATTAAAGACAATGTAACAGAGTAGCACTCCAACTCAGCGAGTGTTGTGCAGCATATAATCTTATTTTTCAATCATGTTTATACACCGCTCCAACTCAGTGTCACAGATGAGTTGCAGTTTAATAAAAGAGGTTCATATTTTTAATATTCATCTGATACGGTGTTTTCTGAGCTCAGGGGCTTTGATTCAAGGCTGGAAGAAAAGTTGGTTTGTAGAGAGGAAAGATGAAAAAGTAAAAGAAATTCAGAGAAAGAGATGAAACTGATGAGATGTTGGTTTATGGTCTGCAACATGCAGAAACATCCTCAGCCAGGGACTCTGCCCACATCCGTGTTCATGTCATCCTCCATCTGGACTATCACACCTCCCTCACAGGCCAACGTACCCCAACCCTCCCTGCAGCTCGTACAACTGTCCAAAAACCCTCCCCAAATTCTCCCATCTTGTACTCCTTCCCCAAGCTGGATTCAGAACCCTGGCCCTCCCATATTTCCAGGAAACAGTCCAGACATACATGCCAATCCATGCTGTGCGATCTGCCAGATATCGGCTGCTTGGCTAGTTTTTTTCCATACACCAGTCTGGTGTATGGAACCCTATTCTGTCCCTCCCTGTATGAGTCTTCTAGTGGTGGCTGAAAAATCTCATAAAAATGACCTCACATCAACTTTTCCCTACTGACTTTTTTTTTTCTCTGCCATCACAGTTTGTTTTTTTTTAATTATCTACTCTTTTTTTTTTTTTTTTGTTCAAATATTGTATCTGCGCTATGAATATATGTCTTATTATTTGCGGCTTGTAGATCTATGAATTCAAACTTATTTTAGTAGAGTACTACTGATTCACTAGGGATGAAGACGCCAGCAGTGAGTGCTTCAAATGCCAAATGTGTTGAAAGAGAATGATGTGATCCAGTTTGGAGCTCGATATCAAAACATATTCCCATGACAAGAAATGTTAATCCGACCAAAATGTCATATTATCTAATTGTTATTTTTCCAAATGAAAAACTCCTGCCAATGGCTTTTGACAGCAAAGAAGCAATCATGAAAGCCCTGCAGCCTTTTAGCCTAATAACAATGCCAGCTGATTTCTGTCTTACCCCCCTGGAGGAAGAGAATACATTTTATGTGCTATGTAAAATGTCTGGACAATTATAATAGAGATGCTGAGGTGAAAGGGGTTCCTATAACCTAACAAGCAGCTCCCACGTAGTCCTGGTTATCTTTTATTCAATTAAATAAATGAACATTATTGGTCGCAGAGGGGCGATTCTTGATTGGTAGGTATCTGACATACATCATATGTTACATTTTCACTTTGATCCAGTTTATTGCTGAGCCCCTTATCCTCTCTACAGGTTTTAAAATCTCCTCACTCACACTGCAATGCTGCAGCACCCTGAAAAACACATCACTCACACTCACACACACAAAATTTGACAGACGTCAGCTGAGCGTCACAGCGGCGATCAGACATAGCCGAAGCAGGTCAAACACTGAGTCAAACAAGCAGGAGGGTCACTCCACCCCATCGAAAGCCAGAAGCAAGCTCAGCAGTTGGCTGCATTAATTCTAATTACATGTTGACTGAGAGCCGTTGTTTGTGATTTTGTGCGCTGTCACACTGCGTGCCCCCGCCGCCTCGGCACCACCCCAATAAAGATGAAATAGAGTTTGATTGCTGAGGTGATTGCGCCTCATTTAGGTAATGTGCCTGCGTGGGGCACTAGAAGTGGATATAAGATGAACTGAGCGAAGAAAGGCAGGCGAAATTATTTTTTAGGAGCACTTCATAGCTTCAGATCGACAGAAGGAAACGTACATTAGACCACAGACTCTGATTTGAAAAGTTGTATAAATGTAGTGAGGATAAACTATTATTTCTTGTCACTGTGGTAGCCACTATGTGTGAAATAAAGCAACTATATTCTCCAGGTGGTTCGTGGAACCTCCCTCTAGTTTTGCTAGAGGCCCCCAGGCCCCACTTTAGCCATTACTGGTATAGAATATTCAGTGCAGACACCGAAATCAGCACCTCTGTTTGCATTTCTGTCTAATCTGAGCTGAGAGACAACCTGGCCTTTAACATCACCTGCAGGAGTCTGCAGCTGTGGCCTCAGGGAGAGAAAAGTAGGCTGGAGATCAAAATAGAAAAAACTCTTTCTTCTACCGTACCTTAATAACTACCTCTGAGTTGCCCTTGAGCAAGGCACTTAGACCTTCAAATGTATAAAACTTTGTTAAAGTGAACCCCATACTTGCTCTTTTTTTGTATTTTCCACAGAACTTTCATCTGCATATAACAAACGTTTTTTTAAAGATAAATAGAGTACACATATCTAAGAAATATGTTACATCTGCAATACCGGCACATGTTTTCATTGTCTTCACCCATCCCGATTGTATACTATAATATGCCAGCTATTTGTCACATATTATTTGGGCTTGAAATAGAATTATATTGGGTTATTATTTTATTCAGCACACAGAAGAATGGCAGTGACATGGCTGAATCCAACTGCAAGCACCATTTTGTTGGTAACACAAACATGCATGCCCATATACGAATCCCTAATCACTTTAATATCTTTCTTTCCCCCAGGCTGGATGATTGATGCAGACAGCAGGCCCAAGTTCAAGGAGCTGGCTGCTGAGTTCTGCAGAATGGCCCGTGACCCCCAGCGATACCTGGTCATCCAGGTGTGTTTGGAAGGCATTTAAATGTTATAGTAGCTATTTAAAAAATATAATCATCTAATATATTTTGTGCGTCATTTTTGATTATAACTGCAGTTAGTCTTGCTTTGCCAGACCCTCCTTTGCAGCGCTGCGGGGGAGGGTCTGGCTTGTCCACACAGCATTCCGGGATGGGACAGAACCACAGTGCCGCTGCAAAATAGGAAATAGGAACTTGTTTTGGTGGAACATGTGTATGTTCGAAAGTAGCTTTAGTCGTGCAGCAGAAACCTCGGATTGGACAGATAGTCTAGCTAGCTGTCTGGATTTACCCTGCAGAGATCTGAGGAGCAGTTAACCATGGTCCTCAGAAATCCACCGGACTTTAGAACACCAATGCAACGAATGCGGAAGGATCCAGAGCGACATCCCACAGAATTTATTGCAGCAAGGAGCAATTCTGGAAATGGAACATCATGGTCATAGACTAAATTGCGGTATACCATACATGAATGAATCACACTAAATTGTGTCACTTGTGCACTGTTTAGGGAGATGACCGCATGAAGCTTCCCAGCCCCAATGACAGCAAGTTCTTCCAGAGCCTTCTGGACGAGGAGGACCTGGATGACTTGATGGATGCTGACGAGTATCTGGTGCCTCAGGGCTTTAACATTGCTCCTCCGTCATACACAACCAGGCCTCGTGTTGACGCCAACAGAGTAAGGGCACTGCTTCAGGATACAAAAACATATGCAGAAAACATTTTTTCACTAATTATGCTGTAGTCCTAAGATAGTTGTGAATGTGTCACCATCCTTTAAAATGTTGGGCCTCCAGATAGCTCAGTTGGTAGAGCAGGTGCCCATATGTAGAGGTGTACTCCACAACGCAGCGGACCTGGGTTTGACTCCAACCTGCGGCCTTTTGCTGTATGTCATTTCCCCTCTCTTTCCTTTCATGTCTTCAGCTGTCCTGTCAATAAAGGCCTAAAATGCCCAAAAAATTATCTTATAAAGGGATATGTCAAGGTGTCTAGGCATAGACCTAGAGCTTTAATTGAATATTTTAATATAATAACACATGATATCTTCTTATAAAACCCTTCCAAGTCTACAGATTTAACTTTAGCCTAAAACATACTATTTTGATTTCTTTCTGGTCAAAAACTGCCCAACTCAATGTCCTCTATAAGTGCTCAAGGTGGTTAAGAACTTCCAATACACTGATGATTTTCCTCTGCTAATGGCTCACCTCCATCATTTCCATCCTAGCGTTTGTGGCTTAAACCTGGGCTCTTTATGTGCTAGCTCCCCAGGCCCCAGGTTTCATTACTCAGAGCTCCATAAGCAAATAGCAGACGCTCTCTTAAAATGTCAGAGCCGTACTAATAGACAATGAGTGCCGGCTCGGCTGTTTGCTGTGCAGCATTCACTACATGCCCCTGGCCCTCATAGGGGTGGGAAAAATAATCGATTCTTAGATGCATCGCGATTCTCTCTAGAACTATTCAATGCTTGATTCTGATAAGTTAATAATCGATTATTTTATGTACATGTACAAACCAGAAAACAGAGTGACTGAAAAAGTGGTAGAAAAAAAAAAGTTTTGTATATAAACACATGATTTAATAAGACATACTTAAAATAATTAGGCAAAACCCATATAGGCTGTTCATCTACTTTATAACTTTATTACATCTGACCACCTCATGATTCATATTCTAAGACAGTAATTGTCACCTTTAAACACCTCTGACATGGAAGATCACTGAGAGAGAAGGGGACTTTCACAAGCTTAAGGCTTAAGCATGGAATGACTACACAATAAAAACCCAGTAGACAAAACATTTCATTAAAACTTGTGTGCAACAAATACCGTATATGTCAAAATCTAACAAACTCAAATGTTATTTTTTTTAAATCCCTCATGGAAATGTACATGAAAAAATAGTTGCATCGAGATGCATCAATAATCGGTTTAGAATCCAATCGTTGGTCTTTGAATTGGAATTGAATGGTGAGCTGCCCAGAGTTTCCCACCCCTATGCCCTAGGCCTTCGACTCTGCATCTTATCCACCTGTACCCCCGTGACCTATCCACTTTCCTTTTTTTTTTGTTCTCTAACAAGCCCATGAATACCCCCCAAAAAACACACACGGTAATCCATCCAGGTTAGTGCGTGTTCAAGGTCAGCACCACTGTCATGAACTGAAACTCCTTTGATAATACACTCAAAAGCTCCTACATGCCCACACAGGGAAAGTAACTTGGCAAAAATCTATCGGCCGGCTGACTTTGCCACGAGAAGTTAGTTATTCAGGTTGTGCCGCTGCAGACGCTGTCCAATACAGACGGTTATCTAATCTGGGCTGATTTGCTCTCACGCTCCTACTTGAAAAGAGGAGTGAATAATGACTGGCTTTGAAGAAGGGATGAGCAGAGAAAGTTTGGATGAGGGGGACATTGATTGCAATGGAGGGATGACAATGGGAGTAGGGAAACAGATATAACTTCAGGACATTTTCTTTCTTTTTTTTCCCCCGTTGTGTTTTGTAGCTCTGCTTCCTGTAATTGCTGCTGTAGCGCTAGTAGTTGGAAAGAGTCTCGAGGAGTAGGCCTGGGTTCAATAGCCTGCGGCAAGCCAACACAGCACCACAAGAAGCCCTTTGCTTTACATGTCAAGTTTTGTATTTCCTTGTGGGGTTTTCTGTTGTTTTATTTTTTTGTGGTTCAGGTAACTGAATCGTAGCTCTGGATGGTTGCCCTTCACATTCCCTTAAGACTGATGACTACACTGTCAGAACTTTTTTGGCAGCTACACAGGTTAAAAGTCTCACGTCCATTGCCGCAGGTGGCATACAACTGGCTTAAACTGATTTCAGCTTTATGGCTTTTGGCATTCACAATTCAATTTGTTGTGGTTTAATTGAACAATAGACATATTTAGTTTGTTAAACAATATTGTCACAGCTCTTTTATCACCAAATAGCTGCACAGTGTCATACAAAATCATGCATCCAAGTTTTCTCAAGGTGTTTAGAACAAAGAAAATCAAACTACAGTTTGCTCAGTAACATCAGAAAGCATGTTTTATTGACTCTATCCACAACCCACTCTGCTTCAGAACCAGTTTGGCTATAGAGATGGTGGTCCAAACCCTGCAGAGGCTTCTGTGGCAGGTGCCCAAGCCTGCGTGAACCAGGACGCCACAGGTGGACCGGGTCCAGCCCTGGAAGACCAGCGCTGTAATGGGATCCTGCATAAGAAAAGCCTGAGCCAGGCCGGGGGAGAGGACAGTGGTGGCCAGAGGTACAGCGCTGACCCTACCATCTTCTTGGGGGAGAGGGCGCCCAGAGGAGACACTGATGAGGACGGATACATGACACCCATGAAGGACAAGAGCTCCTCAGGTACTCTAATTATCACACATAAAAAATGAAGCCAGGTTAAATTTTCACATCACTTGTAACAAACAGAATTGTTCTGCAGCCATACTGCTCATTCTTGGAATGATGCCCATCTGCATTTTAGGAGTTGAATTTAATCCACAGCATAGTGTAGATAATACTTTGAAATAACCTTACCTCATTATATTAATTTCATAGAAATCAAAGTTGCATGTAGATTAACACACAATATTCCACAAACACAGAAACACAATTTAAATGTAAAACAAGTGCATATTGTATGTACTACAAATTGTAGTCTAGTGTTCCGGTTCCTTGTTCATCTCTTCGCTCATTCAGAGTAAATGTGATCTTTTGTAGTATATTCTGCCTGTCATTTTGCCATTTCATTTAATTCCATTGATTAAAATTCCTACCCAGTATCTGTTAACGGTGTATGTCAGCTACTACAGAGTCATGTTTTGCCTTTGATAATATTTCAGTGCATCAGCCCTACTCTTGCACTACCGTCTTTGATTTTTGAGCAGCTCAAAATATAACAAAGCCTGCAGCAAAATGCATCTGAAGCGATGTCAAGGAGTGTAAGAGTGGGCAAAATCAATAGGTTTCGCACCCCACTATTATAGCGGTTGGAAGCAGGGAAGAGGGTCATTTGCTGGCATTTTCACCCCTGGCAGATGGAGTTTGCAGTGCCAAAGAACTGTTGGCATGTTGCCCGCCTGGTCCTGAGTGGCTGCCATTATCACCATTATAATCTCCATCTTCTCCCCTCATTAGCGAGTTATCTCTCTCTATTGCTCTCTTCAATTTCATTTGTTTACTTCTCTCTAGATTTAATCTCTATGGATCTTTTGTATGCCTTTCTTATTCTATCATAAACTTCTTTATCTCTTGTTATCTTCTTTCCCACCCTCCCTCCCTTTTTTAATCTATGCTACAGAATATCTCAATCCCATTGAGGAAAACCCATTTGTATCGCGACGTAAGAATGATGAGATCCATGCCTTGGATAACCCGGGCTACCACAGCACACCCAACAGCCAGCCCAAAGGAGAGGATGAGTACATCAACGAGCCCCTATACCTCAACACCTTCCACAGCCCCGCAGAGCTGGGCCTGAAAGCCCTGAGGAGAAATGGTCTGCCCCTACCCACCCAGCCCTCTTCCTCCATCCCTTCTTCGGGCTCCCACCTCCCGCTTACTATCCAGTCCAGCCTGCCCCACTACCCCCTCCCCACGGCCCAGCCCTCTCCATCTGGCATGCCTTGCCACCACGGCCCCACCGACCCACATCCTCCATGCCCACCACACCATCAAACCTGCAGGACAACCTGGCAATCCAGGTGGCGGCTCCGTCAGCCAGAGCCAAACAGGAACTACTGCCCAAGCCCAGGTGTGCCAGTCAGGTGCCCTGTCCACTTCGGCCACCATTGGGCAAGGCAGCCTGCCAGCATATCAGATCCATGCCACCACGCACCCGGCCAGCACTAGCCTGCTGAAGCATGGACAAACGTCAGGTAAAGTCAGCGGAAAAAAGCTGAAGGTAACCTTTGACAATCCAGAATACTGGCAGCACAGCTTGCCTCCCAAATTGTCTAACCAGGCTGTCCCTGACGGCGCCCAGGGCGGTTCCACCAATGCCAAGTTGTTCTATAAGCAGAATGGACACATACGGCCTGCGGTAGCTGAAAACCCTGAATACATGTCTGAGTTTTCCCTGAAATCTGGCACCGTCTTGCCACCTCCACCCTACCGGCAGCGGAACACTGTGGTCTAAATCGTTTCACTTGACAAAAGTTACCCAATCGGACTCTAGCCTCCAGCAACCCAGACATCCTCTCCGGTTCCACTGTTCCACACAGAGGGGAGCGGCCACAACCAGAGCCCCCAACTCTTTCCAAATAACGTGCCATCTGCTGTAGCTGTAGCGACATCAGAGCGATGTGGACCGAACCGAGCCAGGCAGACCCAACTCATACTCTCGCACCTTTACTATATCCAATCCAGTCCATTTATGTCCTGTAGATAGAGACTCTATGTCACTGAAAATGTGAAGGTTATGGTAGTTTTTGGCATACAACGGACACATGACTATCACATAGCAGGGCGCGCATCGTGGTGGCCCAGCAAGGTAGAACACAATGGCGTCAAACAAGATGGATCCAGCTTATGGGACCTGAACTCACTGCCAGCCACTGTGGTGTTCAATTCATGAAAGGAACAATATTTATTTTATTATTTTTCCAATACAAAGGTCGGAGGATGAACAAAACATTTCTAAGAGTTTCTGAAATAAGCAACCAGACAGAGCAAAGAGAGTCTGTTAGATGTAAAGATGTCTTGTTTTGTGAATGACCTTATAGAGTGAGGCAAAATATGGAGGATAAATGACTGAAAGGGTTTAGAGAAAAACTTCCAGTAACATAAAAGATGGAGCACTGAAAGCTTATCAATCATATTCATTCTTTTGCCTATATGATACTGAATGTTCTCAAATTTACCATCAAATATGAATCTCATCTTTCTACTGTAACTGTAATACTGTGATTGCCAGAACTACAGTGATCCCTCCTTTCACATTTGTGGTTAGGCCATGAACCGCTGTTTAGTTGGTTTTTGGTTGACTGCTGTCTTGGAAAAACTGACCAAAAACTAAAAAATACACTGTAAACTTTTTTATAAACACTGGTTTCAGTGCTGAGAAGATGGATTTTTATACACTGGTTTTCCCATTTAGACCATGGAGCTAACTTAGATGTGTAAAGAGTGTCTTGCCATTAGAGTACAGATCCTTGTATGTGCTGAATTGTGTGACTATCCATAAAGCAGCTCAACTCAAAATGGTGATAATAGAGACAGAGTGGAGGGGGGGCACACACGGTCGGCAGCTTCAGTACCACTGCTAACCAACAGTCCACTCAACACTGGTCCGGCCACAAAGGTTTAACATCTTGAATAAAAAGCTCATCGAGCTCCCAAATCTTTTAGGAGATTACCATTATTCATCAGTCCATTCATCGATGGACTGAAGAATCGACTTTGTAAATCAGTAGCCTGCAGTAATGATTCATTTATTGTGGTCTGAGGTGGCAAAGTGACCTGCCCAATTTTAAATCTTTACGTTGTTTAATTTAAACAAATAGTCACAGACAAAGATCAAAACCACATCTGTAATTTAATTAGACTGACTTAAAGTTAGTAATAATGGGGCTGTCATTTGCTCTTTGGTAATTGGCAGTGGTTTAAAGTCCAATTGTTAGATATTGCTGAAGGACCTTATTGCCCAGAAGTCAAAACTCGACAGACTACTCACCTACCAACCTCGTTTCCTAGAAATTATGTTTATATTCAACTCATTCGAAACAGCAAATATGTTGTTGCCTAAACCCAACCGCATTCAGGATGCAAACTCTGGTCTCACGTGGCAAAGGACATCATCAAATACTATCCCAACAGAGTTTAGTCTTGAGATCACTATTAGAATAGTGCTGGCCCCTTTACACCCAAGAGAATTTACCCCACCCTCACTATTGAAGCCTCTGCAGGCAAACTTCCAGGCAATGCTGCTAAAAGCACTAGTGTTACAGCCATTATTTCTTCCGCCAAGCCATACAGAAGACCTGTGGGTGGTGAAATACTAGAAAAACTTGCCAAACTTCAAAGATCAAGGGGAACATTTTGTAATGATGGGGTTGAGAGCCTCTTCCAAGAATCACATCTTAGCTCAATCAATATGAACAAAATTGTGTAGTTTCTGAACCTTTAGCAGGTGTTCCCAGCCATTAGCTGTGCTCATTTTTGTTTTTTTTTACATTATTAGTGTAATTACTATTCTAAGGAAAGTGCTGCGTCCAGGAGTTGACAAAGAAAACACACTTTCGGTAGCACTGACCCGCTTCTAGAATGTCCTTGTTTCCAGGTTGTTGTTTTTGTCTGCTTCAAACAGCATTTATAAAGCTGCTTTGATGAAATTGTGATTATTTGATGGAGTATTTTGTAGTCCCTTTTGTAGCTATGATTTAATGACATAGAGACAGCATTTAACATCAATGTGAAATATTTATAGTGCGTTTGAGCTTGTTTATACTGAACTGAACACCCCTTGGTGTTTGTCTTATTTGGCCTAAATTATCCTGAAGACTCGGGCAAAATATGTGTTTGAATCAAGGATAGATTAACACCGATGAGACGATTGGCTGATTGGCTGATGTTCTCAACAGTATGACAAACCCACCGCTTTTAATTAAATCTTCTCGAGCGTTCATTTCCAGAAGAGGAAGAAGAAAATACCAGTAGTTTGTCAAATCTCGTCAAAGGCCTTGGTTTACTGTTTTTACACAATCTGTTTTCTATTTGTGGAAGCAATCATTTTTCCTCTCTACTGACTAATATCTCATTTCAAACATATTTCACCTTGGCATTGGACTGTGTTACCTGCTGCTATTTGTCTCGGCCCTAAACACTCTTGCGGCTCATGGCAGTTCAAGAACACACCATGGCGAGTGGTGTTTAAGATGATCACTTTTTTTATTTCTACTTTTTACCGTTTCCTCCGAGGTGCAGAGGCATGTAGCCATGTTGTACTGAAGTGCATCCTTTAATATTTCATCCCAACAACATAGGCTGCGTTAGACTCTAATGTATAGTACAATATCACCTTGCATGGTACCCAAAGTGAGTGTTTTACTGCCTCCATCTTTGTATCTCTTCATTGATTGACAGTATTATATTTTGATTTCAGCGTGGGAGAAAAGAACGCCGATTTCTTTTCTTTTTACTGAATTCAGTAGCACAAACTGAGAATCCTTTTTTTCTGAAATCTTTTATGGGATTTGTTTTTGTGTACAGTACTCTGTATAGTCTTTTATTATTGAGTCACTTCCCGTATTATCAAGGATGTTTTTGTTCAAGGAAAAGTCTTGAATCTATATGATTTAATTTTCCACTATCGTGTTGTTTACTGCTCATTATTTAACATGTTGGTCATTCTCGCCAGTTGTTTGCATCTTAATTGCACAAGTCATAGCATTCATTTTCTGTGTTTAAATTATCAGATCAGTATAAATGTACAGAATCTTTGGGGTTTCCTCCAAAACGTATCTAACACACTTCAACAATAAATGTGAATAGTATTTTTATAAAGCACTGAAATGGCCAACGGGGGTGAATTTGTAAATAAGGAGGAAATGCTTTGAATTTATATGGTCTTCTCTCCTTTTGCTGTTTTCTCCTGCTTATAACAACTTGTACAAAAAGAGCCGTACATATTTGCTTTATGTAAGTGTACCTTTTGACTAATGGGAATCTGATTTTAAAAGTGCTTGTTGACCTTTTCTCATGTGAAACTCGTGTGAAAACCCTTTTTTCCCCAGAGCTTTGTGGCTGTCCTCGCGTAATGTTTCAGTTTAGGTGAACACTGTAAAAGTGGTAATGGTGGGTTATGGGTGGAAGGATGTTCAATCCACCTGGTATCTCTGTTTCGCTTCCACAATGCGTGCCACGTTTTATTTGTCACTCATGAATCCGAACACCCCAGAACAATACCTTCTTTTGCTCTTTATCTCTTCCTCTTTCTAATTACCGTACAACTAAAACCAGTGCTGCCACCTAACCTAGATAAACTGTTACCTTCTTCTGCTTACTTTCTACTGGAAATATTACTGAGCCACGTCTGACCACCTCCTCTTTCCTGAAAGGCAGAGCACAGCCTTCACAGTATTGTTCTGTTTTCATTTTGGATTAGTTTAGCATGCTTTCAGAGGAGACATACTGTAGTAGAGAGAAGGCATTCTCAGTAACTCCTCCTTGCCTAAGTTAGCTTTCCATACTTCCCCGCGTCCCTTTATCCAAGACGGTCACTGCTGACCATTTCTCTGAGTTGTTTGAAACCATACCCAAAGCTTTATATCATAGAAATACCGTTCCTCATGTTTGTTACATGACTCTGTCAAAAGTATATTTTTAATTTAATATAAATAAAGATTGATTCAGTATATGTTGTTGTGATTTGGTGGTGATTTTATTGTGTGTCTTGAAGGTAAAAAACAACATCTAAGGGTTGGGTTTAAAGGCTAAGTTGGAATAGATGGGAACATGTGCAAGAGGAAAGTTGTGGATGGAACACACTTTCTGGATAGAGTAAACAAAAATCTTGTGGAGTAAATTATTCTCAAAGTAAGGCTGTTTTGGATAAGGATTATACCTGATGTTCAGAAAAGCACTTTTAGAATGTGTCTAGATTTGCTTCAAAGTCGCATATTTGGGTAATCAGCTACGTCAGGGACTGTAACCTCGGCAAGAATTCCGTGTCTTACTCAAAGACACCTCAGCAGGGGAGCTCTGCAGCCCTAAACTTAGATCCCATTGCTTGACATGCCATCCCGCTGCCTGTAAATAGAGCAGAAAATGAAAGCCTCGTTTGGTTGCTCTAATGATCACTCTAACAGCTTAATAATGCAATTTAACAGATGGTGTCTTTAATTAAGGCGAGAAGCTCTCAAGTTCCAGCATGCTTATTTTGACCTGACTTCTTTAGATCAACATTACAGAAGTTGCACTGGAGGCGAGGTTCTGCTCCCCACCACACTTTCATGCTCAAAAGGACTCGCAGATGAAGACCAGCTGCATCAAAAGCTCCGCAGTGTTCTGCTAGCCTCCTCCAAAAGTTCGCCTCAAATAGGCTAATGTGTGGATATAACATTTTGCTCTCATTTTTCCTCTCGCCCCGTGCTGCGCTTAGTCCGCTGTTTACCCAAGTGTTGGTTATGTAAACTGGCGTAGGCAACATCGTTTGCTATGCAGTTCTCCTCCATTGCTGCAGCATTCCCAGGCTTTCATTTCAATCATAAATAATACAAAACTGTCCAATGGCAGAATATGAGCTTTCTGAAGTTGCTGCTATTAATACTAATAAGGCGATGGGGTGCTTTAAGTAAACACTGTTTATGAACAGAAATCCCCCTTCTTTTTCCCCCTCCTTCCCTCTCTCCTCTGTCTATTAGTTTCCTCGGAGCACTGAGACTCAATTAGTAAGCACATTGAGTTCCACCATAGTAATTTAGAGAGGGAGCTTCTGCTGCAGTCACACTATTTGAACTATTTCTAGTTATATTCACTTATAGCTACTTATTCAAAATCTATATGAGGTCTGCCCGCTTTAATCGCTGTCCAAAAAAAAAAGTAAAGGAACATTTAATTGATACTCACTCACTCCCTTCCTAATGTTGAACTCGCATAATAGACAGATTATCTTGAACATTAACCACACTTCCCGACACGACTTTGTACATTATCACCCACACCAGACAGCACTTGGGGGGGGGAGGTCACTGTTAAATTGGCAACTGCTGTACAACCATTTGTCATTGTGTTACAAGTCTCCTTTGTAGCCGATCTTCCAGGGGAAGGCCTGCTGTCGCCGCCAGGAGATGGGGTTCAGCTCCATCCCGGAGCCCTGTAGCAATTAAAGTTACAGCTGCCCTGTACACCCGTGACGAAGCTCGGTGAGGACAGCTCATCGCCGACTGTTTAATTACAGTGTGTCACCTTGATCCACACACCCTTGCACCGAAGAAGTTTAAAATGGTTCCGCCAGCTTGAGATTGCCTAGAGTTTGACCAGTGTGTTTGGAGCTGCAGTCATAAGTACTCTCCTCAGGACTCGAAAGCCCTGGAAATAGAATTTAAGCCACAAGAATGAACTTTAATTTGCCACATGAACTGATATTTTTGGGCCCTAGTTTAACAATCTAAGCGCACGGCACAGCTGCGTTTATGGTATGTACAAATTCACTTTTGCAAGTTTGATGGCGGAAAAAAGGGTCTGTGTGCCAGGCGCATGCTTCAAAAGGGTTTTACTGTACTGTACTTTATGCTGCATTATTGACTTTAGACCAGGTTTTTGTTGGTCAATGGCGCGATCACTTTCCGCTGCCTCAAGATAGCAATACACCAAGAATGCACCTGAACACACCTCCCTGTATGACCAAGATGGCCACAGCTGCATTTGCTATTTAAACGACGTGGGCACTTGACGGTCTTGCGTCAGTCTCAAACTAGCAGAGTTACTGTGATAGCAACCATTTATTAATCTGCTGCTTTATTGTACTTCTCTTCATCATGCCATTGCACATTTGAGATGTTATAGTGCTATTTTGAACTTCAGATGGTGTTTTTACATTCTAATAACACAGAAAATGCCGCTGGTGTCACGTTATGTGCAATTAGATTTGGATTGTGTCAATTTTTTTGCTTCCATAATGCAGTTAAAGATATGAAGCATAAATCAAATTGATCTCACACCACGAGGCTATATAATACGCAAGTTTGTGAGTTACGTTTTTTGAGTTGAACCCAGAAGCAGGTATTCCATGTAAAATTGAAATATAATCATGAAAAACAACAGACTATAACCACGATTTAGCTATGGTGACTTATTTCCAGGGAAATACTGACAGCTCAGGGGTTTGGATTTTAATCTCTTCCTCTTCCATTTAACTCCAGACTGGTCACAGCCATGACTATTAACTCCTATCTGAATGTAGTCCTGGCATTTCAGCTGGTTATTAATAGAAATGTATACACAGTGTGTCATTTAACAGTTGATAAATATTTCAAATGACTTGCTTTAGGTAAGAATTCAAGTAAATCAATGAGTCGTTATATATCAATAATAATATCAACGCCATGCAGATACAGTGCATGGTCATCAGTCAGGAAATAAATGTGTATTGCACCTCTGCAAAAGCACACTGTGTGCAGCATAGTTATCTACACTGTAAATTGTATGAATCTTATAAAATCTTAATATTGACTCAAATGCAACTTAAGAATTTCTATATTAAACTCATTAATTCTAACCCTGTTAAAGGTGAATGAAAGATGCCCATTTGTCTATAGAGTACACTTTTCTTCAACACTGTTGCAGATGCCGGATCAGCGGCTTTCCACTGACTTAAGTCCAAACTTGTGGGATGCTCTATGTCCATGCCTGAGGCTCATACAAAAGTCTGGGGGAAAGACAGACCCGAAGAGACCTATCAGCAGCCAGCCAATGAATAAACTCAATCCGGTCTGTAGCTGAGGATTACCATGCAGACGAGGTGGAGGAGGGAAAGGAGACGAGCAGACAACTTCCCGTGAGGCAACATTTCAGCACAGCATAGTAATCAGGGCAGAGAAGGAGGATGAGGAGGCAGTGGAGTAAGAGAGAGAGAGAGAATGGAGGTAAAGGGTGGGCACAACAGCCCGAGGCAGCCTGTCGAGGGATGAGAGCTGCACAATATCACCTCTGAGAGGGAGAGGGAGAGAGTGGTTGGTATAGCTGAAGCTATTGACTAAATAACTTGTAACAATATTGCTAGACTCTCGAGTTCATAAAATGGTCATAAAAAACTTGCACAACATATAAATGTGTTCCAGTGTTAAACATAATGTGTGGCTACACTTCTGTGCAAGATTACATAAGCAGGGGTTTGGCTGTAGTCTTATGCTGAGTCATGCCACAAGCTGTTTACTCAGAAGATCCACGAGGCTAACTATGACATGAATGCACGGACATGTACTCTGGCCTTGTGACTGGGTGGTAACTTATGGTTGTGATACAATCTGCAAACAGATACAGATACATAAAGTATCATTTTACAAGTTTAGGTTTTTTTCCCAGATTGCCTTTTGAAAATTCTTGATGCTGTTCAGACAACACCTACAGGTAAACCTGTAAACCTGTATGCAGCTGCAAGTGTTTTTTTTTGTTTGTTTTTTTGTAGCTTAGTGAGGATTTTCAGTGAAAGGTATCTTTCTTTCTTTGTTCCTGCAGTGACCCTGCACAACACACACACATACACACTGGGCACACACATATACAGATACTAGTATTCTATTAAATTACTAGAATTGTTGGGTCCTTGTAAATGATGTGGTCTACTGTGGCCTAGACCTACTCCATCTGTAAAGTGTCTCGAGACAACTCTTGTTATGAATTGATACTATAAATAAAATTGAATTGAATTGAATTGAGATACACCCACACAGCTACACACAAACACAAACACACAGAGATGGAGACCTCTAATTTCTACAGGGCCTGCAAAGTCTCTCCATCCCTCTAAACTCAATCTCCTCTCTTTCTCTCTCTCAAAGCTACTCACTCTTACTGAATTATCACATATATGGACACACACACACACACACAAACACACATGCAAACATGAAAGCAAATTTTCTCAGGAAAGACAAGAAATCGCTTTACTTTTCTTAATTCAAAACTTTATTATTCTTTGACTAAACGCACAAATCTGTAATTTCCATCTCCTTTTGGTTTCCCTATTAACTGGCAACATTAAACCCCCCACCACCACACACAATTCCTCAAATCACACTGGCACCTTGTGACTCTGTCATACGTGCACAGTCGATCACGTTTTAAAGCTCCTAGACAGGGAGGAGAGAAATGAGATTTATGCTGGGTAAATCACATTATACTCCTTCCTTATGCTCTACTGGGCTCTGGTCGAGCCTTGAACAAAGGCCTGGTGGTTTGTAAGGATCCCCATCCATTTGTGCATGTGTCAACACTGAAGGATTGACACTGCAAAAAATGGAGAAAATGATGTGAATGAGAATGTTTGATATGTAGGTGCACAGATTCATGTCCAAATTGATCTGTGTCAAACGATTCTATTCTGTAACCAAATTGTCCCAGGTTTGATTCCGGCAAATGCACATCCATCAGTCTCTTCCCGCACCCTGCTGTTTTTTTTAGTGAATGCACCGAATTCCTATCTGCTCACTCCATCATACACCGCTGTAGATAATAGCATCAGCTAAATCCCTATCATGTAAAGAGGCCTGGAGACGTCCAGATGGTCCATAGCAGCTCTATCATTTGTCAAAGAAAATGATGCTGAACAGTGTATAAAATTAAGCAAACACAGGCAGAAAGCATTTCTTCTATTTACTTGATGGGAACTGCTCTTTAAAGATGAGGCTGGCAATGTTTGTTTTTTAATCTATACAATACTACCATGAAAAAATCTTTAAAAAATGGGCTCATATTATGCTTTGTGGCTTTTTTCTTTTCAGTTATTGTGTTATATATCTTTTTTGTGCATGTAATAGGTTTATAGAGTGAAAAAGCCCAAAGTCCATCCCAAAGGGATTTACCATCTCCAACAGAAAACACTGTTTACAAACTGGTCCAAAGAGCTCTAATGCTGTCCAACATTTACTTCAGAGACAAACTTTGTAACACACGTTATAATGCTGGCCTAGCCCTCAGATTCTGATTCTGACTGGCTAGCAGTCCTTACCTAGGTACTGAGCATGTGCATCTCCCAACAATGATGGAACAGAAGTGAGATGCCTCCCTGTGTAGCTAAAACAGAGAGCTCAACACACAGGGGGAAAAGAGGAGCTGCAGCAATGCGCAGTACAACAAAAATATGGTGTTTTTTGTAAATGAAACCATGTAAACCTATTCTGGTACAACCTCTAAATACAATTATGAACCTGAAAATGAGCATAATATGGGCACATTAACAGTCTTAGCTTGTGTCATAAAACTCCACTCTAAAGTAAGCTTAGCCTAGCATTAAGCCTAGAAGCAGGGGAAAACAATTAGCTCGGCTCTGTCAAAAAGATGGAAAGAATTCTTGTCATTTTTACATTTTGGTTTTTACAGATTTAGTCTGATATTGCCAGATCATAGCCCTAGAGTATTGTCGGGCTACACCACCACCATCTATTCTTGGATAGGGCAAAATAACACTCTGCCTTGTTTGTATTTACTTACAACCGCTCTAGGTGGCGCTTACCCCTAACCTAAAAGAGATCAATAAGTAGTGAATCATCATAACATCAGAAATGTCAAATAAACAAGGATAGTACACAGCGTTTAGAAGTTTGCATTATTACAAAAATGTCTGAGCTAAGTTTTCTTTCATTTCGCCTGTATCATGTGGAATGGACTTTATCTCCATTTGGGGCCTCTGTGCATTTTACACAATGTAAAACGAGCAGTTAATCCATTTTAATAGACACTGCGGTTGTTCCTGACACAAACACAAAGAAAATGCCCTCTTTGGTGTCTCTCCCCTTGAACACTTATCTGCCGCCTACCTCCAGACGCTTTCATCCAGGAGTGATGTTTGCCTGCGGAGAGAGACCTACCAATGTGAGGAAAGGCACTGTAAGCATTAGTTACTTTAAAATCCTGAAAAGCTGTGTTTTAATTAATGGAACCACTGAGGGCTACGAGGGGGCTACCGCTGTGATGAATCAAGATGAGTGTATCTTTTTTCTATATGTGGATCTACTCTTGGTGCATGAAAGTGGCCTGTTCTGTGTGTGTGTGTGTGTGTGTGTGAGCGTGTGAGAGTGTGTGTGTGTGCGCGTGTGCGTGCGTGTGTTTGAGGCTTTGCAAATGTGTCAGTGTGTTTGTCCTAGCAGCTCCTGCGGTGATTGAATGTCTCTAATTGAGTGTGCTGCTCACTCAGACAGGAGGTCTCAGACAGTGTTGACATTCAGGCAGTGGAAGGCCACCATTGGGGATGACAGCTGATCATTCTTCCAGCCAGCACCCTAATTACACGGAGATGGAAAGAACGAAGGAGAGAGGCATAAACAGTGAGAGAGAGAGAGAGGCTTTTTAATCAACAAACAGGTTCCGGGTGGCTTCCAATCAAGCCTCCCGTCCTGCTGTTTCGTCCATTCATAATGCGTGCCCCCGCCCGTGGTTAGAAAAGCAGCCAACACCCCACTAACTTCCTGCTCTCTGACTGAGTCACTGTGACCACACTGCCTCCCCAACTCTGTAGCATCTTTCACAGCCCTTTCCCAATTATACCAAAGTCGTGAGCTCCTGCGTGTGTGTGATTTCATTGTTGCCCGAAAGCACAGTGAAACGTCAAGCTCTCTCCGTCTTCCTGTCTCTACCTCTCCGGGACACACACATGCAGAGACATACGGACATCCCCACACTCCCTTTGATGTATGGAGTCAATCAGACTTCATTGGACAGTGTTGCGATAGCCTCAGGAAATTAGCAAGCTTGCTTTCTGCTCACCCAGATGATAAACTCCTTTATGTGTCCACAGGCTTTTGTGGAGCAATAACAGCATCTCTGGCCTTTCTCACCCTTCGCCATCCATTTCAGTATAACTCCAAATGTGAACAGTCTAGCAGCATATAGTGATGAACAAGCAAGCCCACATCATCAGATGGGCTACCATATTTTTAAATATGTAGAATTAAAAATGCAAACCTTCATTTTCCTTTAAGGAGGTGGGACTAAATCCAATTTCCAGGTATCCTCAGGGGAAATGAAAGTCAACAGTTTATTTTCACCTTGCAACTTGAACTGCTTGAACTGCTCTCACTTACCAAGTAAGTTCCCGTAGTGTGAAAGTAGCTATTTATATCCACCGAATTATCAGTGTGATAGTGCACCTTTTATTTTTATAAGTTAAGGATCTGAATACTTATATAAAATTGGGATGACATGGACCCAGGGCGCCGGGTTAGCTCACCTGGTTGAGCGTGCGCCTCGTGTGCAAAGGCTCAGTCCTTACCACAGTGGCGCTCTGCTGCATGTCATTCCCCCTCTTTCCTCCCTTTCCAGTCTCCAGTTGTTCTGTCAAATAAAGGCCTAAAAATGACCCGATCCAACATTGTTCCTGTTTCGTACCAACCATCAAAAACGTACTTAAACTACACAGCAGAAGTTCACTTTACTTGATTTTCTTTACATGGTTGTAAACCACTGCTACAAAGATCACACATCTGCTGCACATGCAAGCATGTTCACACACACTGACACACATGATTATATGAATTAAAAAGATGTACGGCACAAACACACACACATCTGCAGGCCTCCACTTGAAATTCATAAGCATTTAATGAGTGTCTCGTGGGTGGCGGTGGCTCTGACCTGGCTCACGCCTCTCTTTTATTGTCTAAAACACACAGGAAGCGGCTGACTGTAGCATGACAGGGAGGTGACTACTCTGTTTGGCCTGGTCACACTCTATTTAAGAAATTTGGACATGTGAGTACAATACACACACACCCACACACATACACACACATACAATTTGAGTAAATGCACATGTGTCAGTGGAAGTGTGTGTTTGTCATTCCATATGTGTCTATACGTGTGTTTGTTTGTGCATGTGTGAGCATGTGGGTGTTCAACATGGTTGTCAAGTGCTTCAGCAACACAATCTCTCATCTGCCATTCGCTCAGATCAACTGACACGCAGCCAAACCAAACAGACATAAAGACAGAGCGGAAGGCATCACTATGCAGCTCAGCAGTGCAGTTTGTCCTGACCCTGTCTGTGGCCCTCTCCTCTCTGCTGATTCTAATGAGCTCCCCCGGGATTAGATTTAGGCGGCTGGTGTCCCAATGAGGCATGGAGGGGTTCAGTACAGGGAGGAATGTGGCAGGAGGCAACATCAATACACACACACATAAACATTACACTCACCTCACCACGCAGACACAAACTTGTTTGAGCAGGAAGGTGTAGGTGAAATAGTGTATCCACTGTTTACTGTAAAATAGCCTGAGAAAAATAGATTTTTCAGCACATCCATCCAGTTTGTCGAAGCATACAATACAAAATTACATGCACACAAATCAGGGCTCCCATAGGATTTATAACGTGACTCTTTATCCTAGTAGAAGTTTAAGGATAAGGTATCACAAGAATAAAAACAATCATTCAAAGAACAATCAATACTTTGTCACTATGGCATCATCAATACTATGGGCTCTACCATTAGAATGCATTAGAATTAATTGGAAAACTAGCTGATGATCTTCACATTGGCAATCATATGGGCTTCCAAAAGTTCCACCCTTTTTGACAAACAAATGTGCTTTTCTATGCCTCTTGGGGGCTCTACCCACTTCTGGCTAACTTTATTCAAAAAATTGTGCAGTTAGTAGTAATGTAGAAGTAGTAGTGATGTAATCATCAACAAAGAAAAACAAGTGTTGTATTCCAGAAGTACAAGTCTCTGGAGTTTAGCTGCCATCACCTTAGTTTCCCCTGAACTTGCAGCCATATCAGCTACTAACAACTATCTAGTGCGTTGTTTTTAAAGTCATGTTCTGTCTTTGCAAGGGACACAAAACCCTTATTTGCCTGCAATTCCCCTCATTGGTATCAAAGGTTAAATGGTAAGAGGGCTGATCAGGTATTGTCTGTGCTAGACAAGCTCATTAATGTGTCACAATTCATTATCAGAGCCTTGTCCTCACCTTGTCACTTGGCTAATGGGAATATCAATCATAGACTTCCCCATCACGACCCTTCTCACATCTTTTGCTGCGCATCTTGCCTCTGTTAACTTCTCATCCCGAAATACCACCAGGCCCAAACAGATCTGTCTGGAACAAATGTCAAACACATTTCGGCTCAGGAGTGAACAGCCACAAACATGGCCGCCGCACAAAGTGTGATTCTTTTCTCTACGTAGCCAAAGTGCCAGTGCTGCTGTTTTACAGACGTTTCCAGCTGTTGTATTCGCATACAGTGTGTTTGTTGTGACAAGGGGGATGAGCCTTTGTGGACAAAGGAAAATGATGAGCTTTTATTGTTGCCTGTAGGGAAGACTGAGTGCTTGCAGCAACAAAGTTGATAGGAATTCATAAGCAGGACAGATAAAAATAGATAAAATAGGCAGTAGAAATAATAGATTAGCTAAAACAAGACAAGTTAAGATACACATGTAAATGGATACAAGGAACCTACCAAAGAGGTAGAAACGGGTAAATAGAAAAAATATGTACAAAAGGCACACACTGTAAATCACAGTTTGAAAGCAGTACTGTAAAGAAGAAGAAGAAACTTTAGTATTCGTCACCTACATTTGTATAGTACAATGTAGTGAAATTGTATCTCAGCGTTTAACCCATCCTAAGCATAAGGAGCAGTAGACAGCTGCATGCAGCGACGGGGGAGCAACTTCTGGTTCACTGTCTTGCTCAAGGACACTTTGACATGTGAACATAACAAAATAACAGGACCTGCATTTTTTTAAGAAGTAACAGCTTAAATAGAATATAAAATCTATCTTCCATCTGTCTACATCTATCTATCAGTTTTGATTTAATTGAAATTTGAATTAAATTTGATTTGAAATGTACTGTAATTGAGTTGAATCCGACTAGTTGAATTTAGTTCAATGTAATTCAGTTTGGTATTTTATTTGAGAACAGGTCACAGGAGTGAAAACACTTGCGTAGATGGACTCTGGGTGTGTAGAGGTCTCAAGTGTTGCAGAGAAAGTTTTTTTCAAAAACTAAAGTGACTTAATGTGAATCCAACATATTATTAGCAAATTGAAATCAGCTTATCTGTGAAAAAGAAATTAAAGATAGGCTTACTGGCCTATAGGTAGGGCAGTCGCTAAGTTAGCCATACAGTTAATCCTAAGGACTCACTGTGCCACATGTATGTTTATGTAACATTAAATTCAAGATTTATAAAATCATGCCAACAATTTTTATTTTAATAGCTTAGTATTCTATACTATACAATGCATGTATTTAGGCCAGGCACAGGTTATTGTAGGCCCAGTTAAATATGCAACTTAGTAGGGGGTGCCTGATCTGTCTCTTTTTTAGCTAAGGGGTTCCTTGGCTTAAAAAAATCGTTGAAGACCCTGCGCTACAGCACACTGTGGTGTTATACTTACAATGTATCTCTGTGCTTGGGTAGCCTTGCAGGCCCCCATCTGGCCACACTTTAGCCAATTTCCCAGAGAGAGAGAGAGAGAGAGAGAGAGAGAGAGGCTGAACTAGGCTTCAGCATCTTTGTTTATGGCGCCTGCAATGTCTTTGTTTACCTTAAGGGTTCCAGTTTAAATACACCTTCATAAAAACAGGAATTTCAGAAAGTTGAGAAGGCACTGTACAATGACCCATCGTGGTTAAACTGCACTGCCTGCCTAATGGTCTCCTCAATTAAGTCTTCATTAAATGCTTCTGTGTAAGTCATAAGTCTCGCTTGATACTGTAGCAGGTTAAAAGATGGTTAAAACACACCTGCACCTAAGACTGTCTGAATAAACACTTAGAAATCAAGAGTGTCAAGGTCCTTGTATGATTAGTTTAATTGGGTTCTAAATCCATTAAACAAACAAAAATAATGAAAATCACTGGTCAGAGTTTAAGGGAATTATTTTTACACTTTATCCTCTGATTTTTAGTATTTACAGTAAATGCTCCGGAGGGGACTACTTCATCTGTAATTAGTTAAAGTAGGTAATTATAAAAGCATACAGTCATGATGTATTCATTCCATTTAGCTTCATTGCAGTTGCATAAAGCATGTCATTGTAACCTTAACAGACGGAGCTTTTCCTCTTTCGGCCCTGCTGGCTTATTGAAACATGCTGAATATACTGACATGGGGAGGTCATTGTGAGAAGATAAGCAGTATAGGAAGTATAATAGAGAGAGATATTGACATGAATGAGCCAGAATTCCCAAATCATTTGGGAACTTCTCTTTTTTTTCTCTTCTATCTCCGTTTTTTTCTTCTTCTTCTCTTTCCCCACCTTTTTGTTGATATAGAGCCAAGGGTGAGAAGAGTTCATTGACTTGGATAGCTCGATAGCAGGCGTTGCCTCCAAAGCTCCTTGCTCTCAAATTGCCTGTAATTTCATTTTTGTGTGTAAATATGTGTTTCTTGTCAGGTGCGTCGCGGGCGAGAAGAAAAACAGGCACGCAGACAGCTCTGACAAGCAATTACATCGCAGCTTGTTTGGGATGAGCTCTGGTCGGCTGGCGGGGCAGTAGATTGAATACTCCAGAGACGGAGAGCGAAATGGCCAGAGGGAGAACACAGGTGAGACATCCACAGGCATGCTTTCATTTTTTTTTATTCTAATGCTTGTGTTGGTGATTGAGCATGTCTGGAGTGATTGCTGCACAATTGATTCGCTGCACATCAGGCGAATAAACCACCAGCGTAACACCTCGTTTTAGGCAACACGTCATATCATAAAAGGGCAAACGTTTCAGTCCTGCTGCAATAATCTTGTTTAGTCTTGGCAAATAGTATATGATTTGTGGGTAGAATGGGCATTTCTTATTGCAGCTTTTATCCAAGAAACAAGCCGTGCATTTGGAGTAACAATCACTTTATTTACTTACTGTACAAGGCTGTTTGTGCAGCTGTAAAGGTACTCTATATTACAGACCTGTTGACTGTGACTTAATAGAAGGAGACAAAGAATTTGAATAAATATTTTTGTTCATCCAAAATGCGTATGATTGCACAATAATGATTCAAATGAACACTTCAACAATATGTTGTGTAGTCCCTGTTTGTTTGCCCCAAACAGCCAAAGTACCAACAAGGGATGTCTTGGTATGAATTAAGAAATGTAACCTCACATTTATAGTGACCAAAATGATCATGGTTTTGGGTATTATTGCGGAATTTAAAAGTGTGTTTTCAGCGCCTTTAACAGCAACTTTTTCCTGCCCGTTCTGCAGACTGGATAGATATCTTCAATCAACTGTCCTTCGGCATTCTTATAATAAACCAAAATAATGTCCATGCTTCAGACTCAGTCCTCTTCGTCTCCTGTCATCTCCTCCTTCCGCCTTGATTCCAAGTAGACTACGCAGTGCGCCTGCGCAGCAACTTCAGGAGACTGTGTTTCCACACCGTGGTAATCCACCGTGATAATCATTTTGATATTTTACATAAATTGTAATTGTTATTGTCAACATTTTTGTCTTGGTTTACCGTCACACCAGTCATTATTACCTCCCCAGTAGACTTTAGCCGTAAGCTCACTAAAGCTCATCATTCATTGTATCTGAAGACACTTATGTTTAATGTGAACACAACAGGGGCGTTCAGTAAAAGAAATCCTCCATCCTTTAATTTCTCAAACATAAACAAAACATCTGACAGCAGCTTTTCCTCAGGCCAAGGCCACAACCCTCACAGCCATCCTGCCATCAAAGCTGGTATTACTGCAGCAGTGGATCAGCAGACCAAGCTGACAGCTACATGTGATACGTAACCTTCCCGTGGTGTACACATATGTGGATGTCAAAGGAAGTGGCTTTGACAGATGGGCTGGCCAGGCCTGCTCTTCTCGGACCTGAACCGGGAAGTCTCGCCCAGGGGTGGGAGAGAGTAAACTTTGTCCATTTAGGAATGTTCCATTTACTTCATTAATGGCCTAATTACTGCCAGTAAATAATCCTAAGAGAGAAGAAGCAGAAATGAGGAGGAAGGTTGGGGCGGTAGAACCAGGCTAGCTCATGGTCTTTTCAATTACAGTTGTTCCTAAAGACCACGAACTAGACGCTGCTTAATTGAATCCCCGACTCCTCTACTTGCCTCCTTGTGAATAAATATTGCAGACATATGAAAACTGAGTGGACCCCTAAACTGAAAGTGACTTCAAGCAAGTGAAGGGTAAAAGGGAAACATTACTGCATTTTTCAGGTGAACCTTTTGAGTTTTTGTGCAAATAAAACACCCCAATACCAAAGTGGACAGTCACAATATGTGTTTCAAAGTTAAAAAGGTACATGATATGACAAAATTAGTCTCTTTCAATGTAGTCAACAGCAACTTCACTCAGGGAGGCTATTCATGTCCGCTTGCTTTTAGTTAATTTACTTTAGTTAATGTTAACACACTAATTTGGGCCATTAAGTAATTGCAACTTGTCTTGACAGTGCTGATCTTTGAGGGAACAGAAAACCAGAGACTGCTCTAATTGAGGATCATGTCAGCTTTGTCCAATTTTGCATAACCTTACTGAATTACAAAAGCTCTCCGCTGATCTGCGCTCTTATAACATTTTCAGACAGAATCAAAAATATCACCTTTTTGATCTCACTCATTCTTCTTCCTTGTCGAAACCTGCCATCTACATTACCCACAATGCAATTCAACCACCGATCGTTCCAGATTCGGGGGTGTTATGCATCTCATTTGTATTGTTTTGACTGCACATTTTCATAGCAACGCACCTATAATTATTTTGTGCTATATTAGTGATGAATAAGAGCTGATTTAACATATTTACTTATATCATTCTAGCAACAGGTTCCCCTCGGTTTAGTATGAAAGCTTCTTTTTAGTGAAAATAAAACTCATATCTCAGTTGATAGATTAAATTGGATGTCCAAGACTAGTTTCTAGTTTTAAAAGAGTAAAAGTACTCTTGATGGTTCAAAAGTAGTATGATATCTGGTATCTGATTGTGAAACAAATAGCCCCCACATATGCTTCAGAGTAGTGTGTCTGGTGCCCCCTCTGCCGTCTCCATTCGCCATGTGGGCGGCTCGCTTCGGCCTCGCTTCCCTCTCCCCTCGTCTCCCTCTACAGATGTGGGTCGAGGGTTTTGCAGGGCCTTTGCTCTCTCGCTGAGAAAGGCAAGGAAGCGAGCCTTCATCCTCCTCCACACTAGTCTGAAATGCAGCGAGGCTATCGTGACCCACCGCGTGCAACACTTACAAGCAGTTCAAAGGCTGCATCCTGCTCCATGACATGGAACAGAAATGTGTATTTCTCTGGCAATTAGCGGAAAAAGGTGGTGGAATGACTGGAGTGGAATACGTAATTTCTGCCATTATGATCGATGTGTAGGATAATACAACCGAAAAATTGATTGGCTTTGTCGTAGTCCTCCATTTACTGGGTTGTATATGTTATAGCTTGTGTTGCCAAATTCTTTGCAAGATGCGTCATTTACTTATGACAGGAGTGATGATGAAGGCTGTATGCTTGACTGCTAATTTCTTTTGCATAACAAAGCCAATTGCTAATTTACTACATTTTGCAACGATATATCATAACTTGCAGTTGTTGGACAATTTTCCCGCAGTATGAACTCCTTCTTGCAAATATTTATTTAATATCGTGCTTCTTTAACTCTGTAAATCATTCATTTGTTAGCTTCATATCGACTCCCTCTCACAGCATTGTTTGTGACTAGCTCTGGAATGCTGACATTTTCCTTTAAAGTCAGGTCTTGTCTGGTCCTTTCCCAGGTACACGTGTATAAAATTGGTCTCTCTTATATTGTTTTCATTGATTCTGTCATGGCAACCTTGTAACAGAGCCCTGCTTCATAATTGGATTGCTGCATTAGACACAGCAGCTTCAATTCCCCATGAAAAGACGGAGAGTGAGACATAGAAAGGCGAAAATGTCTTATTTTGTGCGACGCAAAGCTGCTGGGAAATGAGTAACAAAGATCTGATTTCACACAAAGAGCTGTATCAAACGTAGAGTGACAGGATGTTAGAAACATTACAATAAAGAGAAAGACAATTAACTCATTTTATGGGTTAGGGTTAGGGTCAGGGTTAGCCGTGCTGGTGGTTAGTGTTAGAGCTTGTAACTCATGAACACACATTATTTAAACCCAGGGAGTAAAGTTAATAACTGTACAATTACAGCTTAATGATTTAAAGATAAGACCTATTTTCTTGTATGTATCTTCAGGCACATTCTGCGAGTTGTATTGAGGAATGCTAAATATCACAGTATCACAGTAATTGGCAAGATTTAGAACCTGCCTGGATAGACCAACTTAATATTAATTAAATGGTTGTCAGGACATAACACCAACAATAAAGAGACTTTGTGAGTTTAGGTTTTAATATGGACTAATAAGCAGGAAGGGGACAGAGTCCATAATTAACATAGTGGAACTGGAACATCTATTTGTTTGAGATTTTTCTTTGAGGTATGCAGAGCATCACCAACAGGCTGTTCTGCTTTGTTTTAATAGTGTTTGGTCTCTTTAAACTGTAGTATATTTGTATGTACAGTACGTACAGTATGTTGTATTTTTCTGTATTTGTATGTCCTTGAGATAGTCTTTTGCTTTCTGATTTGGAAGGCAGAAGTTTAGATTTTTATGAAAAATACATTTTAAAAAGGTTACTCAGAGGAATACACTATGAGTTATATTTGGGAGGAAAATGAAAAATGCTTGTTTACCCAAAATAAAATTGATCCAAAATTGATCCAAGCAGGATTAATATTTTATGGGCAACCCTGTCTCTCTGTCTTTTACAAACATGTGTTGTGTTGTGCTGGAGGCTTCACAAACAGGAGACATGACAGACTGAGTTAAATTAAAATTGCCAGCGGTCTCTGCAATTATTACAAATCACTAGATGTCCACAGCTCATATTGATCCTGCGCAAAAAGAAGTTAAATAGAATTGACAGCTGTAATTTGCACTAATAGTTTTCAGATGCCCTTATTGGTTCTTCTGAAACTCAACAAAAGCAAAAGAGGTCTTAAGCATCACCTTTAGCAGGTTGACAGGATCTTTCATTGTTGCTTTTCTTCCTGTTGAGTTTGAGCAAAGGGAAATGGCGAGCACTGTGGCACAACAGATGGCATCTCACACCCTCACTCTCCCCTGAACCCACTCAGTGACCAGTGCCATGTTGCCACTCTGGGCACCGACACCGTGAGGCAGAATTCATTAGCCAGATCAGGCTGGCAATAAGGAGGTCTGAAACATGAGTAATCGGGGGTCATACGCGGCCCCAACATTTCCTGTGCCATTTCCTTTTTTTGGGGGGGGGTTGTTGCTGCGAGTGCAAAACAACCCACTAGTGAACGATTAGGCCTTAGCCTTGTGGTGAAGCTCCATGATAACGAGTCATTGATTCGGGAAATGAAACTACCTTGAGTCAAACCAACTGTGTGTAAACACTCTTTGTTGCTACACACCAAACCAAATCCATATAGAAGACAGGGATTTTCAAACACCTCACTCTGTCACAGTGTGTGGATTGTGGTGGCGATAAATGGATCGAGGCAACCAATTCACAGTAGAATAACCTTTTCAGGCGCGCGCTCTAACCTCATTGCCGGCCACATCTCAGCCTCTTATGTTTGGCCTTTTTATACAAATTGCATTACAGTCCATTGGCCCTTTTGGAGCAATCTCCAATTTAATACTTTGCATTGGAATGAAATAGAAACAGACACTTCTACTTAGGCATAGCTGCATCATCAGCAGTAAGGTCATTGCAGTTCTTGTGTTGTTAAATAACCCTACAATAGCACTCTGAAAGACAGTGGTGAACAGAAAAGCTCCCGGTTCAGCCACTGTTTCCAGGTTGCATTTGAAATGAACACTTTTTTATTTAGCTTTATTTTAAGGATACTCAACAGTAACATATTGTGTTGTGTATCAAAGATGTGAGGATTCCTTTTGCTTTCTGGCACATACTGAAGATACATCTCCACATCTGGCATCGTCTGCTGTTTTCGTGTTCATAATTTTAAATTGGCACAGGATGAGCACAGTTGGTCAGTTCTATTTCCGTCCGATGCAGTCAGTCTGCCTGTTTATCTGTGCGTCGAGAACAACTTAGTTCCCAGAAAGCGAAAGAAGCTGCAGCTATGTTCCTTATTACATATTCCCCCTGAAGAACTCCACACTATGTTCACTGAAAACTCTGGCTCCCGAGACAGCTCGGCTGACTCTCACTCTCTAACAAACAACACGATTCCTGGATTTCTAAACCTGAGCAGAATAGCAAGAAGGGATGAGATACACATGGTAGAATATGCTAGTATAGTAGTTACCATTTAATTCGACAGATTTGACAGAGCGCCCTGCAACTATTGATCAAGATTCGAAGGTTTAAAAAAATGATCTGGTAATTTGGCATTTGCAAACAAATCAAGCAGAAACGCATCCGATCGTAAGAAGTAGTTACAGCCTCACCTTCATGAGCAGATTGGCTCATCCTGCCAAAATAGGATATTTTCTTAAATTATACCTACAAAGCCTCAGAGCAAAAAATTATTTCCCCACACGTCTCTGTTTGACTCGCATTTAAATCTATCCTGTCTAAATGTAATACAATATGTATTATCAATTTGCTTCTGAGGAATGGTGGTTCGAACGTTCAGGTCCAACAGCACCACCCTCTGACCATCCAGAGCCACTGCACGTGGTCTCCAGTCTCCATGGATGACTCATAAACCACATTATGCATCCAGAATAGGTGTCATCTTAGCAAAATGGGGAGGGAAAGTAACAGTAGTTTATTATTTTATTATTTACTAATAATTGAAAGTTTTGAGTGCAGAGGCTTTGGCTTGTCCTTCAACCAGATCCAAACTCATAGCAAAATAGGACAGACAGTATTATTCAAATGTTCTGGGATGTTGGAGGTGTTTCTTTTGAGTGTCTACTGAGGAGGTTTGGCAGTGTAAGATAATGGTGTAGTCACTAGACAGTATGAGGTGATTATTGTGCTTCCAGGTGCTAGAAGACACAAAAACACACACCAAGCAGGCCATTTCACTGGTTTGTTTTCCTGTCTTGACACTGCCACTGAATTGTTGAGCAAATCTGACACATGTCCACTCCCCGACCAGCCAGTAGCCCTAACACACTCCTCAAACTTGTCTCCTGAGAGTCCGCTTGAGGCCTGGGACAGGCTAAAAAAAAATCCCACAGCCACATCTTGTCATCAGAGTTCCTCTGTGATCTCCTCCCATACACCAGAGATAAGGATGTACACACAGACACTCAGACACATATCTGCACACTCCTGTCTGTCACTGCTCACCACTGGGGTTGCCACAGACATGCATTGACATCACAATTAAGCCAAGAACGCCCTGGCACTGCATGGTCATCCATCACATGCACCTCAATCCCCAAACACATACACACATACACCAACAGAGAGAGGGAGAGCGAGAGAGCAGTGGCAGCAGCATCTTCCTGCATGCTAAGAGGGATGTATGCATGTCATGCTGGCAGCTCCGCAAAGCATCTTGATTGGGGTGTGAAAATAAATTGTCCGCCTCAATTGGGCAGCAGCCTACATTACTCTGCACCTCTTAAGTGGATTTTCCTCCAAGATAAAAGAACAATATGCTTCTTTCTTCTCCATCTCTGGCTTTTTTTCCCCTTCTGTTTTGAAAAAAAAGACTAATATTATCAGTATCATGCACTTTTCCTTCTAATACCCCCCTAGCGAGTACTCAGTCATGACACAGAGGTGTAGATAATTTCCTGAGTGTCAAGGAAGATGCACTCTTAGGGGCCCCTGGCACTCAGCAGGCGGGCGAGCATGTGATTCTGATCTCATCAACCGAGCACGTCCACCTCCATTAGTCTCTGGCATTGTGCTCAAAATTGCTCCGACTTGTCGGGTGATTACCTCAAATGAACAATTAGGCGGCTAGCTGTCACAATAACTTGCTCCCCGTCTGTGAATTGGCTCGCCGCTTTTAACGGCTGCTGCTGCCATCAAGGTGCTCCACATAAATGATCCATTCTGGAGGGGAAATGTCAGCTCATAGCCCTCATAATGAATAGGTGTGCAACATCTACTCACATGCAGTGTAATGGAATGATGAAGGAGATAATTCTGCTACTGGACAACAAATATGTTTGCAGAGGAAGTTTCTGGATTGAGCCATGAGGAGATGGTGAACCCATTTTTTGAGTTTGGATGGAAGTCAGTTTATTGTATGTGTCACAATGGCATGTTACTGTGTGGGTGATCTACAGTATCGACTTTTAAGAAAGTTGACTCACTTTCAGGTTTGGGCTCTCTTTAGTCTGTACAGCCATTTTCACATACATAGTGTTGTGCTTTAAATGGTGGGAGTTCCCCTTCAACAATCTGACTTCATTTTGTAGACTAAATGAGGGGGTTAAGATGCAAGAAAAAGGTGAAATGTAGATTAACAAGAATAACTTCCTAGGTGCTGTTAAATATCATGACACCAAATATAACATATACATATAATATAATAATAACTGTAAGCAGTTCAACAAAGTGCAGCCGCGCTGCACTAATGCTAATATTTGACAGACTTTGCAGCTTTTCTTGGTCTTGGATGGTCTGAGTGATGTAAAGGATAGACTTAAGCAAATCTATAGAGAGCCACAGGCACTGATGACCTCTTCCTTAAGTTGTTGTTTGTACTTTTCTCTCTTCTTCATAAGCACCACAATTCTATATTCATCACTGGGTTTCCCCAGTCCTCCAGCCCAGAAATATGAGCTAATCTGGTCTGCTCCGATCGGTCTCAGCCACGGTGATCAAGTCATAGAAGCAGCAGTCATTGGTTCCGGACGCATCTCCATGAAGCGTAGACATCCCCTTGAGTGTAATTGAATGTTTGTGAGTGTGGTTTATGCTAGTGTGTGTCTGTCTACCTCTCAGGCAAGTTGAGGAGTGCCCCCCGCAAGGAAATCCTGCATCGGTGCCGAGCAGATTAGCAATCTGAGCGTAGCCAATGTCAGAAAGCACAGAGCGGAGTAATGTGGCCTAACAGCGAGACAAGCCAGGGACTCTTTAATGGTAATGAATACACAATGTGAGCCCAAGGCAGGATGAGAGGGAGGGCGGTGGGGGGAGTCGTGACCAGACTGGTGAGGAGGGAGAGGTAACCACAGTGTTTGGGAAAGGAGAGGAAGGTGTAATGTTTACTGTGTGTGTGTTCACACCTTACACAGTGAATCCTCTATTGTTCAACCCCAATACTGATTTATTTTTATTTTTGTTGGTGTATGTACTGTGATGTAACGCAACAAGAAGAAAAGGCTGCAAAAATCTTATTTTTTTAAATTATTTTTTGTGGCTTTACCCTTTATTAAAATGACACTGGATAGACATGAAAGGAGGAAAGATGTGACACGCAGCAAAGGGCTGCATGTCGGATTCAAACCCGGGCCGCTGCAGGACTCAGCCAACATGGGCTACCGGTCTTACTGGGCGAGCTAGAGGCCGCCCCCAAGGCTGCAAAGTTATGATAAAGTGCAAAATTATATGAAAACTTGAGTTTCAAAGTGTATTCTTGGACTTGGGTCTCACCTCATGATCTAGTTAGAAACTGTTCTGGGCCTTTTGATCATATAAAATGATCTTCATGTGACAAATACCTCTGCAATTAAATGTAGAGGTTTAAATTCCCATTTTTTCTGAGTGGTGTAAGGACACTTTAATGGCAGAAATATTCTACTGAACTGCTAAGAAATTGACCTTGAGGTGACAAAATGTACATTTATTTATAGGCCCTCGACAGAGTTTTTACTTTGAAGGACACAAATACTTTATATTATACAAATATTTTAGCCCTTTTACTCAAAATCACACACTTCCCATTACTATTGAATATTTCCATTTCCCATTACTATTGAACAAGACAAGATATTTCAATATTTCAAACGTGGATTTCTGATTTCCATGCGTTGCAGGCAGACACTGGTTTGCATTCATGTCTCAAAAATCAATTTCCAAAGTCTAGAAACTTACTTGAGAGAGATACTGACTCATCGTATTTAAAATGACTTCTGCTCATAAGTTAACATGTGGTGACACTGCTGCTGCAAGTACAGACTGATTTGAAAAGAAGACCATGCTGTCCCTTTGATATAATAAATAGCAGGCGTGTATTTTAAGCAAGTTTCAGATCTCTACAAGTTGATTTTCATACAATATACAAATCGTAAAGAAATCTGATGGGGAAGTACTGAAAACAAAATGACGTTTCAAACCCAGTGATTTGCTTTGGAAAAAGTTCAACAGTAATATGAAGTACTTGAGACTGTGTATATTGTAATGTTTATTTGAATAGCTAAACAATTCAAGTAGTAGTGAACAGAGGGAAGACGTGAGCGAGGTTTAGATGTGGAGAGAGAGTGGTAGCCGGTCTCTCTAAAGCTGACTTTTACGGACTTTCTCAGTCTTTATCTTCCTCTCTTTTCACTTATCTTCAGGCCAGTTTGGGGTCTACACCATTTCTTGTTGGCGTTTCTATTAGTAAGCCTGATTGTGGCTTTCAGAGCAAGGTTGGTGGCCATGTAGAGAAGTCACAGAAACAGTGAAGGAAAACAGGAAGTAGGCCTACTGTAAAGAAATTGTATGTCTGAAAAAAAGACTTACATACGTATGTATAATGGACAGGTTGTCTTGCAATTTTTTTTTCTAGTTCTTTGTATTGGTATTTAACAGAAAAGTACATAACAAAAACCGATCCACCAAAACCCACAGCCATCCCTCCCTACCATCCTCCTGTGGTTACAAAAAAGGGAAAAATATTTTGAAACCACAAACAAATTGTGAAATATTATACAGTGCACTTTATGCAAAAAGAGCTACACCTAAAGTCATAATCCTATCACAGAAAGAGTATACTGTACTAAACCAGAGGTGTAACCTATTTTCTAAGATTGCTGATCCCACTCTTTTATATCCTTCGAGTTATCAAAATAACATAAAAAAGGTCGCCATACCTCACAAAACTTGGACTTACTTGCCTGCAGAGTGTATTTTATTTTGACTCATTTTAATTGAAACAATACTTTTCTCAGCCATCTAGCGTGGCAAGGAGGTCTAAACCCCTCCCAGTTTTAAAGAAGTATTTTTTTAGATACATTTTTTATTGGTAATAAAAAGGTAAACTTTCAATAATAGTACAGGTTAAGAATTTTAAAAACACCACAAAACCATATACCTCACAAATACAGAAGAAACATCCCCACCCTCCCCCATCCCATGGCGACCCCCCTTACCAACCCTTTTCCCTGATCTCTCGACCTCCCCAAGAAATAAAAAGGAAACAATACAATCACACAGATATAATACCTGACATAATAAAAATTAGTGAAATACATTTTTCCGACTAGCTCCATGTACCCGAGCCACAGATCTCTCCATGATAACTATGTCTAGAAAGGTGTTGGCCCACTGCTGCCACAACAATGTGTGAGGCGGTTGCCATCGCCAAGCCAACATTTTCCTTGCTGCAGTGAGACCAGTCCATCTGCTATAGAGACAATTTTAAGGCAGAGTCATCATTAAATAAAAGCAAGGTCGGTGACAGTGAAATATTATATCCAAGCAGATTACTAAAAGTGAGACATATACTGTATGTCTCCAAAAGGCAAACACATTGGGACACTTCCAAAACATATGTAAGTAATGACCCTGAAACATCAAGTTTACATAGGTCACAATTAGGAGATCTATGGGATTATTTCCATAGCACGACGTTTTCATGGAGTTAAATACATTCAGGTGGTGTCTTGTAATCTGTGTATAACAAGTCTATGGAAACCCACTTCCACAAGGAGAAGATACATTTAAAAAAAAACTAATGAAAACTTAGGAATGATAAAAATCTTAATATTCATGGTAAGTCACAACTAAGAGACACCAAAAAAGTGGAAAATTACTTACGTACTTTTACTATCTCATAATTTCAAGCAGCTCTATGGACGGCAAAGTTAGTCTGGTAGTCTGTCTCTTTGATGAATGTTAATTAACATTAGATTAACATTAACATTCTAATGTTAGCATGCTAACATTAGCATTTAGCTCACACTCACTAGAAAGGCAGTAGACTCTTGGTCTCATTAGTATCCCTTAGTATCTCATGATTTGAACGAACCATGGAATTTTAAAAGCCTTTTTTAAAAGCCTTTTTATGACCGTCAACATAGCCACCATCTAACGCTAGCTACTCCGCTGCGCTGTGGCGTAATGTCTGGCAATGCGTGACTAGCGTCTAGCTAACATTGATATTGTGGGACGCTGCGTTCTCAACCTGGCAACCCTTTGAACTTTGAGTCTGGGGAGGAGGGGCCCGGGGAGACGACCCTCTCCAGTATTTTGAATTTGGGCTGCAGTAACTATTCAAAACGCTACATTCCACCTGAACTGTATTATATTGACTGTTATGTAATGGCTTTTCTCATCTAGATCATATTACACTTGTTTCACCTCTTTTCCTTTTTATCACTCATTCAATCCCTCCCCATCATTTAAATGATTGTAAAAGCTGGTTTCTGATAAGATAGTGAATACAGAAGGGATATCATGTGGAAAAAGGTAGACTCTAGATAGAATCAAAACATACAGATCTCTTGAAGTCTCTCTTAGCCATAGGAAATCCATTATTTGGATGATTACCTTCCGACAGGAACCAAGCTGCGAGCGTAACCAATGGCACTCAAAACGGACTTGCATTAAAATGCAGCTCAAAGTCCACACACTCTATTGGATCCTATCAGAAGGTGAAATCTCTCAGCCAAGATCGGTTTCAACACACATCCCCAGAGTACTTTGTACAATAGATTAAAGTACTGTGGGGGGCATTAACAGATATTCTCTTTTGTCAACAGAATGGTGAGAGAGTGGAGAGTCCATGCTGACTCTGTTTAAGTCTGCTCACTGATGCTTTAGTCTCACTGTTAAAATCGTAAAAACTCACTATAGAGCGCACTATATGGAACTCTTTTTGTTTCAGAATTGTAATCTGTACTCATATTCAATATTTAAGATATTAAACAATGTTGCTCGGTCATGCCTGGTATTAATTGTCTTAGATCTGCCCATTTAATGCAAAGATGTAAAATGAAAATATGGTGGGGTTATAAAGTTGCTTTTAAAGCTTTAGTGGGTAACTTTTTGATATCAATGAACGTCCGTTACATTCAAGACAGCACCAAATGAGTTGCTACTAAACAAATTTAGACAGTCAGCTCCATATAACTCTCTCTGTAATTCTCAGTGTGGCTATGTTCTGGGGATTGTGGCGTCCGGTGACTTTCCAGCGCAGAAACTTGCATGAAGCTAATCACCTCTTCTGATGAGTTTATTTTTAATCCTCTGTGTCCTCCTTGGCTACTAGCAACTGTGTGAAGGAAGTGGGGGCCGGTGCACGGTAAGCCTTGTATCATGTGCACACGACAGTTTTGTTGTCGTTACATAGAATTACACATGGGGGCGGCAGAAACTGCACAGTATAGCTTTAAAGCACTTATTAAACATAATATAAAATGCCAAGAAAAACTTATTATATAATATAGTCACAATCGAACCGGTTTGCGGGTTCAAACTCTTTTGAGGCTAACAGAAGGATTCAAATGGACTATTTATATATAATGGTTTTTTTTTGTGATCAAATGTTTTTAATTTTTTTTTTTACATATTAAAAAAATAAACAGTGCCAAACAATTACAAACAATACACTGAGACAAGAACGCGTCCCAGGGCCTATGTATATCTAAATGTTCTTAGTCAAATTGACTACCCAAAGTGCTTTTACATATTGTATAGGCACTATACACACGCTCTACTCAACCTCTCGATTGGCAGACAACTGCTCTACACCCTGAGATAGAAGGCTGGCAAATCGCCATAAGTCAAAGTGGAAAAAGTCTCTTCAGCTGGTTTAATTCTGTATTGAAAAAGGGATGAGATCAAGTACACACTTCTTCAACAATACAATTGATTCAGTAATATAATAAGTCCCGCAGAATTGCGCAAGAAGAACTTGAGTTATGGGCAATATCCTGCTAAGCCCTGCCCTTTGCGAAGTTGTTTGATTGATGGCGGCCATGGCATTTCACCAATCTTGCTTATTTACAGGAAAAATATGTATCTCAGTCCCGCAAGGCCGTACATCAATTTTGGTGTCGATAGAATGTTTTTCACATTACGTAACTAGCAAAACACCATCATGGCAGATGTGTGTGGTCCAAGAGGCTTTTTGTAGAGCAACCAATCAATGTGACACTTTAAATCCTGGTTAATACTCCCTCCCAGAACATGTGTACCAATTTTGGTGAAATTCCGTCCACTTCAGGGTTTGAACCTTAATTTTTATTATTTTTTTACATTCTGAAATCCTACACACATTTGGTTACCTAATCTTTATTGCTCAATATTACAACTGCTAATCACTTTTAGTGAGAGTTGCGCCCCCCTACACAAATCTGAATTGTCAAAATGCCAAGTACATCTTGCAGACAGTTATTAATTATTATTAATTATTATTATCATCATTTAAAGTATATGGAATGGACATAGTTTCTTTACATTTGTTTTTCATCTTGCCTTTTTCTTTCTTTGTCATTTTTACCTTTTATCTATGTACATGCCCCATTACCCAGCATCACTGCTGGCTCCTTCTCCTGCATTTTAAAGCTGCATTTTACTGCCAGCAAGCTCAGTCAGGCTTGTGATCCACAGAAAATGATGAGGCAAAAGCTTAAAACCGGCCAAAAAATATATGGCTCTGAAAATGGATGTCCTATATTTGAGCCACTTGAAGAGGGTGCTTGATTTAACCATCCAGAAACTTTCACTACCTTGAAGTTATTCATCCTCCAAACCTTTAAAAGCTTATGTCAAGATCTTTTTTCACAATTCATGTAAGTAAAATTCCTTTTGCTGTACTATTGTGTAATCCATCAACCTTCCTTTGAGCACCATTGACTTTTTCTGAACCATTTCCAATATTTTTTTCACGCTGTCTAAATTTAGAGATATTGCTTGTGAGCATGACTAATAATGTCTTTTACTTAACTGGGAGAAGGAGATAAGTAGAATAGCATCTGAAATCAATAGAGGAGGACAAAGGAGGACCCTGGGGCTTCCACCTTCACTATTCAGACTATATGCTCTCAGCATTCTGAGGAAAGGGGGTAGGAAAGACCTTTAGGCTACGCCACCTTAAAGAAAGAACGTAATAGTGCAATCACTGTGCATAACACAACCTCATTTTGATGGTTCACCAATCTTGGTAACATTTCATCAAAACCAACTGTAGAATGTTTTCGCCTGGAGCCATCCTTTTTTATGTTTATTGGATATTTATAATTAAATCTGAACATTATTTGGACTTAAAGTGTTGCTTTTCTAATAGGAAAGAGTGAATGTCCTGCACATCCCCAAGGGAACACAGGTGGGACCTTTGAAGCTGACATTTCAGTTTCAAATAATATATGCACCCCATCATTTGAGGACTTTGTAACTGTGCCGTCTTGGAGATGCTAGGGAATTATGGAAATGCAACCTCAGCAAGGAATTGACTGCCCTCAGCTAGGAAATTACACTGCAACAAAATAATTAAAAGCCATGTCTAATTTAAATACATGCCTCTGCACTCTCAAATACCCCTCAGACCCCTCGGTGCGAGTCTGGAATATGCCGCCTCCACAGGTTTTGAAGTAAAATCACCCTGCAGGCGTCTGCGCCCAAGCAACAATGATTGGACCTTCCTTTGAAAAGTGTAATAGAGAAGAAAATAAGATGTAACTCTTCCTGCAGGATCAAAACGGTGCCTTGGTCTCTGTGTCTGTTTTGTGTGTGTGTGTGTGTGTGTGTGTGTGTGTGTGTGTGTGGCAAAGAACAGTGTGGATCCATGCAGAGACATGGAGCAATAAAGTGAAATAGAGATGAGTGCTGCAGAGAAAAATAAGCAGTGAAGATAGGGAAAAAAGGAGAGGAAAATTGTGTGTGTATATATATATATATATATATATATATATATATATATTATATATATATATATACTCTGTATATACTGTATATGGCTGAGGTAACAGCCCTATTATAAGGCAGTGAAGCGGCTATGCCACTATCCCAGGCCTTGCTGACAAAACTTTAATGTATAGAGCCTTGTGCTCTCTGTGCTGGGATTCAATTAGGATGCCTAACAGTAGGGCCTGCCTGGAATGGGATGGAGGAGTTACAGCCCTGTCATATGGGCCCAGTGGGGCGGCAAGCCTCCACTCTGTCTGTCTAATACCGGTGTCACAGCCGCAGGGAGTAGCCCACTGCCTTGGGCTCTGACTGACTGAATTACCTCACTTTGTTTTGTTTTGTCACCTCTTTACAGCTGCACTAGGTAAGACTTTTATTTAAAAACAGCATTTTGTCAGCCATGTGTGCATAAAAAGTAGTTACACTTGATAGCCTACAGGAAGAGAGACTTGAGAGCCAAACAATTTTAAATGTTTCCAAAGTGTGAGATTGCTTTTTGAATTCTTAATAGAATGGAGTCTTTAAAATTCAGTTAGTAACATAGAGAAATTAAAATATCAGGACCGCACAATGTAACCTGGGGGCTTATTCTGTAGTGTTCATTTAAAAAAAAAAAAAGTATAAAGGGGAGGGAGTAGGAATGGGAAAGTATGCAAAAACTAGATACCAAATGCCTTAATAAGGCAGACTGAGTGTTTTCCTTAAACAGCTCAGAACTGTAGCAAATATTACTCAGACAGGAGGATATAGTGCATTTGTTGGGGGGACTATTTCCACCTGTGAAGTAATACTAGTGCACTTGTGAGTATTTACATAAGCAGGATGGTGTGGGATCGACTCAAGAGTGGCAATGTCCATGGTAATGAAGGAGCATGTAAGCCAGTGTAACAGCGCTCCTTCAATCCTTGGTTTGTATCCATTGTGGATGCATTTCCCGATTGTCTCGTAACCCTGGTTTTCTGATTTTCTGGGTGACTAAAACCCCCCAAACCATACCCCTAAAATACATGTTGGGAATACAACAGCTCCAAAAAGAGTGGATAAGAAGATGAGCAGCATGAAAGGAAATACAGTACCAGTGGATTCATTTAATTCAATTCAGATAAACACTCACACAGAATGTCTACAAATGCCTACAATTTGCCATAATTCACATGGATCCCACTTTAAACTACTATTTGCCATTTTCTGAATTGTCCTTCTTTGTGCCCACTCCAAACATCACGCTGGTGTCCTTTAACCTTCCACTGATTGGTGCAGCTGCTGAACACAATACATTTATTTCAGCCTTCCTCCTTCCCATGTGAGGCCGTGTCTGCAAGCCTGACCAAACAACTTTCTCAACATGAAAGCCAGATCAGAGTGTAATCAGGGACAGAAGCTCAGAAGCACACACCCGCTTCAAAACACTCAAGGTGAGCACAAAAACGTAACCGGGTACAGCTATTCCTCCACCTGTCGCTGAGGCCTCAGTGGGACAGTGGCCCCACCAGCGGTGACTCAGCGGGGAATAATCAGTGTAGAATCGCGGCCGGCTGTGGCCGAGCAAGGTGACAGGGATTTTGGGGAGGAGGGGTTCTCCCGCCATCAGCAGACCCAGCGTGAGATGTGATAATCACCGAGCCAGCACGGGTCCCAAACCAGGCCGCTATCCAGCCATTATTGAGTGCAATCACGAAGAGGGAGGCCCATCAGAAAGAGAGAAACAAAAAGACACAGCAGTCTGACAGAAACGCTATTGGGATGACAGAAAGAAAAAAAGTAAAGTTACTGAATGAGCTGAAAGCTCCTGGTACTTAAAATCAGGCCTCTGCTTGGAAAATATTAGACTCTGATTTTCATAAAGGAAAATTCAAAGTTATTTTATAATCAAATCTGTAGGAGTGAACCAGAAAAAAAATTTTTTTTCCAATATATGAAACCCCAAAGAGTTAAATATTAGATAAACTGGCAAAATATTAAACACGTTGGCCCTCCGTGGTCTATACAGCACATACTGTCATTATCATTCAAATACTTATCTTACAAACCCACTTTTTATAGTCAATTTATCTGATTTTGGCTCATTTTCTTATTTTGCCCAAACCAAACAAATGTTTATTTTCCTCTAGAGATTTGCATTGGGATCCCTAACACAAGAGTGTTTTTTTTTCTCATAATGTACCTAATTGCATTGCTCTTCATAGATGATTGCACACAATGAGAGCGGTTTTGTATGATAACTGCCAAACGTACAATTACAAGTCCCATTAACATCCTTTTGAACAGAACATCGATGCACAAAAGAGATGGACTGAATACATGAGACTAAATTACAGACAGTTGATACCTCTGCTCATTGATTGTCACTCCAACACAATGAAGTCTTTAGCAGTTTTACAGAAGAGTTGAAGGTATGGTGTTTTTGTATCTCCAGATGACCAGGCAGGAAAGTGTAGGGGTACTTTAATTCAACAGAAGATGACAGCCATTGTCAACATGCTTTGTATCGAGTTTAATCCCTGAAAGAGAAAGTAATTTAGAGCCTCTGCATGCTCTGGTAGATGTTGTTATTCACTGTATGTGTGTGGGTGGTGGTGGGCAGTGTGTGTGCATGTGTGTGTGTGTGTGTGTCTGTGTCTGTCCATCAGTGGCTGCATTTTACTTCTCTATTTCGTCATTGTATAAGTTAATATGAGATATCCAGCCCTGTCTACTAAAAAATGACGTTATCATACACACGCTCAAAATGCATAGGGAAAAGTCAGAACTTTGGCTTAGGAGACTGCTGTTCATGTCCCGTGTCAAACCAAAAGTCAATGTTGACAAGGAACAACACATACTTAAGTCACTTACATAACATAGTTTAAAAAAGGTAGACAAAGCAGGTCAAGAATCAACATCCACATACTTAAGGACACTTAGACTATGCTTTTGAGCTTACAGTCAATTCAGTTATAGCATTAGCATTCCTTTGTTATGCCTCAGTTTTCTTCATTATATCATGACGCTGTTGTAGGTGCAAGAATTGTGACATTTTATCTCAGGTGCATTAAATCACTTTATCATTAAAGAATTACTACCTGAAAGCGTCTCATTGTCTTTTGGGCAAGTGCATGTTCCACGTATTCATATCCTCCAGACTGTAATTGCTAGCTTTTTCTGCCTCTTTAGAAGATAACTTTTTTATTTTTACCCTTGGCTGTTTTTAGGGCAGTTTCTGTGGTGATGAAAAGTCTGTTTTTTATCCTTTCAACTGTTTCTGAATAACTTAAATGACATATCTAAACACCTGTAGCATACAGGGTGTTGACTTTGGGCGATTTTGCAGTGCTATGAGCTGAAATTTAATTGAGCCTCGGGTCTAAGAGCAGGCATAGAGAGGGGGGTTTTGTTGTGCTGGACTTTATTTTTGAGCTCAGTGAAGCATCTGTGGCTGTGAGCTGTACATGAAAGGAGTTTTTGAAAGAAGAAATGAAGTCTTTGAAAGTTGAAGTTTGAAAATGTCCTCAATTAAATAAGCAGTGATGATAGTGATAGACTTAGCCTGGGACACCACTCTCTGAAAGCAGATAAGAGCTTAAAAAAGATGTTTTGTGCATCCGTGTCTGTCAATCTGGGGGGGGGATATTTGTTATAGTGAACTCTTTGTCTGTGTGCATGTGTATGTAAGTTTGTTCCAGTTTGTTCCATACCACTGAAAGGAATCTTAAAAAATTCACATTATCTCTTCAACAACAACCTCAGGTTTTGTTCTTCCAAATAGGGTTTTTTAAGTTAACACTGAAATCGATTATTGTCCTGTCTTGACTCATTGATACGCCTGGATAAAATAATAATAATCACAATTAATAATAAGAATTTGTTCTAAAAAGACATTTTATGGAGGATTCAAAGACTACACAGCTCAAACTTTTAGTAATTATTTTATGGTGTATTGATCTCTTACATACATAGACCTTTTTCTTAAGTTGGTGAAGACATATTTCTGCAAGATTTTCCAAGTTTTAGGAGCTGATTTGATTCCTAAAACATCCCTCTGGAGCCTAAAAAGAAAAATGGAAGTGATTAGGAAGAAGAGAGATGAAGGACAACTGCTAAAAGCGAGTCCTTGAATAAGATCTATGAATTATGACAGCTTGGTCCTGCTCTGAATATAAGCAATTTGTTGGACAAAAAAACAAGTTAACTAAATTACACATGTCATGACTCCAGTTCATCCTCACACGTTATCCCAGAAACCTTTTTTACAAAGTCTTAAATTGACTACAACGACCTTTTAGGCATCATTTTAGTTGATCTTTTTCCACCTTAATACCATTTTGGATGAATCTCTGCCTTTGTTTCCATTGCTTTTGTGGTGATATATACTCATTCTGCCTCTCAGGGAAGTACATCCATGGACAGTGGCTCGGTCTGACAGCAGAGATAAGGCTCCTCGAGGTTGCTTTTGTATCAGTATGAATCACTTTCACCAGCACGTCACTGGCTGTGTTCTCACACAGTGGATGGGATATCCAACCGCTCCATCTGGACAAAGACATGAGTATAGGGACAGGGCTATGTTCAAGTGTGGGCTGCAATCCCCTTGGCAACTATCCTTTGCAAACCAAAATAATCGTTGACTGTATTCAGGAGCTTCAGAGGGAACTTAGGCTGATTTTGTCAGCTATGTTTCCTCCATTTTCACACTTCAAGCTAAGCTGGGATGTAGTGATGTGAGGGTGATATCAATCCTCAATTAACTCTCGACAAGAAAGCGTACAATATAAGCATGTTTTCCAAACTATTTTTCCTTTAATGTTATCTCTAACTATGATTTTTCTTTGCACAATTGCGAGCCTCTTCACAGAACACCGTGTTGAATGTGAGGCTCATTTGTTTTACTATTTTGCAAATAGTTTTCCTTGGTTAATCCATTGAGACGCTGTTCTAAGTAAGCTGAAACTTCACTTTCTGTCTGGACCTGTTTCTGCATTTAAAGTGGTCAGGTTGGAAAGTGCCTGCCCTTTTCCAAACTGTTTCCAGTGACGGCTTCTCAGATGGTTCTGTGTTAACAAACCACCTGGCGCCCAGGTTAATGTTGGCCACCCTCTGCCGCCAAACTTTAAAATCTTAACTCACAGTATAGGCTTGCTATGCCGCTAGAAGCTGAAGGAGGAGGACTGTCTTTATTTCACTACAGGGAGTGTGCTGTGTTCAGTGGATTTTTATGTGGCCTCAGTGGCTTTAAAGTTTATTTTCTGAAAATGAACTTGAATAAATTTGGAAATAACATGATTAACAATTGTTAAAACAACTGTTCTAATTAACACCAGAATCCTCTTCTTCTATCCACAGATTCTGGTTAAAAAACAAGCCTGGTGGCATATTACAAAAAGAGGGTCCTTGGCTTCCAGGCTCCAAGGCAGAAGCCTGGACTACTAGCGGGGGGTCCCTCTCTCTGCAGGGCAGGCGTTGGAGAGCTAAGGCAGAGAGTGCACTGCCAGTCTTATGATTCCCTCCACGTTCCTCTGATTCCTAGCCACTTGCTGATCAATAGCGGCCTTTGAGCAAAGCAGGGCCCCTAGTGTGGCTGCGTTCGGCAGGGCCAAGCTACGGTGGCCATTGGTGCAGCTAAACCATGACAGATTTATCCTGGCCTGCTTCTCCCATTAGTCAGCCACCACGGGTAAAAACACAGCCCTAAGGTCCCCTAATGGGAATTTAATGCACTTCAATGTACCTGCAGCCAAATAGAAAGAAAACGACAGCTGTTTTTCCCTCCACCAATGACTCACAGTGAATATTAGATCTCCAGTCAGCGAGGCCGACATGTATCATAAGCAGAGAGTCTGTGTGTGCAGAAGTGGCTCCAAATTGGAATCGGGACATTGAATGCACTTGTGTGCCGCCGTTGGGTATAATGCTTAGTGAAGGGATTGTTTCTTTTACTGGGAAGGAAGCATGTGCTTTATGTGGAGTAGGAGGTGTGTGTGTGTGTGTGTGTGTGTGTGTGTGTGTGGTCCACCTAGTGGTGCTTAACAAAATTGCAGCAAAACGTCACTTTATTTGTCTAAATTGCAGCTTGAACTGCAAAGGTGTTGACCATTTCATCATTTTTAGTATATGGAATTTACAATTTAGTGTGGTCAACTATCAAGTGGCGATGGCCCAGCTTTCCTTTGTGTGTGTGTGTGTGTGCGTGTGTGTTACCTCCTTATCGGTTAATTTGTTATATGTTACCAGATCAGAGGAGAATAATTCCTAAAATGTGTTGGCTTAACTTTCCCCATATATTGAATGAATTTACAGAAAATGATGTTTTGAAGTAATATAAGCATAAAGAAATCCTAATTTTCCACTAAAGTAGATTCAATATGTTGATGGATAAATGCATTATCCCATACAACCCATTGTGTATCTACTGTGTAGCACTTCTTCTTTTTCCAAAATAAACAGTTTTTTTCTGCTTGGCTGAGGCCTTAATGAATCCAAATGACCCGCTCAATTTGACTTTCCAATCCAAACTTCCCTTGAAGAATCCTCGTTTTTAGTTTTATATTATAATTGTGTCTGTGTCCTGGTTCAAGCACAGAGGCAAATGTAAACACTGTTTGTAATGCTAACAACTTTCTTGGGTGGATCAGCCAAGAAAGTATTCCATTCACAGCTGTATTTCTGTCTATGAGAGACACTAAATGCTCATTTGTGAGGTGCAGCTGGTTGTGGTTGGTTGGGATTTTGCAGAGCGGCATGTTTTAACAGGCCGGCAAAATTTGCATCTTATTTATCTAAGTCTTTCATTTTGTCTAAGATTGTTTTGTTTTTTGCATTTGTTCGGTTGCACTTTTAGTTTGCAGTTCATTTTTTCGTATAATGGTGCCTGCTTAATCAGCACTTCCTGTAACTATTTGCTATTAAATTCTCTGTCTGTGATTTCAGCCGTGCAGTCAGCCTTAACATCACTGGAAAGCACATAGGCCGTGCTCTCTTAATGCACTGTGCTGTGGCCCTTTTGTTCTGTTCATGCCAAATGACCAGGACACTGACTCTCCAGCTATAAATAAGGCAAAGTGCCAAGCCTGGCTAGCTGGTGGTCATAACCTTGTGAACTCTCCCTTGGACACACAGATGCATGCGCACACAAACTCTTGAGTGCAGGACGAGTATAAAACACGACAGTATTGGCAGGTCCCGGGATGGCTGGGCCTTTTTCTGCCCCTCTGAGGTGTTGGGATTCATAATGACCCTGTACTCTTCTGTCCAATATTGAGCACTTTTGACACATAAAACCGTTGTGGCGTGATGAGAAATAACCACTGTCAGCTCACATCTGTGCTTGAATTTTTTTAAGCATGCATGGAGGAGAAGGGAGTGGGGATTGAGGGAGAGATGGGCCAGAGAGGATGGGAGGCACGGAGCAGAGGAGGAGGCAAAAGGCAGTCTGCATGGCAGCGCGGCATGATTCATACGCCTGCAACAGGCTTTTTCAAAAAACACACTTATGTTACTCTGGCTTAGTCACTACTCTGCTGACTAATACCAAAATAGTGATTCAAGCTACAGTTCAGTGTGCCCAGCTCTGGCCTTTCCTGTTCTTGACATTGGTGTCCGGTAAATCCTGGAGAAACTTGGAGAGATGAAAGATCAGTAGGTGCATAGATGGATGGAAGTTTGACAGATGAATGCCTTGATGGACAGACGGATAGGTGGTAAGGGAATACATTGATGGATGTTAAATGATGGATGGATATGATGCAAAGGAGGATAAATGGATGGATGGATTTATGTTAGATGGATGAAAGGAGGGATAAATTCACGGATGGATGCGTATATGGACATATATATATATATAGACAGATTACACAAAGCAAAATATATTTGAATCCATTACAAATAGTTCATTAATACCTTCTTTAGCACATTTACTTTCTCTAACAGAGGTGTGTGTGTCACTGTGGCTGAACAGACAAACAAGTGACATCTTCAGAAAATGACAGACAATTAACTTTAATAACAAGTGAACACACTGTTTATAAGTGTGTGTTGACAGGTAATCTTTTGGCAGAGGCAGTGCAACAATGACTTAGCAGCTCCAAAGATGTAAACGAAATTAATTTGGTGAAATACAAAGTCAAAAATGAAAGCCACATTGTTATTCCCAGTGTGGCTGTTAAGCCTACAAAAGTGTTTGACTCACAACTTATGGCAAACACAAACAGCCTTTGATTTTAAGTTCACTGTGATGTTTTCAAGCGGTGGGCTAATGTGATTTTGAATGATGAGACATGCTCAGCGTGTCTTCTAACTCACAGAGGGGTTTCAGGTAGTTGTGTCTGTTAACGGACTGTTAGCCTAAGTGTCTGATCGGGCCTCCCTGCGGTGAGGCAAGAACTTCAGCTCCGTGGGGGAGGACACGGGAGGAAGGTGGAGGCGATTTAAATCGTGTGCCGCCTCTCAATCATGTCATCAGTCTTTTAAAATGAGGGAAGATTGTTAGTGTGTGTCTGCCCAAGTCAGCCCAACTAGAGTACCTACATGGCTGAAATGTACAAGTGCATGTAACAACTGTGTGTGTGATTGAAGGTAAAAGTTTGGATATCTGCAAGAATTTGTTTCATGACAGATAAAAAAAAAAAAAAAGAAATTTTATTTTGAAAATGAGAAAAAATAACTTACTTAAAATTGACACAATCCCAACCAAGAATGATGTAAAACTACTCCTGGTTTAACACACCTTTTTTATTTGGCAGATGCTTCGTTGTCATTCAATCATCTCTTCTTACCTCAGAAGCTCAGCTATTCGCTGCCGGATTTCAAGACTGCTAGTTGCTGGGTATACCAGTCCCACTGCCTTTGCTATATATTGATTTTTGTGCTTGTCTCCATACTGACAAGTATTCTGATGTCTCTACTGGTTTGCATTGATGTGTTGATTAAGCAAGCTTTGATTAGCCTTGACAAGCTCTGTTGCTTATTACGTCATGAATTTGTAGAGAAATACATTTTTGTATGTGTATTCCTTTGATACTGCTTGCATCCTTTCCTTACCTGCACACAAAAACACACAAATCTGGAGTTTCTTTGTTATAATCTAGTGTTGCATTCACTACCAACTATTTCTTTTATCTTTCCAGCTTTAAACTCCAGCAGCACTGTAGAGCCACTTCAACCCCCTCCTTTACTCCTCTGTAACCTCCTCCCCCTCTACCACCCCTCCCTGCCTGACAAGTTACCCTCCACATCCCTGCTTGATTTCTTGATTTCATCTCTCTTTTTTTAACCTCCAGTAGCTTACTAGCTGTCTTTTCTGTGTGTGTTTTATAAGAAGTGGGAAGTCTCCGGACAGAACAGAATCTTAATTTCAACCCCTTCCCAAGTTGTCTTGTAAGAGCTTATATGTGCCTCTCTCCACGCTGGAGACCTTCATGGGTGCTGAGTGGGCAAAGTAAAGCATGGGTGGACCGGTGGCATGGTGGTTGTGGTGGGGTCTCATGCCTCTGCACAATCAGAGTTGTGCCCGTTTTTTAATGAGGTGCCTGTTTGTTAAGTCCACTCAGGGAGGCTGTGCCAGTGCTTAGCATTTGCTCTCTAATTAGGAAAGCTAAACAGTCCCTGTTGCTCAGGATCAACCATTAGGGGGGAGAGGAGGCACTCAGCGTGGCTGTGCCTGGGGTGCAGATTGCTGGGAGGATGAGAATAAGAAGGAAAAAGAAAAGAAACAATCAAATGTGGAGTTATTGTCATTGCAAACAATAAACTCAAATTTTTTTGGAAGATGGGAATCGATTTCCACGGTCAGAGCAATGATGAAGAAAACAATCACACAGTTTGCCAGTAGGTACGTGAGGGTAAACTCATCAAGCATGGCCAAGTCATTGCAAGGAGTCCACCTAGTGGTGCTTAACAGAATTGCAGCAAAACATCACTTTATTTGTCTAAATTGCAGCTTGAACTGCAAAGGTGTTGACCATTTCATCATTTTTAGTATAAGCAATTTACAATTTAGTGTGGTCAACTATCAAGTGTGTGTGAGAGGAAAACATGTTTCCCAAACCCAAGTGCAGCACAGGGGAGAGCCATGATGAGGGTGTTGACAGTGACAACAACGCCATCCTGCCACAGCTACTTTAATCCACAAAACAAATGCCTCCCTGATTACCCCATTCCCTGTCACGCAGACTGCTGTTAAAGTGCAAGAACAGACGAGCGCTTTTTAGATTAACACCCTGATCAAATTTTCATAACTCAATTACAGGGTGATGGAGAGATAGGGAGAAAGGGGAGGAAAAGCATTTATTTCTGATTCTTGATTAGGAAAGCCACACACCTGAGAAAGACCTTACAGCTAAGGGGGAGAAAGAGATGTAAAAGTGTGTGTGTGTGTTGCTTTGTCTGCATCCGATTCACTGTGAGTAAAGCTGTCTTTGATGATAGTGTTAATGCAAACTCTGACTTTTCAAATTGTCATACCAACTAAGTTTTAGGTATTAAAATTGCCTACAATTGCCGCCGTAGTGATCATTTTCAATATTTACAAATCCGGTCTTTTCGATACAAACTTTCAATTGAAGAAAGATTATTTTTCTCAAATCAACACATTGCCATGTATGTGGATGTATTATAGAACAGGTGTATAGCAGATATAACGCAATATAATGAATAAACCAGTATTTTCAATATACCACTAATTAAGCTCGGAAATGGTTTGGAGAAGAAGAAAAAAGTTCTTAGCCCAACTGGACATTTTCTGGAGCTTTCAACCATACCTCATGGCCTTCATCCCCGCTTGTCTTGTGACGACAACCATCTCCATGACAACTGAGCAAACTCCTTCTGCTGTTGAAAGACATGAGATGAAGCTGTAAGATCTGGAGCATGTACAGTAAGTGGACACATGAGTTAAGAATGTCTTGATTGCTTAATGCTTCTTTTACAAATATATAGTTCCCATATATGCACCATATATACCTGAATAGAAGAAGAAGAAGAAATATATGTGATTTTGCATTTTTTTTGACTGAGAGATGGGTTTTTTGAGCCAAAAAGTCCTAGAGTCTGTAAATGTTGTGCATGTCACAGCACATAAATGGTATGTGTGAAATACAATAATGACCCATGCTGGCAGTCTCATCCTTACAGTCTATGAACACTAAACACCTAAAGCATTGTACATGACCATTTAATGTGTTATTGTGTTTATTATGTGTGCTAATGTGCCTTTACAGTCCATAAGCTTCTCCTTTCAATCTATAGAGCGTCTCAATGGGATCAGATCAAAAGAGATTAACAGTACAGGCACATTTCTCAGTGTGACACTCAGTGTTTGCTTGTGATGTACTGGATGAGCTGAGAAGGTTTTGTACCATTGGTGTGATTCATGTACACTGCTTATGTCTCTATCCCATGATAGTAATATTACAGTAAGGGTAGCACCCTCCCCTGTCCCGCCTGCTATGTGCTCCCTCATCTAGTTCTTGTAGACTACTTTCAGTCAACTAACTCTTCCTTGTTTCAGTCTTTTTCTTCTGCTGCTTCGGGTTGTATGTGTCTATATGTGTCTGTCACCTCTCTCTTGTCCGCCCCCCCTTCTCTCCCAGACAGTTGACTGGTATGGCAACACCAGGCTGCATGTATTTTTAGCATCGCCACAGATGGGGACATGGCAGAGACCAGAATGTTCTTTGTCTCAGCTGTCAGGCCGTTCCCTGGTACCAAAATGGATCCCGTCCACTTGGACTCTTTTTCTCTCCCCCTCCCCCCCCGCCTTTTCTCCAAATTCAGGGTTTTGATAGTGTCATTTTGGCATGGCGAAATAACTGTTGAGGGTCCAAATGGAAGGTGGTGAAAGGAAAAGCTCACAGTTGCTGTGTCAGCTCCTCTGTGGGAACTGTATCCACACCTATGATCAAGCAGAGGGGAAATTGTGTGCCATACCGCGACAGGAAAAAAAGATTTATTTCAAAAGCAAGCTCCCTGAAAGGACAGAGCACAGCAGATATCAGGACATATTACCCGACTATAAAAAGATAAATGTTTTAACCTACCACAGTTTGTAGCGGGAAGAATATCCAGTTTTGCTTGTGTCCAATGATTATATGTGATGAATTAACAGCTCGGTCCCATGCTTTAACCAACCCAGGCTTGTAGCGAAAAGCAGGGCTGTGCACCTTTATGTTTAAGAGACCCCTTTGTAAAACAACTCATCATGCACAGCTATGGAGCATCCATTTGAAACCAGGAAGCAGGCCTTTCTGACTCTGAAAGGTATATTTGCTTTTGTTTGTGCTTTATGTTTGCTGCAGAGGGAGTAGAAGAATATGCTGCAGGCTAGGACTGGGGGGGTCAAGTGATCGGCTTTGAGCATCACAGAATGGAGTCTGCTGAGACTCTCCTCTGGCACACACACACTTGCGGCAAACCGGCCACGTGAATCTTAAGGATCAACATGGAGGTGGTGGGAGGGGCAGAGAGGGAAGATGGTTTTAGGGGCAAAGAAGTCACACATGATCCAAAGTTTGGTTTGTCAGATTGCATTCACGTGATTAGAATTATACGGTGAGTATGACATTTTGTGTGCCTTTTGTTTGCTATATCTCCATTACCATGGCAACACTATTAAGAAGTGTTTCTATGGCTCTACTTCTAGTCTCTAGTGGATTTTAAAGCATGGCGTTAATGCAACAGATGAAATGACACCAACCAACAATGCATTAGTAGTCCGCCTCACAATGGCCGCAAGCCCATAGGTTTCTAAGCCTTATATTTTAATAAACAGCGCAGTTTCATTTTCTTTAAAAGGGGAATTCATTTCCCAAAACAGCTGGGCGCTGTAGTTTTTAACAAACGTCATGAAACAGGAGTAAATAGTACAATTGTTGGGAACTATGTTGAGCATTTGTTGGCAAAAAGAGAAAAAAACAATCAATATCTCCTCTAATTCATATTTCTATTCTCCATTAAGCTAATTTTCCCAGTGGCGCAGTGGGAGGGATTCAGTTCAATAATGTGTCTTTCAACAAGAAGCTCTAATCAAGCCCGAAGGTCTCCTTCTTAATGGTGTTGCATTCTGGGCCGCATTTCCATTCCTCGTCCCTCAAGGCAAGGTAAAACAGTCCCAAGGTATATGATCAAAGGCTCTATACTTTGTGAAGAATGACTAGCCTTCACCTGCCGCTTGGTCAATTGATATGGAAATGACGGGCGGCCAAGTTCTTCTAACTGAAGGGAAATAATGGAGCATACACACACACACACACACACACACACACACACACACACACACAAACAGAAAGGTAAACAAAAGAGTGACAGTGATGACTGTAGCAAATCTGATGCTTTGGTCAATCTACGTGTCAGCTTAATTTGCACTTCTCAAAGACAAGGTTATGCACATCATTAATATTGGAAACATAAAAGGACAACACATCCTGCATTTAAGCAACTCAATGTGTTTGTTGCATACATTCAGGATGAGTGTTCAAGGTTTGGAAAACTTGAAGTAATCAAAATAAAAAATTACACACAAAAAACAATTTAAAATAGGCTGGGAACTTAAACCTAAATAATTAATATTGTTTCTAAAGCTTTCATCCATTGAGTCATAAAGGATTGTTTAAAGTATAAAAATGTGTCAGTACGCTTGTGGGAACCTATTGAAGTCAGACTACATATTCAGTCTATAGCATAGTTTAATTAGGACTCTGGTTTGATGATTTTAACTAAGTCTGGAGCAGAACGCCAACTAAAACCAGAGAGAATTAGGAGGATGAAACATGGGAAGAAAAGGGAAGTGACTGAGGCATAGTATCAAAGAGAGAACAGTAATCACAGCCCTTCAGAGGACGTGTATAGAGGACAATATAGTCTTTCTCCACATTGTGCCGTTCATAGGGCTGAACATTCAAAGGGGGAGATTACAGGGCTGGTGCAGCTTCCATCTATGCAATAAGTGAGAATGTGGAACACCAGCACTGAGACTCAGCAGTGTGCAAATCTATACCAGCCCCGTGTTCTTTGTGACTACAGTAACTATCGCCACGATCTACATGGTTGGCACTGTGGCCTCACAGCAAGAAGGTTCTGGGTTCGAATCCTGGTCGTTCTGGGCCTTTTCAGTCAATAGCCTCAAAATCTAGATGCACCCTAGCGGCAGCATCGAGGGTCAGTATAGCAACTCTCCGTTGGCTTGTGAGCTGGAAAAACCAAATTCGTAATGTAACGAAACGTGATGGCAGAATTGTGATGGTTCTTGAAAACAAAGAAGATGGCTGCTGCTGGCAAACAGCGGCCTTATGAAATGGCGACTCTGGAAGACAGTCCAAGTAAACAGTGGGCTTTCGAAACAGCGACTGTCAAAAAAAGTCAAGCTTTTTTTAGAGAAAAGAACAAAGAATGGCACTGAAGTCATTCTTAAAAAAGAAACTCTGGAGTTGGGCACTTTAAATGGCTGGCCACTGCTCCCTTGAGCGATGGAATAAATGGTTGAATGGAATGGTTAAATGCAGAGAATGAATTTCACTATGTGTATGTGACAATAAAGTCTTTACCTTACCTTTACATGAATTACATGTTTTCATCAACTGTGTTCCGCCCTTGGAATTGTGAACTTAGGCTTGTCTGTTTGCTTGGAAGTCATGTCAATAGCCAATGCCCAAGTGCCACACTTCATGCACTATAGAACACAAATATACAAATGTACCAACAGCATACTTATGATTACAGGAAACAGGACAAATCCAGTTCTTCGCCTATGTCAGAAGCATTAATCAATATGCCTCCTGGCAAAGCAGTAAGTTAATAATGTCACCAGTTAGGAGGAGAGGGTAAAATATGTTCTGTTTCCCCGAGTCAGCCATGGTTAGCCTGTGTACAATGTGTAGCATAAATCCATGTTTGTATTTAGATGTGAGAATCTTTGAAGCTCTTTAGTTTGTCCAACATAAACCAGACCACAGGGACATTGCAGCATAGACATGTGTGCTCTAGCAGTTTATGCAAGTGCACCGCCACAGCAGCGGGGAAAAATAAAAGCTTGATTGATTGTGCAACCTTTGGAAACTTTCATGTTGATGGGCTAATGTCTGAGATTAGACACCTGTGTGATAAAGTCATTCATGGCTCCACGGGGAACATTGCGTACTAAAGTCAGCTATTGTTGCAGGTCGAGCTCTGTTTGCACACAAGAGAGGCATAGATTACCATTTGATTTCTGTTTCACTGTTTTGTCTGTGAGTTGTTAATGGGGTCATTTCAGCTCAACCTTTGATCAAAGCAATCTTTCACATTTCTGTCTGACTGATTTCATTCATTTATAAGATGGCGAAGTAATACTGTGTCCCATTAAGTGGGAACACAGTTGAAAAATAGAATTACTTGGAAATGAAAGATGGCCTTTGTGCTTTTCCTTTATGCTTTGCCTCCAAATAAATGTATATATTTATGGTCTCTGGCATGTTATGAAACATATAGTTTTAGATTCAAAATATGCAAATAAACTGAAAAAACATGATGCATTGTTAGTTAAAACCCTATTCTGTATGCATTGCTTTTGCAAGGGAATCTGGGACTCCTTACGATTTTTCCTTAAAATGTTAGCTAAAGGATTGATATTGAAAAAGAATAAACCTCTGATTTGGAGATTTGAAGAAATGTAAATTCATTCTTGGAAATAGTTGTTACAAATAAACAAATGGCTTTTCCAGGGCTTTCATGTTTCATTGGAGGATGTGGAGTTGCTGAGTTGTTGAAGCTCCCATTAACGTCAACATAGATGAGAAATGTTAAAATTAAAAGGGATGATAGCGTAACAGCTGCACATCTTAACAAACTATCTCAATGACTGACAACTGAACAAACTTCTAATGAATCACCTGATGAAGACAGACAGACAACAATGTAAAGCTCCAGGAGGTATCTAAGTAAGTGGACTATGACACTTGTTGTGACTAATTTTGTATTTATCACTATAATTTTAAAATTAATTTCCATTTTTGTCTGGTGGTGATGGTTGGTTATTTAGTTATTTAAACCATTTTCTGTACTTGTGTCTTTGTGATTCGTGTTAGACTGTTTCCACTACCGCGGTTCATCCATTTTTGTTAGCTGTAGTAACACCTGTGTAGCATTAGGTGGCAGTAGCGCGCAAGCTAATGCTACAATCCCCCCTCAGGAAAATATAAAGACGAAGAAGCTTTGGCATCAACAGTGCACGACTAAAAGCGGAGGTAACTGTACCTAATTAATGTTTGAATCCTACAGTTTAACGTTGTCGTAATTCTTGAATTTGAATAGAAATTGCATATCTCCAATTCATTAAAGTTACAATGTGTTAATTTATGCTATTGCGACAGTAGCGCCACAAGCAAATGTTAGCCGTTAGCCTTAGCGCCGTAGCTTAGCTAGCTAACTGAGAGCTATAGCGGGCTAAGCTGTCATTATTTTATGCGTGTGTGGGTGTATCTAGCTCTACAGAAGAGGCTTACTGCGTTGTGTGGCTTGATATTTCGCTATAAAATCGAGTGCTTACTATTTTTAGCTTTCTATTACACTCGCGCCGAGTCTTCTGTCTCCTGCGCCTAACATTGTCTCATCTCTCTGCGGATTATTGTTTTTCTGGCCCAGATATTTAGCAGAGCCAAAGCTGTGAAAATGGACACAAGAGCCTGGAGGAATCCATATCATGACTATGATGGAAACCCTGCGTCCACACAGGCGTTGTTTGACTGTCAAGGAAAGGTAATGTACAAAGGAGGTATATTGCGTACGTGTGCGTATTTAATTAATTAAATCATAATACGTGAACTCTCATACTTTAACATTTCCTGGCCCTTTAGCTCACAGCAGAGTTCGCCCAGCGACTGAGCAGCAAGATCAGTGAGCTTTTAGCTGTCATGGAAAATGGCCTGAAGTCTGCTGACCCAAGAGATTGCACCAGTTACACCGGCTGGGCAGGTGATAACACCATTACATGCATGATCATGTTTTGATAACCCTTCAATTTTTCTTTACAGTTGATAATGCATTTAACAAACTGAGGACCATACTGATCTAGTGGTGGGCAGTTGGTTAAGACTGTTTCATGATCTTATCAATTCTTTTTTCTGTTAGTTGTTAAGACTGTTTAGCAAATCACTGAACAGTACAAACGCATTTCCCTGTTTAAAAACTGTAATCCTACAAGATAACAGAACCCCACATCAAATTTCGTTCTCAAATTTAACACTAAGTTTCTTTCCTTTTCCGAAAATAATCATTACTTCTCAAAATCCATTTAGACTAGATTTAGACTCTAGGGCATGGTCGCAATGCTTCTGTCCTTGTTTGATTCTTTCACGATACTTGGGTGCCGATTTGATTTGTATTGCGATTCTAGAAGTATTGCAATTCCACAGCATTGAGTATTGCGATTTTTCTTTTCTCTTTTTAACAAAAACAAAAGTTGAAGAATTCACCTCTAGAGACAGTATATCATGAGACATTTCTTAAAACTAATTGTTTTCTAAAAAGAATGCACATAACAGGTCAGTCAGTCTGGCATTTATTTGATTTTTAAAGAAGTACATAACATGTACAACTGAGTACATTTAAGTTAACAGCTACATTTAGCCCAGCTGCCCTAGCGTATTAAGATAATAAACAAGATGGCCCACAGCACAAATAATCTAATAGATTCCCTGTACAGCACTCACATACTGTTAGTCTTGTTATTGCCATCTTTCAAAACCATATGCCAAATTTACTAGAGCGCACAAAGTCAAATGCCACATAAGTTACCAAATGAACGACTACTGATAAACAATATAGTATTAAAAAGGTTTTTTTTTTTTTTTTTTTTAAATAGTCCGGTGAACCCTTGCACGGTGCTGACTCCATGCGCTGGGGTTACATGACATAACGTCCAGCAAACTTCACACAGATAAATGAGGGCTAAACGGCATCACCAATCTGTTCTTAACTGAATATTCTCTGGTCTAGCTGAGCTAAAACACAATACCGAATCCTATCACATATATGTCTGACCAACCGTCAAAAACCCAAGCATTCAGTTGTTATTCATTCCAAACTTTAGTTTTTAATCATAGACGACCAGTAAATCCAGAAAATATATAAAGTGTATTTGAAAACAAAAACATTTGGGCATTTGTTGCTTAGATGGGAAAAGTTGCCACTTTTTTTTATGTGGATGTCCAATCAGTGTTGATGGTAAATGTGGTCAATTGATGCAGTAAATTCCTCAGTGCGTGCCATGTTGACCGAGAACGAGTTTTCCAGCTCGCAGAGCCGTGCGGGCAGTGCCTGCATGTGCCAGGTGGCATTGCACATGAGCTACTGATGCCCCGCCCCCCCCAAAAAAAGTGTAGCCAAGGGTTATGAGTTGCACCTAAACTTATGCAGGTAATTAAAAAAACAAAACACTGAGGCTCCACAGTCTAAACCAGCATGGACCAAGAGGGCAACAACTCTTTATTATTGTCCTCATTGTCCATGGCAGCCATTACAGCTTCACTACTTCCACTTTTACCTTTCAAAATAAAAGCCCAACTCAAGTTCACTCCTTGGGGCTGCAAACTCCCAGCTGCAAACTTAGCTTTCTCTGTCAATATAGCACGCATTGAGGAAGTTATTGCTTCAGGCGACAATCGAGTCATTTACCATCAATACTGATTAGTAATCCACATGAAAAAGTTGTACATTTTTCCTTTTTTTAATTATTGAAAATATGAATTCATAGTCAAAATACTTGCATTTCTTTTTTTCAATTGATTAATTGACCTATTGTTTCAGCTCTAGCTCTACTGAGTTCATATTATTTGCGTTTCAGTCAAGGTCAACTTTCCGACTTAGCTTCCAAAGTGTACAAAAGTAACGTGTGCCCGTCTGTCCACAGGCATTGCTCTGCTCTACCTGCACCTCCACAACGTGTTCAGGGACACCTCCTTGCTTCAGAGAGCTCTGGAATATGTGAGCCGCAGTCTGAAGTGCTTGACCGGCGTCATGACGTCACCTTCCTATGTGGAGATGCAGGGCCCCTGGCTATCGCTGCTGTGGTCTACCATCGCCTGCAGAGGGTGCAAGAGACTGATGAGTGCATCAACAGGTCAGTCGGGAATACCTAGAAATGCCTAATGGGTTTTTTAGGTATTTGTTTAGGTAGTTATGTTTCTTAGGTATGTCATTTCATACTTTTTCCTTAAATTTTTTTTGCTTCTTATATTCCGTATTACAGGCTAGTAATGAATTAATCCCGATCGCTTTGTCACATTTATGAAAAATATTAGTCTTATGTTTTCTTTGCCAGACATAGTATTCTGCAAACAGAGAAATCTGTTACATTTCGTGGTGGTTTTTTACTATAGGTAATTATAATATGCAGTTTATGTAGTTTGCAAAGGTATTATTACTTGGTTAAATATGGACATACACTACAGGTCAAAAGTTTGGGGTCACATAGAAATTCCCATTGCACTCCATTGTAGACAGAATGCCAGCTGAGATCAGTTGCATTGTTTTTTTAACCAGGGCAGTAATCAGATTACATTATGTGCTTACATAATAGTAAAATGGTTCTCCAATGTTTTTCTAGTTTTTTTAGTTTTAAATGATAGATTAGTACACAGAATGTGCCTTTGGAACATTGGATGAATGGTTGCTGGTAATGGGCAATGTAGATATTGCATTAAAGATCAGCCCCCCCACCCAAATTAGCAGGTATTCTGTCTATAATGGAGTGGTATGGAAATGTATAAGTGACCCCAAACTTTTGACCGGTAGTGTATAGAGCTGCTCAATTTTATCTACAATTTTCTATATAAAAAATATATTCACGCTTATATAGATAAAATATATAAGGCAACATACATTTTTTGCATCATTGTATTTTCTTAAATATAGTTTCACTAGAAATAATGCTATTAGAGCATGCTATTTTTCTAATTTTTTAACAATCGGTCATGTTTTTCAGTGTAGTAAAATGCACTCACATGTCGCTGCAACAGTGTTTGGGAACATGCTGCTTAAACTAAATGCTTGTGATTGGTCAGACTGTTTATCTGTGGCCACTTGATTGGATGAACCAGAGCATTACTCCAAACACAATGGGTGAATATCGCTCCTGATCCAGAGGTAGGATTGTGCTCACATTTATTATACTATTATTTGTACACAGTTATGGGTCATCATGGATAGTTCATTCACGATGTATGTGACATATCACAATAGTCGATCACTCATGACACAAGGTCCTCCCGATTCATAAACACTGTCTCTCCTGTGCTACTCTCCCAGACTGCTGCAGTTTCACCAGAATGTGGTGAAAGGTGCAGGTGGGCTGCCTGATGAGCTGCTTTATGGGCGGATGGGTTACCTCTACTCCCTCGTCTTCATCAACCAGCAGCTTGGGCAAGACAGGATCCCACTGCAGTACATCCAGCAGGTCAGAAACGGGGCACAGTCCGACAGAAATTGCACTTCAAAGCACCCGAATGTGAGGTGGTACAGTAGGACTGTCCTTAATGGTACAAACAACGATCGTTATACAGTAACTATAGACAAAGAGGACATTGAACCTAATTGGATGAAATAGTTTGTCTAGTTTGTTGCCCCCCAGCAGTCTTGATTTCCTGCTTATTTGCTTGCGCATGTACAGATTAGGTGTGTTTGTGAGGTGGGATGTGTTTCCGTCCTCAGATCAGTGAGTCCGTGCTGGTGTCAGGCGAGCACCTCAGCAGGAAGTTCAGGGTCCAGAACCACAGCCCTCTGATGTACGAGTGGTACCAGGAGCAGTATGTTGGCGCCGCCCATGGTCTTGCAGGCATCTACTACTACCTCATGCAGGTACAACTGCTCTCTGAACCTATATAACATCAACATGCCCATTCCTGGTTGCCAGAGCTCAAGATTACATTTTAAATTAGCTTATGTTATCCGACCAACACTCCAAAAGCTTAGGATATTCAATTTACAATACAATATAAAACAAAGGAAAGAAGTAAATACTCACCCTTGAGAAGCCAGAAGTGTATTTGGCAATGCTTGATAGAGCACTCCAATTGTTGATGAATTTATTAAATGACTTATCGGCCAAAGAACTACTTGTTCCAGCACTTTAATCAGCCCAGTGTGATATTATGATTGTGTCCTATCAGGCTAGGTTAGGTGGGCTCAAAAGTTGATTTCAGACTTTTTATTTTTCTGTTAAACTACCAAAATTGCCTCTTGTTTAATTATTCCACCTCTTCTTCGTCATCTGTAAACATGGTGTGATCTCTCCCTCACAGCCCGGCTTCGTCTGTGTGGAAGAGTACGTACACAGGCTGGTGAAGCCCAGTGTCGACCATCTGTCGTCTCAAGTTCCCCACAGGAAACTACCCTCCCTGTATCGGAGACGATCGCGACCTGCTGGTGCACTGGTGCCACGGATCCCCAGGGGTGGTCTACATGCTACTGCAGGCATACAAGGTACACACGGAGGGTGGATGTTCACTATCTATTAGTTACAAAAGGTCATTCATGACATGCTTCTCATTGTCTCTTAAATTGCCTCCTCGACTCCTCCACTTGCCTCCCTTCCTCGCGTCTTAGTCCCTCCCACTGAGGGGGCAGGGGAGAGATGTGAGGAAATCATTGGAGGACAGAGGAAACAAGAAAATGTGTTTTTTAGGGGGACGAGAAGTCCTTTCCTCTAAAGTGTCACATGAATTTGTCAGCTGTAGGGCGGAGTTAGCAACTCCTTCAGCTGCACGGCTTCTGGGAAAGCTCTCTCTCGTGCATCTTCTCCTATAGCTCCTCAATGATCCCTCCTTGATGCTCACTCCTTGGTCCTCCGGGCAGAAATAAGAGCTTTGAGACGGCCTTCACCGAGGAGCTATCAAATTAGAGACATGAGATGCCGCTATGGAGTCCAATTGTTTAGAGAATAAAAGAGAGATCATCGACAGAGTCATAAGGCCATCTTGTGGTGAAGTTTAGTCAAATTTCTAATTTTGAATCTCAAAGGCAATGTATTGTATAAACTATATTTAGCTGCTTGTAATGTCAGGTGATTCATATGAATTTAGAGAATGCCTCCACAGCTCCATACATGTTCTATTTTTTTTTTTTTTTCCTATGGTGAAGTTTTGAACAAACTTGCTCACACACCCTGAGGAAGGCTCAAGCCGACATACGTCAGTGTATTCTTAATGTCTTGTCCATATTCATTAAAGGCCTTTTTTTTTAATCACTTTTTGTACCATCCCAAGTGCCTGGATATGATTTTTGTCCATCATAATTCTTCTTCCTTTTTGTGAAACATACTTGATGAAGATTATTTTGAACATGTTAAAAAGAAATATGAAAGACAAATAAAAACAAGTACATTTCAGTACAAGCAAAAAACAACAAACAAAACACTCTGCAAACACAATTTTCAGTGGATATTGTAAATGATTAAAATAAGGATTTCCATGTTTTAATTTCACTTTCTTTTTTCTCCCTTTTGTCGCAGGCCTTCGGAGTACCCCAGTACCTGGAGGACGCCCTGCAGTGTGGCGAGGTGGTGTGGCACTGTGGCTTGCTGAAGAAGGGCTACGGGCTGTGTCACGGTGCGGCGGGAAACGCCTACACCTTCCTGGCCCTCTACCGGCTAACGCAGGACCCCAAGCACCTTTACAGAGCCTGCATGGTGAGAGCACACAACCGACTGTAATCAGTTCACATCATTCACACGGTGCAGCAGCCATCTGAGGGACCAAACAACTGCAAATATTAATCATGGATAATATGGATCCATCTTAATTAGTTTCCAATACTTGATTAATGCCGTGCAGTTTTAGAGTGAGGAACCTTTTGAGAGCTTGATTTCCTCCAGGATTTAGGTTATGGTTCCGAAGGCAGAGAAAGCTCCGTGGTTTAAAGCGGAAGTTTTATCAGCCATAATGTTTTCATAGAAAAACCGTCCGAGGCAGACTGTACACCCAGCCATTTTCAAAATGTCTTTTGCCCCGCATGTTTTGTGCTCACTATTCATCTCGAAGTTGGTTGGCTTGGTTCCAGACTTAAAACTCTAAGCAATTTTTGAAACCTCAATAAAACAATTAGATGGGGGGGGAGAATCCTTCCGGAACCAGAGCCGTTGAAGTGGGCGTCGCTGTTGAGCTCTATTATGGTTAGGAGTTGTTTTCTCATCTGGTTTAGGGAAGGCCTCCTTCTTTGTTTTTCACTTAATCCAAATAAATCTATATATGAGAGGTTTGAAATATAGATTAACTAAAGCCTATTGATTAAGACATATACAATTTGATCCAATCAATCAAGTTCCTCTCCTGCCTTTACTGGTCTATGGATTTAAATGCTTGCTTACTCGTTCAACTAATACTATAAAAGTTGATGTATGTAGCGTATAATGCCATAAGAAATAGAAGAGGCAATTTAATGTTTCTTTTTTAAAAGCTTCATGTTGTCTTTCCTTAGCTTTCTCCGGCTTTGCAAGATGTGAAAGTCATATTAAACTCCGCTCAAAAGGACAACCAATCTTAGCGCAGTTGGCCCCTTGCCAGCCTTAAAATTGAAAATGATTTGAGAAACGGAGGGCATGTGAGAGGCAGGGCCTTTTATGTTTATTGACAACAGGTTGGTAGCTGTCGGTGGGAGTGGGCGTCATGGCCGGCCGAGCGGGGCCGGTATAGCGAGCTCTCTTTGGATGCGCTCCAGGTGGCACAGGTCCCATGTGTCATTAATATGAATCTATTCATAGCGGATGTAAATAGACTCTTCAAATGTCCTGCTGAAGCTCTTTTTCGAGCTCCCAGTTCAACAATTCAATTGTATTTATAGTATGAAATCATACCAGTTATCTCAAGACACTTAACAGATAGAGGATGTCTAGACCACACTCTACAACAATTCCAGCGCAACAGAGCGACATTGTGGTCATAATCTCATGACTCAGATACTAGGAATTTACTGAGAGGAGTACAGTTGTTACAGTCCACTGTTGTGATAGGAATGTGATTATGACACAGCCTGTCTCTCTGTCTCTACAGTTTGCTGACTGGTGCATGAACTACGGCAAACATGGATGCCGAACACCCGACACTCCCTTCTCCCTTTTTGAAGGTAATATGTGATGACATTTCCCACTTGCAAAAACAAATCCTGTTATTATAAATTAATAAGAATTGGACCATTCTTTAAAAAAATAGTTATATACACAGGAAGCAAAACTACAAAAATGCCCTGCAATAAATTAGTTTTCTTATTGTGTTCAGCTGTTGCGATTGTCACAACTAACAGACATTATGACTTGTCATAGTAGGAAAAGCACCGCTGAAATTGATAACCTTAAAGATTTGAGTTGTGCATGCGTCACTTTGCGACGAGTAGCCTACAAGATCCTAACGAGAGACTTCTGTAATGTCAATACAGTACAAACGAAGTTGGTTCACTGCTGGCTACAAGTTAGCATCAAACAATACAAAGGTTGTCAGTTGAATGGTGTTTTGAGCTAATGTTAGCAATCAAACAATCATAGATAGCTACAACGTTTTTGAAATGATTTCCATCTTCTGTTTGTAATGAGAGAAGTTTATTTTATGGATTTCACAAATTTCAGTATGACACATTATGCCCTAAAACCGTTTAAATCTGAGCATGCACGACTTACATCTGCACTCGACCTGCAGTGACTATTTCAGTGAGTCGGCATGCACAATACCAGGGCCTCTCCTAAGTGGAACGCATCATTAATGCTTTTGAATACGCCTGTTCCTTTCCTATGACATGTCTGCCCTGAAAAAGTACTTTTGTCTCTGTGGCATTGTTACTGTAGCTGTAAACTCACCATGTCGCGTTGTGTTTACAGGCATGGCCGGCACCATCTACTTCTTGGCCGACATTCTGCAGCCAATGAAAGCGAGGTTCCCAGCCTTTGAGGTGTAAAAGTTCCTCCACAGGTAGTCCTCCCCACCCACACTGTGGGGAAAATATAACAAGGAGAAGACCCCACACTTTTTCCTCTCTGTCAAACAAACAAACAAACAAACACACACACACACATGCATGAAAACACTACATTCACAAACAACACGACATTGTGCCATGTTTTTCCTGCTCTTCTCTCCCGGGAACTTTACATGTTATTAACAGGATAAATCCTATACTTACATTTCAACTACATAATTGTCTCAAAAGAAATGTGAAAGGCGAGCGCTTGCCTCGCTTTTTTGGTTCCTTTGTTTTTTTTGTGTATAAATTAAATTTTTGCTTTAAAAACTGTGGCTGTTGCTCAGATTGTGACGTCTTGACAGTTTCAACAAAAAAAAGGAAGGACATTTGATTTCATGGCTGTCAAAACATCAAATAAAATTGTGGTAAAACTAAATGGTGATTTAACACTTAACAACTGTGTATTTCTATTCTGTAAGCTTGATATGTTAGGGAAATGGATGCTTTGGTTTGCTATTCTGTTTTCTTTTTCAGAGTCAACAGCAGAGCTAGTAACAATGCACTTAATATAATGCAGTACAAGCTGTGCCATGTGTTAGGGGATTAACCCCAGAGTGTAAACTGTTGCCTGTCCTTTGCACTGTCTGAGCAATAAATCATGTGTCTTTTTACAGCTGTCGCTCTGTAGTGAATCCTCCTGCTTTTTGTTTTGGTGAAATCATGCAGCATGCAAAAGCCACAAGGCGGCAGCAGAGAGTCTGCAACTTGTGATTTAATATCTGACAATTGACCTCCACTTGGCAAATTAAAGGTGCAATATGTAATACTGATGCCAGTGTTTAAAATAGTTACTGCAGTACAAATTCAAAATACTGGAGAGAGTCGTCTCCCCCGCCCCCCTCCTCCCCAGACTCGAAGTTCACGTTGGTTGCCAGGCTGAGACCATAGTAGCCACAACGATGTTGCTAGGCGCTTGTCTCATAGAGCTACACCTAAAAGCACGTGCTCACAGAGCCCTGTACCCGACTGACAGACACACTTCCTCAGGTTAGAATTACAGTAGGAAAAAAAAATTCCACAACCTCGCCGGCTACTTGCCTGGTCCTCCGGTAACGTTAGCAATTAGCAGGGTTAGCAGGGTTAGCATAGCGGCGTTAGCCAGGACCAGTCGGTATCACTTTACTGGCTGTGTCTCAATTGTTTTTGCGAGTATGTAAATAACTCAGGTACTATAGCTATTTAATTCAAGGTGAGTACACAAGTGTTGAAATGACATAACATGCCCGTCCCTAGCAGCTATGATGAATTAACCTGAACCTAATGCTTACCTGTTCAGGATTAAATTAGCCAACTCGCCGTCCTTTTGGGCTCTAAACTGTCTCAATATTTCAAATACATCTCCAATATTTACCTGTACTGTAGCTGTATTTAGCATTGTTGTCAGAAAAGATAGTATTTCAACTTGGCATGTTTTCTTAATATCTGATGATTCATTGGGGTTATTTTTGGATTTATTACCGTAAATATATTAAATATTGGACCTTAAAGTTCATTCACCTTGTCACTTCATGAAAAGGTTATTTTACAGTCAAATTTGAAGCTATGTCAGGTCACATTTTCCATATTCAGTAGATGTACGGATACTGCTTACAAGATGGTATGACATGCCCATGATGTGATCTGCTTTGGCCTAATTATGTAAGGAAGTGTCTTTGTAAACCCTGAGTAACGGGAATGTGGACGACCTACACCTGTCATTGTAAACCCTCACGTCTTCATTTTTAAGCTGCGTTTTGAGATAAATAATATTAACACGTCTGATTTGAACATGCATGTCACATGACCATTTGCATACACCGGCCGTGCACGTGTCAGTGTCAACAGGAAGCAGGAGCTACTCTGTGGGAAACTCATGGATGTATAAGTCGAAAATACTTTGGAGAAAGAACATCCTCTCTCCCATCCTCCTTGGGGCCACTTGGCTCTGGTCTGGTCTCTATTCCAAATAAGGCTCATGTAACACTACTGACCATGCAACGACACAATGCTACAACTCTTTTTTAAGCCCACTGCCCATGCTTCTTTTTGACATGATACCAGCATGGGGGGGGGTTAGTGTACCAGAGAGTATTGAAGAGCAGGAGTGTTAATTTTCTCCACCCCCTTCTCCACAGAGCTGGCCCAGCATAAGAGAAACTGAACACCTACAGAAGGAATGGGGGTAAAAATAGAGCTCAACTGTCCATGGGCGTGGTCTCCTGGACATGTCTTTTACTGTAGTTCACTCAGTCTCATAAATGGCCTCCGACTATTTTCTGTTATTCAGCAGCAGGACATAACTATTATGGTTATTCCAGTCTGACAGCATGTATACAGAAGCTATTCACACTGGTAGTGAGCTCTCTAATCCATGTTGCCTGTATGTGTATTTGCACTTGCTCTTCTTCTCAGCTTTCGTTTCCCAAACCAAATGCTCTCAATTTGACATTTTTTAAGTTATCATTTAAAAATGTTGAGTCCATAAAAGACTCACTGTACACGGCATGAAATCAAGTACAGTCCTCCATTAATTATTGGGGGAAAAAAAGTTTAAAACATCTGTTTAGCAAGTGCAGAGCTAGATATTCGGTATCTCATGCTACTTTAACCTTTAACACAGTGAAATGTTATGGGTCTGAATATGAATGCATACACAAGATTAGAAGATATGCATCATTTTATGGTAAATGTTTTGCAGTTTTGACAAATAATTGGAAAATATTACAAGAAGACCCTTTACTTCTGAGAACAAATTTGAGCATTCCTTTAGATTTTCAGATTTTTTCAGATGCAAAAGACAATCATTCTGTTCATAAGAAACATTGGGGAAGAACAAATTAGATAACTTTTTTTTAATTTTTAAAGAAATCAGTTTCTGTTAGAATAAGAGTAATGCACACATCAGAAGCTCAGTACTTTCAACAAAAAAGATTTTATTTGGTTCCACAAAGTATACCAAAATAATGAATACATAGATATTAATGGAGCCCAACAAAATGGGAAATTACAGTGTTACAGCAGCAAAATATCAGTCACACAGCACATAATATAAATATAAATAATAAATATGTAGATCCTATGATGCAAGTTGCACTTAGTGCAGTTTTGTCATATATCCATTTTTTTGTTAAATTGTCGATTTTCCCCATTTATTTGATTTTGCATACCCAGAAAGATATTTACTCCGATGAATTTGTTTTATAGCAAATTTTACAATTGTGTTTTATGCATCTACTGCATTAATAATTGGCATCAGCACCATGGAGAGCTCTGGTGGAGATGGAAAAGCGACGGTGCTCGGGTCATTTAACCTTCATAGGCTATCCCTTGTGTTGTCTTCCCGTTAACCATGAACTTGTCCTTCTAGGTCAAAAATTAAAATTAAGCATTTGTTGTAATTGTCTGATTTTTTTTTTTTTTTTTTTTGCTTTTTCTGATTTGTCACATACTTTTGGCACTTTTAAAAAAAAAACTTAGCTGGTTTAATAACAGGTTTTATATTCATTCTTGGATTTATGTCAAATTATACATAAGTTTTTAGTTAAAAAGGCAGAAATTATGAATTTTTTTGACTAATAGGTAGGATCTGAGGAGGCTGAGTGGATCACAGATGGTAAAGTCAAACTTTAGTCCGGATACTGGTTTGAAACCATAAAAAAAAAGAATTAAAATGCTATAAGATTAAATAAAACACCCAAAAAATTCAATAAACGTAATGATTAATTTTACCTGGGGAATGTATGGAATCATCCATGTTTTTTTTGGGGCAATTAGGTTGAAAGAAATCCATATTTCTAATATAAAACCCTTTGAAACGGGGACAACAAGGGTTAAGGAAGTCTTTACTTCTGGGTAACTTAACCTATTATCGTTTTACAACCTCAATCTCACTTCAATGCGTTATAGTGCTCAATTTAACTCCATTAACTTTGGGATGTCTGTAATACTTCAAAATTATACATTATCTGATGCATTGATTCTTTCATTTTGGCGTTTTTAAGGAAAAGGTAATGTCCATAAACATGCAGTAGTGTTGTGAAAGTGTACCAAATTCAGTTCTTATGTGAACTGCCACTCAAAGTTGCCCTTTTCTTTTTAAACCTTGATTGAAATCAACTTTCCAAACAGTTTTTTTGCCCTGCTGTTATTTAACCATAAGAGGAGCAGCACTCTGTTTAAAAATATCACCTTGTAAAGGAGCTCTCTGGGCTTGGAGCCCCTCTGAAGTGGGCCACCACTGGAGGTAGCTGAGTTTTCAGCCTTCACACTGTCACGGTTCGACCGTGAATCCTCCAAAATAAGTCAACTTTAGATACCAAGTCAATGAAAGCATTTAGTTTTCTTTATAGAAATGAGTTTTAAAAACAAACCGTTTCATATCTCGAGACAAGATGCACGTCGGCACAGTTATTTGGCCTTCTAAAAATATCCCTGTCCCCTTCTAAAGGCCTGCTCCCACTGCAGAGGGCGCACAGCTCTCCTTTCCGTTTGCCCTAAGAAAGTTAAAGATGTTGCAACGTGTCATCTGATCCGCCCTATTAGCACATGTGATGTCACACGCCCGGAATAAATAAGAGGGGGCTTTGACCATGGCTCAGGACCACTCTGTCTTGGGACTTCGGTTTGCTTCTCTTTCTTTCCGCTACTCCAGCTGCTACTCTCCAAAATGGTGTGTACATGTTTGTGTTTTGGACCTTTTATGGTGGGGTGTCCAATGGAGACTTTTTCTACCAGGGAAAATTCTGTGTGGCATGGATTTGGATACCATCTTTTCAAAATAAGCTCAAGATTGGGACTTAATTGGCATCACTGAAATCATGATAGGGAGGAGAAATCAAGATAAATTGGGAGAAAAAAGTTAAGAGTTGTTACTTTGGACCCAGGACCACTGATGTAAAATACATCCACATTTCATTAGGCTTATATCCAAAAGCCGATAATACTGATATCTATGATTTCACCTTGCATCGCATGTATTAAATCCAGTTTGGGCCAGTTTGCAGAAATAAATTCTTACATTTAGCATTGGTGGTAAATCTTAAATAAAGCTGGATTTTGCCTGTTCAACGTCTATACTCATTTCACTGTTTGTAAGTATTCATAAGTGTGCCTTCTTGTTTGTGTGTATTTGCATTTTTGTGTATTTTCAGGCCGAACCAGCTGCAGCCCCCGCCGCGTCGGAATTCTCCCCCGACCAGATTGAGGGTAAGTGAAGAAACAACGAGATCCATCCTCATCCAAATAACTTGGCATGTGAAAAATGGGTTTTGAGAAGACTGCTCTCTCATCACCTTCCAAAAACATCCCCCCCCTTCCACAGCTCAGTTTGTCATTTTTAGAAGAAGAAATGAAGAAAGTTCATACTAAAGACCAACATAGCACGTACTGTACTATTCCACGGACTTGTCCAGTTGGCAAGGAGAATTTGAGAAGCGTCTATTCTAAGTCTTGTGTCCCTTACACAGCTGAGGTGTTAATCCCAAAGTCAAGGTCTAAGATGCAGGCCGGGCAGCATCGTGTTACACAAAGAATTCAAACTGTGATCTCATAGCACCATCGTTAACTATTTTTTCAATTCTGAGAGATGTGTCTTCTATAAACATAACCCCATGTTGGGTGGAAGGCAAATATAGTGGTTCTACCAATGGGGGGAGGGGACAGGTCTACATTCTGTTCTATTTTATTACTTTTAGGAGTGATAGACCGCAATTTCCCAATAGTGCATCTAAGAGTTAGAGTGCCAAAGTGTTTTGTGTCAAGTTAATAGGTATATATTATTAATTATACAAGCTTTACACCCAAAAGAGGAAAGAAATGCTGCTTCTACACATTCGGGAACATTCAGAACATGCAAGACAAAGTGTTGATTACACCACAGTCAGCATTCTTCTCTTCCGCTCGAGCAGGGCCGTTGGACCATGCCTCTATATGGCGTTTCAGGGTGTATCAGTTTGCTCCCTAAATGCCTCCCAAATGTTAGCGGAGGCAGGAATGGATAGGGGTCAGAAGTGAGGGGGGGTGTTGGCGGGTACAGCTGTTCCTGCTGCTGCTATTCAGACCATTAATCTATCAAAAAGGTCACTTTGAGTTGGCTTCCCGGTAGGATTGATAGAGATAACCAACCTTTGTTTAGGCCCCACTCTGTACCTTCCGTTTCCCTGCTTGGGTACAGCTGTCGCTTCCAATTATCTGGGAACAATGACCAAAGTATGTGGCTTCTGATCCTCCAACACAGTGTGGCACCACACAGCTGTCATAGCTGACCAAGAACCCTGTACAAACCCAAAGGTGATGGATCTTACCGGACAAATCCAATTTTTTGATGACAACATAAAAAGGATTACACTATTTTGCCATTTAGGGTTTATTTTCCAAAGCCCCTTATGCTACCATAGGCCCATTTCTAGTGTGTTGTGAGGACATCATGTATTTTTTTGTTTCTCTTGACTTGTGTCATTACTTTGGAAGTCAAAGTTCTCTCTTCACTCTCTTGGCCAGACTTCAAGGAGTCTTTTGGCCTCTTTGACAGAGTCGGTGACAACCAGGTTGCCTACAACCAGGTGGCTGACATCATGCGCGCTCTGGGCCAGAACCCAACCAACAAGGACGTTGCAAAGATTCTGGGCAACCCAACCCCCCGATGGTGAGACCCCATTACCGCCATGCAAAATGCAAACATTCATACACAAAGCTTATGGACTTAAAAGACAATTATGATATAAAGGTAAATGCTAAAACATAGCCTACTGTAATAGTAGCACAAGGAGACTGTGACGCTGAAACATTGAATGTGCTGACTTATGTTCACGTGACTTTTTTTTTAAGACATGGCCAACAAGAGGATCAACTTTGATGCTTTCCTGCCCATGCTGAAGCAGGTTGACGCAGCGCCAAAGGGTAGCTATGACGACTACGTTGAGGGTCTGCGCGTCTTCGACAAAGAGGGCAACGGCACAGTCATGGGCGCTGAGCTGCGCATCGTGCTGTCCACCCTAGGTGAGTCTCAAGTTCCCCAAATATAGAAGCACACAAATATAGTCTGCTTTGCGTGCGCAGTATGTGAGCACGTGAAACGGAGAGTGACATGGATCCTTGTGCATTTACAGGAGAGAAGATGTCTGAGCCAGAGATTGAGGCCCTTATGACCGGCCAGGAGGACGAGAATGGCAGTATTCACTATGAGGGTAAGCTTTGATTTCCCAGCATTCAGTGTCTTTTAAAAAAAATTTGTATACATATATAGATCTTTTATGCCAAATATTCAAACATGTTGGTTTGTCTTTCTCCAGCTTTCGTCAAGCACATCATGTCCGTGTAAGAGGCCAGCAGTAGGAGTGCTGAAGAAACTGTAGCTCACCTACAGACAGCCTGACAGTGTTCTTAACATCGACACTGTACCAAAGACCAACCAAGGAAAGACAAGGACTATGTACAAGGGATGTTGAAGCAAACCCATCTTGTTGTTTATTTTGTTTTCCTTTCCATTTCGTCCCAAACCCTCCTCTCTCGGGACATCACCATCAACTCTCCATTGTAGACCACCATCACATGGCCTCTACTCCACACGGGGCGCGTCTCCACTTGCCGCATGGGGTGAGGAACGGGGGAGATGGGGTGACCGCTCATCAAGTGAGGGTAGATCCCTCCCCTCCCACCGCCACCTCATTCAGTCACGCCATCACTGGCCCAGCAGTGCCAAAGGTGCTGGAGAATGGTCGTGGATAGACGGCCAAAAGTCTCCCACTTCCCTGAAAAGTTTTGTTTATTGTCACTCTGTTCATTTCAGAATAAACTTTTCCAACGTACATCCAATCAGGGTTGATTGTTGATCTTTTTTATTGCCCACATACATACATACAGTTGTAGATATGCTTTAGTATAAGGCAACAGTACATTGTAGATGTGTGACTTTTCAAAGACAAAAAAGCCTGTTCATTCCCTCACAAATAAGAACTTGCACAGTAAAACAGTATACATACAGGTGTGTACAGTACACAACAAACAGAACAAAGACAGAAGAAATATATATATATACACACACACAGTAAAGTGGTTAATTAAGTATGTATGCACAGTATATGTACTGTATGTCTATATATAGTGTATAGGGTGTGCAGGATTTATATTTAAGAGTGACGGATGATATGTCACCTAGCCTAAAAACAGCAGATGGCTCTCTTACTGCACCGCAGAGGAATGCTGACACCTGTGAGGGAAGATGGACACATTGCAAGGAAGAGATCTGTGTGAATGTGATCTGTTGAGGAGCAGTTTGAAGATGGGGGTCTAGCTGGTCAGCACATATCATACACGCCTAGTATACAAGGCGTCTGCATTTTAAAGAACATCTCCTGAGTGTAGGAGATGTATCAAATAATATAGGCATGTGTTCGATTATGAAACTGTGCAGATCTTATTTCTCACTTACAGCTAGACTTTTTGTGTCCTTGTGAAGCACACACACACACTATCTAACTATTAGTCTTCCTGTGTGACTGTTGACCCTACCCTGCAAAGTTGTACACGTGAGCGAGCCTGCCCCCTTGTGGCGTCTTAGGTTTTGTGTTTAAATCCTTTTCTGCCACCACAAACAAAAGTTTTCTATTTGTATTCTATAACATTTTCAGTGGTGTTACATATTAGATCTCTCCATGTGCCAAAATGAAAGGGTACATCTAAAGATTAAATCCTCTTATTTTGGTTGGATAAAATACTAAATTACTTCTTTACTGAACAATATTTAGTTTTTTTTTATTGATCATATCTCATTAGCTAGACTATAATAAAAAACAATAATTACTCTAGGCTGATACTACATGGATGACTGCAACTACTGTGTCCTACCAATAGGTGGTAGGAGTTAAGTTGTCCATAGTGTAGTAGAAGAAGAAATCTATCTGAGAGAAGGAAACGGCGAGAGGTACTACACATCTGCTGTTGTCTTGGACAAACCTGCTAAACCTTCCTCTCCTTCCAAGTCACATTTTAAGTTTGTTTGAACAAAATAGTACAAAAATGCACAATAGTATTGAAACACTGAACTAAAACCGTATTTAATTGCTACACGTAAGCATATGGTAAAGGTAAAACGTACTTTATTAGCTGAGAAGAGGAGCCAGTGACCGACTAGAGTGATGCATCCTCTCTTTGTGATTCTCACACAGACGATCTTTGTACCCTACAGTCTAAGCTTGTACGTTTTGCGCGTGAGAGTTTGCTTGCTTTTGTCGAGGATGTTCGTTCAAAAAGTTAGCAAAGCTTGTCTTTCTGGGCTGAAAAATGTCTCTGGGCGAGGACAGGTGTCCTCTGTGGCTGCTGCAAGGTAACATTAATGTATACAATAATAATAATATCACTTTTGAGGTTGAAATGTGTTTCAAGAATGCCCAACATCGAAAAATATCTAACGTTATATAGCATATACGAAATTCCTACACAGTTTGATTTATGAATTAGTTATATTAAGTATTTATAGTCCATTATATTGTGGAATAGTATTTTTTTCGGTTGTAATAGAGTTGTGTCTGTAGCAAAGGTCGCAACAACCTTTGACACACTTTCCTTCAGAAGTAGCCTGTTAAATATATGGAGCTTTATTTTGAAAATTTTAACCAATAGGCGGAAATGCAGATTGTAAAAATAATAAATAAAAGCACACTAGATTAGCAAAGGTTGTAATATTCAGTGTCAACATTTTAATGGTCGCATTTTAGGGGTCCAAGCCAAAAGACATGTTTACGTGTGAGATTCACGTATATTTGACCGCGTAAACAACGTGTTGTCCACGTGTCTTTGTTGTCTTCCTGTCCCTTACAGAAGGCTTGGTATCCAGCCTAGAAGCCCAGAGTTTTTCGGGGTTATTGTACATTTAATCCATACTGTTACATGCAAGATTGATACACTGTATGTAAGAAATGTAACTAATTTATCCTTTAGTTTATGAGTTATAATGTTCAATATGTTTATTTTTGCACTGGATGACTCCAAATATTAACACAAATGCTTGTGTGGCATTGCTGTGTGTAATATAAATACATCTGTGAGATTCATGTTTCATTTTATTTATTGATTTATGTATTTGTCTTTATGGTCCTTTACGACCTTTTTAACATTCAAGTGACCTCAGTGCAGCACAAATATTCTAATAGCCCAGTTTTTCCTGAATAGAAAGGATGTTCATAGGTTGACTATATTGACTAGATTTTACAAGCTTTTAAACAAAATTAAAGCAGACAGGCCAGAGGTTGTCTAAAATCCTTTAGGGCTCTGGGATATGACGGGATGAAGCTTGGACCCCTGTCATAACTGCTTGTAGTTCTACTTGTTTTGTTTTTTTGCATTATTGTAGTATAAGTACATACAAATAAACGAGTGTCAGGACTCTCATGTAGAGCTGAAACAGTTAACTAACAATTAACGTTAGTGGTTCAGCAGAAGAAGAAGAAAAACAATATTCAACTATTTTAATAATCCATTCATCTTTTAGTCATTTTTCAACTTCCAGCTGTGAGGATTTGCTGTTTTTCTTATATTATCTTTGTTTAATAACAACCTGTTTGTTGGACAGAACAAGACATTTGATGACATTACTTTGGTTTTGGTTAAGTTCTAATTAGCTTATTTCATTTTTTTTTTTCTGATTTTAAACATCTCACAATTAACGGAGAAAGTCATGAGTCATGATAACAAGTCATGATAATAAGAATGTACCATTAGTTCAGCCCTACTGCCAAGCTAATAAAGCATCTTAAACTTAATATTACCCTTCCCATAATCACCTGCTGCCTTACCAAAGTGAATGCACTTGTCATGGGTTGCCAGATCAGCCACTCGCTGACTTTCAAGAAGAGTAGGCTTTGATTGGTTGAAATCTGTAATTCCTCCCAGGCTGCACAGTCAGGCTCAGGAGCTCGGGCAGCAAGTCCCCTCCACCCGTCCAGAGACCTCCAGCGCCAAGACCCTTATGGACATCGGGACCCGCCGGATCTTCAACGAGGACCATGATATCTTCAGGCAAAGCGTCCGCCGCTTCTATCAAGAGGAAGTGATTCCACACCACAAGGAGTAAGTGGAAGACTGGCACAGGCCCAGGGCTCCCAGGGCTTCCAGGACTCCCAGGACTCCCAGGGCTGGGCTCCTAGGGCTCTGTTTGAAGGCACTGTCAAGCTTTATTGTTGCAAAGTCAATCAGACGACTACAATGAGACACAAAACAACATCAAAGACACTTAAAACGACCACAGAGAGACGCACCGATCAATTGATTGCTAGGGCTGGAACAATGTGCTTGTCATGATTCGATTATTTTACGTTACATGAGTGCTGATTAGATTTGTATTGTGATTCTCATTCATTCTAGAGACAATAAATCATGAGCCATTTCTAAGAGGAATGCACATCACATGTCAGTCAGTCTGATATTTATCTTATTTGTAAAGAAGTACATTTAGGTGATTCATTGGTTAAAAAAATCATTCTAGGGTAAAGAATCGATTTTAAAAATCCAATTTCTGATTATTCCCCAATTCCCCAAACAATTCCTTTTTCCTTGTTCTAGGTGGGAGAAGGCAGGTCAGGTGAGCCGGGATGTGTGGGAGAAGGCTGGTGAGCAAGGCATGCTGGGAGTAATGATACCAGAGGAGCACGGTGGCATCGGAGCGGACATCTTTTCTGTGGCTGTCACATGGGAGGAGCAGTGAGTTTTCTTAAAAAAAACAAAACACAACTAGTCATATCTGAGATCAAACACTACCTTTTTTACTGTTTATAATGAGGTTTTGTTTTGGTCTTTGGTCAGAATGTATTCCAACTGCACAGGCCCGGGTTTCAGCCTGCACTCCGACATCGTCATGCCCTACATCTCTAACTATGGTAGCAAGGGTCAGATTGAACGCTTCATCCCCGAGATGACTGCTGGGAAATGCATCAGCGCTATTGCCATGACAGAGCCAGGAGCAGGCAGGTCCGGACTCAAGCGTAGATGGAACATCAGCCTGCATGGCACTAATGTGGTGTAGCTTTTTTATTTATTTATTTTTTATTTCAGTGATCTTCAAGGTGTGAAGACGTACGCTAAGAAGGATGGCAGCGACTGGATCCTCAACGGCAACAAGGTAATGCGTCCAAAGAGCAAAGAAACTCATTCACTCAAGTCATTTCATTGTGTCTCAACTTCACCTTGAACTTATTTTCCCCGTCTCACCTCTCCAGGTGTTCATCACAAACGGTTGGATGTCCGACCTGGTGGTGGTAGTGGCCGTGACGAACCGCGAGGCCAAGTCGGCGGCGCATGGCATCAGTCTGTTCTTGGTGGAGAATGGCATGAAGGGCTTCCAGAAAGGACGCAAGTTGGACAAGATCGGTTTGAAGGCCCAGGTACTGGAGCTCAGTGGCTTGGGGAAGATGGTGTTTCCATCAATCTTCCACCCTCCCGCTAGAGTCAATCTTGTGTCATGCACAGGATGGACGTTGATTGGTTATGCTTATTGCAAACGTTTTTTTTTTTCTTCTTTCAAAGGATACAGCTGAACTGTTTTTTGAGGATGTGCGTCTCCCAGCTGACGCCCTCTTGGGGCAACCCAACAAGGGGTTCTACTACCTGATGAACGAACTGCCTCAGGTGAAAGGAACATAGGGAAAAGGTTCAACTTACTTAAGAACTGTTTAGCGTTCTCTTACCTTTTTTTTATTACAAGGTTTTCAAACTGGGAGAATTGAGGGGGTTCAGTTTAAAATTCAGTGGGACTTCCACTTTCCAATAATGTCATCATATCTGATTAAACACCTTAGAAAGCATGGAAAAAAATGTATTTCAGAAGTTGCCCAAAATACTTTTTTTAGATCAGTATCAAAGAAATCAATGACAGTTGTCTGTACACCCATGGGTACACAGCATACCTTAGTCAGAGCCCCTAAATATGGGAACTGTAGTTCCAAACCTAAGTGTGTGATTCTCCTCAAAATAGAAGCAAGACAAACATAATGATCGGTGTCAAAAGCACAAATATAAATTGATATAATGTCAATCAAAGTATAGCATCTTTTAATTTGTACCTTTTGCTTTACTGATCTTCCCTTGCATGAACTTGGTTCTGTTTGTTTAGTTACTTAGATATTACACCCAAGGTACTCTCTCATATGGGTTACTAATTGATTGTTTGGCTTTTCTTAATTTAACGATTCTTCACGTTATCATTTCGTGGCGAAGGAGCGTCTCGTGATTGCTGGCATGGCCATAGCGAGCTGCGAGTTCATGTTTGAGGAAACCAGGAACTATGTGATGCAGAGGAAGGCTTTCGGCAAGACGATCGCTCATCTACAGGTCCGTATAACAAGGTGTTCTTTAGAAGTAGTCTTGTGTACTTTCCCGTTTGTAATGCACTGTTTTAACTGTGACTGGCAGCCCAGATTTTCAGTTTCAGGTTTTGAACCACTTCTCTGTCTTATTCAACTACGTATTTTGATATCTTTATCACACACACACACACACACAAAAAACATATAACTAATTCACTTTTAGGTTTTTATATGCTGGCCTTAGAATCAGACTGTCTTGAAGAGAATGAATATATCATTGCATCTCCACAGACTGTGCAACACAAGCTGGCAGAGCTGAAGACGGAGATCTGTGTGGGCCGCACCTTCATAGATAACTGCCTTCAGCTCCACGCTGAGAAACGCCTGGACGCCTCCACCGCTTCCATGGCCAAGTACTGGTGAGAATGTGCTTTTTTATTAACCAGCTTGTAATCTTGTAATAAAAAAACTACTATTTGCTAATGTCCCCTGTGTTCTCTCTAGGGCCTCTGACCTCCAGAACAAGGTGGCCACTGAGTGCCTGCAGCTCCATGGAGGCTGGGGCTACATGATGGAATACCCCATCGCCAAGTAAGTGTTTTAACAGGATAACCTCTGGGAGGAATGCCACATTGTTTGTATTCCAGTCATCTGCATGTTGCCGAACTGGTCTTTCTTGTCTTTTCCAGGGCGTTTGTAGACTCCCGTGTTCAGCCCATCTATGGAGGCACCAATGAGATCATGAAAGAGCTCATTGCTCGCACCATTGTCAGCCAGAATTGAGAAATATGGATGCTGTTATGATGGAGGAGCACTGGGGAAGAAGTGGTCGATTGCACAGATGTTTTGTAAAATGTGTCTGAAACTGGGTTAAATTAGAGAAACAGTCGAGAGAAGTCAGGGAAGGTATTACCGAACTCATGCTTGAATTCGTCACATCAATCAAAGGATTAAAGAGAGAAGAAATTATGTTCTTCCTTTTACAAATGAAAAGTTATATTAGTTGATTTACAGGTTGATAAAAAAATGTGAAAGTGCACTTATGGATTAACAAATTAAAGGTTTCATTAAATGAAACATCTTATATATCAACTGTAGAACAAATGACCTATTTTTATGTGTGTCTCTGTCCATTTACCACTCACTGAAGTGTCTTTATTGCATTGAAAAATAATAGATTACAGCTAAAAAATGATTTTTTGTAAATGAAAGTGTAGGTTGTTTTTGTGTCCAATATATAATTACAGGAGAGATGTATTTATCAGAAACATGACTAAAAATGTCCTACTGTGGCTGTCCCGTTGGTGAAATAAATAAAGCGTACACAATGTTTAACTGGCCAGTGTTATTCAGTGTCAAAGGAATATTGAATTTAAATTTTGCACATTCTTCCATTGTGTCAGCTAACGTTGAACAAGTCAGAGAGAGATATTACAAGTTAGTTATTTTTCATCACTTTAAAGGAGTGTGCAAGGGAGTGACCTGAGCTGAGATGTGACGCAAAGGGTTAGAGATGAAAAATACATTTTTAAAAAAACAACCCATCCCCTCGTGCAATGTTTTATTCCCACCAATAGGTGGCACTGAATACATGGACAAAGCTGGCAGAGAAATAACAAATGACTGGGTGTCCATTTGATTTCATTGCAGCACAAACTCCAGGGAAAAGCAGACTGTTGAATGTGGCTGGCTCGTTTCCTTAGGTTCATAGAGTAAACACTTTAAGCACCTTGGGTTTATGTGTAATTAAAGGTGCTATACAAATAATATTGACATTGACATATTCCGTTGCATTCTCATGTATTTGCATTGTTGGGGATGGCGTGGATGTGCCTGTAGATGCACAGCATGCCAGTCTGACTGATGGCCGAAAGCCCCACATCAGTACCAGTTGAGGTGGGAGACAGCCTTCCCATCACACCTCACCTTGGGGGGAAGGGGGGAACAGCACTGCAGCTACTGCTCACTGATGCTTCCTCCACCCCCCCCTTTCCTCTGTCTCTCTCTCATCTTCTCCTTATAGTTCTTCTTGTCTGTCTTCCCCCTCCTTCCTGTCCTTGCCCCTCCTTCCCACTCTCTTCTTGGCATCACATCCATGTTATCCCCTTCCCTTCCCTAACCCTTCTCCTCTCTTCCCCCCCTTTCTCAATGTTTCCTCAGCAACAGCCACACCCTGGTGCTTCAGCTCTGCACTCATTTCCACTGCGGACACACTGCTTCCCCTTTCAGCAAAGCAACCCATCATAGAGATGCAGAAGCTCTTTAAAATGACGTCTTGACACCTGCTGGCTGTTCTGCCTGGTTTCATTCCAGAGTATATCTGTGACTAACTCTGTGCATGCATTTGTTGCATATTTGCACTCCAGACATGTTGCACACATTTAATTTAATCACAAGAAGGGATTGCCCTGTCATGCATATTGTAGCCACATGATTCCGTTGCGCGTACGCTGCAGCATTTACGGTAGCTGAATTTGCGATGGGAGGGATCAGAGGGCCCAATACCGCTCTCATTGTCACTACAGCTCTGTTCTCACACAAGGGTATTAGTGCCGCTCATCAGCCTGAACCTCCAGGTAAGAGCTGGAGCTCTTTGTTTATCTTTTACTGACAAATGAGGCTCTATATTTGCACAAACCAGCATCAGTGTAGATTTTCAGCTATTTTAACGCAACACCGGCAGCTGTAAAAGTTACTTTGAAAAAGTCAAGTGTATATTATTCATGTTGGCATTGCTGTCCACACAGCTGTTGTGTGTGTAAGCGCGTCATGGTGTTATGTACAGTTATGTATGAATTTAGAGATATGGAAAGATGCTATAGAATCTCGACATGACTTGAGTGGCTTTCTAGTGAACATTTTAGAGTAAGATGCCGGTGTTTTTTCACGTGTAGAAATGTGTTAAATGATCTTTTATTTGCGGTATTTATTTCTGTCTTCCTGCGTCCCTGGTGCGCCTCTCCGCTGCAGCAGCCTGCGCCTTTTGTTCTGGTCCACGCCTGTATGGTGCTGAAACCGGCGTTAACCCTCAGCTATTCACTGCAGTAGCCTACGGCGGGTGGGGGGGCAACCTAACCTGTGAAGAAAGGCAGGGAGTTTAACATGTTGAGGTGTAGATTATTTTGGCCGTATATATTGGCTCATTTCTTGCCCATGGTCATGCCTTGTGGAGATGGGAGTAGTCCAGCTTGTAGTTGCCACATCCAGGTGCCCTTGCAGTCATTGCCAGCTTGCATCAGCAAAAGGTACCATGGCTTACCTTGATCGGATGTATATATTTAAACACATTCATTTTAGTAACATCCGTGTTGTGTACTTAAAGGATCATGACATGGTGCTCTTTGGATGCTTTTATATAGACCTTAGTGGTCCCCTAATACTGGATCTGAAGTCTCTTTTATATAGACCTTAGTGGTCCCCTAATACTGTATCTGATGTCTCTTTTATATATACCTTAGTGGTCCCTTAATACTGTATCTGAAGTCTCTTTTATATAGACCTTAGTGGTCCCTTAATACTGTATCTGAAGTCTCTTTTATATAGACCTTAGTGGTCCCCTAATACTGGATCTGAAGTCTCTTTTATATATACCTTAGTGGTCCCTTAATACTGTATCTGAAGTCTCTTTTATATAGACCTTAGTGGTCCCCTAATACTGTATCTGAAGTCTCTTTTATATAGACTATAGAGGTCCCCTAATACTGTATCTGAAGTCTCTTTTATATAGACCTTAGAGGTCCCGTAAAACTGTATCTGAATTCTCTTTTATATAGACCTTAGTGGTCCCCTAATACTGTATCTGAAGTCTCTTTAAGATGGAGGCTATGGCCTTGACCAACTGCCACTCGTTTGAAAGCCATGATGTCTCTCTCTCTCATGGGTGGGCCAAATTCTCTGGATGGGCAAAGCAGAGAAATTAGAGGTAACCTTGCCCCTTATGACCTCATAAGGAGCAAGATTCCAGATTGGCCCATCTAAGCTTTCATTTTCTCAAAGGCAGAGCAGGATACCCAGGGCTCGGTTTACACCTATCACCATTTCTAGCCACTGGGGGACCATTGGCAGGCTGGGGGAAATCATATTAATGTTACAAAACCTCATAAAGTAAATTTGTCATGCCATGGGACCTTTAAGTTAACTTTATTGCAGTAATTAGCCGATGTTATGACAGCAGTGAGCCTCCTAATAACCAAACCTTTTTTTTTATGTCTGCAGGCTATAATGGAACTCTGCCCTGATGCATTGTAATGTCTTATTTACACACACATATATATATATATATATATAGCCATAGATAATGATTATAAATGTCCAGACTTCCATTTCAAGTGTAAGTCTGTGTTCAAACATGCCTCCTTCTCACTACATGGTGAGGAGAAGCAGGAGCCATAGATTACCAATGTCTGAAAAAAAACATTCCTTTTATGAAAAGGAATTAACGCTCCCATGAATCTGCACTCCAGTTTTTGTATTGGCACATTCCTGCTTGCTGTCTCATGCTGCAAGACCCATAAGAAATATAATGAAAACCTTCACATGCTGCTGGGTTTTGAATGCAATCTCCCTTGGTTTTCAATAGGTTCAGTTTTGACTCAAACCAAATGATATTTAGGTGTTGCAGTGCTAGTAGATTTCTTTTGAAAACAGGTATATTTACATCTCATTCCTGCATTCAGTCAGCTTTCTTCTTGGTTTCAGGTTTAGTAACTTGAGATGCTGTTGAAGTAACGTGTAATACACCCTGTTTGCTTAAATTTAATGTCATAACAAAGCTTTTGTTTCAAAGGAATTTGTTTTACTGGCATGATTGAAGAGTACATTAACTATTGTCTTGTGTGCCAGTGAAAAAATCCTTTAAAATGTGTCTTCATACCTTTGCCCAGTGCCTTTTGTAAAAGTTAGGAATCCCTTTACAGTGTGATGTTGACTTTCATTGATTATTGATTTAAGACTAAACTTGGTGGTTAGTGGGTGTCAATCAATGTCTTATACAATGCATGAAATGGGCAGAAAGATGTACATATATGACCACATGTACAGTATATTCATATCATCATATATCAGTGTGGTCTGCCAAGGCATAAACTGGAAACATGAATACGTAGATACATACGTACGTACGTTGATTATGTGTTTCTTGGCTCCGGCCAAATGGAGGTGGGCATGTGCATCAGGTTTCACCTACTTCTCCTTCTTAGGACCAACCTCTTTCAGGCAAGGTTGGGCTGTGTCTAATCACTGATGAAGTAATTGAAATGACCTTAATCTCATAGCAACAGGTTGGGTTGGTGTGTTTACTTGCATAAGCTATGAAAATACAATTTATTTAAATCTTAAATTTAAATCTGGTGTACTCCTTCTGTGTACATGTGAATTATAGTGTGTGTATGTGTGTGTGTGTGTGTGTGTGTGTGTGTGAGAGCCATACATTTAGCCACTTTTTTGCTTTTCCAACCACTAAGAAACCCAATCCACCTCCCTGCACCACACGGAAACGTTAAGTACATTTCCCAACGTCAATTTTGGTTAGGTGCGCCGTCAAACTCCTGAAACCACAGAACCACTCTGCGCTCCACTGAAATTAAGACACGCCGTATTGGCTGGTGCTTTCTTCCTCCTGGGATGGAACTGTATTGGAACAATGTTTGGTAAAGATCAGTTTCTGGATTTGTTTGTGGATTGATGTTCTGAGTCAGTTTTTCTTGTTTGCGAAGAAGAGCGTTCGGTTTAATGATAGCCATGATGGGATTTGGGTGTATATAAGTGGTGATATTTTTAGTGTGTGTTTGTGTGCACTCTGGTTTAGCATCAGTGACACAATGTGGTTTAGTGCCATAGTCACAGGTGTTTGAGGACGTGATGCCTTCTTGTCCCCTGCTGTGCCTACCGTCTGAGGCCTCTAATGGGATCTGGCAGAACTGTGCTTTGGTACATGATTAAGTCTTGACTGTGAGAGGAACCTAATCTATTTGACTTACATCAGAGGAACCAAACGGCCCACTGACCTGCATGTGGAGCAGACGCACACACACTGCTTGGCACACTTAAGTGCTCTTTGTTGGAAATACTGTAAAATAATAAAATAGTCGATGGGGAGTAAATCAAACAATGGGACCTAAATAATTGACACTTGCTGCCATCCTATGTACACCAACGTCATACATTTTCCAAGGTTGAATCAAATTGATTACGCACTTTTCCAAGGCTCCTTTCAAATACTGAACAGGCCAGGTGTCAGTGTATTGCTCAAGGGCTCTTTGAAAAAAGAACATTGGGGCAAACCAACATGCTGGAACAAAAGAGGACAGGTGGACATTTACTCGCCGGCAGAGAAAGCTGTTAGGTAGCACCTAAAGTGTCAAAAATCTGCTGCTAAGCGCTGTGGTTATTTGTATTGTATCACATTTAAACAGCACCTGCAATCTGAACTCCAGATGATGTTGAAACAGCTGTTAAAATGCAGCCCTGTGTGTTTTAAATTAGGATTCTTGAAGTTCATTGTCGAGGACACAGGTGTCGAGTTTATTGCATTTTTAAAATGCTTTAATCTGGTGCTAAGATCCATTCTGTGCCCTCCTCAGTACAGGACGGCCTCTAAAACCATTCATGTCTCCTGTTTGCCCTTGTAAACATCTCCATCTATGGCTGACTAGCACCCAGTCTCCCAAACGAGCCCTGACAGCCATTGTCACATTTCATTCCTTACGGAATGATGCCTTTCGACAGAGAGGACACTCATTCAGGGCATTCTTACACACAGATATTGGCATCTATAATATTCTCTGATTGTTCTCGCTTCCGATGTTGTGTCGTAACAACGTTAGCTAATCCATGAGGTCACTGCAATAATGGCGGGTTTGTACATGAGAGGCTGTAGAAGACCAGTCCAGGAGTGAGTAGGAAAGAAGTTTATTTCTGAGAGACAAAGAATACAACACTGCTTACCACAGTGTGTACAAGGTTGACTTGGCTTGAGTACAGTAAAATCCACACGATGTTGATCTATGTTCCTCAAACTTATTTCCCTCCCCCAGAAAGCTTTCTTTATTTAGATCGGTTTGTGTGGACAAGTGCCCAAAAGCACATTCCAAGAAAAGAATTTGCTGGATGTTCATACAGAGCTATTACAGGAAGTGTATGTGTCTCTGTCATATAGTCACAACCCGGCTTAATGTTGGCGGTTTCACATCCCTAATTGCCCCATGAGTATGCAGACAACTGGGCTGTTGACATGTTCTGGATAATATTATGACTGTGTATGTTTTTATATGTAGCCAGCTGTGTCCTGCATCTGTTTTAATATTTGAAAAGCACTAAAGCTTGGCTGTATTTGATTGACCTTGCAGTGAAAAGTAACTTTCCATGAAATGCATTTTTATTGACAGACAACAACCAATGTGTTTTTTTGTGGTGAGGAGATGGGTTTTTGAACTACAGGTGGAAGCATGAATCCTTGAAAAGGAAAAATCTTTTTTCGGACTTGTCATTCAAAGACAGAACTATTTGACTTAATAGTAGCCTAAATCATGTATAAAGGCAGCAAAACATGCAGCAGTTATGTTGGAGGCTGGTCTGGTTTTTCAGACCCTGACCCGAGAAACCACTAACGAGCCTTAGCGTCTTCCTGAATGGGCCAGGGACCTCTAGTTAGCCTAGCATAACAGCTATAAGCTATGAAGCGCGGAGCATTTATGATTTCCAGATGTTCAAGCTAAACAGCTAGATTGTGTTCTCCCCATCCTTTTGCAAACAGTGGACTGGCAGCAATTGTAGACTAAAACATCGGGTGAAGTGTACTGGAGGAATCAATGAGCATCATTGTTCAAGTCCCTGCACTGTTAGAACATACAGAGCCTATATTAGCTTTCTTTATGCTTTTTGGAACATTTTTGTTTTTCTCAATTGCATATCAATGCCAGTGTGTTTTTCAGATGATCCTGAAACCAGACCATATAATATGCTGTGTTAGTGTCCATCTCTCTTCCTGTGTGCATCTGCTTGTCAGGGTCGCATTTTGGATGAATGGAAACACCCCCCCCCGCCCCCCCCACGTCTTCACACACAGCAGCTCTGTAAAGCCAGTGTGAAACGTAGAAACAGATGCACATTGATGGAACATCACGTTCCTGTTTGCCTGTTTTTAACTGGACCGCAGGAACACAGCAGCTGAGTGTGGATGGACTCCCTGGCCAGCTTCCAGGAAGGGTTTTTACTGTGACCGCCACTGAGTACATCTGAACAGGGACTTACCAGCAAATCTAACATCCGCTCTTAGATATCTAACAGACAGATGAAGATGAAGAAAGATGTAGGATACAATTAAGGGCAAATCCAATAATAAACTCAGGGTACCCACTTTGGCTTTGCACAGTTGTCTAATGACAGAAAATCAATTAGCATTTTTAATCAATCAATTAATTGCTTACCAACTTACATTTCCAAATGAAACAATAATACAAAAGTAATAATGATAAGTATATGAAAATGCTTCTCTCCCTCCTTATAATGCACTGTAGAGTATTTCTCATTCACAAGTATCTCCTATCTGGACCGTCTGTGTTGTTTTCAAGTGTTGACTGAGCCTCCTGTCCCATTGGGACCATCAAGGGCCCCCCTCACCACGGCAACCCCTGCCATGGAAACCAGCCACTCAAAGGAATGACCCTTTTGAGTATCAGTGTGTAGAGACCCTCTGTGTTGCTCTACTTCACTGTGTAGTAAGAGGAGACAGACAGGAGCCTAGAAAACACGTTTTTCTGTTCTTTCCTTATTTTCCCCATTGTGTTCCCTTCCCTTGTGCATCTTTTCTTTTCCACACTTTCCTTTCATTCCCTTTTCTTCATCTTCCTTTTTCACCTGTGAATCCCCTCATTGGGACGCAGTCTTTGACCCGACCGCAGAGGCTTCGAGACGGGACTAAAGATGTGGAATCGCTCCTTGTTTGTTTGATTCCATTTTAAAAGCATTTCTCCTCTTGCAAAATTCCAGGGATTAATCATGTTGAGTAAGAACCAGAGTTGATGTACATGTACAACAGGGCATGTATCCCCACCGAGCTGTCCACTAGTGGAGGTGGGGTGGGAGACTTCTCCGCCTTAGGTCACCTCATTCAATTTAAAGAACATAAATTCTGGTAGAAAAAAGGAGCCATTGGCTTTATTTTGGAGCATCAACAGATGTTTGTGAATGGCCTCTGGGAAAAGGAAAGTCTTTCTATTTAATGCTGACAATGGCTGGTGATAAAATGGGGATGAACTGAAGAATTTGAGCTTGAAGGCCCAGGGTTTTATCCATCTACAGATGTGTACAAATTTGGCAAGCTATGATTAACTGTTTTACTTGGATTTTGCATTTCATACAGTAGAAAAAGGTGTAAATCTTAAGGAATAAACATACTGTTGGTGAAAAAATAGAACAAGATTGGCTCAGATTCATAATTTGGAATTACATTTCAGAATGATGACCCTCGGAGCTAATAACACCACTATGGCGTGTGTTTAAAGTTGTTGAGGTAAAATACTTCTTTGATAATGAGAAACTAGGAAACTTCTGCATATAGCTTTTACATCCCCTAATGCATAGTGTGTGGCCCCGGTTTTCTTATATTCAGTGTTCTTTGTTTAGGTTTTATACATTATACTGTAAAATCTATTCAGTTGCCTTGTCTCTTGGGAACAACAAACCTGTCCTCTGTGTTTTAGCTCTGCATCTACGCTGCCTCACATTCTTTGAATACAGAAGTCTGGGCTCATTGTTGATACCAGCATCTTTTTTTTCTGACATTACATGTAGCAATGAGAGTCCAAACATTGCAGACATGCCCAGAACTTCAAAGCTGTATGTGTTGGGGTCATGTCTACAGGAGCATGAGCCCAGTTTGCTGTCTCCTACTACTTTATATGCAGGCATGTTTCTGTGTTTTATTACATTTATATTTTGCACGCCAATCCGTATTAAAAGATTGTAGCAAAAATAACTTGGTAGCATTTTCGGAGTCTATAATTAATTTCTCCTGCGAAATCACAACTGTTTCTTTTGTTGTTTTGCATGGTGGGTCGCCAATTATTGATTTTGTCCCAAGCCTTCTTTTCCATATCTCACCTAAACCCTGTGGGGAAGCAGGAAGAGAGGGAGACCCCCCCCGTGGATCTGCATGTCCACATTCAAATTCTAATCCCCTGCCATCTGCTTTCTACTTCAGGGGGTAGGCTCCACGTGATGCCTCCCTGTCCACGGTCGCTACGGGGTAGGGAGGAAAATCCCTGAGCGTCTTGTGCCCTGAGGGCTTGCCAGGCTGATTGCCACCTTTACCGCCTAATCAAGGCACACTACACCCCCTTAAGCCCCCCCCTTTCTTCCCCTCGCCCCTTGTATATCTCCAAACAGGGGTCATCCATAGAGAAGGCTAAGAAAGAATCTAAGGAAGTTCAACCTTTTATCCAGGGGCAATGGACCTTAGAATAATAGACCTCTTCTTCTGCATGACCCCTCACATTGGCTGGTCAAAGAGGCAGATGAGGTAATCACTGCCGGTGCAATGTCGTAGGAAGTTCAAAATCGCCACTAGTCTAGTTAATCAAATTAAGTAACTTCAGAATTGTTGGAGTTTAGCTCCCACTCTTCTGAGTGGGAACGCTTCTCAGGCTTGTTTTTCGGAGTGGTTGCTGGTGTGTGTGGGATCTTGGATTTGCAGCTCTGGGATGACCTAACAGAGTATATTTTGGCAGTCACTGCTGGAAGTCCCTCTTCATGCTTGTAGGCTGTATTTAGAATACAATTATTTCTTGATTACTATATACATAGACTACTGTAAAACAACTCCTCTTGTGGATGAAGTAGATGTACTGTAGTTGTAGGATGTAGTTGCACACGGTAAAATGGCTGTAGAGGTTCAGATGCTAATTGGGGATCCAACATTTTTGAATTATATATGAAAATGCATTGACGGGAAGCTTAAATCAAGGCTGTTTTAATGTAGAGTAGATTCCAAGAAAATGTAAAATGACAGATCACCAACATACGCCACCGATAATAATAAAAAAAGTGTAAATAACTCTGTAATGAAAACATTACTGCCCTGATGATAACTGTGACAAATGTTCCCAAATTTCAAATACCACTTGTATGCGTTTTCCATTGCAGATTACATGAAAACTCAACACAGAGTTGAAGCAAACAGGAAAACAAAGTCCCACTCCCAACAGCCTTTATCTCCCATATTCTCAGCACTAATTCAGCACAGCTCCGCGTATTTCAAACCAAGAGACACGGAATGCACTTTATCTGCAGTGGCTCGTATGTTCTCGAGCCCAGCTATTTCCTTTACGCAGGGCGGCATTCCCGTTAACAGACAGCCATTTGTGATCCAAACCATCAAAGGGACGGAGCTTCAGAGTCAAGACGCTGTAATCTGCATCCACATCTGAGTAATGAAAACACAAAGCTCTGTCTGGTTTGGCCTGCGCTGCATTATTCTGTCTACATGTGGCTTTATTTTGTTTGTGTATTTCTGCCTCTTGGCGGTGTGTGTATTCGCATGTGTGTGTGTGTGTGCAATACCAAAGTGACACTCAAGTCCGTTGCATTGCAGACGACGCCACTGCTGACAGATGAAGTTACCTGCACTCGGGTTCAGTTTGTCTTTGCTGTCACTCTGGCTGTGTCATCACTTCCACCGGGCAGCAATAACAAATGACTCATGACAGGAAGTCAGGCATCAGTCCAATTTGAGGCAAAAGGTTTCTGACTTTGAACTCTTCATCTCACCTCTCATCTTCCCTTCATTCTTTATGGTTTGACCTTTTCCAGCTATGCATGGTTTAGTTCAGCCCTTTTGCAGCCACTTAGTGATGCTTTGGAAGTAGCTCAGTCCGTAGGGAGTTGGGTTGGGAACCGGAGCGTCGCTGTATGGACCAGAGTATTGTGTGTGGACTGGTAGCTGGAGAGATGCTAGTTCCCCTCCTGGTCACTGCCAAGGTGCTCTTGAGCAAGACACCAATGATCTGAGAGGAAAAAAAAATGTTTGGTAGAAAAATTGATCACACTGATAGCAAAAAAGCATTTTATGACAGAAAAAAAAGATTTGAGAGAAAAGATTTTAATACCAATAGCAAAAAATAATAATGTTTGAGACTAAATAAAAATTTAAATATACATTTGAAATTTTTAAAATTATTTCGGAGTCAAAAAAAATCTCTCAAAATACTTTTTCAAGCTCCAAAAAAAATTTCTCTCGAAAAAACATCAACATCTATGGTGGTGACAATGGTGTAATGATTCAGATCGACTCCCAAGACAAGACGGTGCTCATCCGACTGGCCAATAGAAGCGTTGCCCGCCCATGAAAAATTTAAGAGAAAAAATTAAGAGAAAAATCCTGAGACGAGAGCAAAAAATTGCATCGAGAGCAAAGACTTGAATGTTTTGAGAGAAACATGTTTTTGAGAGACATTTTTTTCACACTGAAAAAAATTTATTTCAGAGTTTAAAAAAGTATTTTGAGAGAGAAGTTTTTCTCAGAAATAATTGAAAAAATTTCAAATTTATATTTAAACTTTTTTTAGTCTCAAATATTATTTTTGCTACTGGTATGAAAACTTTTTCTGTCAAACATTTTTTTTTTCTCAGATCAGATCATCATCTGAGCATGTGTGTGTATTTCGGGCCTGTGTGTAGTGTGTTATAACAACAGAGTGTAAATTGTAATTTCCCCATAGGGGATCAATAGAGTATAAATTAGTATAAATTATAAATTATGCTTTGATTAGTCAAATGGAAACTATCTCATGTGTGATTTCCATTCATTGTTTTTGTCTCTCTGCAGGACGTTGTCCTCAGACCTCAGAAATGAAGACATTGATGGAATCTGTAGAGGAATGTTTTGAATGTAGTTTTTTTTTTAATTGTCAAATTCTGGGTTGCCAAAAGAATGAGTGAGGACCGTGAAATCTTGGCCTTGCACAGTTTTAGATTTCTGTTGTCTTCATGGATTTAATGTCAGAATTCAAAGGTTCCAGATTATGTAGGTTAATAAAAAACATAAAGAAATAATCAGAGACTCACTCAGAGCTCCAGTTGGCTTCAACCATGTAAAAGTAAGTTAATGAAGGATGAACTCACTCTTGAGTCCCTCAAGTGCATGAAGCCATTACTGCTTCACTACACCAAACCCCATGTCAGTACATTATACCTGGGATGCTGCTGTTTAATAACTCTCCACTCCTTCTTTTCTTGGCAAAGAAGCTCTCCCCTCCCAACCTCCCTCATCTGCATTAAGGACCTGCTCATATTATTGCCTCCCCCTCCATGCCATCCAGGCTCGCCTCTCACTCTAACCACAATATTGCTGTATCACTTACACTAATAGCCTGCACTTAGAGCACCTCAAGGTGAAAGCGCTGCCAAGATGCTTCCTGTCGACAGAGGAAAAGATGGGGAGGGATTGCACATTGGGTTTGCTATTAAAGCGCAGTTTAAAAGGCCGTCTGTTTGAGTTGATTGAAAAGTTCTGTTGTGCCGACTACATTAACACTTAACTGTCAACTGGCCTGGGCTTGGCACCTGATGCTTTTGATTTCTTGCCTGCTTTTTTAACATGCATTCACATTTTCAAATACATGCTGCACAGTTCTACAGTTCTGGATGTTTATTTACTATGATAATAAGCAGCTGTTGTTTTCTATTCATTCCAGTACATATGAAAATGAATTGTCTACAGACAGAAAGTCTTAAAATCAAACCCTCCCTTTTTTTACAAGTTTGGGTGTTTTAGTCTGTTTATTTGTGGAAACTATTTCAAGTTTTTATTCCATTCAGAAAAGTGCAAGCTATAGCTCAAATTGATTTTTCACGACATCCGCACAGAACAGCACAAGTATATTTCATGTATAGGAGTTTACAAAATTAGTAGCTTTCTTTATACTAGCTAATACAGCTGAAATTTCTTAGATTAAAAGATTGTGAAAAAAAGTGTTTGAAGTAACTGTTAACATAAGAGCTCAGTAAAAAGTATTTATTTCAGGATGGTGCAGAAATGAATGGAAAAGAATAGAGGTTTTCAATGCAGTTATCTGGCTATAACATGCAACACTGTTTGTTATAATCATGGAGGAGCAGTTGGAATTTTGTTTTCAATTAAAAGATGTCAAAACATTACACATTGTTATTAATATCGCATGAGAGTAGTGCAGTTTTTCCCCATTCAGCAGCCAAAAATCAACATAATCTCTGTTCCCAAGCCTCCTACCATGACTCATTCCTTTTTTTTTGGTGGGGGGGGCTTGTTTTGGATGCTTTACTGACAGGGCGGTTTCCCATGCCTTGCTTGAATGACAGAGTTGCCCCGTAAGACTTGACAGCTGTTGACTCCAACTCGGGAATGTCTTTGTCTGTGTTTGTTTGTATGTATGTGTGTTTCTACTTGGCAGCATCAGGCTGTGTGTTTGCATGCTGGGCCATTGACCTGCCAGCCCAGGATGTGGGCCTTGCTGACGTCTTTTTGCATGTTGTGTGTTTCGCCAAGAAGCGTCTTAATTTGCTGTATTTGACTGCTTTCTATATGTATTGGATATCCCTTAGTGTGTGGCAGTGTGTGCACGCGAGTTGTGAGTGACACCCTCCTCCGCTGCAGTAAAAGTCCTGTGCAGCTGAGCCACCCCACCCCACCCCATCCTCCCTGCTCGTCGTTGATGACTTCCAGAAACTTCCGCTCTTCACTCCGTCTCTCTGACATGTGTGTCCTCTCTCATCCAAGCCTGAACACCACAGCAGAGCTTATCGGCTGCTTCTCACACTTTCTCTGTAGAAACAATCCAACATCTGGTCTGAAGTATCATGTAGCCTAAATAACCAAAAGTCTTGCTAATGCTCCTGTGTCATCTGTCTTGAGCCCTGAAGGAAAATTATTCTTTTTGCTTATTCTTCCTCACATGAAGCCAGAAGTGGTAGTGATTTAGTATTTTGCTTTTAAAAATCTCCAACCCATCTTAATGACAGAGCTCACCTTATTCACCTGCTGTTATGGTTGTTTTTAGTAATCTATAGCTGTCCTCCTGCTAGAGCTTCATGAATCTGAACCCCAGCATCTGACTCCCTGTGTAGGTGCTAATTTAGAGCAGATGGCACGTGGACGCTAAGGCTCAGAACTCCTATTGACAGGAAATGGCTTAGAAATGGGTACATCCCTGCTATAAATTAGCCGTTTACCTTTCCTTGCTGGACACCTGCCCTTTAAAAGATGCACTGAAAAAAATGTATTATGAAATGAGGGGGGCAATTACAGATGGATTGCAGCGATTAACATCAAATATTTGCTTGGAAATCATAGAAAAGAAATACTACTTATCAGTCCAGAACTTACCTGAGACTCATCAGGCTTAAGTTTTCTTTAGAATCCAAATAATCCATTGATAGTTGTCTCTAGGATTAGCTATGGTGCGTAGTTTCTGTCGCCCTCATGAGAAATTCTAAGTAATGACAACACCGCAACACTCTCAGAAGAACAAATTATTTTTTTTTATTTTTCCAAATGTCCTGTTGTCCTTTTGCATCTCCAAAGCACCATTTTGAACTCACTGAGAGAGAGAGTTCTGCAATTATGACAATTCCTAATTTTGATAATTAAGTGTGTCCATAATGTGATTTAAATAACTTTGGGTTTACGTGTGCCTGTCAGACTATTTTCCCACATTCTATACACTAAATGTTGAATCTATTAATAGAAAACTGTAAATACGTGTTAGCTGCAGCCCTACAATGTGCCCCTTTTTGCTGTTTTTCTGCTTTTTCTGCCCAGGGAAGTTTTACTAGGGGAATAGAGAGGGCTGTGTTCCCTGTGAGTAAAAAGCATGTAGTGATTTTTCCATGGAGTAATATGGGATCTTGTACTGTACAGTAGCCTGTGTTTGAGTTCAACCCAGGGTGTATGGACGACTTCAAAGCCCACGGCTACACCCTGTGGTTAGTGTAAAGCCAGGCACGCGAGAACTGGCGCGTTCACACACAACCAGTTGATATATACGCCACGATACCCACGCCCTCAGACAGGCGCAAATTTACTTTCAAACAAACTTAAGTTCATAAAAACAGTTGTGTTCACACCCCTGAATTCCCCCACAGTCGTGGCATCAGTCCCCTACACCCGCCTCCCCCCTTTCTTCTGCTGTAAAGCACACACACACAGTCTCTCTATTTCCTGTCTATTTTTTTTCTCCTCAAATCACAACTTTTTAAACAGGCCTCTTTCGGGCATATTTCACATTTTAGGAATGTCCTTTGTTTAGCCTGTTAGCGTGGGAGTGGGTGTGTAAATTGTATACAGTACATGCATATGGATGTAAGTGATGAGAGTGGAAGGATGACATTCCATCCATCACAGTCAATATTTTATCCAGTGGTGGTCCGGCTGTGTAAGACAACCAATAACATACAGTATGCACATGGGAGTGTGTTGTGTGTTTGAGTTATGTTATGAATTGCATGCTGGTGATTGAGATGATGTGATGAGCTCTTTGGGCAAATGAGCAGGCTGCTATTTGCTCTTGGCTGTTGCAAACAAGGAAAGCTGTACTTAATGTACTTAATTACTTAATGCACAAGCCTTGATACAGTCTCACTCGCTGAATAATGACCAGTGGCTGGTGGTTGTCGGGTAATTTTGTCAAGATTAGAGAGTAAACTGCTTCTTTTTTTTTTTTCGAAATAGCTAACTTGTTAGCCACTTTCTGGAGAATAATCTTGACATTTTGGAAGTTGGTCAGGGCTGAAGGTTGACAGAAACAATGAACAACATGCTGGACAGATGTCTTTTTACTGTTGGCCTTTGAATAACTGAAGGAGCAGGTGGAGGTTCAAAGTCCTCAAAGACCCCTTTAACAGGACACAGTATTTTAAGTTTCTTAAATCCTTCATAAGATTAAAGGTGTTCAACAGTTTAACTACTCTTCGTCAGGCTGAGTCTACTGAATCAACAGTGTCACTGGCAAAAACAGTAGCTTTAAGCATTAAAGCTCTGAAATAGGGCTGTGCAATTAATCACAATTTCATTAAATAGGCATTAAGATCTATTTACAAAAGATGATTTTTTTTTGTTCCTCTTTTTAAGTCAACCTAAGCATGGGCATGTCAACTTATGAGCACCACTGTACAGTAGGCTGCGTCCAGGTTTAAAGCTTACGGAAAGACTCAGAGAGCCACAGAAACAGTCATGCTGGCTAATTGTGATGCAGTTTAGTGGTTGACTGTATAAACATTGCTTATATAGGCCTAGTTCTGTACTGTATTACACAGTTTGAACCAGCGACAGACTGACATGATCAGCAGGTTGTTGGATGTGCCCAGGCCTTGGACAAGGTGTAGTACTTGTGCTTTGGTGTGAGTCATGCTGTAGTGTCTATATGCAGAGGGATTTCAGGGGATGGAGAGGATCAGCTTCTGTCTAGCTACTCCAACCAGACTCACCCATGACCTCTGACATCAGGGTCCTCAAACAGCTTTTGATCAAACCACAGCAGTGGTGAAAGAGTTTGACAGCACCGTGCATCTTTGAATAGTTGTTGTTATTGAGTTAATTGAAAGCTCGGGGAAAATATGACATGAAAATATAAAACAAGTGAGCTCCAAATTGATGTCATATTGAAAGAAGCTAGTAATCTAATAATCACAAATAACCTAATGAACTCAAATGAATATTGTGTGATTGCTGACTGAGCCTGAGACACACGAGTGGCTGCTAACCTTTGAACAGACAGACGGATCAGCACGGATTTGGGTAATTAGATTTTCCATGGTCTTATATCTAATTTACCAATGTTTAAAGCAAACAACAAAACAAGCAGACGCTATGTATTTTCTACAGTTTCAAGCCAAAAGAGCAGTTGTGGGAATTGGATGTTGTCCTTATGCTGGAAAGAGATTGTGATCCTGTTGATGCTGCAGTGGTGACCCAATCCCTAGTCATTACCATGTGTTTGCCAGTTTGAGTGATTACTAGGGCTATGTCTGGGTCAATGTATTAACATGGCACTGGCTGTAAGGCTTACTGTTATATGTATATATATACACTGTTGTACCCAGGAGATTTTTTTTTCTCCAAGAAACAAACTGACAAGAACATTTTGAGTAGACCTTCAATTTCTAAAACTGTCAAGTCCTCCTCTTGTTCAACGTCCAAAGGACACAAGGACAACTCAAATTTCCGACTCAATCACTTTTGTTTTTCTGTTGGCTTTGTCAGTTGATTGGTCTGTTCAGTTAACTAGGTTGGAAACCTTTAAAGAAAAATCAAAAGTTACCATTTTAATCAAGCATTTTTTTAATGAATTGCAAATGAATTAACCACTTGACATGGAAGAAAAGAAAAAGATTTCATATATCTTCCAAATTTGTTAGTAAAGTTTTAGCATTTAACAGAACTTTAACATTTTACCATTTTTAACTTTGTACTGTTAATTTTTCCAAACTTAAAATCACCTATTATTTTAGCACAAACCCATTTAACACAAAACCAATGAAGTCAATGCAGCAATGTGTTTCTTAACCAATCTACACATCAGGTAAACATAGCACGAACATATTAAGCAGCATTTCAATTCCCATTTGACCGACCATTGGCGTCTTTGGGCTGAACCTATGAGTGAACTTTGAGTGTCTTCTCTCTAAAAGACTGAGAACCTCCATGTCTTCACTGGTGCTCCAAATCAGTGACAATGACTGATCAGGTGACAAGCAGCCGGTTTGCTGCTGCTGGTGCACTCTGGGGATTACAGTTCTTTGAGAGAGAATTGTTCCTGAGATTCAGTTCAACAAAAACTGTTGTAAAACATCTTATGGCGACGTGGAGTTTCAAAGACATTGTTTTTACCAGACAGGCAGTGTCTAATGTAAGATGTTATGAGTTGCATTATGGGAAGTGTAGGATCCAGCGTTTACTGGAGTTTTGACCCATGCTACAAACTGAAAGATTGGATTATTTTGGCTTCTGTTACATCGATTATTACAGTTGTTTGTGTCACCTAGTTACCAAGTTACACAACTTTATGGAAGTGATTTAACACTTCAAAATGTAATTTATTCTCCTAGTTAATTGTTTAATCTATAAAATATCAGTAAAAAGGGAATGATTCCCAAAGATGTTCCTTCAACTCATTTCTTTTCAACCAAACAGCCAAAATGAATCAATATCAGCATTGAAATGGTTGATGAGACCCTCCTAAAGCACTGTCCCAAAGCACTAACCCTACACCTTAATCAATATCTGTGTGACGAATGACGAACAGTTTTATTTGAATATGCACAGGGGAAAATACTCGTAGGGAGAGGCAGGATGGCGAGGGCAGGGAAGGCAGGCGAGGGAAGCACAGGGAGACGCAGGGAGACCGGAGCAAAGGAAGCCAGCCCCAGCCATCACAATCTGTATTCATATTAAATGCTCCCCACTCCCTCGTAAAACCACAGCAGTTCAAGTTAAATGGTGGCATACTAAAACAGAGCTGGAATTACTACGTCATAGTTCCGGTGGATGTCCCTCATTTTCGGCCGGATGTCCCTCACCTTCTGCTTTCTTTGTGTTGGCATTCTAAACTCTAAACAGTTGATTTGGGAAACATCCTCCGAGCTAGAACTGACAATTATTATTATTATATTTATCTTTATTTTGAGTTAAGTTCTCATCACACATTTGACAGCCATTTTATTTCCAGAGTTTACCTCTGTACGTGCATGTTCCACCAAAACCAGTTTCTTCCGGAAGCTATTTTGCAGAGTCACCATGGCTTTGTCCAAGACGAAGGTGATTGGTTTAAAGAAATGTCAATAAACCAGAGCATTTTTTTCTCCTATCCAGAAATGCTGTGTGGACTAGCCGGACCCTCCTCTGTAGCGAGATACCGAGATGGGAGATAGGTCGCGCAATGCAAGACTACAGCTTTGATGACACTTGTGTTTGAGAATGCAGAACCATTGAAGCCCTCGCCGTTGTGTTTTCAAGCACCTGCAAGAAATGTGCCCGCCTCAGTAAAACCCAGCTTGTGTTAAAGCTGCTGCATGGGGAAAAAAAAAAATGCACGAGTCATGCTTTTAGAGGGGTGCGATGAGGTGACACTTTGGGAGACAGTTTTTTTTAATATGATTCAGCAACGGTTTGTTTTTCAGAAGAAGCTGATGCTGATTAATCTGTTGTGTAACACACTGCAGTAGAAAAAGGACAAAGGTGCATTACAAACTATATTATACAGGCTTCGTATTGGACTCATTCTTGTAGTCGTGGTTGATTTGGTGGGCTTAGGGATACAAAACTGATTGTTTCTCTCACATAACATAACAAAGACGAGGGACTCCAGACTTTTTTTTAATTAGATATGAATCGCCCATCCAAATCTGGATGAAAGGGTCCAGGCGGATTTTGCACAAACCCACAATGATCCATTCGGCTAATCCTGATCATAGTGAATTGTCACTGCTTGGGAATCAAGCAGCAACCGGCTACAGCAATCAGCCTGCACCCCCGCTTTCAATACAGCAATGTTATTGACCCACCTTTTAATTTGAGATTAGAAATCACGTTTTATTGTGACCGTTGAGAATAAATCCTGTGATAACCTATTTGATTGAAGAAAGTGACAAATTTGACAAACATTTGTTGCAGTTTTTGGGCTCTCAAAATCCAATATTTCTTCAAGTCATGTTCTAAACTCTTAAAATGATGCTGTCTAAGGTGCTTTCACTGTTCTTAACATGCTTCAATACAGTGAACTCTTTAACAAGTGGGTGTCTGATGTTTAACTCCACATGAAACAGAGGGAAAACAAAATGTGTAATCTGGTGACGGCAAGTCCAGCCTGCCGCTGTGTTTGTTGACAGTTGGTAGTGTAAGATTGGCGTTAGCTCGACTAGCGTCTGCTTTCTGGCAACAGAGGCTGAGGGGAGATTAGATGTTAGTAACTGTGCTAGCTGACTCTGCAGCTCCGGTCCAGTCCTTGCTCTGTAATCAGTGCTCGTCTCCGTAAAGGCAGCTGGCGTTGACAGGACTGTCTGCGTCTCTCTGAACTTAGATTCCAACTCTCTCCCGCCTGTGCCACCCAACCTTCCCTTTATTGTCCTTTCTCCTTATCTCCCATCTCTTTTTCCTTTCACCCAACACTCCCAACAGCAACGCCATGCCGCTAGGTTTGTCATAGTCTCCGAACCAAATGTTAAAATTGGAAATTATCTCATAATTCAGTTTGACAGCAGGGTTATTCTTCTGCTGCCATTTTAAAAGACCAAATAGCTCTTTTTTTAAAGAAGACACTGACAGGTTGATTACAGTCTTGCTCTGATGACCCTCCCAAAACAAGACAAGCTAATGATGGGACTGAGGGAGGATGTGATGTGGGATGGAAGCAGCAACGCTGGCTTGCTCTATTCCCTCTCTTCCTCTAATTTCTAAAGTGGTTTTGGGAAGCGTATGAGGATGTATCCTTTATGATTCAGCATCACCTCAACCTCAGTGGTCTCTGTGAGGTTTGGCTGGTTATACTGGTTTGCTTTAGTGGGTTCATTTATTTCCTTCTTATGGGAGAGATTCAGAGGTTTATTGTTTTGAGTATCAACACTTACCTCAGTACCACTATAGGGCAGTAAGACTGAACCAAAACAGTTGTTCAACATGGAAAACTACAACAATGAGCCAAAAGACGCTAATACTGTCAAGCAGTTAGTGATCCATTGTTAATATAACAATGGTATGTACGGAAACTAACTTAAAGTATGGCAAATATTTAGCTAGGATTGAGACTTTAATAACCCTACCCTATTAATGATGCCTTCCCCTCATGAATCATAACACATGTACAGTATATCCCCTTACATGATTTAGCCCCTTTAAATAATAAAAGCAATCTTTATGGGTATAGATATTGGGGATTCTGGCCCTGGTATTAACTTTAATGATCAGAGCCAAACCAAATGTTAAAAACGTTTATTAAAAAGTTGTGGGATGAACTCCACAGTCCTCCAAAGTTAAGCCAAAGCTAATATGACGCTAGCCAAATGGAGTGGGTGTCTTCATCCTGGCTATAGGTTGCAGGTTTATTTCTGGTGTTGTGTCCTGCTAAAAAAACCTGCTAACAAACTTGAAAGTATCCTGTTTCTGTAGCTCAGCAAGAAACTGTCCATTGAAAGTCCAAGAGGGGATTTACCTTTAAAGACTTTAACTTTGGAAGGTACCCACTTGATTTCCAACTTCAAAAAATGTATCCTTTTACTCACACATTTGTTTTATCTATATTTTTAATTGTCCAAATTTGCACTCAATTCATCTACTCTCTGGGTCATCATTTCTGTATGTATTCACTACTGTGGGTGATTGATAGCTGAAGACTGGGGCCATTGTGAGACCCTGGATTTGACATACATTTCATTTCATGTGGTTTGAGGTTGGAGGAAGGAGCAGGGAATTAGGCTTTCAGCAGTCAGCACTCAGTAGCACTGAGTTGTATGCTTTTGCTCTACTTGTCTGGCCTCTGCAGTCTCTCTTTTGCTTTCCCCTCATCTCTCACTCAGACCCTCTTTTCCCCCTGGTCCCCCCTCTCTGCCTTTGTGTCAGTGCTGCTGTCGGCCATGCTTGCAAATGAGCACCAAGACAGAGCAATTATTCAGCATGGGGCAAGTCCTGTACCCCTCCTTTTTATACGCTCATGCTGCACTCGCTGTCATGTTTAGGTTTTCCATGCATTCATAATGTGAAAGTCTTTGAGCAACATTTTTACGGATGAGATATACACTGAGAGGAGAATGAAATATGACGCTAGAAAATTTCTTGGATAAAGAATTATCTTGGAACTCAATTCCCACAGGGGTGGATGAGCTTCATATCTCTTTCAAACATGAATTAATGTGACTGACACACATACAAACACACACACAAACACACACACACACACACAAGCACATTTATTGTGCCCATCCCCCCTATCCACCCCTCCCCAATGCTACGGAGACACTGGTGTGGTTGCAGAGTGTGTGCTGGTGAAGGGGAAGTCTGGGAGGGGGAGACCTACGAGAGACAGCATGCATGTGTGAGTTGCAGTAGTTTGCTTGCCGGCTCTGCTCGCCGGCAACAAAAAGCATCAGCCATCTCGTTGAGTGTGGCGCTGCACCTATGACTTCTCTCTTTCATCTTTTATTTTTCTTGTCTTTTTCCTCCTCTCTCTGCAGAAGCCGCTGCCTTGCCCCCCCACTTGAGCCCTCTTTGCAGACAAAAAGCTGCCCTACCTCACCAGGTAAGATGTTGTGGTGGAATCTTTTTGATTTATTGCTTGAAAAAATCCCCAAAGCAGCAGTGATAAAGAATACATTTGACTATCCTTCAGTGTCTTCTTCTCCCCTGAGCATGCCTATTATCTCTAATCAATGTCTCCCCACGTATCATCTCCCCTTTGTTTGCAGAGATTCTAATTATTCAGGATATTTGCTGCTGAGATATTCAACTGATGAACAACTGATTGAAAGAGCTAGTGTTGTGATAAGCCAGGGGCTGTTTCTGTGTTTTAGTGACCCATAGTCTTCGTGGCATACCCAGTGTAGACATCGTTGATTATTCAGCCAGCAGGACAGTTCACCCTGAGTGTGCTGCTGCTGCTCTGTGTGTGTGTGTGTGTGTGTGTGTGTAAAAGCAAATGTTTACCAAGAGATATAAAATCCTGATCTATTTGGAAAAAAACCCATTTAGAAATAATAGACAATTGTGATCTATTTAGAGGCTGGGACTGTGATGGCATGTGGCCTTTGGCGGTTAGCGACTCATAGCCAACAGATTGTTGTCGGTTTCTCCGTGGAAGTGACACCAAGCCAAGCGAGACGGCAGCACACATGACTCTGCCTGTCAGCGTCTACTGAGCCGGCTGTCACAAGTTTGGTGATGACTCGGTCAGGGGGAGTTTTAGGGCTGACGTGCGGTTTTGATTTGGGCAATTAATCGCAATCTTATCAAAATCGCAATATGGACTGATGCAATATACAAATCCCAGGGGGAGGCGCAATATTTGTTAAAGGCAAAATATGTGTCAAACCATTCTGTATGAAGTATTGTGGTGCTGCAGAGATGTCCCGGCCTACAAATCGTATCCTACAGAATTAAGAAAAATCTTAATCTTTGTAACCTGTGTTGTAATCTTTGTTTCTAACCTTATTTTTACAATGAAAATGACAATAAACAAAAATGATCATTCCTTCCAATATATATGATATGATAAAGAATCATATCGCAATCACTATATCAGTCAATTAGATATGTTCCTTATATGGGGCAGCCCTAGTTTCGATGTGAGCAAGTGGTGATGGAGTGATGAGACGCCAACTCTGACGCTGTCCGTTTATTCCTCCCTTTGCATGTTCCTGCCTTTATCTGCTTTGATCTCTCATCTCTCTCCCACTTCCCCCCTGTTTTTTTTTTCTCTCACACTCTTTCCCTTTCAAGTTGTAGTGACTGGGCATTTTTTATTTTAAAGGAGACATTGCTGCAATGGCACGCTTTGGGCCAATCCCTGTTCTATCTATGACTGTGTGCCAGAAGTTGCCAGGGTGTCGATCTTATCCACAGTGACGTGCCCCCCCCACACACACACACTTCCCCTCTATTTCTATCTCTGTCTGTCTGCATGGTTGCTTGGCAGCTCTGAGGCGAGCTGTCGTTTCCTGGTAACCAACTCTGGATGACACGGCATGGTGTAGGAGGGGAGGACGATGGGGTAAACATGCCCTCACTCTGTCCTCTTTTTGGGGTTACAAATGAAGTCCTGTCCCCCCAATCATCATCCTCCCTTTTCACAATTTCTTGCATCCCTTTTTTGCCCGAGATCGCTGCTTGGAAGGGAGGTTGCTGTTGCTGTTGGTTAACCAACTGTTGGGCAAAGCCAGTGGGAGACAGAGACATTGTTTTGGAGTCAACATTGCCCTTGGTTCCAACTGCTGTTTGTCAGCAATGCATTTGAAATGTAATGGAGCCTAATGTACCTGTGTTGCGTTGTGAGAAGGCAGAATTGTAACACACCCCTTCCAACTCCCAGAGTTATCCTTCCAGTCCAGATCCAGTGCTACCACATCTTTAAATTACTATTAGTATTAGTCTTTTTTATTATTATTTTTTTATAGACACCGTTTATGCTAACGGAGGTGTAAAGTTACCAATGGCCGCTGTTCTGATTCAAGTGCCTGGGTCTGTTTCCTGACAGTAAACTGACGTTAGCGTCCTTAGCACCGGAGTTAAGTGCTGACCAGGCTGCCTGCTAGCTGGCTGGGGGCTGACAGTGGATGTGTCCCTGGGCCGGGGCTGTAATGATAGTCGATGGCAGCTAGCTGGCTGGGGGCTGACTGTGGATGTGTCCCCAGGCCGGGGCTGTAATGATAATAGATGGTTGCTAGCTGGCCTGACTGTGGAGGCCGGGGCTGTAATGATAATGGATGGTTGCTAGCTGGCTGGGGGCTGACTGTGGATGTATCCCAGGACTGGGGTTGTTGTCAGCTCTCATATCGACTGAAGCTTTGCAGACTGAGGCAGACAGACAGGGTGTGCTAGCTAGCTAAATTACCATTAGATTAGTCTATCTATACAGTTAACATTACTGATGAATTGCGGGTTGAATGATGTTGTAATGTTATGTTATCCACCAAGAATTAGCTAACGCTATAGACCATGCATTAGCTTTAGCTACTTGTCAACAGCACCTTTATAGGAGGCACCAAAGCACTTTTTCCTCTTCTGTCCCCCCTACTGAAACGATTTTGGAAAAATTATTTTAAGGTACAAAAGAATTGAGGTTTGAATCGTGGGTCAAAAATAATGATATGAACCGAATCCTGGGTTTGGTGTATCGTTAGAGCCCTAATTGATTCCTATGATAATTTGATACTAAAACTGGGTCCACTTTTAACTTTTTTTGATGCTTACAACCCATCTCATGGTGTGCATCAGCACAAGAAGTTTGTTGTTGCTTGTAGTGTAAATACTGAGACTGAAAACTCTGGAAAAATCAAGTAAGGGGACTTTGAGTTGTTTTTTTTTCTTTCGAATCTCTTAACCTCACCAGCTGGTTGATTATCCAGCTGCCAAATGAGATGTTTTAGTCATCCGATAATGGCAACAGTATCTTTCAACATCAACTTCTTGTGCTGTGGTGTTTTTGGCATTTGATCCCCATCAAAGATTTATATGTACTGTATGTTATTTTCAGAGGCAAACAAAGAGAAAGGGACATTGCGGTCGAGTCAAAACCACCCTCAACTCTGACAGAATGCCCTTAAGTTTCTGTTGACAAGTGACACTTGATGGATATGTAGCTTGATGTCATTGTCAAAGATGAGGAGAGCCATACAGACAGATGGTGAATAAAAAAGACAGCATGTTATTTTGGGCGTTATGCAGGAAATTTGTGAAGCTTAAATGCAGCGCTGTTGAGGAATGCATGATGTTGCCACATAATAGAAAGTAAAGATTACTGAAGAAGTAGGGGTGGGACAATCGATACATCAACATCGTTGTCCCTGTTCATGCGATACCAGAATCAATACGCTGACGTCAAATGTCATTTATGTCATTTAAAAAAAAGAATTGTTAATAATAAGGCATTAAAATAGATTTCCCTGCTCCCTGCATCGCTACTTCACGCCTCCTTTAGGTGGAGCTCAACACATGAATGAGGGAAACATAAGTTAACTAGCCGAAGAGGAAGAGGTTTTCAATGTGATGATCATTCTCTTAATACATCCATGGTGATGATAGACAACAGTTTACATGCCCCAGCCACATTTAAATCCAAAGTCTGGACCCATAGTTGCTCTATAGTTCTGTAATTTTAATTTACATTAAAACTGGGCTGCGGAATTATGCTGTTTTCTAACAGTTTGGACTTGCAGTGAATAAATCTTCACATTGTTGATGGTGAAAGTTTAAAATCACAGCTTGCAGCTTGCTGGCCCTGTTTTGGACCGCCTTGTCCCGTCATGCTGATTGATGAATGTGTGTGTGATGCTTTTTTGCCACTAAGAAACCTACCTATATCTATGAATATAGACCAGGTCACCCACCTGTTTTCACTCTTAAGTGCAGCTGTTGCCTCGGGGGCACAAAGACCTCCACCTGGTCCTGCCTGGTTTACATGACGCAGTGAGGAAAAGTCCTGCTGGCTGGCATGTGTTTGAGCTTGTAGATTACTGGATGTGACATGCACAGTGTTTGGTTTTTACATATACAGTATGAGACGTGTTAATATGTGGATCCAATGTCTTCTCTACTGTTTTTTTTGTCCAGTAAGATATGGATACTGCAAGTAGCATAATCTAACATATGTCATGTTACTGCTTAGCACTAGATGTGTTAAGGCCAGATGATAAGCGGTATCTTAAGCAATTTTATACAAGGTAATTTCTCCTTTCTATCTAACATGCATCATACATCTCAAAATTATTACCATTATTCTAATAATTTTCTGAAAATAACTGTAATTGTCTACTAGTTACAGGGAAAATGGAGAAAAGGTTCTGCTGCTTACTTATCTCAAGACACTTTACAGTTGGAGTAGGTCTAGACCATACTCTATAATTTACAAAGACCCAACAATTACAGTAATTCCCCCAAGAGCAAGCAATTAGTGCAACTGTGGCGAGGAAAACTCCCTTTTAGGAAGAAACCTGGGACAGACCCAGGCTCTTGGTAAGTGGTGTCTGACGGGGCTGCTTGGGGGGGTGATGAACAGCGGCAACAACAGTCACAATAATAGATAATGGAAGTATGACTAGAAATAGTAGGTGTAGTAGTTCATGGCGTAGCAGGGCACTGCAGGGCATAGCAGGATGTAGCAGGGCACTGCAAGGCGTACTGCTCCAGTGCTCACAAGGCCCTGCTCCCCTCCCTCTTCAAACTGCTCATCTCTTCTCTATTGTTTCCTTTGGATAAATTAATGAGCCTCTTTCCCGGCAGAGTTTGGCTCATTAGCTACTCAGGCCACTCTGTAACCAGTACAGAGTGTGTGGAAGTGTGGAAAACTCCGCTCTGTCTCTTTCCACCTGTTAGATTGCATTGAGTTTGCAGTGTCCCCTGCTAAATAAAGGAGTTCAGGTCTACATGCAGAGTTGTGATAAGGAAAGGCAAAGTGAATCATAGATGCAATTACTCACCGGCTAACTTCGAGGGAAGTCGGTGATGAGAAAAGATAATGAGAAGCCACAAATGCTTAACGCCATATGTGAAATGGTTATCAGATTTGGAAGAATAGGATTATGTTAAGAAAACAAACAAAATAATGTAGTTGTTTTTTTAATCATATTTTGGACGTGAATATTCCTTACCTTGACTGCAACTCCTTGTGGCTTTGATGTAACATGAATTAACTTGAATGCATTTTTGTGTCTGTTTCATGGAGGCATGCAGGGGCCCAAGGGAGTGTGCGTGCATGTTGGTCTTTGGGGAGAAGGAGGCTGTCTTTGTGAATTATAGATGAGGAAGTGGGGGCGATGGTCAAGTTAAAATGAGAAGAAGTGGAGACCTCAAAGGAGAGATTCTGTCAAATGTACTGGCTGGATGGACCAAAACAGGCCACAAACACAGCATGGAACAATCACAGCAGCTTTAACAGCCACATTATTAACCTTTGTGTTGTCCTTCCGTCAAAATTGAAAAATCACCACTTTTGTTGACACTTTTTATCAATGTTTTTCCATTTTTCTCACGTTTTTTCCATTTTTGCAACACTTTTGACGTTTTTTTCAATGTTTGTCTCTTTTTTGACGTTTTCAACACTAACATTAACTTCTTAACTTTAGTTTTATATTTTAGTTATCTTTGGAATTTATGGTCAATAAACCTCATTTATAGGAAATTATACCTAATGTTTAAAAAAAACATGAAATTTAGGAATCATTTAGACTAAAATTAAAGGAATGGATGTTGATGGATAATCACAGACTGGAATATGTCGACTTTTACTCAATACTATTTTAAAACCATTTCAATTTTTTTTTCCAAATAAAATAAATATAAAATTGAATAAGACTCCCCAAAATTAATGAAAGTAGAGATTTGTACTTGCCAAAGAGTGTTGTATGGAATAAATCATGTTATTTTGGGTAGTAAAAAAGAACATTGATAGGCAAACGGGTCAATTTGACCCGTGGACAACTTGAGGGTTAACATACATTATGTCATTTTCTGGCAGTAAACCACATTTATTATCTTTATTATTATTAGATAACAAAGATGGTGTCCATATAGGAAATGCTTGACAGTAATTTACGTACCGTCATCCACTGATCACCAGGTTGGCAGTTTCATATCACAGCTCTGACACATTCTTGCCTTATGTGATGATCGATACAGTTTTCTTTTCTTTTATCTATGTTTTCTAAAAACTGTGTATGGTCTGAAAATTGAGATTTGGATTATTAATTTGCAGGACCAGCCGTGTGACAGATTCCTGAAAACAAAATAACTGTGGAATATATCTTCCTGTGATGATGGGCTCATCCCCTCTATCTCTTCTGTTGGCTCGTTTCAGCAAAAGTTCAGCAAGGTTTTATCAAGTCTTTTAAATATAGGGCTGAGATTAGGATTAATTTCCTGTTTGCCTCGTCTCTGATGATGAAGTCAAATCTGTGGATTGGGTCAGCCTCTGACCTCCTTCCTCTATTTTTGACTCTTCCCTTCCTCCATCTCTTCTCTCTTTGTCTTCTATTTGACATGTTGACCTCCCTCCTCCCAGGAGGAACATGCAGGTCAAGACAAATACCAGACAACAAAAATGCTGTTTTCTTCCTTTCCAGAGACTCAAGAGAAATTGCCTTTTTGTTCCCATAGCCATCCCTTACACGAGATGTACTACTGGAGGTTGATGATCCTCTTGTGCAACTTATACGATTTTCAAAATGTAAAAAAACAGAGTGTGTAAAAGCTGTAATTAATGAGTTTTGGATATTAGATAAGACAGATACTTTATGTTCAGACTGGCTGTGGAATGTAGAAGGTAGTTGTAGTTACTAGTGCAGTAAATAAGTGATTTGGTAACTGACCAAAAAGAAGACACTTGTTTTCAGGAATTCACTCATGAATTCCTTATTTCCGCCCAATTACAGTTAACTTGCATCAATTATTTAATTAGTTTTGTTTCCGAGATCACAAGCTCCAATTGTGAATTAATCATTTATTAAAAACATGGGTGCAGTTTTGGAAGAAGAAAAAAACAAAGATATAGAAGATTTCAGGTCACGTCCTGTATTAGAGAGGGACCATTTAGTATGTCAGTTAAAAAGGTGGCTTAGAGGATAATGCTTCTATTTCTGTCACTCTCCAGATATTTTTGGGTTGTGTGGTAACTATGCATCTCTTTATATCTTCTTCTTCTTGTTTTTTGGCAAAGCTTCCCCAACTGGCTAGCCTTCACCCAGAAGAGACATCACTTCCTGTGTGACCTTACTCTTCTCTTACCCTTTGTGTCTATTTTTCTTTATTTCTGCAGACAAATAACAAATCCGAGGAAAAATAGTAACATTTGATCCAATTCCTTCAAATTAAAAGACCATACCAGCAGTGGTTTTGCATGTTTTAGTCGCTGTAACAAAGTCCATGTTTTGTTCTTGTCAACTTTTTTTTTTACAAAGACCGAACAGAGTCCCTGAAGTGACATGAGTTTTTTTCCCATATTTCTGGTGCACACATTAAAAGCTCATCAGAAATGTTCAACCATAAACAACAAACTTTTTGTAGTTTCTCTAGATTAAAGTCTGTGAATTCTCTATCAAGCCCCGCTTCATTACTCTCCTTTCTAATAGCCCAACTTTCTTCCTGCATGCAACAAAAATATTAAACAAACTGTCAATTAAAAGAGAATGACAGAAAAATCATACAGTTCTGGGAGACATTTTAAGTATAATTTGATAATGTTAACTTAACAATGCAAGACTAAAAGTTTTCCGTAAAATGTGAAACATGAAATTGCAATGATGAAAATGACTTAACATGAAAAGCATGACCACACCATCATGTGTTACAGCACAAGCAAAACAAAATAGAACTCAGTGAGACAACAAAAACTCTTTTACTGGGAGCCCAAAGGGGGAAGAAACATGATAACATAAAGGTTATAACATGATAGGTGATAAACAAAGACAAAATGATTACCCCAACTACCCTGTAGGAGACATTCACCCTAGGCCTCTTTGTCTCTCTCTTCTCCAATAAATCAACCTCCTTCCTGTTTGGAGAACCTCTGCTCTGCTCTCTTTCTACTTCATCTTCTATCTCTTTTTTTCTCTGCCTAACAGCCTGCTTTGGCACCAGAACCCCCCCTGACAATCCTTTCACACTGTTTTAATGTTAGCAGGATGCTCTGTTTTCTACCTCCTTACAGTCCAAAAGCAGCGTAAACGTGCAAATCGGTTTTCCTTCATGGCTGTCTTAAGCCTGAACTCATCCCCTGGCTAAGCCCCAATGGACCAATCCAAGAATTTCACAAATCTCAAAAACAGCTCCAAAGTTGGCACACAGATGACACGTTCACTTGTAATCTCTAAAAAATAATCACTTTGATTTCTTTTTTTTTTTTTTTATTGTCATCCCTGTTGCCTTGGAAACTATCCTACTGATCTCTGTTTCTTTTTTTTCTTTTCTTTTTTTATTTCAGGCTTCATTAATGTTTACTTTTTTCTACTTGTTGTTTTTCTAACTGTTTCTCAGCAAGGTTGGTGGTTCTTGGTACCTTTCGAGTTGTCCCTGCGGAGGAGGTCTGGCTAGTCCACAAAGAATTCCTTGAAGGGGTTATTGGTATTTCTTTAAACCAATCACAATTGTCTTGGGCGGTGCTAGCTAAGCGCCGGACGGAGCCACGGTGCCGCTGCAAAATTGTCTCTGGAAGGAACTTGTTTTGGTGGAACATGTGTATGTTCAAAAATTGTTTTAGTCGTGCAACAGAAAACTAGCTAGCTGTCTGGATTTACCCTGCAGAGATCTGAGGAGCAGTTAATCCTAGTCCTCAGAAATCCATTTTATCATCTAACAAGAATCAGAATCAGAATCAGCTTTATTCGCCAGATATGACATACATACGTGGAATTTGACTTAGGTTGGCGCAAGCTTCCGGGCGGCAGCTATAGAACAGCGCCACCACACACTTTCTTGAAAGGAAACAATGCAGACAGCAACATAATAATATACAATACAACATCACAACATAATGCACAAGACAACACACAGTTCATGTGGTCACATGAAGGAATTTTTTGAGGTGGCTTGGGAGGGTGTGAGAAACATAAGAAGCCGAGGCAGTCAGACGGATGCGGGGGGGGATGGGGGGGAAGTGTATGGTGTGTGTGTAAGATAATGAGTTGTGTGCGTGAATGTGAAGCGTCAAACTGTCCATGTTGTTAAGAAAGCGAATAAGTCAATGTACCAAAATGTAGAACTATTTCTTCAAGTCTGCATCTGTGCCAAAACAAAACAAAAACAATACAGGATATTTCCAGCGCTTAGATATTATGCCATCTTCACTTAGAGTATGTAACAAAATAAATTAAAAGATGAAAGAAAACGACAAGCAAATCAAACATTTTTTTAGGACAATTTCATGGGACAAACAATGGGAGTAATGCCATTCAATGCAATATAAAACATGCAAGTGCAATTAAATTAACACAACAAATAAGCAAATTAACAAAATAAATTAACACAAAATGCATGACACAGTCCTGTGATGAAAAAAAAAGTCAACAAAAAGGCGTTTTTAATGTAAATGCACACACTCATGCATGGACACTGAACAGACTACTCTCTGGTTTTGTTGTTGTGTACAGCCCATCAGTGCGGCAGCTTAAAAGGGAGACGAGGCCACATTGACGGTTGGATTAATGTTACTGGCAGACTCAAGGTGACAGAGCTAAGCTGCTGTGTGCGTGCACAGCTCATGCACAGCAGTGTTTAACACAAGGTTGACATGAGAGCTAAATGGGTTTAGGCATTTGTCAGACCCAGTGATTTAACTCATTATATTTATTTTTTTAAGGAGGAGCTTAAACTGCAGTGTTGCACATAATTAATATCCTAACATGTCTTCCTTCTTCTTCTACCTCCCTCTTTCTTCATGCAGGTCTGATCAGACACTTCAACTCAGCACCGGTCTTTTTAGTCCACCAGTGAAGACAGCTCTTCAAGTTAGGTAAGCTACTGCAATTTTTTTTTAAACAAACAAGAGTCTAGAGTCATCTCACACTTAAATAAGTTAGAAATCTACGTCAGGACCGCTGCCAGATAGTATTATTTGCACTACATCTATTCTTGACATTTCACACTTATGTTTCCCATGACTCATGGGGCCTCAGGAGTCAGATCTAAGTGGCTGCACTCAGCCAGATGATTAGCTTGGCTGTCCATGGATGTATAATAGAGGGGGAATTATACTCTACAACATGTTGGACGGAAAAAGGGACGATTGTTTGGGTTGATGTCATGCAAGATATTTTTGACTGGCAAAAAAGCAGTCATTAACTTGAAACTCGTATTTTGACTGTTACGCTGGTCAAATGTGTGAGTCTCATGGCAGGAAATGAAATGAAAAAAAAAATATTCATAGAAGTCTTTTGTTTGTGCGTGTCTATATTTAGCTCATGTTAACTATGTGTTTGCTCCCAATGAGTTGTGGGTTTAGCTTAGTGGATGCATTCGGGGGTGTCATTTAAAGGGTGTGCTTGCGTGTGGGTGCGTGTGGTTCATTTTTTGGGTGTTTGTGCATGTGTTCAGGTTGATTTGAGCAGGGTGTGTGTGTGTCTGTGTGAGCGTGGGTGTGCTGGGCGTGGGCTGTGGACTGTCATCATTATCCTCACTGCCATGAAGGACACGTAATAATGTAAGACGGCTGGTGAGGGAGGAGTCAGTGCTGTGTGTACATGTCACAGTTGTTGCTTTATATTTTTGGTTGGGACAATTACCAAGAATTATTATGCAGAAAAAGCTGGTGTCCTATTTTTTTTTTTTTAATTCTGGTTGCCTGTGCTTTATAATTATAAAAGAATGATTTACAGAAATACGTTTCTATCACACATCTGCTCTAAATCACCTTTCGATCACACAGTGTGGGAGGGACAGAGACATCTTGTTTTATGACTTTTGTTGATGCATTTGGAGTTTTAAAGGATGACCCTCTTTTATTTATACTGGATGTTTAGCCATGCTATGTTACTTCTCATCCATTTCTTCCCATCAAATTGCTGTTGCTGGTGCAGCAAAACAGTGATACACTTACATACCACCACCATCAGCACCAGCTAAAAAATCTAAAAATGACATCAACAGCCCAACCAGCAACCAGCCATCAGTGTATTGATGGATTTAAATGGTTTGGCTGCCATTTGTGTAAGTGCTGTTGGGAAAGACCCCTGGAGCTGCGCCTGGAGGATCGTGTGACCTATTTCAGGATCCATAACATGTTCAGAGTCCACTCTCAGCCAGCATCCTCTCCTGACCACCACCAGCCCCTCCCACTCCTGGCCTCAAATCGCCATGGGAACAGTGACATCACCGTGGGGCAGATGTGTGCCAGGAAGCATCTACTCCTCTGATGAGATTGAAGAATCTAACTAAAGAGAAGGGGAAAGCATGCATGCCGGCAGTGAGAGGAGGGAATACAATCTAAAGTTAGGATGCAGAAGAGACACAGCAGTCAGTTTGATTTAATAAAGCATAAATCATCTTGAAGGAGGACAATTCATTGTGCACACATACTTTACTCTGAAAACTCACTAAACATCCAATAATACCAACCAAGTTCTCACAATGTGCCATTTGAAATAGAAGCAATTTGATAAGCACGTTGCTAAAGGCTCAAAAAAGCACTATGAGCTATAACTGCTGGGATCCTAATTGAGATCCATGTTTATGGTCATTTACTTAATCACTTACTGTATCTTTTACTGGAATTTAAGTAGTTTATTAAGAATGTGTAATAATGTTAATGTTGGGAATAAATTGCTTGCGGTCGGTAGATTCATGCTCAAATTCTAAAGACTGTGATCACAGATGGGGAGGTATAACCAGTATGAAAAGCACTTATTTAAATGGAATACGACACACTCAATTTATGGAGTATACATATTTGATAAGATAAGCACTATTTTTAATATTTGTGTTTTTTGACTTGTACAGATAGAAAGTCTAGTTTGCAAAAAGTTGATTTTAAGTCTGTTTCACATGCTCACATCGCTAACTACATCGGTATTTCAGAAAATATATTCTAATGTTATGTCATTGTTATTGTCACAGTATCAGTGTTGCTTAATTCAGATGTTTTGGCATGATGGGATATGTTTCTGAAAAGAAACGCCTTATTAGTTCCCAGGGCACCAATATTGCTGTTATTACGGTATTTCATCTGCAAGGAGAGGAATGAGCCCTGCACATGAGTGTGTGTGAGTGTGTGTGTGTGTGTGTGTGTGTGTGTGTGTGTGTATGTGTGCCTTGCCCGTCATGCTGCTGTTCACCATATACACAGTTCATTCACACTTCAATGGCAGTGCTCATTATTGCCATGTCAATCCCCCACACGTTTTGCTGAGTCAACACAACATAATCCACTGCTGCTGAGGAGGAAGCTGCTGGATTCTGGGTTGATTACAGGACAGGGCAACCTTGACTGTCCTGCTGTCCTCCTCAGGGCTACTGTTTAATGTGACAGTTTGCCATCATCCACTGCAAAGTATTACACAGGGTCAGTATCACAAGCCATGTAAACAGTCACACTTTCATATCCAAAATGCCCTTCAGTAGGCAACTAATATTTTAATGACAGGAAATATCACTTTTACGCCAACTTTGACTTTGGCGTGAAAGGTCAACGGGAGGGAGTAGAGGAAGGAGGGGCAGAATGTGTCTTAGGGAGGTCAAACATGTATAAATCATTGTCCTCACTGAGATAATATTGGAACTGTAGTCCATGTAAATAAATTATTAACTTATAATTTAAATAATGAAAATATGTTTTCCTGGATGTTTCCCCTTATGGTTTGGGAGAGTAAAAGGAACTCAGGCAATGGATATTTAAAAAAAATATTGGTTTAAATGGCAAAACACTGCATTGCTCAGGAAATGTTTGGCCACATGGCCTCCACATTTGGATGCAGAAATAATATTCAGAGATAGAATTATACTGTTAACCGTCCAATCTACAATTGGGATGTGGAAAATCATACCTGAAGTTCGAGACCTCACACACACACACACACATACACACACACTTCAGTGCTCCCACAGAGGATTAAGGCCAGGTTGGCCTACTGAGTCTGGCTGCCAGAGATTCCATCCTCCCTCCTAAATGGATGGTGGCATTCTGATGTGAAAGGCGTGATGAGTGACCCAGATTGGGGTGAGGTTGATGGAGGGGGGGAGGTGCAGAAGGGAGGGAAGTGAGGTCGGATTAGGGACGGGGTGGAGTCGGTAAAGAAGGGGGATGCTGCGGCTGGAAGGTAGTGCGAAGTGCAGCAGGGGGGGGGCCATGACAGTGTGAGACGACGGTGTTGAAAGACAAAAGAAAGAGGGAAAAAAGAGAAGTCGGTCAAGCCTTAGCCTGCTGACTGCTCTCTTGTCCCATGCTGGCATGTTCAATTTAAGAAATCAATCCCGAGATGTAATGTCATTTGACAGTGCTTTTTTGACTCCCAGTGCAGTTGATTTAACCCTTTGAAGATTAGGACATTGTGATGATTCACATGCTGTCCACTTAGGGGCTAACTGCTGGGGTTCTTGCCTTTCAGAGAGTGTAAAAGTCAAACAGTAGTCTGAGATTCTCTAAAGGATATTGCTATAACCTGGTTTCTAATAACGTGTCACATCTTAAGTGTAGGTGGTTTTGGTTTGTTTTAGTGCAGACCTGACCTGTTGTCACCCTAAATGGCACCAGAGATCACTTCTTGTCTGCAGGTGAGCCACATCAGTCTAGAGTATACCTAGTTTTTCATTTTTGTCAGATACCCACAAAGCTAATTGCAGATGTATTAAAAAACCCATGATGCCCATTATACACTTTTTAATTTTCTTTTTACCATAATAAGCTAAAAGGGAGCCAAGGGAGAGGGCAATGTCAGATCATGTTAACCGCAAGAAGATGACAAGGTGTGCCTGAAAGGCAAGGTCCTGAGGGTGGGCGAACCCAGACTGCATTGGGATCTAACAGGACAGGTGTTAGCTTGGATTCACATGGGTACAACTACTGTAACTTGCAACCAATGCTACCAGTTTTTCTTCCACTTTCATCTACTTTGTATTAAAATGTCAGTGGTTCTTAGTATTTTACATGCTGCTTACATGCATTTGGATTTGTGAGAAAAGGTGTGCTGCACCTTTTCCTCTGCTGTTAAGAGCCTGTTCATCTCAACTGTTTATGTAAACAGCCAATGTGTATGTCATCCTTTGTAGGGACAATATGTAAATGCAAAGTGTGGCGTAACATTACCAAAACAGCAGGTCAATGCAATTCTAAACCACCATCAGCACAATCTGGCTGTCCCCGCACCAGTTTTCTTCCTTCACAGCTGGGACGAGACTGAGCCCTGGGCTGAGATTTTCAGCTTCAGACAGTTTTGGTCACATATCTTTAAGTGTCAGTAGGTCTTTCTCCTCCCCTCTCTCTCTCTCTCCTCTGATCCTTCCATCTTCCCACTGCAGCAGACATTAGCCCCGATCACTGTGAGCCTGTCGTCATGCAGCGCTGCAGGGAAGGAGAGAGACTTCAAACGGAATGACGAGGGAAGAGAGATTGAGACAAAAGTGAACTGTAGGCTATTTCACAAAGAATGTATATACTGTACATATTTTAGGACTGAAGCTGCCAAGAATTTGACATGTCCCTGATTTATTTTTTCTTAGCAGGGTTGAAAACAAATCAATTAGATATTCAGTAGTGACATTTTGAAAGTTTTCTCGCTGAGAGTTGTTTTTTGCCATGAGACGATTGATACATCGCTCATGTCTGTATGATTAATATGCAGCCTTTCAGCCGGTTAGCTTGTCGCAACTGAATGGAAACAGAGACAGCATCTAGACTGGCTCTGTCACAATTTAGATCAGATTCAGATTGGTCAACTGCAAAGGTTTTCAAGCTCTGACTCTGGCTAGTGGATATGAGCTTATTTTAATATAATAAAATTTGGATGAATATGTTTGCAAACTGATCAACGTGACTGGAAAAATGCGAAATGCTGATGCAGGAGAGAGAGGAAGACGGTAGGAGAATCAGGATGAAAAAGACAAATGTAAATATATAGATGGTTGTGAAATGGAAAAGAGGAGAGAAGCAATAAATATATATAAACTACTTTAAGCTCGACAAAAAGCTAACAGCTAACGGACATAGTCCGAGTGAAAGAAAGTGATAGGACAAATGGAGGAAGAAAGGATGATTTGTTATGATAATATGAGCTGATAATGATGCAATTTAACTTGGCTGCTAGCAAGGGAGGGCCCCCTGTTAATTTTGTTTAAAAAGCAACATCATGTCTTTCCTCTAAAGGGAAAAAAGTCTTTTATGAGGGTGCATGCTTGATTAGAATGTAGATACATTGGTGGTGCATACTTGAATGGGACAAACCTTTTGTTATTATAATTGGTGGATAAGAGCTTGTTGCTCTGCAGTGAGAGCTGTAATAGGTGCTGCAGTCTGCCATGTTCTGCAGTGGGAGTGTGTGTGTGTGTCTGTGTGTGTGTGTGTGTGTGTGTGTGTGTGTGTGAGCGCGCGCAAAGCACTTTTTTGTCTGAATCGGACAAAACTGTTAAACCCATCTGCTGGACCCCCCCATTAGACCTGTTCAGGTTGCCATGGTAACAACCTCGTTGTCATTGGTGAGGGGATATGAAGGGTGTGTTTTCATCATTTGACAAGCTGCTTTCTGCAGTGCACCTTAAAATTTTTTTACCTCATATTCATATTTGTATAAATTCTATTTTAGATGCTATTTACACGTTTGTTTATTGTTGTGTTTTGGATTAAAGCTGGCGTCTTAAGCAGTAAAACCTATGCCATTCAGGCAATACTTATTATAACAATGAAATCTCATAGATAGACAGATGACGGTGTCATGCTCCACCTGTTATCAGAAACACACATTTGGAAGCCTTTGGGAGAAACAGAATAGAGTAGACACAGCGCCTTCCTGTCTCAGCACGTGGTTGCTGAGACAAAGACCAGTTGACTGAGCCGGTAGAGGAACAGTGTTGCAGCTCACTCCCTCTGGTGGCTGATTTGTGATCTTCACCATACAGTGTGCATCCTGTGTCACTTAGCTGACATGACTCCTCTCTTATTCTTCATCATCTCTACATCTCCCTCTTTCTTCTACATGAGCAAACCTCATAATCATCTTTTTTTTTTCCTCTTTCCCCACCACTTGCTCTAACAGGTTGACCTGTCCCCTCCCCGGTGTCCCAGCAGGCAGGCATGGCAGACGGTCAGCAGCCAGACGAGCACTGGGCCTCAAACGGCCAGGAGAATGGAGAGAATGGCTACTCTGCCTACAGCTCTGCCTACAGGGAGAATGGATATCACGGTGGAGCAGCTGCACATCCTGGATCGACAGGTAGGATCGCGGACAAAGTGTGTTTGTGAGTGTGTGTGTGTGTGTGTGTGTGTGTAAACACGTGCATGCAGCACTGGGTCAATGGCATTGAGTGGACTGCCTACACATACTGCCAGATGGGTCTTGGTAAATGTGATAGGTCATCATATAGGAACTGGAAAACACAGGCTGGTGAATGTCAGGTTTTAAGCAGAATGCCAGGATTATGATGATTTGACGCTGATATCTCTGCAAAATAATCAGCCTAGCTTAAAGGAAAGAGAGAGAAGGGTAAGATAGAGAAGTAGAGAGGAAAGAAGTCAAAGAAGATAACTTTAATAAAAGGGGGAAAAAAACAATGGAAAAGAGTATTAGCTGCTTATTAGTTGGTACCTTTTTATTTAATGCTTAAATGTCAGGCACACCTAATCAATGTGCTTGTATGCATCTGGATGAACCTCTAACTCTCACTTCTTGATAGGGAATTGAATGTAAATACTAAGTTTGTCAATGTCTTTTCATGTTTTATGGTTGAATGTCGAATGTTGAGCCACTGTAATGTGACTCTGTAAGTGAATTGTCTAAATGCATCCATCTGCACACTTGACATTTGAGTAAAAGGCACACACACACACACACACACACACACACACACACACACACACACAACAAGCACTGTTCCCAAACTCAAAGGGAGGCCACCCATAGGCATAAGATCAGAAAAGATATACGTTTTTCATTTCCTACTTCCCATTTATGTCTTGTCATGCCGGTGTTGTGTGTTGTGTGTCTCCGTCTCTGCCTCTCTTTCTCTCTCTCTCCCTTCGCAGTGGATGACTCAGCCAATTTGCCTCCCTCCCCTCCCCCCTCTCCGTCAGCTGAGCAGTTTGGGCCCGTGGCACAAGGTATACCCATTCACACGAATAACCACTCAGGATGACAGTGTGAATTGTTGTGAGAGTGGTAACAAAACGCTTGCTAAAAGAAGACACCAAACACAAGTTCTCAAAACGTGGCAGCCACTCGCATGAATTGAAATACTCCTCCTCTTTCTTCTGGTCCCTTTAGTGTTTAATGTCAGTGTTATGCATGTCAGATAATCGTTAAATCACCTTTAGGGGGCTGCAGCATGTGCCACCCTGTCCTGTTCACAATTTGGTTCATTTTTTCAATATTAGTTTAGTATTCGTTTTCTAACATATACCAGTAAGTTATTGCTCCTGGATAGTCAGGCTAGACAACATCCAACAGCATCCTTTCTCCCTTTATGCTATAGTACATACATAACCTGCCACTGGAGCCCTTGATCTTCGTAGTCTGCTTTCCCCTCAAAATATCTCCTCTGTTGTTCCTTTGCTCATTGTGTCTATTGATTTTCTCAAGGAGTAAATCACAGATTGGCTTTCAGCTCGTTACTCACAGAGAACAGCACAGTCTGTTTTTCTTGCATGTGGAATGCAATCACCAAAGTGTAGAATCATACAATCCCACTGCATGGTTTATGGCCACTTATTCAAATAAATAATACTAAATAATAAACTGAACTTATTCTAAGAGTATTTTGTTCATGTCTTTTTAGACTTTTCTATGAAATTGGATCTATTCTGAAAGAAGTCTGAAAGATTGCATCCATGTTAGAGTTAAAAATATATTATTTACAAGTGCAGTCAGATGCTCTAATTATTATTTCTAAGGAAAAAATGCATTGATCATAGATAGACTAGAACCTGCATTAATTGCATTCCATGCATCTCCATCAGAGCTGAAAGTAACCCATGTAACCCCAGCTGTGTTGTCCTCCATGTCTCATCTACCTTATGTGTCACCCTTCCCTGCTCAAAGAAGATAAAGTAGAGGTTGTCAGTCAACAGCAGTATGAGGAGGAGGAAGAGCCCCACAATAACCAGGAAGAAGCAGAGCATGAGCAGCCTGGAGACTTGCTCTTAGAGCAGACAGATTATTTAACAGAGCCCCAGGCTTTGGGCTGCCAGAAAGCCCAGACACCTGAGGTCCTTAATGGAGGAAGTCATCAAGGTGAACACAGCCCGTCACAAAAAGGTGTGTGTGTTTTTTTTGTGGGGTTTTGTGTGCGTGCATACAGTTTGTATGAGTGTACTATATGTGTGTGTTGAAAGTGTGTTGGAGTGAATATCCATAACCTATTTTGCATGATGCTCCTTGTGTTCTGTTAATGGGTACTAAGACTTCTCACTTTTGATTTATAAAATGTGATTGCTGCTAACCTTCCTGCAGCTTTGTTGCTCTTAAATCCTAAAGCTTTCGCTTCACTACCTGAAGTTGTCATGTGCAAAATGATGTGAGCATTTTGATTTTGTGCTTTCCATGCAAAACATAACCATTTGCTTTTCATTGGAGCAACATTAGAACACCTGATCAACCATATTGTAGTTGATCATTTATGCACTTTTGTATTGCCAGCTACATTGCAAATGCAAATATCACTGTCTATACTGTTAAGTGTTGTTGGAATTAGTTGTCTGAATATTTTTACGTGGGGTTTGCTCAAATATTGTGTGCAACATGGTGTTTCTGAGTACACCCACCTGTATGGAAGCTTCATGAATTCTGAATGTATTTTATGTCTGTTGTATATCACTTGCTTTGAGTTTCAATGTTGTTCTCATTTCATTCACATACAAAGTATAATTCTGTTTTCCTATTGTTACTAAGGACACACTTCAGACATTACAATCCACCCTCACTGGACATGTATCATCATCAGTAGCTATACGGTTAATTGAAGTGAACATAGCCTTGAAAAAACATTTTTATCCAAACAATATAAAGATTCATTCACATCCACACGGTATTCCTGTAATTGCAGTACAAACTGCAATGGCACCATTTATAGTTAATTACATCAAATAAAATCTTTCTTTATCATCAGGTTAATAATTTTTTGTCAATCCTTGAGTATTGCAATAGGAATTCAATATATTAGTGTACATTTATTCATTGTCATTTTACCTATCATGCAACTCATTCCTTCCATTCCAGTTATGCACGCTATCTTACTGTAGGTGCTGTGACCCCCTCTGTGCTGTTTTGGCCTGCTGCAAAATAGACTATGCTGTGGGTTTTGCTTGATGGAGAGATACTGTATCTGTGTGCAGAAGGCCTCAGCTTGATTGTATTGGCTAGCTTTTGTTGATGCTTCAAGCAAAGCTTTTATCGTATATGACCTGGCACAAAGTTGTACAGTATTCTTGAACCTCACAGCCCAGCCAGATGAATGTATCAGTCAGGCATCTTGTGAGCCTTCTATGAAAGAAGATGAACCTCAAGTGGCATCGCTGCATGAGAAGCAGTTGGCAGTTGAAAGAGCAACACCTGAAAAGGCAGAAGTTGCTTCAGTTGAACCTCCCCATCCCTCTATGAAAGAGAAAGAGCCCACTGACACCTCCTCAGTTGAGCAGGGTAACCAAGAAACAAAGGATTTAGTAGAAGAGGTTACTGAGAGTCACCTGCTTGTAGAGTTCAAAAACAAAGAAGCAAAACAACCTCTGACCGAGGAGTCAAATCTTAAGGAGGAAGTCAAAGAGGGAGTTATCTTACCAAGCAAATCAGAAGCCCCTATGAATGAAAGCAAGGAAAAGCCTGGGGTGGCTGATGGGAGCAATAAGGAGTGCCTAGATAGTGGCAGTGACATTACATTGCATAAGACGCCAGTGACTGACATTCAAAAAGGGGACCAAAGGCAAGAAACAGTCAAGTCAAGTCCGGAACCTGGCAATGGGTCGAAAGCAACATCAGATATTTCTGTAGGCCACGAGTCTGGAGCAAAAACCTACTTTGAGACATCCTCAAAAACCCACGAACAGGAGTCATCACAAACCCAGAGCTATTACGAACTCAGCACAGCAGCAGAGAAAAAGTTAAGTGAGGAAACTAAAAGCATTGAGCAGAAACTCGAGAAACAACAGGAAAAGAAAGCCAGAACTTCCTCGGGTAAGATGTCACAAGAACAAAGAAGCCTCTCCCTGAACATTACTGTTGAGTCTTCAGCAGGACAGACAGTCAAGGAAGAGAAGTCAAGGACTTTGTGTCCAATCAGTGGAAGCTTTGATGAATCTGAAGTTTACCCTTCAACGCCATTTGTGCAGAGCCAACACCAGATTCTTCCGGCTGTCTCCATTACCCCAACTACTGAATCACCTGAAGATACACCCACCAAGAAAGACACACCTTTGCCTTCTGATAAGCACAAATGTTTTGAACATTCAGGGAGCCTCTCTGAAATGTTGGACCTGGCTGGAGACCTGCCTCGGCCATCATTAGAGAGAAGGGATCTGGACCACATGAGGCGAAAGTCTGTGCCCGCCAATGTATCAGCTCTGGTGGGGAGCTCGTTGGCCAAGCTTACCTTGGGAGATCAAACCTCAAGAGTGGTGGAGGAGGAAAGTCAGCTAGAGGAACTGGGCTATTGTGTCTTCCATGAGTACTTAGGGCCCATGCCTTCTCCTGCTGATGTACCAAGTCCTGGGGAATCTCCTCACCAACTTTTCCCCTCAATGGAGAGTGAAGTTGAGGAGGAGCTTGGGGCCACAAAAGCTGAAGCTGTTCAAAAAGGAACTCGACAACAAGATCATAAAGGTATTATCCCTCAGATTTCTCAAAAAATAGGGTTTGAAAAGAAAGATGCACCAGTAAAGAGTACCCTGATTCTTGAAAGAGCTCCGACAAGTGTAAAACCTGATCGCCTGAGAATCCCAATGACTTCTACAAAAGACAGACTGAATGAGTTCCGTTTGGAGAGTGGCCTGCCTGGTGACATAAAGATCCAAGCAATTCCTGAGGTAGAAATTGAAAAAGACCCCTCCAGAGAGGCTTCTCCAAGCCCACAAGACAGTTCCTTTAGTTTCACTCCTTTGGAAACTGGAAGCAAGGTTCCCCCAACTCCTACCACCCCCAAGTCCCCATATGAAACTCCCACAGATACCCAAGTCACTGAAGAGAAGGCAGGAAACAATGTCCTCCTGGAGGTCAAAACCGAGGACCATCCAGAGTTTGAGAGAATTGATAGTAGACAGACAGAGTTAGACAAAGAAATACTGAAATCTGAGCTGAAGGAATTAGAAGAAAGAAGGAAAGAACCAGAAATGACAAACACAAACATACCAGCATCATCTCAGTCTTTAGAAAACAGCACAGAAAAAGGTGACAAGAATACTGAAAATGAGAATGGGACACCTACAAGATTAGAAAGAATAGTAAAACAAGATACCCCAAAGGTTGTTCAGGATTTAAGTACTGGAATGTCCTTAGATGAGAAAGATGTCCAAATCCAGTTACAGGAAGTGACTCTGGATAAGTTTGCACCACGTATGCCACAAATATCCTCCCCAGTCATCATTATACCTCAAGCACAAGTAGAGGAAGAAGCAGACGAAGAGGATGATATTGAGATTGCCGAAGAGCCTCATGAAGTAATTGAAGAAGCTGAAGTCCCTGAGAGTCTAGTTAGGGGGAGGCTGATGGTAGGCGATCAGATGGTAGAAGAACATCCCAAGTCGGGAGCAGAAGAATGTAGTCACAGTGGGCAAAAGCAGTGATAATGGGGAGTCTGTGACAGACAGTTTGCTCTTGTCTCTATGCTCCGACCATGATCTTCCACAGCAACTGGTTGAAGGTGGCAGAGATGATGGGACAGGTGAGGATAAAGTAGAAGAATATACACAAATAAATAGGGATGAAGGGACTAAAGACGAAGGTGAGGTGGTAGAGAAAGACCCTACAGGTGAGGAGCAAGTGGAAGAAGTTGGTTCTGATGAAGTACGTGAAGAGAAACAGAATAAAACGATGGAGGATGAGGGGGAGGAGAGGATGGGTGAACAGGAGGTGGAAAAGACCTCTGATGTACTGCACCAGACCAGTCAGGCAGCTAATGATGAAACCACCATGGACGTCTCTATCCTAGATACAGACAGTGGCTGGATGGACTCACAAGGTACCCAGAGCTTGTACAATTAATCAATTAATTACTTGTAAAATACATGTTTAAGACACATTAATGTATATTTAAAATATTTTAATACCAAAAACTAGCTTACACCATGAAGTTTGTTTGATAGTAAATCTTAATGTGTCTTTTGTACTAAGCTAGCTCCCAGCTAGCGAGGAATGTGGAGAATTAGTTCTCTTTTAATTCCTCTCCACTGCAGATGATGACAAAAGTATCATGACTGAGCAAATTGAAGCCCTTCCTCGGGTCCAGCGTGCTACTACTACACCTGTGGTGGACAGACCCGCTAAACGGGCCCCTGGCAGAGGAAGGGGCCACCCTGGCATCACTGAGACTAAAGTGTCCCGAAAAGTACCAAGCCACCATCCACCAAAAGAGGAGATGAAGAAGAAAAAAGGTTCTGGTTCTGTATTCAAATCCAATAGCAATGTCACTTGTGTAACTTGTTAAGTACAGATTTGTCTCTCTGCTGTACATTTTACAGAGGTTTGCATATTGGTATAATCCTGTCTCTCCTCTTTGCTGTAGCTGTGAGGAGGGCTGACCTGAATAAGGTTTCAGCCCTCCAATGTCGTTCTCCATCTCGAAAGAGTGTAGCCAAATCAGCAGCCAGACATCCTAGGCCCGCTCTGCTTCACGGCTCTGCTAGACGCAAGGCCACAGGTGAACACTCTTCACCGGGAATAAGTGCTGTGGATAGAGAGAGTGCAACCAAGTTCTAATGTACACTCTGCAACTTTACCTGTATTACTTTTTATTCTGGCTTTATATAAACTGAACATATTCATAAAAAGAACTGATATAAATATTGCTAACTGAGCAAAGTCAAACCTGGAACAGTTTTATTTTTATGACTTTGCTCTCTCTCTATTGATGGCTCCTTGAGAATCAAGCAGGTGCAATGTAGCTGGCAAACATACTGTGTTATGGTCTTTTTTATTTTGTCTTTTGTCAATTTTGTCAAAAATCGAGTATTTACTCCTGCTTGGCCACATATTCATTTCTATTTGTTACTATTGCCTCAGTGAATTATTATTGGTATTTAATGAATGATAATAGCAACCCTGTTTCCATTATTTTTCTGATTGTTAAATGCAACTGTAGGCTAAATGTTTACTTGAAATGGCTACATGTTGAAGGTTGGTCATCTCGTGTGAAAATGTAGAGTGACTAAAATGTTTTCATGAGATTCAACGCATTGGGGGGTTGCTGATCACTGATTTTCTCCAAATAGTGATTTTTGAAGTTTACGCTTGGGCAGTCTATTCGGAGTACATTTATGGGAGTTTATGTAACAATTCGCACTCGCAAGTGTCTCCCCTTTGCTTGTTTACATTTAGCCTATCATTACAGCAGAACTCGTTCTTTACAGGAATGGAAAGCCATCAGCCCCTCAGTGTGGCCCACCAGTCCAGAGAAAGGACCACTGTAAGTATTATCAACTACAACACATGCACACAATCAACATGCACGCACACACTCAAAACGGCTGTGGATATCATAAGCATGATTTTTTGTTCATTCATTATTAATGGATAATGGGTAATTACTATATTGTGCTTTTGTTATAAAAGTAGGGGGAAAGGTGTCCATTCAAATAGCATTAACCCTCTTATACCATGGTCACTTGCCAAATATATATTTTTTAACTACTATTTTTTACAATCACATTTTTTTTTCAAAAAAGTTTTTCTTAACGACCGCCTCGCTCTACATTATCTATTACTCAACTCTGATTGGCTGCAGGTGTCCATAAAATGGAGTGCCGTTGAAACTGACTGTTATAGATCTAAATCAATGAGCTACATTAAAAGAAAACTAAAATATGAATCTGTTATTTCCATAGACTTTAGCTATGGTTATTTCTAACACTGAGTGGTGCTTCAGTTTATTCATCTTAACACAACTGGACGGGGCTAACACACAAGCTGGAAGAAGTAAGTTACTGCTCCTCTTCCGTTTGTTGTTCAGATCGCTAGCTAGCTAGCTAACTACTTCATGCTGGGGCTGACAGTAACTTTACACATGGCGGATAATTCGTGAAACATACTTTTAAAATATATTTACTGATTTCCAACTGTAAACAAGGTTATTGACTTTGAATCAACGCTTGCTGGCTCTTAGCTGAGCTAAAGGCTCTCTAATGAGCTGAGTAGACTCTAAATATCTCGTTGCTAAGGCGGGCTAGTCGTTTCTAAGGTCCGTCCTATTTAATGGAGTAGTCAACAACGTTGTCATTGCATAAGCACCTTAAGGGATGGGGATGATTGTTCCAGGTATTAGTCTAACTCAAGCGTAAACAGGAAAAGTTATTGTTTAGAAAAAAACTTAAGTTTTCGTTTGTAAAACAAATTACAATATAAAATAATGTTTCAAAAAATGTTACTCGGCATTTGACAATGTTTTACGTGGGTTAATGCCTTTCGAGGTGTCCATTGTAAGGGAACATTAGCTAGCTAGCTAGCTTGGCCAATTAATGGACGACGGCGAGGCGTGAACCGTCCGACGCGCATCACTTTAGCTTTTTTCAATACATTCCTCACATGTAATACACACATTAATTCCATTTCTTTATTTATTATCTCTCAAATCAAACATGTTTTCCAGTACATAGGCTATCACAAAATAACTATAATGCTTCATAGACCTTGTTGTTTGGATGACGAACTGGATATGTTCTTCCTTTTTTAAATTCCTGCATGTGTATCTTTATTATTTCTCTCTTTGTGCACGTTCATTTTGTCTTGCATGCCTGCCTCTGTCCTTGTGCCAGTCCCGACAGAGGACATCTGTGAGTATAGAAATCCAATGAGAGTAGGCAGACAGACTGTCATGTACAGGTTTTACTATTTTACTTATCTTACTAATAATAATATGCAAGACAGGGGCAAAGTTCATCTTTCACTGTTAACCACTCTTGAAGGAAAACATGTTCTACATCTGTGTAGTAGGCCTAGTCTCATGATTCATTTCCTTTGTGTGAACATCTCTATCTATCCAAGGCAAATACTACTGTACTGTATGCTGTACTGTACTGTATGCTGTAAGTTTTTTGACTTTTCAGTTTGTATTAATATACAACTGAGACATTAAGTTCAGCTGATAACTTTGCTAAAAATAGATGCTGTGAAATAACAAAGCATACAGTTCCTTTGCATGTAGTATGTCTCTCCCTTCACCTCCACTTCATCCCATCTCACTTCTTATTTTCTCCATCTGTTTGTCACCAATTCCTCCTTGCTCGCACATCATCCTGCATGCTTTCCTGCCTCTTGTCGGGGCTTCCAGAGCCCAACGCGGGCCGTTCTGTTAAAGATGGCATTTCAGCGCCGGGGATCCGATCACCAGCCCCCCCGGCCTGGCTCTGCCTGTAGCCTTAAACGGAGCCCCTTGGTGCAGGCGGAGCTCAATGAGGCCCGCTGCTCCTCTGCATGTTCCGGCCCATCCCTCTGCCAAACGAATGGGCAGAGAAGGTAAAATGAAAGTAAAACAGGGATTGGCAGGCTGATAAGTAACCAATGTCCATGCACGCTGCATGTGGTTGAGCATCAGGATTGACTCTTCAGTGTGTGTGTTCATTCAGGAGAGAGCGTACCGCAGCCCAGAGAAGAGGTCGTCCCTGCCCAGGCCGGCCAAATCTCTGACACGCCACATCCCTGCTGCTGAACAAGAAGACAGCACCCCCTCCAGGCCAACCTGTAAGAATATGTACACAGATGCGCAACACAGAACCTTCCAGCTTGTTTGCCTCCCAAATGAACTGATCTTTCGCCCAGCAGATTGCTTCTTTAATCTCCTGCATTTATACGTATGACTCCTTAACCCCATCTTTTTAGTGACTTTATTCAAATCTAACTCCTACCACCGTACACTCCCTTCCCCACTCTTCTCTTCCCCCCATTTTCCATCACCTTGTTTAATCTGCCCCTTATTCCTCCTTGTCCTTTTGCCTCTCCCCTCTGAAAGCGATCCAGTCCAGGGGGGACAGCAGGTCTGGAAGAGCCCCTGGTATGGCAGGTAGACCACCTAGTAGCTCTTTTATTTATTTTTTTTGTCATCCAATTTTTTTTTGTTTAAACAAAGTGAAAAACATTGATCTGATGACATTATACAGAAAAGTACACTACACATGCCGAAGAAGGTGCACAGTGCACTTCCTCCATGATCCCTCCCTGCAAACACACCGAAACAAGGAGAGGAAAAACGGGAAGGAGGGAGACACAACAAAAACACAACAGCAAGAATGATGTCTGCAGCTCACTTACAAGACACACAGAAACAGACAAACACACAAACAAACAAGAGCCGTTGTTTGTTTGGTCAGTGTTGACCGGCATAAGACAAAAGAGACTAAACACACGTACAGATAGAAGCAAGAAGGCTATAGCACCGAGTAGGTCTTCTTAGACCCATCAAAACCTCTTCAACATATGACATCTGGTTATTAGTGTAAAGTGTTGTTTTTTTTTCAAAGAACTCCAAAATAAGGATTTACATTTGTATAGAAACGAGCATCATCCATTGACAAAGCCTTCATTCATTTATCTTGTTCACACATTATACTGAAGGGTGTCTGCAGGTTTCAAAAAGTCTTAAAATAGTTAATTATTTAAGTCTCCTTACATTGCATTCCCCTCTTAATACATAACCGGGTTGCATTATGCAAAACATGCTTGTTTTGCTGTATCTATCTAATTTCTCCCCATTTAAAGTTAAAAGAAGATAATCTTCCAATCAGAAGGAAGGCCAATTTGCAAGCTTGCTTGTTTAGTTTTGTTTCCCAATATTGTCTTAATTTCATTAGAATCTTATGTACGGTGTGTGTGTATGAAACATCACATGGTCATAAGTATTCAGACCCTTTGTTCAGTATTTATATATATATATATATATATATACATACATATATACTGTATATAAATTTGGCTTTGTCAAACCTGCAGTGACCTTATCAGAGCAACAGGTGAGATCCATGACGACAGGTTGCTAATTCTTGTTCCTATTCAGGATGTTGTCGACTAATATCCTATTGGATCTGCACCAGTATCCCAGCAACAAGCCACCAGTGTTGAATGAATTTGGTTGCCTGTGTGTGCTTTCACAACTTCCTTGTCAAACATTCTTGTTTGACCTGGGTTGTGTGTTTTGTGGAAACTGAGCAAATTTAGTTCCAACAGGGCAGTGTTGACTGCTCCATGAGAGTTGTTTCCTCATCATCATCATTATCATCATCATCATCAGAACCAGATGAAGGATCATACACTCCAATCCATCTGTTGCTCTAATGTTTTTGTCTCTATTTGTCTCACCTGTGTTTTCATTACGGGGTTTTAATTCCATTTCATATCTCGCTTCCTAATCCAAAGATATCGCTTCTCCTCTCAAGGTACAGAGTCTGCACGTTCCCGATCAGTCCGTAGCGGTGCCTCCACCCCCGGCTCCTGCGCCGTCACACCCGGCACACCCCCCTAGCTACGCCTGCCGCACCCCCGGCTCTCGCACCCCCGGCAGCCACACGCCCAAGTCCTTCAGCATCCTCCAGGAGAAGAAGGTGGCGATCATTCGAACCCCGCCCAAGTCGCCATCCTCAGCCCAACGGCAGCTGAAGGTTCTTAATCAGCCCCTGCCTGACCTGAAGAATGTAAAGTCCAAGATCGGGTCCACCTCCAACCTCAAGCACCAGCCGAAAGGCGGACAGGTAACAGGCCATGTTGAAACATGACGTATAGTATAGTAGTATAGAATCAAACTCGGGATTTCAAATAGAATGTCAGATTCTCGTGTGCAAATCGCATAGTATCACATGCAATCAAGGTCCAAGTTTGTTAAATCTGCACTCTGCAAGATTTTAAACAGAATCCATCCACTTTTTGTAGCAGGACATCGTTACAGCACACAGGCATTTTTTTTTAGCAATCTACAACATAGTATATAAACAGCAGGGAGAAAGACATAGATTTACATAGATATGTAATGAACTGACATCATATTTCATGATTTCTTTGGGTAAAGAAATCTTTTACACTTTCAAATGCCACACATTTCCCGTTGCTGCCACATGGGGGCAGTAAATGACAAAGTTGTATTGTACACCTTTTAAAAAAAAAACACACAATGTATACTATTATAAGACAAATAATTGCATTACATTTGACTTCTAATAGTTTAGGTTTATGTGTAATTTTGATATTCGTACATACAAGATGCAAAACAACAAAGACACTGAACCCTGAGTTGTGTGAATGTGTGTGAGTGTGTATCTGATGAGCGAGTGACACCTTGTATGACAGCCTCAGCCACAGTGTATGAATGGTGAATGGTTCCTGTACTATGTAGAAGCGCTTTCAGTAGTTGTTGAGACTAGAAAAGCGCTGTATAAGAAGAATTTTTTTACATTAACTTTGAATTATTATATAGGAACATTTGTAAGAACCCTCTTCTTCTCTGTCTCTCTCTGAGTTGTAGGAATGTTTTAAAATATCTCTGTTCACATCTTCACTCCCTCTCACTGCCTCTACACCCCTGTCGTCACATCCTCTCCGTCATCTGCTGCCTCCAGCATCTTCCCCTGACTTTCCCTTTGTCTTCATGCTCTTACCTCTCTCAAATTTCTCCTTATCGAAGATGGCGCAAATCAGCTTCAGCGCTTAGTCCTAAAAGCAGATTTAAAACCGCAGCTATTCCCTTCAGAATATTCCTTCAGTTTCCTCCTCCGAGCAGTCAACCTGCAGAATCATTCGCCCTGGGGATCTGCTGTCATCCTGGCCGTGCAGGATTTCCCCTCCGGCTCCGAGTATTAATAATTGCAGATGGAACAGAATTACTTATTGAGAAGTTGCATCACTTTTTCTTTATTTGTTTCTTTCTCTTCGCATCAGTCGCTTGCTACATCCTTAAAAAAGAGCAAGGTTTCTGATTCACTTGAATTGAAGGGAATGCATGCTGAAAATGTGAATAGAGGTGCAAGGTTCTCCACTGAATAACGTGCACACACGCAGGCTCCTCTCATCTTTGTCCGTGGCATGTAACAGATGCGTGGTCAACTACTAGACTGCAAATGTGTGATCACATAACCATGGCAACAGGCAGTCGTAATGTGAATGAGATATGTGACATAGGGGCAGACATTTTACAAAAAAAAAGATTTCATATGTTAAAATAACACTTAATGACACATTTACCCTCATATAATGTCTAAATATCATTTTATTTTGACATTAAAAGACCTATTTCAAAATAAAACATTGCATTTGCACCTAATGAAAATAAGACTGGAGCCACAGTGCTTTGGGGATATTTTGCAGTAATTGTGGGGGATTTGTCTCCACTACCGTAACAAAGATTTCAATAATTACATGAAGCTGTTGCATAATGTATATTAAAGGGCTGCCAGGAACAATGGTAATGATACGTTTAGTATTGAATAATCCATAAAATGGCAGAATAGCCTGGCTGGACCAGTGAACTTTTTTATTTTTGTTTAACAAAACAAAAACAAATTGATCATCAAAACACTTGATTGATAAATTGACAGTAGAAAAGATTTTGAACTTTATTAACAACTTATCAACTTTATTATCAATTCTGCAATAAGTCCATTTCTGTCCGAGCCACGGTGCATTGTCATTGGTCGACCTTGCAGATGTCTGAGCTGCAACAGCTCGAGAAGGCAATGTAGGAATTCCAAAAAAAACAACACCCCAAATGGATAGTGAGAACAGTGTGTGTCCATATGTGTGTACGTGCACGCACATAAGAGGAAGAGCTGTCAAGAGAATCCAGGTCAGGTCAGTGTTGAGCGGAGACAGAGGCGTGCTGTCAGGCCTCTTGTGTGTTTTCCCTAAACCTCTTTCTCCTTTTATTTTCTCATTCTCCCTGTGTTCATTTTTGGCCCTTTGAACAATGGAGTAGGAATTTATTTTTTATTATTTTTTATTTTACATAACAACAGAATAATACACAAGGCGTTGCTTGAATTAATCCACAATTGAGCATCAGTTAAGTTATTTATATATATATATATATATATTAATTTTTTTTTGTTTGTCCATTTGTTTTCAACTTGTAGGTTTTGGCTTGATGATATTAATTACCACCTCTGTTACCTTTTGCATTTTTAATTTAGCATCAGTGTATAATGAATTCAGCCAGAAAAATAAGTGGTAACTGCATGTAAAAGACACATGGATCACCCATCCCACAATAATCTAAACGAGGCACATATAGGCTTTTATTTTTCTTAAATTTAATTTTGTTTTAGGTTCAGATTTTACAGGAGAAGCTGGACTTCAGTCATGTTAAGTCAAAGTGCGGCTCCAAGGATAATCTGAAGCACTCGCCCAAAGGAGGCAATGTATGTACGCCTTTCTCTTTTCTTTGGCTTTTTCTCTTTCCTTTCTTTCTCTTTTCAGCGGGGGCTGTTGTAGCACTCTCTCACTCTACATGTATGTGTTCATCTGTCTACCCATCTTTAAAGCAAATTAAAGAGTTCTGCCAAAGTACAATACATCCATGTTACTTCTTTTATCGACCAGGAAGTAAAACCCCCAACCACCTTTCCAAGTGATATGTTTTTGTATGCATTAGGTGCCATTCTTCTTAATATGAAACTCGCTTCAGGCTGCTTCAACAAGTTCAAGAGTCAGTGCCCAATAAATAAATAAATGCCTTTATCCACCCTGCATAAAAACTAAACTCCATCAACAAAAGGCTTCAGATTGTTTTCTGTAGTCTGGATTGGCGAAATTCAAATTCTCCCAAGTGAGTGCTGACAGATTGATAGGTCGTGGATTTAAATTTGGGACACTTACACAGGATTATTTGGAGCAGGAAGGGGACGGAGGACATTTTAAGCCCCCCTCTCCTCTTTGCTCTCAGTGTTTTCTGTTTGCATAAAAAAGTCACCCTGTCTTTCCCAGGTCATGATTCCAAGTGTTAAACTGGACTTTAGCCACGTTCAGGCTAAATGTGGCTCCCTGGACAAAATCCAGCATGCAGCAGGCGGGGGAAACGTGAGTGACTCTGCAAAACACATTTAACCGATCCATTTTGGCATGTAAATAATCCCAGTGAACTATAGTTTTCATCTGTATCCACTGTGTTGTTGTACTCTGCATTTAATATGTTTAATATTTGCCCTAGGCACACAGCATGCCATATCTCTGCATAGTGTATAAAATCTTGATGTAAACACCCCTTCACAGCATGCAGTGCTGTCTCTCTGTCTTTTTTAACTGTGTTTGCGCTCGCACTAATTCATATCACCCATGGACAATAAAGTTTAATTGAAGCGCCTGCTCCCTGTAGCGTCACATACAGCCTGTGTTGTGTTTGTTTAATGTCTGTGCTGTTGCTGCTGTCTTTTCATGTGAACCTATCTCCGGGGAACCGACATCAGCACCTCTGTGTATCTAGATTGACTTAATCATACTTTCCTTTTTCACATATCCTGTCCGTAGCTTCCATCTCTCCAAAGTACATTGTTTCAATATATATATATATATATTTTTACACTTTTATGCTAACGTGATTTCTGCTGCTGCCCCACAGATCCAAATCCAGACCAAGAAGATCGACTTGAGCCACATCACCGCCAAATGTGGCTCCATGTCTAACATCCGCCACAGACCGGGTATGGCAGTTTTTGTAGTTTTTGTAGGGTTGCACGTAATTCCTCTACATTCTTCTTCTTCACATACAAACCTTTCTCCCACCGATGTGTTGCCCTTTTGATGTATAGCCTCCTGTTTTGACCTCTTGTGAGTTTATGCTAATTTCAGCAATTGATGATTTATTTTTACACACATTGACATCTAACATGCATTCCAGGATGCTTGTCTTAAATGAACATAGATGCTAGGTCTTTATGAAATTACTGTATAACCAATATTTAATATGCCATTTTATAAACTAGATTGTCTTTATCTTGCCTTGTATTGCACAAAATTAAAAAAAATTGGTTATTAAAGTGTTTTTATACATAAATGAAGTTTGATCTAACGTAATGCAGGAAAGTGGAAGGCACTTGGTTGCTTTAGGCTTCAGTTGTAATTTGCATATTTTTGCCATGATGAGTGAAATAGGAAAAGATTCCTGATGATGATTTTGTCCACATTGCCACACCATGTATGATACTGTATGTGTCATGATGGTAAATAGATAGAGCAGCTGTGTGTCCTTCCCGTGCGCTGCCGTGTGCACACTGCGATTCTTTGCCCTGAGTGTTGCTCAGGAGAATCCTGCAGGCGAGTGATGCCCCGTGGGCTTGATCCTTTCTTCTCCTTCTGTCCTGTTCCCAGGGGGGAGGTAATGTGCGCATTGAGAATGTGAAGCTGGACTTTAAAGACAAGGCCCATTCCAAGGTCGGCTCCCTGGGCAACACCAGCCACACTCCTGGAGGAGGGAATGTTATGGTAAAAAAAACAACAAGAAGCACACGAATACAGCGTCCTGTCACTGCCAGTTTCTGTAAAGAAGAGAATACACCCCTGACCTTAACTCGTTATTTTTTTTTCTTCTTCCTGCACCCAACAGATTGAGAGCCACAAGCTGAGCTTCCGGGAAACAGCCAAAGCTCGGGTGGATCACGGCGCTGAAATCATCATCACCCACTCCCCTGGGGTCGGGACGGGAGGCACTTCCCCTCACCTGTCCTCCTCCGGCAGCGTCAACGTGCTGGAGTCGCCCCAGCTCTCCACGCTGGCCCAGGATGTCACCGCTGCCCTGGCCAAGCAGGGCTTATGAGCGGGCTGCCACGGATTCACATACCCTGCAAAATCCACACCATTCATCCCATCAATCTCATAAATGTCCAGTGTTCTCCCCTTCCCCCACACACACAGTTGCCCCCACAGGTTCTACAGTTGTTGTTGATTGACTGTCTTCATCTATCAGCGACCCTTCCAGCCCTCCAAATGGGATTTTAAAAACTGAAATCTAAGATTATTCCTCATTCCCACCCTTAAAAGGGAGTCACACCCAGTCACTCTTTGATTTGTTTCTCATTCATTTTTCAGTCACTCGATATGGACTCATTTAGTTTTTAGATAAAGGCTAAGGTTTGAGTGGATGTGTTTTGTCTAAGAAAGCATTTGTACAGTGATTTAAAGCATCACATTCCACTTGTATGGGGATAAATGGTAAGGGAACTCATGCATAATGTTCATTCAGAGTTGATGTGGTTCTGAATGCAAGAAATAGCTACTAGATACTAGACGCTAGTCTTAAAGATCATCTGTGTGAGAGACTTACTTTACAGCAACATGGCTTGTAACTGTATCTGCAAAAGAATGGCTGATAAACATGTCTGCTTACACTGTGACATGACATTCATTTTTGTTTCTTGGTTCCTGATATGTGCTGAATTATTGGACAAACTGTTTTCTTGTTAGGTTTTCTTTTTTTATATATAAGTCACTGTAGTGAAAGTTCCCGATTTGTATGTTCCTTGTGGCTTATTAGCACTTAATTGTGGATAACCACTGCAGTTATGTCGAGTTAAGCGCTAAAAGGCTGGCTTTCCAATAGATTTTCCTTCCTTTTTTCCACAAACCAATGAGCTGCTCTTTTTGTTTGGTTTTACCTTAGCTCTGTGGTTTTTTAGACTACAACTATGCTTTTATGCTGGCATGGCAAATACATGATGAATAAATTAGATCTTTTTGAAGCAATCTTTCAACTTTTCAGTGTGAGTATAAATGGCCAGGATGCATTCTAGTGTCTATACTTCATGGTCAGATTTTCAGATCCCTAAACAGCCTCTCTTGCGCCGTTGATCTTTTTCCTTTTGCAGAGACTGGGTTGTACAATGTATTTGAATGGGCAAAGTGTGTTTCAAAAGTGGAAAGTATGAAGCTTTATATGAAAACATTCCATTAAAAGAGCAGCTTCTCTGTCCTTTTGTGCGATTGAACCGGTAACTTTACAGGAAACAAAGAAGAAATGGGAAGACAGGGAGGTAACCCTCAACTCACAGATGTTGGAATTCATTTAAAATAAAAGGATTACAGAACATAACTGTTTCAGGACATTCTCTGCTCTGCCCCCCCTTTTCCTCCTTCCCAGATGTCTGTTTCCCCTCCAGTGTTTTTCTGTGCTTCCTATATTCTCGCCTCCCTCCTCCCCAGCCCCTATTTGCCTGTATTGGTGTATTTAAAAGACCATGTAGATGTGTGCACACGTTCCGATGTTTGAGATGTATGACGACAAATGCTCCTACAGGATGATGACAACAGAAATAAAGAACATAAAAACAGATTCAATCTAGTTTATTGTGTCAATTCTCCAGAAAAATAATTGTAATTAGTTTATATGAAGAAAGTATAGAGAAGCACGCATATGTTAGGTAGGGGATGTTAACTTGTTAAAACACTTCTATTGTGAAAAAAAAAAAACAAGTTTTTGTATACATTGAAGTGTTGGAGTGCTAACACATTTTGATTTCATTTATTTACTTAATGTAATATAAATATTTTCTTCATTCACGTAGTGGGGCATGATGTAATGGTCTGCATACCTGTTGTACTTTATGAATACTGTGTTCATTAGCGAGTTTAGTACAACGACTAGTCACGGAAGTAATATACAAATAACATACATGCAACAGCATTATTGGTCTCTTAGAAAAATAAGAAAGAAACTTTATGGAAATGGAATCACTGGAGTTATCCCTCTGAGTATTTAATTGCAATTTTGAGGTACTTTTTTTCTTTTCTGCAACTATATTCTACTCCACTATATTGTAAAATGAAATATTGTACCTTTTACTGCTATAGCGTTGCAAATTAAAATTTAACAATGGATCAATGTATAGAATACAATGCACTAGCCTACTATAGATTAGCCAGTAATATCTCAAATAGCTTGTCAATGTGGACAGAATAATATAGACTGCATAGGCATATATTTTGAGGAGCCATTCTTATATATAAGAATACTTAAAGAAGCCTACATTTTGCTGACAATACTGGAATGGAATCTTTTATTGTGGCATTGCTACTTTTAGGCTACTTCAGTATAAAGGATCCGAAAACTTCTTCCATCACTGGAAGTTACAAATTCGTTGTGCATGTTGTCTTTTAACCCACTCCCTTGTCCACCTGGAACCTGTTGACATTCATTTGGAGGCTCATGTCTCATGTGAATACATCATCCGGGTGCAATTCAACGTGTGTTTTAGTCACACGCGGTGTTATTTATTATAATGATGCACAAATCAAAGGGTTATGAAGGAAAACATCTGGCTCAAGTGCACACTGCGTCTTTAAGCTCCGCCGCCGATAAATTAGCACGCCGATCATCTGTCGCTGTCCGGTGAGGGTGGTGCTGAAATCAGAGTGCTCTCCTTCTCCCCCACCCTCCCCACCACCCCTCTCTCTCTCTCTCTCTCTCTCTCTCTCTCGCCGCCGACCGACCGACACTTGCAGCCATTTTACGCAGGACGAACCCAATCATGTCGTGAGAGAAGCTCGCTGGTCACCTGGGCAGAGCCACCAGCCACCGCGCGCCCCGGTGGTCGCACGCACGCGGGCAGGCAGGTCGGGCCAAAATGGTGAAGAGGAAAAGCTTGGACGACAACGAGCCGGAGTGCGGGAAAGGAATACCGTTCCCGATCCAGACCTTCCTATGGAGGCAAACCAGGTTAGTGTGTGCTTCAGGGGAAATTGATAACAGGTGTTTGCCGTGGCCGAGAATAAGGAGGATCAAGGATTGTGTCAAAGTCGCTGCCTGGCACAAGAAAAGCCACTTGCATTTCTATCCTGATAAGCTCAAAATAAACGTATTATAATTCAGAATGATACCCAGAATGATAGAATGTTTTAAATGGGGGGGAGGTGGAATGCCTGTTGTTGCAAGGTGGATGGAGATGGGTGCAGATCGCGTGATGTCACACCTGTAAAGCAAATATAGAAAGTGGGCCGAAGAAAATAAAGTGGTCTTTGGATCAGCTGCAGTGTTAGTGCCAAATATTACATTTGCTAAAAAAAATAAATAAAATGACATTGTAGATTGAATGTAATCTACTTTTTTTTTTTTAATTACATATAATGATTTGTATGTTTTTCAGTGCATTTCTGCGTCCAAAGTTGGGAAAACAGTATGAAGCCTCTTGTGTGGTAAGTTATTTCATAATGCCATGTGCGTGGTGAGGGAAAATAATCGCTCCCTTCCCAGTAATCTGTTTTTACCTTAATGCACCTGCAAATCAAGTGGGCTCTTAAATTTTACATTTAGCAAATTAGTTTTTTCCCCTTGCTTTCTCCTATTACCCAGGAGCCAGGTCTTTGTAAACTCATATCCATAATGAAGCTTCACCAGATCCCTTTGGATCTAAATAGAGCTGCCAGTGTCTCTCCCACAGGAATTGCCTCGCTTGAGGCCATGTGGGACATTTAGAAAGTCAAAGAAAGAGGCTTTAGTTCCTGGCTGATGTCTCTTTCCTCTGGCTGCCTCCCCAGTCCTTTGAGCGGGTGCTGGTGGAGAATAAGCTTCACGGGCTGTCGCCGGCCCTGTCAGAGGCTATCCAGAGCATCTCCCGCTGGGAGCTTGTCCAGGCAGCCCTGCCTCATGTACTCCACTGCACCTCCATTCTGCTGTCCAACAGGAACAGGCTGGGTGAGGACACTCAACACACACATTACCATGCTTTAGGCATTGGGTTGACAGGTTATCCGGATTTAACAAAACAGAAAATTGATGTTATTTTAGTAAATGAACACATTGACTATTTAAAGCATCCATATACTGTATATAGACCAGATTAATTAGACAAGAGCATTGATTATGAAAAAAAAGAAAAATCGCCTTGTCTAATATAACTGGGCTGTTACTAACAATTATACGTTTGGTCTATATAATGTCACATTTTCTGAAGTCTTTATATTGTGCGTGTTATCAGACCAAAAGATGTTTTGGAAAAAGAAGAAAATAGAAAAGCAGCAATTAAAAAAGCTTGAACACTGTACAGTTTGGCATTTTGCTTCAAAATAACTTCCACTCCCAATCAATTATCTGTTGTATTGTTTCTGTGGCAAAAGTCATTGGTCTTCACGCCGTCAGCAAAAAATATAGCAATGCATGGTGACATTATTCAGTTGGATTTGATATTTTCTTTGTCACCAGAAGTTATGAAGTACCATATGCTGTATACCATCCACGCTGCCCCATTCATCACCACACTAAGCAGAACACAACGTTAACCCCTGGCCTCTGACCCTTCGACAGGCCACCAAGACAAGCTGGGCGTGGCCGAGACCAAGCTGCTTCACACGCTGCACTGGATGCTGCTGGATGCTGCCCAGGAGTGCAACCACGAGCCCAGCCTGGGCCACGGCTGGTCTGGGGGCAGCAGCAGCAGCGCCTTCCTTCAGCCTGTGGGCAACCAGGGATCGTCCCCAGGGGCTCCCGGCTCATGCTCTGGCTCCGTCCTAGGGGGGTCAGGGCCCCAGCATAGCGGTTCCCTGCTGGAGGAGGATGAGCATGCTCGTACCAAGCTGTTCCACAAGAGTATGGCCACAGTGGAGCTGTTTGTGTTCCTGTATGCTCCGCTTATTCATCGGATAAAGGTCTGTACCTGGTGAAATGGATTCTAATAGGGGAAAAGCAATATTCAGGGTGACTACCATCCATCGTTTTTTTCTTTATCAACACACAAAAACTGTACTTAGGGTCATCCTATGGCTATTGATCTGTGTGTACAAACAGATACAAGGGTCAGGTTACAATACTCTGCGGTGCTGTATTTACCAAATGAACAATGGATTACTGTGTTTGCAAGTGATCATATCATATTAGCAGCACACTTTGTAATAATCCAACAGCACGACAATACCTAAACGTTTCAAGACTTACAACTTGTTTATTAATATAATACATACAAGTGATTGATTGGATGATAATGATGATGATAGTTGAGAAGGAGTGCAATAAACTGCTTCCGTTATTATTGAGTTTCTAAATACCAGTACCATATGTCATTTGTTTTTAAGGAGTCGGACCTGACCTTCCGATTGGCCAGCGGACTGGTGATATGGCAGCCAATGTGGGAGCACCGGCAGCCTGACATCGCTGCCTTCACTGCACTTATTAAACCGGTCAGAAACATTGTGACAGGTGGGGGGAAAAAAAAATTCTTACTTACAGCCTTATAGATCCCTTGTAAGAGTTAATCGGTTTTTATTTCTTCATAATTAAAACGTGTTATCTGCTACGCCTGTCTCAACAGCCAAGAGGAACTCCCCAGTCAACAACCAGTGCAGCCCCTGTGGATCTGGCAACCTGGGTCCCATGGTGAGTGAGTGCTTTAAGCTCAGATCTTGTCAGCTCTTGAATCCCATGTTGATGGAGTGTGTTCAGGCAGGATTCTGAGGCTTCTACCCCCGCCCCCAGCATCCCCCAGAGGCTGGAGGATAATATTCATTAGCACCAGCCATTTGGAAGCATTAGTGTAGTTAGCCGGGGTCGTGAGAGAAACCCCACTCCAACCCCAGAGCCTTTCATTATCAGGAGCTGTCTGTCCGTCTTTCTGCCTGTTTGTCCACTCATTTACAGTATCTGTCCATCTCTCCCACCCACAGGGCTTCCAGGTGGTTTGCGAAGCCACACAATCAGATTCCTCCTCCCCCGCAGCTGGAGAGCGGAGCTGTCGTCGTGGTAACTCAGTCGAGAAAGGTGGTCCTTCTCAACAACCCCCACCGGTGAAAGGCCCTACCAAGAAAAAGTAAGCACTGGTAATTGATGTAACTTCAAGAAGCATGGAGATAGGGAAGGGGGGGGGGCGTCATGTTGGAGCTTTCTACCCATTCAGGTCAAGCAGGAGGACGTGTAGGTAAATATAACAAAGCCACTCCACATGATAGATATAAATTAGACTTTCCATCCACCATTCTCTCTCTCCTATGCTTGTGCTCACACATATGGTACATTTATTTGGGTTGGAACACCACGGGAAAACTTTATTATATGGTTTGGTACTTTAAAATACTGTACATATTGATTTGTATTGAAGTGCTACAATAGCAAATAAAAATACCTTCCAATTTGGGGGTTTGGCAAACTGTAATAATGGACTGTAGGGATTCAAAACAAATTCTAACTCAATAACTTAAGTTAGGTCTATTCATATAGCACAATATTGTTAGTTTCAAAGGATTTTGCAATTTGTGAATAGGACACCATCTATCTAGACCCCAGATTCAGATTAATATATGGGATAAACTTCAGCAAGAACAAGGGAGGTAGTAGCCATTCTAAATTATTAATAACTGAAAAAAGTACCCCAAAACTGGAGTACAGAGACAATAATGCATGAAATGCATCAAGTATGTCAAACGCATCTCAAATATATAAATAAAATCTACTGTAAAAATAATTCACATGAAAGACAATTTCACAAATTGACAAATTGATTTGGGATTATGACGTCCTTGCATTTAAACCCCTTAGTGTTTTGGTTGCTGTTTGCGCTCACAGTGCTTTTTTCTTCACACAATTTGAATAAAAGACAACAAAAATGTGTGCTATGAATCTACACAGATACAAGACACGTGGAGGTTGTCTCACGCAACATCAACGGTCTTAAGTGAGTGAAATCATGCAGTTATATGTGATATTTGTGATGTTCCCAAGAAGCCAGTTGTGGGTTGAAGCAGTGCGGTGACCCGCACTGACACCGAGCGTGTGCCATCATCTTCTCGATGGCTAAACATTTAGCCCTGCGGCGGCGTCTGTCGAACACACTGCACAGCCCGGCTCGCTCCACCTGCTTGTGAGAGCTACTGTATATGAATAGCTCCTCCTTCCACTGTGTAATGTGTTGCTCTAAGCAGTGCTGTCTCTTCAGTCAGTACCCCCACACACACACACACACACACACACACACACACACACACCAACTGAGCCGTGTCTCGCTTGAGCATTAGCAGATCTATCGGACATTTGTGTCCACATAACCAGGGTAATTATGCTGAAATAATGTGTTACACGTCTAATGCTGGCAATATCCCAGCCTGGCACAACATGGCCTGGCTCAACCGACGGCAAGTCTGGCATTGTTTGGTCTTCACTGCCAAACAAACACTCAATCTGTGCCCGCTTTGGCACAAACAAGGCAGATTTGACACATCTGTGGCAGTGAACGGTAACGCTGTATAACAAAAGTCTGATTGTCAATGCAAAGTCATGCGAAAAAGGGAATAACACAATAGCTCTAATAGCTACTACCAGTGTTTGTGATCAGTGATTGCTGTTTGAATTCTGCCAAACTGGGTGAAAATGACACACTGTCTTACCAGAAAATACCAGCTCTGCAGTGAGCTCCCAGATCAACACACCTGTCATCCTTCTGAATCACCCAACCAGTGATCTGAGAGAGTGATGTGGGAGAAGGCGAAGAGAGCTTAATAAGCCAGCCATTGCTCATCTCAACTCGTTCTGGCAACCAAATAAGTCTCTCCAGGGTTTTTTTTGTGATCACTATGACAGCCAGCAACTGACTGCAAATCATAAATAAGCCCCATAAGCACCCGTCATACATTCCAACACCAAAGGACCTTTGAGCAGTCACGCGGTCACGCAAGAAGGAAGAGATTTATCTCTATTGTTTTGCTGCACACACTCAACAATGACAGATTAATTGATTTCTATAAATGTGTGTGAAATGCTGAATAGGATGAGACCAAGGTTAGGGAGGAAAGTCAGTTTCATGTAAATTAGATGAAGAGATGCAAGAGAAAATTTTAGGGGATTTAAGTCTAAGAAGGAATTCATTTCACGCTTTCAAGTTGTTGGATTCCTCTTGTTTGGATTCACAAAGAGATTGGGCCGTACAGTCCCACAGCAGCACATTTAAATACAAGGATCTAATCAAAATACCCTCTGAATCCAAAATACCCAGATAAAATCATTTCCACCACCAGGTCCTGTGATTAATGCAGCTTACTCATCTGCCGCCGCATCGCGCTCCACTTAGAGCACTGCTGATGCTGAGGCAGTTTCCATGGCAACTACTGGCTGCTGCATCACTGGCTGCTGCGTCTCTTCTACCGCATGGAGTCAAGGGCTGGGCCTGGGGTAGCTTTCGTCACTCGGTCTCCATGGCAACCTGACACAACAGCAGCCTAGAAATAGACACAATGACATAGAACAAATAGCATAGTTATAGAAGGTATAGCATGTACATATTGCGGGCTGTGTCCATGCTCGCGTCTATTTCCAGGCACATAGTGTGAACACTAAATAATAGAACAAAAAAGTTATTTAATCCTGAGACATAGCTCAGAATAAATAACTGGAATGATGTTCTGAGGTTGCAAGATCAAAACCAAACTTCATCAAAGATTTTCATTTCTTTTCTCCTCAGTAACGATAAATACATCTTCCAACCTCTACGTTTCCAGCTTCACATATAGCTCAGTGTGATAAATACCTTATGATCTGTTTAGAAGGTTGTGAGCTTGATTCTTATAAAGGTGCACCCAATATTAAAGTCTAATGTTAACAATAAGTATTAAATTAAACCAGCACATTTCAGGCTTTGACATGTGACAGAGCAGGCCAGGATTGAACCAGCAACCTTGGGGTAAGGGCCAACCCCACCAACAGTATGAGTCACATGCTGCTCTAACAGACATAGGAACACACACAAAAACAGTAAGGATAGCAATAGAATTAAAGGAAGGTCCCTAGAAACAGAGACATAGAAAAAATATAAGCTTACGCTAATATATTTTATGTATTTGAATAGACATACATAGATAAAGACACATATAGAGGGTATAGCGTGAACTAGAAGGAAAAGAAGGTCCCTAGAAATAGAGACACAGATAGAATATGCTTGCATATGCTTACACTCTTCTATGTGTCTATTTCTAGGGACCTTCCTTTCATTGTAGATCTATGCTATACCTTCTATGTGTATATTTCTATGGCTATGCTTAGTGTTTACGTGTCTGTTCCTATGATTATGTTTGTAGCATCTGGCTCCGGGTTAAGGGAGGGTGGGCATGAAATTCTCTGGTATGTTGTTGTATTTATAACCTACATTACTAACCTAATGCTTTCACTGAGGAAAGGGTTTTTAAGGAATCAAGTAAATAAACTTGGTGACCTTTCTCACAGTAAAATAAATGAAAATGGGGCGGCTGTGGCTCAGTGGTAGAGCGGTTGCCTGCCAATTGGAAGGTTGGTGGTTCAATCCCCGGCCCTGCAGTCCCATGTCGAAGTGTCCTTGGGCAAGACACTGAACCCCGAGTTGCCCCCGATGCTGTGTCATCGGAGTGTGAATGTGTGTGCATGTTTATCTGATGAGCAGATGGCACCTTGTACGGCAGCCTCGGCCACAGTGTATGAATGTGTGTGAATGGTGAATGTTTCCTGTACTATGTAAAAGCGCTTTGAGTCGTTCAGACTAGAAAAGCGCTATATAAATACAGCACATTTAACCTTAATATTTAGTGCACCTCAAAAGAATCAAACCCACAACCTTCTGAATAGACCATGCAGTATTTATCACACGTAGCTATTTATGAAGCCAGAAACATAAAGGTTGTAAGTTATCATTACTCAGGAGAAAAAAAATGAAAAGAACCTCTGATTGTCATTCCAGCTACTCATCCTGGTGAGATATTCCTCTGGATTAAACAACTTTTTGTTCTATTATTTGTTCTTCACACTGTGTGTCTAGAAACAGACACAGACAGAAGGTAGGCTTTGACATATAAATAGACACATACATAGATATAGAAGGGATAGCATGTCTATGTCTATGTTTGTTTGTAGGCACATAGTGACAATGACAAATAATAGAATGGAAAGTGTGGCCTTGCTCATCAATAGCTCACCAAGGTAAGTAGCTTGGGTCATGATTTGAGGTTGCAGGATCAAATCCCAGCCATATCATCAGAGCTTTTCATTTTCTTGCCACGGTAATGTGAACGATAAATACACACTCCAATGAGTACAACATCATAACAGAGTATTTCAGGCTTTAATGTGGAGGAGACGGACAAGATTGAAATGGCAACCTTGGGGTTAGGGGCCAACCCGCCCTACACTCTGAGCCACATGCCTCATATATAGATAGGAACAGACGCAGTACAAACAGTAAGCATAGAAATAGACACATAGAAGGTATAGCATACGGCTAGAAGGAAAGAAGGTCCCTAGAAATAGGCATACATTCTATGTGTTCATTTATATAGACATAGAAATAGACACATAGAACATGTTTGCATATGCTTACACTCTTCTATGTGTCTATTTATATGGCTATGCTCCTCTGCATGGTAAAGCCTGAAAGCTTTCGTATGATGTTGTATTTATAATCTACACTAATATTTAGAGCACCTAAAAGGAATCCAACCTACAACCTTCTAATTAAACCAGGAGTGTTTATTACACTGAGCCAGAAAAGTGGTGTTTGGATGTTGTATTTATTATTATTATTTTAACTGAGGAGAGAAAATGAAGAACTTTGATGACTGAGTTTGGATTTGATTCTGCTACCTCAAGATCATCTTGACAGTTCCTCATCCTGTTGAGCTATTGCTTAGGATTAGATATGATTGGCCATTCCAAAGATTGTCAACCAAATAATGTTTTATTTTTTTAAACCATAAAGAACTGTTGTAATTCCTGGAGGATGAGGTGGAGGCATTAGATTGGATTGCATAGGCAATAAGTCAATGGACTGTCACTCAGAAAACCAGCGTTTGTTTCCCGCTGTGTCAAGGAGTCAGTGGGGTTAAAGACCTGCTTGCTACTTGCGCATGGGAAAACATATAAAAGGACACTCAGGAATAGGAAAGACATGTTAGGAAATGTTAGGATGTTAGGAAAGGTAGAAGATAGTAGGCAAGAGAGGAGTATTGTATTGTTCTTGATACTGGCGTACAGGAGTGCGGTGAAGTATAGTAGGTACCAGCAAAGGGTAGAGAAGTGAAGTAGAGTTCAGAGAAGATTAGTAGAACAGAAAAATTATTAATATGGGTGTTGGCTAGACAGTGAAACATGATATGGCCTCCCTCTGCTGTCCGCTCTCAAAGTGATTCATGTAGAAATCAATCATCTCTTCCTGCACCATTTATTACAACTGCAACAAGATTAAATGCCTTCCTCGATCTCTCTTTCTCTCTCTCTCTCTCTCTCTTCTCTCCTGGTAACAATATGTTTCTCCACAGTGTGTGGAGCTCTATATGCTCTGCAGCTCGCCAACCGCTGACCTTCATTCCGGCTTATTTATAGTGGACTCACGAAAGCTTAGGCTCCCTCTCTCTCTCTGCTGCTCTCCCAATGATGCTAGAGGGGGCCTCTCTGCCCTTGTTTACCATCCTCTTTTGATGCATTATTAATGAAGCAGTGTGGCGGGAGTTAATGACATGCTAATATAACAGGAAAGGCCATGACAAAGTGTAATTAATATGTGTGTAGTTGTGTGTACTGAAAAGGCTGAAATGGATGCAAAACGCTCAAGTTCATGTTGTACTTATTTCGTGATTTAACGATTAATTATGCAATGGTCAGATTTGTTTATGTCACTTCCTCTCATGAATTTAAATTTTTTGGTTTAATTTTTAGTTAGGCCACTATAATTTAGCATGCCAGACACACTAAAATGTCCAAGGACATTATTTTCTTTGACAATTAGAATTTTGTATAGAATGTTTTGCAGGTTTGGTACATGGCACAAATACTGTTTCAGGATAAAGGAGCATGTAGTTTATGCTACGGGTCCCAGGAATGGGTACGTTGATGGCAGATATACTGTATGTGACCTTTATAAAGGAGGTGAAACAGAAACAATGAAAAAACGGCGCATATCATGTCTTTCCCACATTGCTACTCACTGGTTGTTTAATTAACTCAAAATCATTTACACATGGCAAAACCAAAAAAACAAAACAATGTCAATACATTTTCAATTAATCATCCAGCCCTAAATTTAAAGTAGCCTACTCTATACCATATAAGTTTGACACTAACTGTCTGCCCTTAAGAACAGGTTACTGAAATGTGTAAACTAAAAGTGCTCATGTTACATATTCAGTGATGTTGCATAATACATCAGCAATGCTAACATACACCCATTTCTAATGGATGAAGCCTTGGCCTGGAAGATGAAGTTGTCAGGTGGTCCCCAACCTTCTCTGGGTGTTTCAACCCTTAACCACAACACCCTCCTGTTGGCAGGTCAGCAGTGACTGGCCAAGTCACTGCCCCTCTCTTCCATGCATCCAGCTTGTGTCTTCTCTCTTGTGCCAGAGCCAACAGGAGGCTCTCTCTCTCTGACGCTTCTCCCAGCCTAGGGCTGTGGACGACAGTCCTTTGGCCCTCTTTCACAAAGGCAATGGTGCTCAGCAGTGGTCTTGCTTTGTCTGGTTGTTCCTTCCTCCCTTCCTGCTCCAGGATGTTTGCGAGCACTGCCAACACCTTGTCATGGAGCCACCTGTATCTCCTCTGTGTCAGTACAATCTGACACCCTGACAAAATGTGAGCCATTGTTTCCTTTCCCACCACACAACCTGCACAGTTGGTCCTCCCACCTGTGCAAATTCACTGCAGTTGGTACAGTGTCATACACTACTCGGAGTAAAAGGATCTACAGAAGTGCTCCAGCCGCCACAGTTCACTCCATGTGATTCTCTTGGGGAGGTTCCACCTTGTCCAGGCGCCTTGAGTTGTGAGCTCGATGGATTTTGATTTCCCTTCTTCCTCAAGGTTTCTGACTTCATCTTGGATCAGGGTTATCTTCTCCCTAGTGATGGACTTTGACCCTGTCTTTTAGTGCATAGGGTTTCCAATGATGTCTTTGGTCCTGAGAAAACATTCTGCCTGGTTAATTGCCGTGCTGGCTGCCCACTTATGGCCAGATCTCATTCTGACTCCTGCTTCCCTGGTGAGTTGGTCTTGAGAGTCCCTATATGTCAGGGACAGTCTGCATTTGGCGACTTTAAACTCCTCCACCATTGATGACAGGGTAAGCTGGAGCTGGTCCAACCTTATGTAGAGCCCCAAGGATGTAAAGCTCGGGGGTATTCCCAATACTAAAACCAACATTCTTAACTCATTTTAAACATTCAGATTAACAAAGTGCATAGTCATTATAAACTTCAGCAGAGACAAAAAACATTCAGTGTACAGGAGCCATATTCACTTTGCCGCTGTTACTCTTACCGCGGAAATGGCACAGCCTTACTTTTATCCTTCTTGTACATGTATTCTATACCGTTTCTGTTTCTTTTTGACTGTCTGAGTGAAAAAGGGGTGGTGATAGAGACAAAAGGGTCAAACCAGTAAAAACAACCTTGTCTCTTCCCTCTTCTTCAAGGACATCAGCCCCTGCCGGCCTGCCAACCTCCCTGGCCCAACGAGCACGTTATGCCACTTACTTTGATGTGGCGGTGCTGCGCTGCCTGCTGCAGCCACACTGGACGGAGGAGGGTGTGCACTGGGCCCTGATGTACTACCTGCAACGCCTGAGGCAGATCCTGGAGGAAAGACCTGAACGAACCCCGGAACCCTTGGTCACGCCTTTGCCACGCCCACGCAGCAGCTCGATGGTGGCTGCCACGCCTTCACTGGTCAACACCCACAAGACTCAGGTAATATCAGGAGGACAAGGGTGGATTTCCTGACAGGTCTTTATATACATGTTAACATGGTTGTAATATGCGTTATTATCTGTTGTGCGGTGTAAATGACAAATTTCAAAGATGCATTCATGTAGTCCTTCAGATATCCATGCTACACTGACCGTTACATCACCTGTGTCCTTTGCGGTGTTTTGCAGGATATGAGTCTGAAATGCAATGAGGAGGAGAAATCTCTTAGCACGGAGACATTTACAAAGGTCTCCCTGACCAACCTCCGTCGACAGGCAGTCCCTGACCTCTCCTCGGACCTGGGCATGAACATTTTCAAGAAGGTCAGAGGCAGACATCCAGATGGTCCCGTGTCCGTGTTCATGGCAACATGCTAATTGTATATGTAGCAGATTTGAATTTACCTGATGAAACGTTCTAAATAAATAATTGCTTGCGTAATGGTTAGTGTGCAGGATTCTTTCTAAACTCCTGATATGATAAGAAAGATAGATCAGGGCAAGGAAGGCAGTTTTAGCTATAGATCATATATAGATCAAGTACAAAACAGTTTACATTTTTTACTTTTCTGATTTCATTTTGGGACTTATTTTCCTGCCATTGACTTTTGACTGACACAGTGTGTTAAGAGTATGTTTACTTCATGCTGTAGTCAATAAGAATAACAGACATTTACATTATAAAAGTAAGCAGGACTAAGAGTATTGCAGTTGTTACTTGGAAGCCCTGTTCTGTTTCAGTTTAAGAACCGGCGTGAGGACCGTGAGAGAAAGGGCTCCATCCCCTTCCATTACACAGGGAAGAAGCGTCAGCGTCGAATGGGGATTCCTTTCCTTCTCCATGAGGACCACCTGGACGTTTCCCCTACCCGCAGCACCTTTTCCTTTGGAAGCTTCTCTGGCCTGGGTGATGATCGGCGGGCTCTGGATCGAGGGGGCTGGCAGGCCACCATCATGGGTAGGCAGAGAATCTACATAATCAAAATAGATTGCATGTCCACAGTTTGCAATATTGCCTTCTCTCCCCTAAGCTCCCACTTGGTGAGTCATAGGATTCTGTCTAGATCTGGCTGGCAGCTAGTGAATTAGGTCACTTCATTAACGTTGGTATTTCGTATTAGGTCTCACTAAGAAGTGTGATTAAAATTTGCTCCAGGCACAAAGACACTATCGAGAGTTGGTGACATTTTAAAGCCTTGTTTCCATGAACCCACTGGCCTCTTTCACCATAATCTTTTATGTCAATCCAATCAATCAATCAATCAAGTAATCAAGCAAGCAATCAATGTTTTGGTAAAATATTTGGGTATACTCTTAGGTAATGACCTTGTGTAGGATCCGAGTGGCCTGTAGAAGTGATGGCCAAATAAAGCTTCGTGAACCAGTGTCTTCATTTTTTGAGCCCACTAGATGGCTCTTGGTTTTAAGAGAAATGCCTAAGGCATTGCAATTCAGTATATTCTCAACCAATTGTTGAATAGAGAGCGCCATCTATGGGTTCAAAAAATAAAGAGACTGGTTCATGAAGCTTCATTCGGCCATCACTAGCCTGTAGGTAAAAGCTTCTCCTGAGCCTCTTGGTACAGACCTGATTTATCTGGTACCCTTTTTCCGACCTCAACAGTGAGAAAAGGCTTTTACCTGGGTGGTTTTGATCTTTAATGATTGTCTTAGCCTTTTTTTTGCTGCTCCTGGAGACAATGTCCTTTGGGCAGAGTGGGGCACTGTCTATTGTTGTTCAGCTGAATGAGCCAATCTCTACAGGGCCTTACGGTCTTGTTCACTGCTGTTTCCTTACCAGACAGTAATGTTCCTCGTCTTCATGATGCAGGAGTAACAATTCCTTAGTGTTTGAGGTGATACCTGCAATTTCTTCAAGCATCTGATGCTGAAACAGTCTCTGCCTTGCCTTTCTCACCACTGAGTCAGTATGTGGTGCCCAGGTCAGACCCTCGGTGATGTGGACACCAAGGTACCTGAAGCTGTACACCTTCGCCTCCAAGGACCTGTTATATTATCCCTGCTTATTCCAAAGTCCACTATCATCTGTTTACTCGTAATGACATTCAGAAGTAGGTAGTTCCTTCAGGTACATTGTTGTCTTTTTGGAAAGAAGAAACTTTATAGTTATTTGTCACAAACATCCATACAATACAATGTGTCTGTGATCAGGGTTACCATAGCTGTATCATTGGAAAATTGGTGATGGTGTTGGACAGGAAAAGTGTACAGAGAGTACAGCAGGGTACTCAAAACACAACCCTGGGGTGCTCCGGTGTTAACGATGAGGATGGAAAATGTATGTCTTCCATCCTGGAAGACTGTGAGGAGTTTAATCCCAGGTCCTTGTGCTTCATGGCAAGCCTGGAGGAAGTGTTACTATTTACCTAGTGTTACTCTGAACTGCAGATAAAAAACAGCAATCTCACATAACTTCCTTTTTGTATTTCTGTGTGAGATAGGGTGGTGTAGAGAATGTGTGCTATCGCATCTTCTGTTGATTGATTGGGACAATAGGCTAACTTTAGTGGGTCCAGTGGGCTGGGTAGTAAGCAGCAGATGTAATCCTTGACCACTTAGTTTAGCTGCTGTTTCAAAGAAGCCCTTTTCCCAGAATGAGATTTTCAAAAAAATATGTGCAGGACATAAATGGGGGGACATCTACAACAGTTGGCTGGTATTTGTGTGTGTGTTTGGATCTGTATGTGTGTGTGTTTTATTTAACCTTATCAGTCTTATCTGTCTATCTGTATCTTCATCACTTTCCAGGCAAATTCACACGGAGGGGCAGCACAGACACGGCTGCAGACGCCGACAGCCTGAGCGCCAAACACTCTCATTCCCACCACTCTCTGCTCCGAGACATGCCCGACCACTCTAACAGCCACAGCGATAACACCGTTCGAGAGGGTAAGGAGAGGCAGAGCTGGGGTTAGTTGAATTGGTTTTAAGACCATGATTAGCTAAGAGCAAGTTGTCACCAAGTAAAGAGCAAATAAAATCTGAGAACAAGGCCCAAATAAGGTAATCACATATTTCCAACTCATACAGCACTCAAACAGGTAATGGTAGGTAAAGTAAACGAAAAAAAACAGAAAATAACTATTTTTGTCTTGCAGAATATACATATATATTTTTAAATAAATATACAACAACATAAACCAAAGACAACGTGCTGTAAGATGAAAACACACACAAACACAATTATCAATCAGCTACAATGAATGCCAGATGCTGCTGGCTCCACTGAGACCTGCAGAGCAGAACTAGGACGGGCTTATATAACAGTAATATTCCTGTGACAATGCTAATTTACATAAAAATAACTCTGCTGGCTTTAGGCTCTGCTCCACACTGTATCCCATGCATGCTATTAGGTTCACTTAGAATGGTTAATTTGTCAGCAAAATGTAGATATATAGATATACTGTAAAAAAAAAAGAGAATGTGAGTACAGGTAAAGAAAAAGGTTGTTGTCGAGGTGAAAACAAACCCAATAGAACATTCAACATGTTATCCCCCCACGGTCATGGTTGCCTCATGTAATAACAATGCATCACGGCATTTATCCAGCTGCACTTCACTGCCTCCCTTTGCCACCCACAGTTCGATCTCAGATCTCCACTATTACTATGGCAGCGTTCAACACCACGGTGGCGTCATTTAACGTTGGCTATGCCGACTTCTTCACCGAGCATATGAAGAAGCTCTGTAACCCTGTCACTGTCCCTGAGATCCCTGCGGAGCCTCTGGCTTGCGCCAACCTGCCGCGCAGCTTCACCGACTCCTGCATCAACTACTCCTTTCTCGAGGAAGGGGAGAACATTGAAGGGGACCAATAACTTTGTGCTGAAGAACGGCATGCTGGACCTCACTGTGAGTAAATGATCCCTGTGAGCAAATACACATAATGGAAGTCATTGTCCTTCTGCTACTTTACTTACCAGCAAGGACACCAGTGGGAGTCCAAACTGCATTTACTGTTTTCTTCTCTCAGACGTGAGCCTACAAATTGTAGAAGAAGTCAAATTATTTTGCAAGTGAATACAATGGAACAGTTATCCAACTTATTTCTAGGTCATGAAGGCTTTCCAGTTTGCTTTCTGTTTTTTTTTTGCCCCTCTGGTTTTGCACAATTGGTTGGACAAAATTTATTTTTGTATTTCAGGCTGTCTTACGGGCTCTCTATGCCGTCCTCAGCCACGACATCAGTTCCAGGATCTGCGACGTTAGCCTCAACATCATTGACTTCCTGCTGCAGTTGGGCGTGGTTCCCGGCATGGGCAAGAAGCTGTCCAAGCCAGACAACAAGGAGAACCAGGAGGCACGAGTCAAAGACACATCTGCTCAGGGCCTCGGAGGAGGCACCCAGGGAAGTGGGGCAGTCCCGGGGGCAGGAGCTGGTGGAGGAGATGGAGGCGGAGGTGGAGGTGGAGGAGGCGGGGGAAGTGGTGGAGGAAGTGGGCAAGGGAGCAAAGATGACGTGAAGAATAACAAGGATAATGATAAAAAGGTTTGTCTGTTACTTTGGAAGTCTGTCATAGTGGTTAGAAACTTCGGATATCTAAAATATCTACATGGGGGTCCTGTGGGTTCATGTTTTGTGTCCTCCACTCCTTCTCCATGAAAACAGGAAGAGGGCTCCGGCTTCAGCACTCACCGTCTGGCTCTAACCATGCTGATAAAGATAGTCAAGTCGCTGGGTTGTGCCTACGGCTGTGGCGAGGGACACCGTGGACTCTCTGGAGATCGCCTCAGGATGCAGGTCAGGCTCTTTTTATTGCATAAGCTGACCCTCTTTTGTGGATGTGTGCAGTTTCCACAAATCACCACAGCTTGTGATGCCTGACATATTCCTTTTCCATTGATTGTTAACTACATTGCTCCATTGGTGTGATAAGTTTCATAAAACCAAAATGAATGCTGCAGCTGAGTTTCTGACTTCAATGAGAAGCAGCTGCAGTTGTATTTCAATGCTGATCAATAGTCTTTATAATTACAGTATATTAACTTGTATTAGCTCGGAGGAATAAAATTCTATCTCGATGGCTGATATCTTTCATGAGAACCAATAAAATATGATGGAAATAGCACATTCTGCAAAGAAGGCCACTCTATTTCTCACTGACTTTTTCTTATTTGTCTAATACATCCTGTTCCAATTCTTTCCTTTCAGGCACAGAACTGCCTGACCAGCCTTTATAAGCTTGACAAGGTGCAGTTTCGACAGACAATGCGCGAGTACGTCAACAAAGACTCTCTCAATAACATTGTGGACTTCCTGCATGCACTGCTGGGCTTCTGCATGGAGCCCATTACTGACAGTAAGTATGGTGATGTGTGTGAGTGGGACCAGATGCAGATGGTGACACACAAAAAAATATGTACATGCAAGAGTAACAAATGCACAAATTAGGGTGCAACTGGGTTTGACTGATATTGATTTTCAATGCTTAAACAATTCAGGTCAGGATGGATGCTGTTTATTTGATCACAGAGTTATCTGGTGATATTTATTTTAAATTATTGATTAATCATTTGGAAACAAGAATCTACAGCCACGCTAGTAGCTCTATGAGGCTAAATACAAACGTCAGCATGCTGACATGCTCTCTTGACAATGCTTACATGTTTAACAGGTAAAATGTTGGCGTTTATCATCTTAATGAAGTGTGTTAGCATGCTAAAATTTGCTAATAGGCACTTTGGTTATAACCAAATACTTGCAAAGCTATCAACATTCCTATCACCCTCAGCAGTATTCTTTTCCTTTTTATTACACTGTTTACTGCTAATGAGCCAATGTTAGCATGCTAAAAGGCTAAATTAAACAAAATAGTGTAATCCAAAGTAGTGAATATCCACACATTATACTAAATATATGCCTAAAGATTCTCTATAACTGAAGATTACTAGTTGTGTCAATGGTATGAATCGGTACATACTTCCTGTCTCCTAAGTGGGTGTGGCCTTGTTTGAAACTGTAGTGAACGTCATGGATAAAAAGTTGTATTTGCATAATTTTTAATTTTTTCTGTTGCTAAAATGACATTATGGAAAGTTTTGTTAGGGTGTCGCGAACGTTAGTTACCGTTAACTCATCGGAGGTTTCAAGATCTCGCGAGAGTTTGTTCCTGAGACAGAAATAGGTCTCGAACAAAAAAATTATTTGTGGATTTGTACGTCTAAAAAAAAAAAAGCCATTTTATTGTCAGAACAGATGGGTCCAATGTTTACCATGGTGATTATGGGCTGAAATAATTGGTCATAATCTATGCTTATGTTCACTTCTCCCATTGGAATCAATGGACTCTGGAGAGACCTGCAGAGTCTCACAAAGTCACAAAGAGATGTGGTAGTTTTGAAACCCACGTGACCCAGATACAGAAAATTACTCTGAGTTTGGGCGTCTCGGGATCTAAAACATCTTGGATTATACCTGCATAACATCAGCATGTTAGCCTTATAATTGTGAGCATGTTAGCATGACTACCTAACCTTAAGCTAGTTAAACCAAAGCATTAGAAAGATTACAAAAGTTTAAAAAATGTATCCATTTTCAAAGTAGTAGTAGTAATTAATTGAGTAATCACTTCAGCAGTACTCTGCAGAGGATTACACTCTTTCTTACAAACTTTCTTATATTATACAATTACACTATATTATTACCATTTAATCTATATCACACTCAAAGGTCTAATGTGGAAGCTACATTAAAGAGTAGTATGTAATAAAAAGCGGACAAAGCTGAATTGTACAGACACTGTCTCACCCCACACTTCGACTCTGCATTTCTGCGCTATCACTGTTTATATATCTGTTTTTTTCCCTTTCTCCTTCCACTGCTTGTCTGTCCCCCTTTTGGTCTTCCTCCTCTTGCTTCCATCTCCCCTCCTTTCTTCATCCACTTCAATGAATCCTTCCTTCCTTACTCACTCATCCATTCTGTACACTTGCCAATCCAAAGCTTTGCCCATTACATCTCTGCTCAATCAGTGGCGTTATTGCTGAGCATTGAGACACATTGTACATGCCAATTCAGTTTTGCACTGACATTTGAAGTATTTTGTACATGGTAAATACAAACAGCACAATCACAAAATACAAACTGTACAATTGGCAAGTTACTGAACCGATGACTGTTTTAATTCTTAAAGTGAACAGGGCACAGTGTTTAGTTTTTTGGTGTGTGGGGTGTGTGTGTTGTTTTTGCCTGTGAAAATCTTTGTGTGTGAGTCTCGAGGTTACCTCCTTCCGGAGGAGGTGGGGTGCCAAACACTCCGACACCGCGTACATGTCTATGCTGGCTTGATGTCAATCAACTTGTGCCCCGCCTTTTTTCTCTTGCAGAGTACGGCAGTGCAGGTGAGAGGTCCAGGAGGGCGAAAAAAAGAAACATCGGTAGATACACATGATCAATAATTAATAACAGCCATTAATAATAGCAATAAGATGAATATACTCACGTGATCAGACCCTTCCCTAGGCACTGCTTCCATCGCTGCACCCCTCACTCTCTCCGAAAGTGACAAAACTCACCTGCAACTAAATTTAGACTTGTATGATTACATATGGTATTTATAGAAATTATATATTTTGCAGAGACATAACCGGACCAAGAGAATAAGCCTCATACTCTAAGTTTTTATAGCAGGCCTTAGTCACTTGCATGTATTCCTTATACCCCACCCAGAATCCTTTTCAGTTGGCTTCTCCCACCATATACCTTTATTGACCCTTTTTTTTTGCCCCCCCCTCCCTCCTTCCCCCCTTCCCTCCCTCCCACCCCTCCTTTCCTCCCTGTTGTACGGGCTTACTGATTTATACTCAAGCTGGTCATCTGTCAAAAATATTCTCCCCCCACTGATTAAAACCACCCCCCTGTGTGATCCGTGGCCTCGCTTTTGCTTCCAGACAAGGCAGGCTTTGGGAACAACTTCACCACGGGGGACAACAAGTCCGTGGCCCAGACTATGGAGGCGGTGGTGGTGGGATGCATGTTCAAGTCTCTCATCACCCGCTGTGCCTCAACCACACACGAGCTGCACAGCCCCGAGAACCTGGTGAGCGGTGTGCAAAATCATACTTTCCATCTCTCTCTCTCTCTCTGATATAATTTCACCCTATCAGTCTTTGTGGCTCTCTGTTGATTCAGTCTGTGCTCCACATATCAGTTGTACTCCTACTAGAATCAGACACTCATATTTCCTTTTTCAGGATGTTGTAGTTGAATTATTAATGGCTCATTTTGTACTGAGCCTAAAGACGAACAATTACTTATGCCGCCTTTGTTAATCATGCCTGATGAATGTGACATGGGGGCTACTACAGCTATTCTCAGTTCTCTGTCAGAACGTATTTCTTTCACAACTTAAGAATAAATTAATTGGAAATTCCATCAACTGAGTTCTATAATAGCAGACCTTGAGCAGACAACATCCTGTATATTTGTCCTCTAACCATCAACTTGTTTTTAACATGCAGTGCATGCCAGAGTGTTCAAAGATCGCATGAGTTTCTTTGCAGGTCCTACCTGTCACAAAGTCATAATAACTTGCCTTTTTGTGTCTCACATGATGGCTGCTGAGTGTTTCTTCAAAGAACTTATATTTTGTACTCAAGGCCAAGGCAAGCTCATTTGTACAGCATCTTTCAAACACAGAGGCAAGTCAAAGTAGGAGGAAAAGGAGAATAAACTACAAAATTAGAGACCAGATGTGCAGTTTCAGAGCAGTCAGAGTGCAACAATAAAACATATAATCAAGCAACTAAAACAGCAATATAGAGAGTCTTGATTTTGATTTAACGCTTAGTTGCATAGGTCATTAATACTTACAGTCTTCCATATGTGGTGCAAAAGTTCTAATCATGTTTTTGTTTTGTTACCGTATCTTCGTATTTTTTAAGTCTATGAAAAGACTAAGAGCTAAGAGCACTGCAGTACCATGACCACTCGTGGTGCTGAGAAAGCCCAGAGGCTGGCATGACTGGTGTACGTTGGCGGGAGATGACACACTTTTCAAGGCAGGCTTTTTTATGGCACAGGATCAGAGGCCACCCACTCACAATCTGGAGCTGTTGTCTTGACAAACTCGAGCATGCTCACATATACTGTATCATCCATTTATGAGGTGCAAACACACAATGTTTGATGCTGATTGTGTTTGTAATATCAGCCTTGTTTTAACTACTAGGAGTCAATTTTTAGGGGCCGAGAAGCAAAGCTGCATCAACCCTATTATTATTGTCAGTATGATTATTATTCTTCCTAAGAGATGAATACAACTTTAAACTTTTATAATAAACTTTGCACACAAGTCCAGTCCCATGCCAAACTTAATCAGTCCGATTTGAATGCTAATAGTCCTGATGGTGGCGCTACAGCAGCCATCTTAAGCTTTAACTTTTTAAAATTTATAGTCACAACTTACGTCCAACTGTAGCCCCAATAGAGCAGAAACGTTGCTTTTACCCATTAGCAATGTTGAGTCCATCACTCTACTTTTTTATAAGAACTGTAAAACTTCTTCTTGTACAATGTTCGCTCTATTGACTGCAAACTTCTCAACATTTCCTATTCAGATTTTTGATGTATCAAAAATTGAGCCCACAGTGCATAAAAAAGTTCCACTGCATATAGTAGTGTAAACAATGATTTCCACACTAAATATTTAGTTCATGTAAAAAAAATCACGTTTTGACCTCACTGTAGATTTAGTGCGCAAAAATTCAGATTTTATCTCAAAAAGTGAATTTTAACGCAAATTAGAACATCTTTCAACATCAGTTTGTCACTAGTTGATCTTTGTGAAAATAAATTACAGGCGTCTTTATGTTGCTTAAACAAAGCACAAAAATTCTCAGAATTTTCTAGTTATTAATTAATTTTTGAAAGACATTTTCATGCAGTCCTGCCTCTTTATCTAACATAACAACTCCCTGAGATCAGCACCTGCCTATAGCATCGAAGGTTCTGAGTTCGAGCCCCTGGTTCAAATTAACAACAGTCCAGTTGTGTAAACTCAATTATTATAAGTTACAGGCATCTAAATATTGTCTAGACTAAGTAAACACATTCTCTGAATGTTCTGTTGACAGTTTAAAATCCTGAATTTTCATGCACTCTTGCACGTTGTCTATTTAATGTCAATAAGCTGGTTTTGTTTCTCCCCAGTCAATAGCTCACTGAGATCAGCTCTGGCTGACTTCAACCCCACGTGTTACAACGTGATCTTACCAAATCAGGCATTGGGCTGTTGACACATTCCCTGTATGTTTTAGATGTGTCTCTGTCTGAAATGATCAGCTCATTGATTTGTGTTCCAGGTTAATATGCCGCTGTGTACTCTGGCATCATATTGTGGGGACGGGAGACATATAATAAGACATATTTTAATTTTAGAAGACCCTTGGGCTTAGTCAACTTGATGGGCAGGAAAGTCTCTGTTTGGCAGTTATGCTGACAGAACCCTTGTGTATTTGCAATTTTTCTCCTCCTCCTCTTCTACCTTTTCCTTCTTTTCCTCAAAATGCTCACCCCCGATCATCAAAGCAGCTCTAATCTTAGTCTTTTTTTCACATGTTCTCATTCACACACCGTTTCCACTCACACATCCCTCTCTCTCACACTTGTGTGCCAACCTCGTCTTTCCCAGGGTCTGTACTGTGACATCCGCCAGCTGGTGCAGTTCATTAAGGAGGCCCATGGAAATGTGTTCCGCAGGGTGGCACTGAGCGCGCTCCTGGACAGCGCCGAAAAGGTCGCCACCACCAAGAAACCCGAGGAGAAGGAAGAGACCAAACAGCCTGGAACCCGGAGGTACTGGCCAATCAGTGGGCAGAAATGGTCTTAACGACATCATATTTTCAAATTAAATCTTGACTCGACTAATGCAATGATCATTTGTCGATTACCGTTGAAGTGTCCTTGAGCTGAGACCTTAAAATATTTCTCATCATTGCGTAAGGTTTTACTTCCCCCTTTTTTATTCATTTCTTTTCCCATCACTGCTGGCTGTTTTTATTTTATTTTATTTTTTTCTGTCCTGTCTGCTTGTGTTTTTCTTGCTTGAGTGACTGATTTGATGTTCGTCTTTTCAAAATGATGTGGCCGATGCCATACGGGGCAGACCTGCCAGGAGGCAGCTCCTGTATTTTGGCCTCATTTTGTAACCAAACTAAAAAAATGAAAGTGACATCATGAAAGCATTAACTAATCTGTGGCTGGGGTAAATTAGGGAGCAGTTAAATGCACAGGGTTAAAGATGAGACACTGAAAACAGACCTGCCTCGGACTACCTTTAAATCATTACATTACAGTAAAACCAGTTAATATTTAAGATGGCACCTAATTTGATTGCAAGATTTACAAGATTTACAACAGGCAGGATGTTGGCCCCTGACCGGAGCCTCATGTGTGGAGTTTGCATGTTTAGCCGGAGTTTCTTCCAAGATCCACACTTACGTCAGGTGTAGGAACATTGTAGAAAGTGTGTAGAATTTTTTTAATGGAACTAACCTTTAAGAAGAATTTTAGAAATGGAAAAATATAACCTCCAGCATTAGAAATCCAAAATAATATTTTTGAAACAATTATCAAATGGTTTGAAAATGAGGTCCATAATTACATAGCATAGAAGAATATGTAATTAAACTCAAACACATGCACATCAAGAATTTGCATAATAGCGGCATAGTCTTGAGAGATAGTCAATGTAATGGATTGAATATTTAAATTATGCACACATTTAAAAAAATGATCTTTTCTTTTTGATAATACACAAGAAAATCCACTTCCTTTATTGCAAAAAAATGATGTAAATATTGTTAATGCTACACAAAACAACACAATAATGTATATAAAAAGTATTCTTACATATGTTTATAATGACAAATAGTCAACGCAGGGATAAATAAAGTATTCAGTAACTGCAGTAACTGCAAATCCTCTGCTTACATAATATTTTAAAGACAAATGTTTAGGGCATTTATTACACAGGACAGCTGAAGATGTGAAAGGGCAATGACATACAGCAAAGGGCCGCAGGTCAGAATTGATCCCCTGCAGCAAGGACTGAGCCTTTATAGATGGGGCGCTCGCTCAACCAGCTGAGCTACCCAGGCCGCCCCAAACTTAGGCCTACATTATATAATAATTTATTTAATTCATAGGTCAATATGGAACAGACAATAGCTCAGTTGGCCAAACATCTAAAGCTCAAATGAGTTCCCATCAGAACAAAATCATTTATGTATGCCAAACCTCTTTTCACTGAATAAAAAACTTCTTTCATGGAAGAATTCTATGGGTAGGGTTTACACACTCTGTCTGTGTGGGGTGTGTGTGTGCGCAGGTCAGAGGCGGGTGTGTCCGGGGAGAAGGGTCAGGTGTCCAGTGCTGCAGATGAGTGTCGCAGCTACATCTCCAGTAGACCCCCCCAGACACCCGAACAGTGAGTGTCCACGTCAAAGCATCCATCCATATAGCACCATCTATATCGAGCCCAGCTGCGATTTCTCCGCTCAAAATAGGATAAAAAGTTTCAAACTCTCCCTGTTGCCCCCCCTTCAATAATGAACAGGTCACTGTTCTAAACATTCCCTCTCTCTCTGTACCTACAGTGATGAACAGATCCCGGGTGCTCTGCTGGGCCGGAAGGACTTTTGGAGGAAGATGTTCAAGTCGCAAAGTGCCGCCAGTGACACCAGCAGCCAATCAGAACAGGACACCTCGGAGTGTACCACCGCCCACTCTGGCACCACGACTGACCGCCGCTCCCGTTCCAGATCCCGTCGCATTTCACTTCTCAAAAAACTAAAGCTCCCAATAGGTAGGAGCATAAATTATGCAACAAATCTTTTGACTAGTTAGCTTTCAGAGGAGACCAGAATTATGACTGTAAGGAAAAGGTTTTCAAGGGTAGTATTTTATTTCGGGGAGGTCATTTTTTTTTGGGATTGGGCACAAAAAAATCATTTAATTTAGCACAATGTCAATTAGACCAATTTTCATAGTGTAAAATCTAAATACAACTATGATTTGTATCAATCCTCCATATTTTCCACTTTGTGTGCCCATATTATGAAAAAAAACCCACACATTTTTTCTATCCATGCTGTTTTGAGTGAGATACGGTTTCTATAGGCTCTACTCCGAGCTCCTCTGGGATGACTGAGCTTCTCACCCTGTCTCTAAGGGAGACGCCAGCCACCCTCCTGAGGAAACCCATTTCGGCCGCTTGTACCCTGGACCTCGTTCTTTCGGTCATGACTTGGTTTGAACCCCAATTAGGAACCCTAAAATGAGCATAACATGGGCGCTTTAATGCAACATCAACCTCAAGAGGGTTTCTTCCCACAAGTGATTTAAATAAAAAAACTCAAAAACAGATATTTAAACGATCCCAGTGCCTGTTCCAAATCATTCGTTTTCATATCAGATCTGGTAACAGTACGCATTTCCATGACCATCTCATTGTATTTGCTGTCTCACCTGTCCCATTAACATGATCTGTTTTGTATGTCCACCATTGGAACACTGCCTGCCTCGAGGCCGAGTCACTTCATCTCTTTGGTCTGTCTTGTGTTCCTTTTTGTGCCTTAGCATGCCGTGGGACTGTTCGCCTACCACTCACACTCTCTGTCTTACGTATGTGGACGTGGAACCTTCTTTATGCAGTATTTGTGTCATGTCCGTTTGTGTTGGTCATCTCTCCCAATGTGCACAGTGTTACAGGCCTGGGTCAAATTGTATTTGCAAATTGTATCAGATGGATGAAGGGTACAGATTTTTTCTCTGCCACATACTGCCCAACAAAGGCAAACACAGCTAAGCTAAAAGCAATATATGAAATTATATTAAAAAAATGTCATTGAAAATCTTTTATGTTAACAGAACATACTTTAAAAGTGTATCTGCAAATACCACTCGTCCAAGGTCTTTTTGTCTGACTCTTCTTTTAAACAGCATTATTATATACTTTTGTACCTTTTCCTTTCATTTTTGAATGAACCTCAGTCTGGATATCTTTGTGAGTTAAATGTATGTGATTGTACAATAACTGAGGGAATGCGCTGCCCTTCTCTTTCTGTGAGTGTGTGTGTATGCGTGCGTAACTGCCTTTCGTAACCCAGTGTGTACAACACATTTGTGACGTTACACCCCTGTGTTCTGCAGTGTTGTTCATGCACTTTTTTTTAATTCACGTCCCAGGCAACTGGCTGAAGCGTTCCTCTCTTTCTGGACTGACTGACGGTGTCGAGGACCTGCTGGATATCAGCTCCGTGGATCGACTCTCCTTCATACGTCAGAGTTCAAAGGTTGGGACAACACTGGGTGCTAACATAGCCGGTTGCAATTGTCTGAATCAACTACACCCACCCCCATATAACTCATGTTATTAATACATTAATATGGTTGTTTTAACTAAAGTAATCCCTGGTGTTTATTTTATTGACTTTTATTCATAGATTTTTAACATTTCATTGTTGTTAGTTTTATTGTTGTAAAATGTGATTTATTTTTGATGCTAGTTTTGATTTTTTGTATGACATGTTTGTATGACAGTTGCTACATAAGTTGACTTTATTTTGAGCAAATACATCAAAAGTGTGATTACATATTTAGTATTTCTGTGGGAAACTGGTGGAAAAGGCTCTAAAACCGCATTTAGTCTTTTTTTAAAAATTGATTTGGCCTCTGCCTGTCTGTCTGAGCATGGTTCTATTTTTTTGTGCGTGTTCATGTGTCTTAGGTGAAGTTCACCAGTGCGGTGAAGTTGTCCGAAGGGGGCGCGGCGGAGCCGGAGTATGCCAGGGACGAGGAGGAAAATTTCTTCAAGCGGCTCGGTAAATGGAGGTCTGGCAGGAGGAATCCATCCAAGCTTCACCACACAGAAGAGAAAGATGGTAGACCTCCCCCACCCTGGGGCGCCCCTTGCCCACCCACGCCACATCAACCTTTGTCTATTCCTCTCTCTCTCTCTCTTTATGTCCCTGCCTCTGTTTGTCCGTGTGGTGTCGTGTCCTGTCTCGCCTCGCAAGTCGTGGTCTCTTCTCTTCTGCAAGTTCTTCCGTCCGCCATTCTCCATGTCAGCTCGGCCAATAGCTGCCTGCCACACTCTGTTGTCCTCAATGTACTTTTTTCAACCCATCAGTGTCTAGTTTGTAAAAAAAAAATACACTCTGTTTTTCCAGAGATATTGGCATAACTGTGTGTTATATTACCAATTCTACATTCCCTTCTTTCTAACTATGCACGTCCTGTTTTCTTCAACAATGCCCCCCCGCCCCTGCCCGTCCCCCTTTCTTTCACTTACTGGTGGAAAGAGAGGAAAAGAGGTGTGTGGGAGTAACTCATATCTATGAAACCATCTTTCTGCCGTAGAGCGTATCTCTGTGCTAAGGCAAGCATGACGCTGTCAGTGCTCTTTGTCTCTTCTGTGGTGATGTCTGGTGGTATTTTCCAATGCCCGAGTTTCAGCGAAGTGATGTAACAGAATGGTCCACATACAGCTTTCCTTTGTAAGGCTCTGGTTACACTTGTCATCTCAACGTGATTGATTTGGTCCCATTATAAAACATATATTGTGTAAGAGACGTTAAAATGGTCTGCATTTTTTTTGTAATCCTTTTTCGTGTCTCTTGAGATCGTTAAATGAAATCCAAGTGTAACCACTGCCGATGGCTGTGTGTCCATCTCTCACTCAGCTTCATTCGTCAGTGCTTTTTGTTAAATGTCCTGGATGGTGACGTTGCGTCATGCAATGTCTACGTGTATGTTCAACCTTCAGTTTACACCCAAATCAACAGAAATCTCTTCACTTGTTTTCTCTTCTCTTCTCTTCTCCTTTTTTTCATGCTCTCCTCTAGGACCCCATGGTTTTCAAGAGCGACTAGCAGCCAGTCAGGAAGCCATGAAGAACAAGAACGTGGTGAACTTGGGCGCCATTCGCCAAGGCATGAAACGCTTCCAGTTCCTGTTGAACTGCTGCGAGCCAGGAACCATACCTGACGCCTCCATCCTTGCCGCTGCACTGGACCTGGTATTAATGACATTTTTTGAGGTTTTATTTTACTGTTTAAAAAAAACATTGTTCATTCTTTTGTTATTGCATGCTGTTTTTACCATTTTTTGGTCTTGGTTAGAACAATTTGACTTTTGCGAAGCACTTTGTAACTTTGTACTGTAAAAGGTGTTTTTTAAAACAAACTTATGTTTCATTTTCACTCCTTTTATTTTGTAATCGCTGACATTAAAATCTCTATTTACATTTTGGTTCTTCCAGGAAGCTCCAGTTGTGGCCCGGGCATCCCTCTTTCTCGAATGCGCCCGATTTGTGCATCGCTGTAACCGTGGTAACTGGCCAGAGTGGATGAAAGGCCACCACGTTAATATCACAAAGAGAGGCCTGTCCAGGGGCCGATCACCTATAGTGGGCAACAAAAGAAACCAGAAACTCCAGTGGAATGCTGCCAAGCATTTCTGCCAGTGGGGAGACGTGAGTGAAATTTATCCGTCTATTATTTATCTTGGGGTTAAAATTCAAAAAATGTTTTTGTTTATGTGTTTTATCTGCTCAGGCAATTGGCACAAGGCTCAGCGAACTCTGTCACTCGGACAGCGAGAGCCCTGCCAACATCCTGGGTTACATTTTTGATGAAGAGACCAAACGGAGAATGAGAAAAGAAGACGAGGAAGAGGACTATTTAGATGACAGTGAGTCAGAAGAGTGTTTAATGCCTCAACAGCACATCTGTGGTGGATTTTTGGTTTTTTAAATATTTGTTTTTTTACAGGATTTGCAATTGAATATTCTTTATAATTCTTACTGAATTAATTTAAACGCGTTTTAGACGTTGCATAAATTTGGTGTCAGCTTTGTCCAAGTATAATCATTTGTGAGAAACAAAATCCACTTGTTAGTTTTTTCTGGTACTATCAACCACATCTCAGTCTTCCTCAGACGCTCAGTTGTCATTACAGTGCTGCTCATGAGTAGAGGAACCATGCTTAAGTTGACTAAAAAGAGGAATAAAAAATTATCTTTTGAAAATTGATCTTAATGCCTTAAATAAAAAAATCAGGAAAAATACAACTTTTAAGGAAATAAATAAATAAATAAATGTTCTTCCTTAAAATACAGGGGGCATAAGTATACACCCCCATATGTTAAATTCCCATAGAGGCAGGCAGATTTTTATTATTAAAGGCCAGTTATTTCATGGATCAGGATACTATGCATCCTGATAAAGTTCCCTTGGCCTGTGTATACTTATGCCCTCTGTGTTTTAAGGAAGAACATTTATTTATTTACAATACATTATTCATTCACAATGAAAATTCGTGTCCTTAAAGGTTGGATTTTTACTCTTTTTGTAATTAAGGCAATAAGATCAATTTCCAAAAGAAGATTTTTTTATTCCTCTTTTTAGTCAACTTGAGCATGGGTTCCTATACTCATAAGCAGCACTGTTTGTAAACTTTAGTATGGGACTTAGACAAGAACTATACTGAGCAAACATAAGGATGACCGTCTGTAAAAGCTGTGGAAAAAGCTCGAAAGTGGACCTTGAGTTAAGATTTTGTACAAAAAAACATTTCAAGTAAGATTCTCTAACCACATTGTTTTATTTTTAAGACACAGTCAATCCTACAAAATGTGGCTGCCCCTTTGCTCTAAAGATGGCTGCCTGTCAGCTGTTGTTGGAAATAACCACTTTCCTACGAGAGACCTTTCCCTGCTTACCACGCCCACGTGCTGAACCTCTCGTGGTCAGTAGTCACATCTTTTGTGCAAAAAAATGAATAAATACGCAACATAAAATGGATTGGAAACATGTAATACCTGTTCACATGTTGGCTGTAGGATCTGGACAGCTGCCGCATGCGTCTGGACCCCGGACCATGGTCGCCATCGATATGAGAGGAAGATCAGCTTTGCAGGCATCCTTGATGACGAGGACGGACACGATTCGCTGAACAGCAGCAGCCATACGCTGAAGTCTGACACCACCTGCGATGAGAAGAAGCCGCAGGAAGTTCAAGGTGAGATCGGATGTCGTACAGAGTAAGGCCATTTGGTTTGTTACCGCCCTGTCTGCTTATCATTATAAATAATTCAGATAATCTCGCCCCACTTCCCTCTCCTCCAGCACCCATCCGTAAGATTCGAATCGGAGGCTCCCGGCTCCTTCAGATCAAAGGGGCTCGCAGTTTTCGCGTAAAAAAAGGTGGCTCTCTGTCCTCTATACGCCGGGCTGGGAGCCTCAAGAGCACCAAGATGCCCCGGCAGGACTCTGAGTCAGAGAACGAAGAAGGGCTGCTCTCACAAACACAAAGCCGGGACACTGTTACTGACATAGGTAAGACATGGACAACACAATAGTGACATCATTTCATTTCATCAGCCCTTGGCATCTGTTACATCCCTACTACTACAAAAACTACAAAAGTTATATTGAACATATATTGTTTTAAGAGATAAAATGATATTTTTTTTCTTGCTTTCTGTTGCAGGCAGTCCCTTTAGCACCAGTGAACCCAGCATAGAACCAGAGGGCCAGGGCTCAGGAGGAGCAGAGGACAACTATCACCGTAACATGTCCTGGCTCCATGTATGTGTGGAAGTGTATGTGTGCATGTGGTGTTAGTGTTTTCCTTCCCACTCACTGACCTTCTACTCTCTCTCGGCTCAGATTATGATCCTGCTTTGCAACCAGCAGAGTTTCATCTGCACTCATATAGATTTCTGCCACCCACGCTGCTACCAGCACCATAGCCGCTCCTGTGCCCGTCTGGTCCGCGCCATCAAGCTTGTGTACGGGGAGACGGTGGACAGCTTGAGAGAGGACAGCACATCCTATGGTAACATTGGGGCACGTGCCAAGAAGAGTAAAGAGGTGGGTCCCACTAACTATCCATCCAACCATCCTGTTTTAAACTGTGGTTTTTCGCGGTGGTTTATGTAAGTTTGTATGCCTTTAGTGTTCAGACAAGTCTTGCCTGAGGACTCCGTCCATGAAGAGAAGACCCAATGACACCAACACAGAAGGGAAGAAGGATACAGGCATGCTCAAGTACATCCGCACCCAGGTGAAGTGGTTTTGTTAGAGAGTTAACCCTTGAGTTGTCCTCCCGGGTCAAAAACTGACAAAGATTTGACATTTTCGTCCCTTTTTCAGACTTTTTGTTTTGTTTTCACTAACACCACCTTACTACCTCTATTTTTACACTATCCTTTGGAATTCATGGTCATTAATCTTTGTTTATATAGAATTATACCTAATAATTGAGTTAAAAACATGAATTATTTTGACTAATGGTTAAAACGGAGGAACGTACAGGAATGAAAGTGATCAATTGTATTTGCAAAGAGCATTGTATGGATTCCAATCCATTTTTTGTGGTAATTTGGTTAAAAAGAAACCCATATGTGATACAAACATATTTTAAAGGGGTCAAATTTGACCCGAGGACAACAGGAGGGTTAATTATTCTGATTGTCTTCTCAAAATGATGGATGAAGCCGCAAGGAAATTTCAAGAATGGTGCTAAAATACCTACCCATAAAAAAACTGCTGTTAATCAGATTGTCTTTATTATTGTTTTTCAGGTGATGAGCCTGTCACCGGCCCCACTTTCGCTGCTGATCAAGGCAGCTCCTATCCTGACTGACGATATGTATGGAGACATCCAGCCTGCAGCCTGGGAACTCTTGCTCAGTGTGGATGAACATATGGCAGCTGCTGCTGGTGAGTCACCCATCAGGCTGTGCATCAATGGGTCTCCTCTGTAGGTTGTTCTGCCCTTCAGAGTTTTCCATGATTGTAGATTATGATATGATACATGAAGTATTTGATTTTTACTGAAGTTAGCTTTACTCTCATAGTGTGTGAAATGTTTTGTCCTAGATATTCAAATACTTTATATTCTGACATTTTGCCCCATCTTTTAAATCCTTTCTTCCCATTTTATTTTGCTCTCTATCATATTAAACCTCCTTTCATCCTATTTCCACACTGTGACCTTTTTTGACATCCTTTCTTTTGGCTTCAACCACATTGTACCTTCTACTTTCCTGCCCTTTCCATCTCTGCCTCCTTTTTGTGTCCTTACTCTTGCCCACTTCACTCCCTTTTGCTTTCATTTCTGCCTTTCCTCATTTCTCCCACCTCCACCCTCTCTGAATCCCCCTCCAGCTGCCATGTTCCTTCTGTGTGCGGTAAAAGTCCCTGACGCGGTGACCGAAATGATGATGGCAGAGTTCCAGCACCAGGAGGCCTGCCAGCGCATTAACTCCATCCTGAAGTTTTACACACTGTGGCGTTTCCGCTACCAGGTGTGGCCTCGCATGGAGGAAGGAGCCCAGCAGATCTTTAAGGTACAAAAGAGAAAGTTGTGTTTCCAATTTGTCTCTAAAAAGGTTGTCCAGAAGGGTTAATAATTGGTTTTTACAAGACTCTATGCTGGCACAGTTTGCTCTCCTTATAATATATAAAAACATATTGTCCACAAAACTAGGCTACTTTGACCCATGTTGCACTATATTTATCTTTTGTTTCAGATCCCTCCACCCAGCATCAATTTCACTCTGCCATCTCCAATACTGGGCATGCCCTGTGTCCCCATATTTGACCCCCCCTGGGTGCCCCAGAACACAGGCAGCGTCCAGGACCCAATCAATGAAGACCAGTCTGTAAGTCTGAGCCCCTGTTGAAGTTGCTTGCCTAATATTGCATATATTTAACGCTTTGTACACTTCCAACAATTGCCATAACATTGTATTTTAGTAGTATTAAAATGTAGGCACATATTTTTGAATCCCTTTTATTATGTAATAAATATGTTTTATGTACTGTAAATCATAACCACCTTTGGTTATGGTTGGTTGGGTAGTCAGGTTGTTTTCGTTTTTATGAAAATTAAAGGGTCTGTTCACCTAAAAATAACATATTTTATCACTTACCTATTGGTATCTAGCCATGCAGATTGCTTCTATATATTTTGACCAGGTTTTTGAGAGATCCAGATTATTCAGAGTATTAGGGGACAGTGTGCCTGGAAAGACCCATTGCTGTTATGTTTATCCATGCAAGTATTTATTTTAGTGTTTTTTTTTTATGGATAGCATGGATTGCCGTGAAATGTTGTACAAACATTCATGGTTTTCAGAAGATTAATCCTGCTGACTTGTATGATCCCCTGACTTTTGCTAAGGTTGATATTTTTTTGATTATAAATCAAATGTCTCACAACACAACTATTGCTAAGTCAATTGTTTTGACCTGATAATGGTTACATTTAACTTTGGTTTATCTGCAAAACTAATGACGTTCCCAGCAGCCTCAGCTGTGCCTTGCACTTCGTGCTAGTTAGTTGCAGTAGTAGTTAGCATAGTAGCATGCTAAACTAAGATGGTGAACATGGTAAACATCAACACTAAGTATCAGCATGTATTAAATCCAGTTACCTCCATCATATTGGAGGTGTAGGCAGACATCTAACAGACGGATATCACAACATCCAGTCAAACTAAATCAAAACAGCATTGCTAGATACAACTAGGGGTAAGAAAACAAGGTGAACTGTCACTTTAAATTTTCATGACCTGTAAAAAAAAAAGAGTCAGTTTTTAATAGTATGTATTTTATTTTGACACTCATTTTGGATTGAGTCCTGCTTAACCCCACAATGTACCTAAAGCACATACAATGCATATTAGACTGCTTTAAAATACATTTGTTGTGCTATGCAAGTGTAATGTGGACAACTACACCAAGAAATCTGCTAATTCAAGAAAAAATATACTGTATGTAATATATTTTTGTAAGGTTAGAATGGTCATTCAAAGTAGTAAAAACAGATTTCTTGGTGTTTCCTTTTACTTTCTTGTCTTTTTTGTTAAAAAGCATGTTTATCAAAATATGTTTAATAGATTTTGATGACGACCTGCGAGCACCTGTTCTATAATTTATCTATCGACTGTCTTTGTTTTTAGTACTCCTCATTAATTCAGTCAGTCCATACCATAGTAAGTTGGTATTTCTGTCCGGATGTTTGTGCTGATGCATCTTGTTACCTCAGATCATTAAAGACAGGAGGGAAAATGTGTTTTTAGCCCATTGGGAGCTGTAGTTTTTTTTTAATCATTGATCAGAAGCTGGGGTAGTTTCATGGGCCATTTCAAATATTTGCATCTTGATCAGTGATACACACTACACTCAAAAAGAGTACTAGCACTTGCTCTGATTGTAAGACAACAAAAAAATAACAGCATGCATCGGACATTCAGACATTTTGTGCGTGTTGTGCTGTTTATGCATGGTCATTGGATGACTTTGCTGTGTATGTTTTTCATAACATGTGTTCAGCCTATTTGGATGTGTATGAGCACTCGTGTGAATGCTGTGAGGCATTTACTGTACACAAGATACAGTAAATTCTCCAAATTCCAGTCTGGTTACATTTATTTGTGTCACAATTTGTCATGATTGAAATCTTTCCTATTAAATACTTCAACAGTGTTATTCATGATGCTCAGGATAGCATTAGAGCATGAGATCAATTTGCTGGAGGAGAGTTACTGTATTAATGTGTTGTCCGGTCATTTTACATTACAAAATGCGCCTCAGATGTAACCGTGAGCCTAGAATAGCTGTGCACACACGTTCCCGAACGATTTTTAAACTGTCAATTTTGTATTAAATTGTGCACTACCTCATTCTGAACCTCCTGTATGTCTGCACCCGCTGTTCTACCTCTGTGCTGTTTGATCCAACACCACCCTCCATCCCCCCCTTTGCAGAAATCCTTCTCAGCACGGGCCGTGTCGCGCTCCCACCAGCGAGCCGAGCACATCCTAAAGAACCTGCAGCAGGAGGAAGAGAAGCGGCGTCTGGGCCGCGAGGCCAGCATCATCACGGCCATCCCCGTAGCTCAGGAGTCCTGCTACGAGCCCACATGCAGCCCACCGCCTGAGCAGGAGGAAGAAGGTGGGGCTACAAGTACCAGGCACACAAGCATAAATTACACAAGAATACAAAAGTCACAGCTGTGCCCTGATAGCATGTTGTTGTTCCTGTGTCTGTACTGATCATGTTGGGTATTTATCCCGCCAGCAGAAGAAGTTGTGAACCTGGCATCACGCCGTCTGTCTGTCAGCCCATCCTGCGCCTCCAGTAACTCCCACAGGAACTACTCTTTCCGTCGGGGCTCTGTGTGGTCTGTCCGCTCACTGGCCAGCGCTGAAGGTATGAAAACAAAGAACGTCTGATGACGGGAAACTTTTATCAAAACCTCTTTTGCTTGCTCATTTTTCACGTTAAACTTATCTTCCTTCGTGTTTTTGCCAGATGAAGAGAACACAACAGAGCACACTCCTACTCACCACATGTTACAGCCGCCCCAAGCCGTTTTCCCAGCATGCATCTGTGCGGCAGTCCTACCGATAGTGCACCTCATGGAGGACGGGGAGGTTCGAGAGGATGGCGTGGCTGGTAGGTGGCATTTGCTTTAGATTTATTGGTTAAAAAAGAGATTTCACTCAGTTAAATATTTTATTAACACATTATCGGAAAATATATTTATTGACATAATCTCTCTGCATTATGTCATGAATTAGTTTTCAGAAGATGCACTTGCATCAATTATTGCGCGGGGCCGGTATTTGGTTACATGCTGTATATGCAAAATATTTCCTTCAATGTGTCTTTAGTGAGTGCTGTTGCCCAACAAATCCTATGGAACTGTCTGATTGAAGATCCGGCCCTGGTTCTCCGCCACTTCCTGGAAAAACTAACAGTGAGCAACCGACAGGTGAGTGAACATACACAATATTCAAATCTGAAGTGGATTTTCTTCTCAGTTACACTGTAAGTTAATGACAATAAGTGCCAAGCTAAAGGCTTAAAATGGCAAATGTGACACAACTTGTATTCTGTGTAAACTGAAGCATCTGTTATTTAATCACTGCTTAAAGCACTTCTGATTAGAGGCTAACTACATTTCGTTGCTATATACTTGTAACATGTACAATGACAATAAAGTTGAATAATAATAAGAAGAATTTGTATGTGTTGTTATGCCAGGATGAGCTGATGTACATGCTGAGGAAGCTCCTGCTCAACATTGGAGATCTGCCGGCCCAGACCTCTCATATCCTCTTCAACTACTTAGTGAAGAAATAATTCTTTACCTTTACACATATATTTTTCCTCAATACTCTTTAAACTCTCAGTTAACCATCGTTTCTCTCAAACTGTTCTCCCCTTCTAGGTGGGACTTATCATGTATTTTGTCCGGACTCCGTGTGAGTGGGGAATGGACGCCATCTCGGCCACGCTGACCTTCCTGTGGGAAGTGGTCGGCTATGTGGAGGGGCTCTTCTTCAAGGACCTCAAGCAGACCATGAAGAAGGAGCAGTGTGAGGTCAAACTGCTGGTCACCGCATCCATGCCAGGTGATGTTACTGATCCTTTGATTCATTTAAGCCTTGCGTTCAAAAATGAAAATGAACACTTTTTTGACATCTTTGACGTTTTTGTCTCTTTTCAATGTTCTTTTTCAATGTTTTTATAGCATTGTTTGTGGTTTTTGGTAACCAACCCCCACACACACACACACACACTCACAACCACCAGTGTACACAACTTATTACCACTATCTTGGAAAATGTCGGGTCACTGAACCTCATGTAGCCTATGAAATTATATCTAACTGTTGAATTAAAAAAGTAGAAATTATGAATTGGATACAGAAAGTATGATGGACAATCACAGACTGTCAAACTTTATGTGTGATAGTAGTGAGCTGATGAAGTGAAGGAGTTTAAGTACCTTGGGGTCTTGTTCGCGAGTGAGGGGACCATGGAGCGTGAGATTGGTCGGAGAATCGGAGCAGCTGGTGCAGTATTACATTCCGTGTATCGCACCGTTGTGACGAAAAGAGAGCTGAGCCAGAAGGCAAAGCTTCGATCTACCGGGCAATTTTCGTTCCTCCCTCACCTATGGTCATGAAGGCTGGGTCATGACCGAAAGAACGAGATCCAGGGTACAAGCGGCCGAAATGGGTTTCCTCAGGAGGGTGGCTGGCGTCTCCCTTAGAGATAGGGTGAGAAGCTCAGTCATCCGAGAGGAGCTCGGAGTAGAGCCGCTGCTCCTTCACGTCGAAAGGAGCCAGTTGAGCTGGTTTCGGGCATCTGGTAAGGATGCCTCCTGGGCGCCTCCCTAGGGAGGTGTTCCAGGCACGTCCAGCTGGGAGGAGGCCTCGGGGAAGACCCAGGACTAGGTGGAGAGATTATATCTCCAACCTGGCCTGGGAACGCCTTGGGATCCCCCAGTCGGAGCTGGTTGATGTGGCTCGGGAAAGGGAAGTTTGGGGTCCCTTACTGGAGCGGCTGCCCCCGCGACCCGACTCCGGATAAGCGGATGAAGATGGATGGATGGATGGAGTAGTGAGCTGATCCTCCATTTATCTTCATGAAATCATCATCACAGAAATCCAAATTTCTGCTGCAGAAACTTTAAAAACATATCAAATTTGATACACTTGATGTTTCACAAAGAAAAATCCAAAGCGTACCAAAATGCGTCATTACAAAAAACGCAGAAACGTTCACTCAGCTTATTGGTCAGATCAGTGTCTGGGGAAGGAGCAAGAAAGTAAAGAAAGAAAGTGTGATTCAACTGAACTAAATGAGGCAGGTGTGAAAGCCCCCTTCATTGAGATTCCAGATATCATGCACAATGGAGATGTACAGTAGCGGAGACAGATGACCTAAAGGACCCTACATTTAATTTAATCAGGATGATGTCAATAATACGTGAAATATATTGAAATCTTTCCTTTTGCGTGGTTGGTGCAGGAACCAAAACGCTGGTGGTGCACGGGCAGAACGAATGTGACATCCCAACACAGCTTCCAGTCCATGAAGATACTCAGTTTGAAGCCCTGCTCAAGGTAAGGACACCAGTGGTGGGAAAAGTACTCTGGTCCTTTACTTAAAGTACCAGTTCAACAATGTAAAAACACTTCATTACAAATCCTGCATTCAAATATTAATGTACTTAAAATATAAAAAGTAAAAGTACCCATGTGAGTCATATGCTATGATATTATAAGATTTCAGTCAGGACCACTTTGTCAAAATAGATTTGTTCATCCGCATGTATTTGGCGGAATGGCTTGGGTCTGAGGCCTTCCCGCACAGAGCATGAGGCAGAGAGATCACACCCCCCCTTCCCTTCTATGTTCTTACTTGGAAGGCCTTAAGCTGGGAGCGCAGCCGTGCAGGATCCCCATAGGGTACACACCAGAGCAGCATCAATGGCAGAGACACGACATTGATTAATCAGACATACATTTGAAAGGAGGAGCTGGGGTGGAGGTGGGTTGCAAGCGCTAGCAGAGATGCAGCAATGTAGGCTGGGAAAAGTAGTTTAAATAGTGTGCTCTATTTGGAAATCCAATCAAAAGAGGGAATCAGATGAGCCATCAGCTGGTGTGCTGGAACTGTCAGCTATGAGCTGAGATGATAGTGACTCTGCAACCTGCCAGAACTTACGCTTCATTTTTAGTATTGATGGATCAATGTGTAAGCATTGTTTTGACTGAAGTAAACTTACAGAAGATGGTATTTTCTCCCCCAAACCAGGAATGCTTGGAATTCTTCAACATTCCCGAGGCCAGATCCGCACACTACTTCCTCATGGACAAACGATGGAACCTTATCCATTACAGCAAGGTAGGTACATTAGGTTTTAGGTTTGTCTTGGGGTAGCTAGTTATGGAAGACTGCATATACATTGTACATACAACTATTAACTATAGGATAAGGATTTCCAGAAGGCTGGACTTGCTCTTCTTGTTTTTGAGGTAGTATTTTCACATTTCTTGTCTATTCTCTAATAAAATGTTGCTGTCTATCTACTCCAGACATATGTAAGAGACATCTACCCTTTCCGGAGATCAGTCTCTCCTCAGCTCAACCTGGTGCACATGCTGCCTGAGAAAGGACAGGAGCTTATCCAGAAACAGGTGTGGAACATTTTTTTATATTCAATTATATATATATATTATGTATTGTCTCTGCTGAAATGAGTCGGCTACATTAAATCTACACCCTTTAGAAATAGCGAACAGAGTGGTAACATGGTCAGAGTGTCTACTTTTTTTCTCATTTCTTTATACTTCTTTGTTCCTTTTCTAGGTGTTTTCCCGTAAACTAGAGGAAGTTGGCCGGGTCCTCTTCCTCATCTCCCTCACACAACACATGCCAGCTGTGCACAAGCAATCCCACGTCTCCCTGCTGCAGGAAGACCTCCTTCGTCTGCCATCCTTCCCACGAACTGCCATCGATGCAGAGTTCTCATTGGTCAATGAGCCACAAGGTGAAACAGACTCCAACTGTATCATCAGCCTCTTAATTCTAGTTCATATTCCATGCTTAGACTTTTTACCACCAATATCCCAGGTAAGGAGCTGTTTGGATTGGACACCCTCCACAAGGTGCTGTGGATCAAGCTACTGGAGGAAATGTTTCTAGGCATGCCCAGTGAGTACCCATGGGGCGACGAGATGATGCTTTTCCTCAACGTTTTCAACGGGGCTCTGCTGCTGCACCCAGAGGACAGCGCCCTCCTCAGGCAGTACACAGCCACCGCCATCAACACCGCTGTTCACTTCAATCACCTGTTCTCCCTGAGCGGTTACCAGTGGATCCTGCCCAACCATGCTGCAGGTACGAATACATGCATACATTGCATGCATCCTCCAAAAGCAAACAAAACAACACAAAATATCACAATAATAATAATAGAAATACTAATTAATAGTGCTGTCATTTATGCGTTATTAACAGCGTTAACGCAAACCCATTTTAACAGCGTCAATTCTTTTTAATTAACGTTCTTTTTGGCCTAGCAAACTTTGTAGTTTTTTTTACACTAGTAACGGTAGAAAAACTACAACTCCACACCGGATCTTGTGCGAGAGATTATTTGCTCCAAATGAGAATGTTACGTGTGAAATTGAACATTACAGTAGGCTATATGCTAGTGTAGTTTTTAATTTAAAAAAAAACATTTGCACAAAGCAAGACGATCCACTTTTCCATGTTGATAAGAGTATTAAAATGAGAAAAAGCAATGGGACAAAATGAAATATAGGGACATTTAGAATAGATAAAAATGTGCAATTAATTGTGAATAATTGCAAGTTCACTATGACATTAATGTGATTAATCGCGATTAAATATTTTAATTTAACTAATTGACAATTTCATTATTTTTCAGACACCATACATTGGTGATTACATACCTTGCTAACAGTGTCCTCTCTGTTTTGTTATGACAGGTCTATGCTGACTATGAGAGCGACCCTTTACTGAGGCAGGGCATTGAATTCTGTTGCCGGCAGTTTTACATCCTCCACCGCAAACCCTTCACCCTGCAGCTGTTTGCCAGTGTGGCTCCGTTGCTAGAATTCACAGTAAGACTACTGAGTACAAACATGCACAGATTCTAATTCATGGGTATTTTGAGTTTTGTGTGTGCATTTTTGCCTCCTAAAAGTAGCGACCAGGAGCTTTCAGTTTGTGTTGATTCTAGCAGCCCCATTGGCCCAAAGCATTAGCAAGAGTTTGTTGTTATTATAATAGTAATAATAATAAGATAACTTAGATTTATATAGCGCCATTCAAGAAACGCCATTCAAGGGCGCTTTACACAAGTACAGTGGTCTGCCTGCCGTAAATCATTTTGTGACTTCATGGGGAAAATGGGACCAGGAAAAAGGCATTAAACTATATAAAAAAGTGTTCTTTTCACTGTAAGTCATTTATGATTATCCGACATTTAAAAGTTCCTTGTAGCTACTTTAATACACACATACAAGCGTGTTTTTTATATTTCGGGATGCCTGTGATTTGTGAATTTCACTGTCTTCATTTCCCATCCCAGACCAGCACCAGCACTGGTTTGTCCAAAGGAGTGTCAGCTCAGTGTCTGTTTGACCTGCTGGTGTCTCTGGAGGGTGAGACCCAGGATGCCCTGGATGCTCTGGAGCTGGTTAAGGCTGAGAAACCCCTACGATCTCTAGGTACATATTGTTTGTCTTTTATTTAAATTATAAACCTTCATTATTTATGGAAAGCTCTTCTATTTTGTTTCAGATTTTTGTTATGGTAATGAGGACTTGGCCTTTTCCGTCAGCGAGGCCATCAAACTGTGTGTCACCGTGGTTGCCTACGCCCCTGAATCCTTCAGGAGGTATGGAAGCAGATCGAGGAGGCATTCAGGATTCTTCCTCTCTTCTTGCATTTGCATCTTTTCCACAGCGATTGTATTCTGTTCTCTAATGGTCTGCATATATCTCTCCAGTCTCCAGATGCTGATGGTGCTGGAGGCCTTGGTCCCCTGCCACCTCCAGAAGTTGAAGAGCAATACGATTACAATGGAGTCAGCCTCGGCTGCCAGGGATGAGATTGCAGCCATCGCTGCTCTGGCCACATCTCTGCAGGCCCTCCTCTACAGCTCAGAGACCCTCACAAGGTCTGACTTAGACCCATGCAACAAGAAAAACAACAAAACAATGCACTGTGCATTTGTGCATAAGGATATGATGTCCTTTTAGCTGCTTTTAATTCTCATAACATTATCCACACCTCATGCACAGGCCCATGACAGCACCCCAGATGTCCCGCTGTGATCAAGGCCATAAGGGAGGCACTACAGCTAACCACGCCATGTCGGGGGGGGTCAACACCAGGTCAGGACTGCACTATGATCAATTGTGGGAGATGATTTAACTCACTTTGTGTCTGTCGTTGAATAGATGGCTTGAGTGCAGTCCTGTTTGTATGCATGTGCCCAGGGACAACCTCCACCTGTTGGAGGAGGGCCAGGGCATGCCGAGGGAGGAGCTGGATGAGCGCAACGCCAGGGAGGAGTTTCGCCGACCACGGGAGTCCCTGTTAAACATCTGCACCGAGTTTTACAAACACTGTGGGCCGCGGCTCAAAATCTTGCAGAACGTCGCCGGTGAGCCGCGAGTCACGGCACTGGAGCTGCTGGACATCAAGTCCCACATGAGGTGATGTACTCATGACTAACTTCATCTTTGAGCAGATATATTAAGGTCATTACAAGTCCTCAAAAGACGGGAGGGAAGAGTGTGGCTCATTCATCTGGGTCTAAAAAATGAAGCACTGCCTAATTTTGCAGGTGTCAATATAATAAGAATATATCTTTATCTCAGACTCACAAGTAGGTCCAGGGTAGCTCAGTTGGGTGAGAAGGCGCATGTAAATAGAGGGTCCAGGGTTACGAGTCCGACCTGTGACGATTTCCTGCATGTCTTCCCCCTCTCTCCCTCCTTTCTTAGCTGTCCTATCCATTAAAGGCGGAAATGCCAAAAAAAAGTAGGTCCGTAGCAAGAAATATATAAAAGAAATACATAAAAACATACACATGTACAAAATACAACACATCTGTCATTTTAAGAATTTGTGTGCAATAAGAATCGAAAGCAGCTCTTCCCATTGACTTGTTAGAGCCTCTATGATGCTATTGTCTATCAACGACTCATAAATATGCCATATATTCCATATATATTATACATTAATTTCCTCTATAGTGCCTCACATGTACAAAACACCAGCATTTATAAACAGATAGAAATAGCATAAAAATGTGTGTGTGTGTTTCTTTCCCAGACTGGCAGAGATCGCCCACGCCCTGCTAAAGCTAGCGCCCTACGACACCTTGACCATGGAGAGCCGAGGGCTGCGCCGCTACATCATGGAGATGCTGCCCATCACCGACTGGTCGTCCGAGGCTGTCCGCCCCGCCCTCATCCTCATACTGAAGAGGCTGGACCGCATGTTCAACAAGATCCACAAGATGCCCACGCTCAGGTGCGCTCGCCCACAGGCATTATGCACCAGGTCTGTTGAATACAATCCCTCTTCTCCGTCTCCCTGTGAGTGTATCGTGCTGTGCCGGTGCCGTGATGTGTACAGTAGATAGACGGCTTCTTGGCACTGTCCTCTGTAGTGCTGCCTTCGTGGCTGCTGTACCGTAAGTGCTGCTGTGGCGTGTTTTCGTGCGGGTACTTGTGGGCGTGCGTGTGCGCGAGAGGAGAACGCGTAAGTGGGTGTGTGTACTAACGGTGGCTCCCCAGCAGTGGTCCCTCTAAGCCAGTTTACAGTCTTGGGTCATGAAAGATGATTTCAAACAAACACCACAATCGCAGATTTGACTGGTGATGTAGCAAGAGTAAAAAAATGTCCCCTCACCATGTGGAAATAATTGAGATCATTCTTTACACAAGCACACTTTATCACACTTTTTCATTATTATGCATTCAGAGATATTGATGCTGTAAGGTTCTTTTAATGCTTGTTTTAAAAGTTTTACTAAATTGCATTGTTACAATCTATGGCAAAAGTTAAAAAGAAAATGTATTATTGTGGATTGGTCACTGATTGCCATCCCTAAAAATAATATAAAAATTATAATATTTATAGTAATAATAAACTGTATGTGTATAGTACATTGCATACATAAAGCCACTCAAAGAGCATTACATGAAATTGAAAAGAAAGAAAACTTTAAATTAAATTCAAACGATGGAAATTGAATTTACTTTTAGTGAGATTCTATAAAATTAATACTTAAGTACGTCTTTTGAATACATGTCAGACTAAAAAGGTTTTCAGCAGTTTTTTCCCATCTTTTCAATACTACTTTGTCGTAACTCTTAACATATTTAATACTGTAATCCTGAATAGAAGTACAGTACAGAAGTACAGAAGGAGAGACATCAACTACATATGAAGGTGCAAAATTATTTAGGGTATGAATCAATAACATAGTGGTCCAGTACATACAGCAATAGTACAAATACTGCACTAGTGCAGCAAAAACAAATAACAGCGGCACACCTTCGTGCTCTTCCGTGACATAAGACTGCTGGCTCAGAGGGAACACTGGTCACAGGTGTGTGTGTGTGTGTGTTTCACACCAGGATCTGTTGCTGCAGTGTTTAGCTGGCTATGCTTGTGAGCTTTGCAATATTTGTTGTCAGTATGGCCTTTACTAGGGTCATGAAGGTGATGATTATATGGCGGATTAATAGTGTGGTAAGTGTTTCACCAGTATCCCTCTGAGGGTTTTTAAAGATTTGATATATGTTCCAGGTCAACATCTTTCATTTACATGACACAAATTAGTTTTGTTTTTAACTCATCATTTTTTTGGGGTGTGGTGTGGTGTGGTGTTGATTGGGTGGGTGTTCTCCAGGAGACAAGTGGAGTGGGAGGCAGCCAGCAACCTGATCGAGGGCATCTGCCTGACCCTGCAGCGACAGCCGATCATCTCTTTCCTCCCACACCTTCGCTCGCTGATCAACGTCTGTGTCAACCTGGTATGGAAACCAACAGACGCACAAGACAAAACATTACATTTAATGTTTGGAGTTTTGGCATTTATGTGTGTGTTGTCAGGTGATGGGTGTAGTTGGTCCCTCCAGCGTGGCGGATGGGCTTCCTCTTCTCCACCTCAGCCCTTACCTATCCCCTCCTCTGCCCTTCAGCACAGCAGTGGTCCGACTGGTTGCCCTGCAGATCCAGGTCAGTTTAACTCATCTGACGTCCATTCATCAGAAAGACTCAATTGTCCAGTGTCTGATTTTTGTTTCGTCCTTTTTTCTTCCTCATCCTAGGCCTTGAAGGAGGACTTTCCTCTGAGCCATGTGATCTCACCTTTCACCAATCAGGAGAGGCGAGAGGGGATGCTTCTCAACCTGCTCATTCCCTTTGTGCTCACTGTGGGCTCTGGGAGCAAAGGTACATTTTGTTGTTTTTTGAGACAGTTCTTAGGTAGTCTTGTATTGCCAGCACTTCCTCCAAAGCACCGCAAACGAGGGTCTGGCAAGTTCACACAGCATTCCGGGATGGGAGAAAAACGTGCTCTTGTTTTTTGGCATTTCTTTAAACCAATCACAATCGTCTTCGGAGCTGGACTGATCCCCGCTGCCACTGCCAAATAGCCTCGGGAAGGAACTTTTTTTTCAAGTTGTGCAAGAGAAAACTTGGACAGATAGTCTAGCTAGCTGTCTGGATTTACCCTAAAGAGGAGCAGTTAACCATAGTCCTCAGAAATCCACCGAAGTTTAAAATTCTCACACAAAAAAAGCAGAATTTCTGTCAGCAATGGACTTAGGTTGTTTTTAAGAAGCTATTTTAGGTTATTTAAAGGATGCTATTTTTATATGTAGTGTATAGTGTGCACATATTATCAGTTTTATGCATTTGGGTCCTAATTCTGCTACATTCATAACAGACTTATAAAATAAAACTGATAGCACGTGCACACTAAGTTATTATGCTGATATGAATCACATAAAAATAGCTCGTAAACACAAGACAGGTAGTAAAAGTAGAGACAAGAGAGCAGAGGAAACTAGACTATCAAAATAAAACAGGAAACAGAACACAGCCACTCACACGGGAGCACAAGACAAAAACTACAACATAAGACCAGGGAGAACACAGAGAATAGCAGAAAGCAACATATGCAGAAAAAGAAGCAGGAAGAAAACTGAAACCATAACAGTCTCATTGCTGGTGCTTTCCTGGTTATATAGAATGAAAACATAAACATACATGAGTCAAATTGTACATAGCATGTCACAATGTTCAAAAATCCAACGTCTGTCTGTTTCCCCTTTTGCAGATAGCCCACACCTGGAGCAGCCTGAGATCTTCTTGCTCCTCCAGACGGTCATCAATATCCTCCTGCCTCCTCGGATCATCTCCACCTCCCGCACCAAGAACTTCATGCTGGACGCTTCCCCGGCTCACTGCTCCACCCCGGGCGACACAGGGAAGGATCTGCGCAGAGAGGGATTGGCAGAGTCCACCAGCCAGGCAGCATATCTGGGTATGGATCAGAAGAAGTGACAACGTTTTATGGCTTCTCTTGTTCCTACCACTTTTCCTTCTCATGCACACACATCTCTCTCTCTCTCTGCAGCACTAAAGGTGGTGTTGGTTTGCTTTGAGCGCTCATTGGGAAACCAGTGGTATCGGCTGAGCCTGCAGGTGAAAGAGATGGCCCTGAGAAAGGTGGGCGGCTTGGCCTTCTGGGACTTTATTGACTTCATTGTCCGAACCCGTATCCCTATCTTCGTCCTACTGCGACCCTTCATACAGTGCAAGGTAAAGGACCAGTGAATTTCCTTCTTCTTTAACCCTCCTGTTGTCTTCGGGTCAAATTTGGCCCGTTTCCAAAAAGTTTCTCTGTCAGAAATTTCTTTCAAACAAATTTTCCAAAAAAGTAATGTGCATGGTTCCCAACAACGCTCCTCACAAGGTAAATAAATAATCAGGTCACTTTCATTGAATTTGTGTTTTTTTTGGCAATTTTATAGCATTTGGAGAAAAAAAACAATTGGTAAAAGAACTTTAAAAAAGTGTAAAAAAAGAGAGAAAAACGTCAAAAGTGACTAAAATGTGAACAACTGTCAAATAAAGTGACAAATGTGAAAAGATGTTGAAAAAAGTGACAAAAATGTCCAAAAAAGTGACAATTGTAAAAAAAAAAAAAGCTTTAAAAATATGGGAAAAAAAACACAAAAATTTCAAAAGGCTCAGAAAAAGCCACAAAGGGGTCCAAAAAAGATGACAATTGACCAATTGACAAGATGACCTTGACAATAGGTTTTTCATTAGAAATTTTGACTCAATGAAACAAACATTTCTAGGTCGGTGGGAAGACAACACAAGGGTTAATTGTGGGTGGTGTACTGTGTTCCTATTTGTCTTCCACTGGTTTATGTATTTTCATTTTTATCTAGTTGTTGACACAGCCTGCTGACTCTCAGGAGGAGATTACAGCACGTCACCACATCGCTGATCAGCTTGAGCGAAGATTCATCCCGCGACCTCTCTGCAAAAGCTCCCTGTTTGCCGAGTTTAATAATGAACTCAAGATCCTCAAGGAGGCTGTGCACAGCGGCTCCGGTCAGACACTCCTTCTGAAACAAATATTAGCATTTCCTTCAGTTTTAACCCTTGTGTTGTCTTCTTGTCGACCATGCAACTTTGTGTTTTTCCAGTGTAAAAGTTTTTCTACACTTTTCTCAACGTTTTTGTCAATTTTATTCCAAGTTTTTGTCACTTTTTTGATGTTTTTTTAATTCTGTTTTACTTGATTTATGAAAAATTTTTTGTTACTTTTTATGTTTTTTTAATGATGCTTTAGTCCATTTTTTAAAAAAAAATTGTCACTTTTTCCAATGTTTTTGATGTTTTTTTCTTTCTTTTTTTGTCACTTTTTCAGCGCTTAAAAAAAATGTTTTGGTTGATATTTTTTTCCCTCTGTTTTTGTAGTTTTTTTTCCATTTGTCACTTTTTTCAACATTCTTTTGTCATAGTTTGGATATAGAAAGTCTTTGTAAACAGGTCAAATTGACCCGAGGGCAACAAGAGGGTTAAGCTTGTGGAAGTCTATCTTTTTTCATGTTCTGAATCAGAATTCATCAGATGACTCCTCGTATTGTGAACTTACTTTTACGCCTGTTTGTTTCCGTTTGACGTGCCCCTAACCCAACAGCTTACCAGGGCAAGACGTCCATCAGCACGGTGGGCACCTCTACATCAGCCTATCGCCTCAGTTTGGCCACAATGTCACGCTCCAACACGGGCACCGGTACAGTTTGGGAGCAGGACAGCCAACCATCACGCCAACCTTCCCAAGACACACTCAGCCGCACCGATGAGGACGACGAAGAGAGTCAGAAACATTCCCATTTTCTTTCCTGTTTGACATTTATAGAAATTCAAACTGAACTTACCGCCCTCCATCTTTCTCTCTCCAGATGACTCTATGAGTATACCCAGTGTGGTGAGCGAGCACGAAGTCTTTTTGCCTAGGATGATCACACAGCGCCGTTTCTCCAGCCATGCCACCGGCTCAGCGGCCTTGCAGCCCGAGGCCCCCCGCGCCACCATGCTGCCCAGCCACAGGTAACATTCCCAACACAAACACGCATGCATGAAAAAAAGACATCTTTCTGCTTGTGAAACTCTTAGAGGGAGGCGCATTAGAAAGCTAGCATAGGACAAATAACTAAGAAAAGATCCCAAAATAACAGTCCTCCCTGGTTTTGCACCTTGAACAATGTGCAGGATCTTTTCTTCATTATTCAAGAGTTGAGCAGGTGTATAGCCAGGAATAATAACACGATTTTTCTGTTGAAAGCTGTTCAAACTGGCTCAATCTGCTGTGGCCAAACTCAACCAAAGACATTGCTTTCCTTTAAGAGCAGTACTGCCTTTAAAGCTATAGTGCGTCGATGAATGTCCGTTACATTACATTGCATTTAAGCCATTGCCAAATGAGTTGTAACAAAGCTAATTAATCAGCTCCACAAAACCTTGTATTTGTCAGAATGGCTATGTTTACAGTAGAGATGGTCCAATACCATTTTTTGCTTCCCGATACTGATACCTGAACTTGTGTATCGGCCGATACCGAGTACTGATCCGATACCAATGGGTCATAACAACTGTATACTACTATCCCTGTATGGATGGGATATGATTTCTATATTTCTTGCCAGTCTAGCTCAGGTTAAACTCTTTGGGAAACATGAACAAACACAAACAATGAACACCACAGACCTTTCTTTATCATCCAGTTTGACAATCAGTTATAACTTATAACTTTAACCTAGATTTTCTGTAGGGCTTTATTACGTGGTATCGGACCGGTGAAAAAGAGGAGCTGAGGTCAGACACTGATGTCTCCTTACTGCTCCTAAAGAGGTTAGTAATGGATTTTGTAATGTATTAGGAGTAGGTGATCACCGAAACTACGCACTATAGCTTTAAGAAATTCTTAAGTACGATTCAAATCTTGGCTTGTTTATGTAATATGTAGAATTGATATTTTTAAAAGGATCAACCAGTCATATGCCACAACCACCAAGCCATTTTTTTGTGTATATTTCTGTTGATTTATAATGTTTTGTGTTCACCAGTCTCAGAGCAGCATTGTGAAGTAGCTAAGACTCGGTATTTTGGTAAGAATTCTAAAATAAATCAATCAAAGCCCTGACTTCCCATCCCGTTGTCTGGGCTCAGGGAGTTGGGTGGTGATGGATCTCGACTACACTCCCTAAACTCCCGTTCTCCCCCTTCACCCCCCTTTTCACAGTGAACCCAATGTGCTAGATGGTTCCCAGGGCCTTCTACAGGAGGGTAACCTCTCTAGGTACAGTGGCCCTCTCTCTGTGTGTGTCCCGTTGGTGCGTTCTTGCATCTGTTTGCCAGTGGGAGGGGCATCGCCTTGAGACGGCCCCCTCTATTGGCCGCCTCACCGTTGATCACTCATCCACATCCAATCAAATCGCCCCCTCCCCACCCCACACACTTAACTGTCTCTATCTCTTTCTGTGAGGGTCCAGTGTGCCTTGTCTCTGTTCCCTACTTCCTTTTGAGCTCCACACTGACCCTCATCTTCTTAGCTCATCTGCTATGCTATCCTAACAATCTAAAGATTCTTCTCTGTTAACTTTGGGTCTTTACAGTTGATGTGCCATCACTAAAGTCAGCCTCTCTCCCATTGTTGCCATGGTGTTTTCATACTGTTTACATGTCTATCAGGCTTCTTGCTGATCAAATTGGGCGTCCTACTCTGGATACCAATCTGTAGGGGCAAGGGGGAACTGGGGTGGCAACCATAATACAAGGACACGTTTGTTGTTTTCTTATGAAACTTTTTCCAATTTTGCTTTTCAGAACTTCAAATCTGATCTAGCTGTCTTGGTTCGATGACAAAATAAGTGAATGGTGTCACACTTTAAAAGTTAATCAATAGTAATTTCGTCAGTGTTGCTACTCCAACCCCTACTATCCCTTGTTATGTTTTTCAGTGTATATTCAGCACTGTGTTTCGGCACTGTGATTGGGTTGCTTGTAACATATTGTGTGTGTCATGTAGTAAGTGAATGGGTAGAATAGCAGCAACATCTTATTGTGGTCAAACATGTGGTCAGTGAGCGAGCACAGCTTGGAATGCTGTCCTTTTGGTACTTTCATTCTGACGTATTTCTGTGTCTTTGTGTGTGTTTGTATGCACGTGTGTGTGAATGCAAATCTGTGTATGTGTGCATCTGATTGATTGCACCAGGGTTGCCAGTGTGCAGAGTGAACCGGGCCATCAGAACCTTCTGATCCAGCCTCCCTTAGGAAGAAAGAGAGGCCTCAGACAGGTGTGGGCAACAACTTTGTCTTTCATGTTATTATCTAACACACACACACACAACACACACACACACACACACACACACACACGGATAATACATAATGCAGACATAGGCCTGATTTGGTGAAATTGAATATGGGAAATTTTCCATGTGTATTTGTTTTTCAAATGTAAAAATTACATTTGTCTTGTAATAAATATAAATTATAAAAGTTTGCATGCAAATACACAAATGTAAACTCAGTTAAAGTTGATATTCTACACTGGATTGGCTTAATTTGGACTTTCCTGCAGTTGAGGCGCCCCCTTCTGTCCATTCCCAAGAATGAACCACGTGGTCGATCAGGAGCGAGGCTTTCTACAACCCGGAGGAGCATCCAGCCAAAGAACAAACCACTGGGTAACAGCACACTAGCCTTTGTGTGTGTGTCTGTGTGTGTATATTTTACGTCTGTGTGCTGATTTGAACTGACCCATCTTCCCCATTCACAACCTCTGTCTTTGTTCCAATGCTGTTTGTTGTACCACCTGTCACCAAACTGACTCTTCTCACTCTGTTCTGTCTCATGCCTTATGTTTCGAAATAAAGAAACTGTATTGGACTGTGAAGGTGAGACACAACCCTTTACCCTTCCTCTCCACCCTGCAATGGCCCACCCCTTTTTATCTGCAACCACACCCAATAGGGCGCTCTGCATGTCTGTCTTGCTTCCCCTACCAGTCCCTGCCTCCCTACCCGTCCTGTCCCATTCCTGCCTCCACTCTTTTTTGGTGGTGCTAATGTGTTATCGTGTTGCTAGCTGTCTCTGTTTTGACCATGTGCACATGCATGTGTACCCACAGCGCATGGAGACCAAAAGAGGTCAGTCACCTTTACAGAGAATCAAGGCCAGCAGGGGGCCAGCAAGCCCCCAACTCCCAGTACTACGGACCCCCCAGCTGAGGGCAGGAAGGCCAGTCCTGCCTCTTCAAAGTCCCCAACACTGGAAGTGCCCTCTGTCTCCTCGGCAACGGTGATGGCCGACCTGCACAGCGTGCATAACACACAGGTAGGACCAGCAGAGAGAGGACTGGAGCAGGGATGGGTAGGTAACTGCTGAAACAATTCAGTTTGGCATCCATGCATTTTATAAACTGCTTGTCCTAATATGGAGACCCAAAGTGGTCATTATTAAATAATAATAATCATCATCATCATCAGAATGAGCCAAAATATGGTGAATAACCATGACAAGATGAAAAGATATTAATATAAATTATATACTCCCCAGGTCCCTCCAACTATAGGCGGCAAGGAGAAGAGTGAGCAGTGGGGCCTCCGCAGCAGTCTCTCCCCTCCTCCCTCCATCTCCCGCCCCTCCACCCCAACACCCCCACCCCGAACCTGCTCACCTCTGACCCTATCCCGAACCTGCTCCCCTCTGCCCTTGTCCCGCACCTCCTCGCCTCTCCTCCCACCACTCCCGGTGCTTGGCACGGCGCCGGCCCCAGGTCCCCCGCTGCCTCCACCTCTGCCACCAGCCCCTCTCCTGCCGCTGCCGCCGCCGCCGCCACCACCACCGCCACCGCCACCGCCGGGCCGCCCAGGATCAGAGAAAGCCCTGGGGACGAGGACACTACTGCACTCCTGCTGCGCAGCGACACGCTGCTGCAGCTCAGCGAGGATGAAGGCACAGAGAACCCCCTCCTCACCCCGCTGCTGTGCCCTCCCTCACCTCGTCGGTCACCCCGCCAGTTGCCCCTGCCCCTCTCCCCTGTGGACCTTGACCTGGATGAGTCCCATGTTTGAGATGGGGGACTGTATTTTTGTATCTGTAGCCCAGGCCAAATGCCATACAAATACCTGCAGGGTACGGGATAACAGGGAGGCTGTGCTGCATACATTTCAAAAACAGAATAAGTAAAATGTTAGCTTTTATTGACTGACAATCTAAAAGTACATAGTTAAAAAGAAAAGGAATGTACAGAGAAGTGTGGCTTCTTCTGTTGAACCCTGCCTCGAGTGTTTCTATAACTCACCAACATGATTTCTATTCCATCTGTAGCCCCGAATCCTAAAGCCATTTTCTCTTATTGCCCTGAAACTGAACTGCTCTCTCGTCAGCTTCGTTGTTTAGTTTTGACAAAAGTGTCCAAAACCACACCCATTTCCCCTTCCTCCCTCTCTCTGTGGATCTCTTATTGTATCTTTGAATATCAACATGAAAATCAGTATACTCTGGTCTTATGGCTATATACTGTACCCTGAGGGTTGAATGTATATTTTAGCAGCAATCTACCTTAGTACTGGTCTCCTTCATCTCAGAAACATGAAGTCATGCTGGATTTTTAAATTGTGCTTGTTTATTCTATCCCGAGATAAATGTTTTATTTTTATTTAATTTTAGATTATTAATCAATTATAAAAGACCAGACATGTTTAAATGATAGATAATTAAGTAATGCTTCTATTACTGTTATATTTGAATGTCTATATTGCTGAGATCTATATATATTAAAGAAGGAAATGTTATAACTTGTACAAAGGCTATAATGGAGGGAATGCAGTGAGCCATTCTAAAGCTATGGGTAAAATAAGGGCCTTAAATGAAGCAGGTGATAAACAGTAAATATACAATACAGTATATGTATTTTTAACATTTTATGTGATCATATGGAAGAAATTAGATGTTTTTGTCACTGTCCTGGAAGTTGTCTCACCCTAGGTTGTTTCTGCAGCAGACAGCTTTCATCATAAACATATTGTCAAACATATATCCCGTTAACTCTGTTTCTACAAGTGTGTATTGTGCTGCTCAGTGTGTGTCTCGGTAGAATATTTTATTTGTGACCAAAGACGCTATCTTTATCTTGTTGGTATATTTATCAGCTTATAAAAAATCAATCCTGAAGAAGAAAAAAATAACATAACATAACATTTGTTTTCCAAAATGACTCAGTCACGTGTCCTGATGTTGCAGGAATTAATGTTTAGTTTTTGTGTCTGTGATGTTGTGGTATTCTCAAAACCATCGGCAGCGAGACTCCTTGTATTGCAACCGCGATGAAGTCATGCAGTAGATGTTACCTGTTACCTCGTTGATCAATCCATGCCTTAACAGAGAAACAAGTCTGTCTGTTTTGAGTTCACTGTCCACTTTTAAGGAGACCATATAGTTGCATAAGTTGTGACAAAAGATCTGGATCTCCAATAATCTCAATATGATCTACTACGATCTCCTGCTTTCCCCTTTTCATCAACAATAATGATGTTCAATCACATAATACAGGATCAGTATGTGCCATAAATTACACCAATCCACTGTGAGTATTTTCTTATTGGCTGCTTATCTATACTATATGTCAGTGCTGTATTAAACACTAAAAGTATTGTACTTATTTGGGTACAGACAGATTACATTTTATTATATTATGTATATTATACAGGGGTAATAGAGAGGAAATACTGCAACTCCTATGGGGGTTGTCTTAATTGAGTTAATTCAGCAAATATTTAAATTGTATCATTAATAAAAGTAGCCTGCACATTCCTCTAATGTCTAATTTAAGGTAGATTGTTACCAAAATGTTTAAAATGACAACAGATGAAATGCAGTAAGTAAATGTTTATTGTCCTGTCCTCTGTATCCATGTCAAGCTAAGAAATTATCTAATTTTTTTACAATGCAAAAAAATCTAGGCCTATCTCAAATCCATAAAACGCACATTAAACCACACATTTCAAGGTATAAAAGTATTTAATAAATATGAATAAGTCTTTAGTCAGGGCAATTGAACTGTTCCATTTAAATGTAATGTGTTTGTCAAAGTATGTCATCTTTGTGCAAAGTAAGAATAAAGCTACAGTATATCAGAATATTTCTGGATTTGAATATCTAAATAAATGGATATTGTTTACAAGGTTTTAGGCTTTCTGTCCATTTCTACTAAGTCAGGCAGAGTCAAAATAAACATTACAAATACTTGGAAGTATAGGCTAGTAGGATAGTATGGATGAGGTGCCTTTTGGTGCTGAACTGCATCATCAGTGAGAGACGCGAGAGTGGGACAGCTGAGGAAGAAAGTCATACAGCATTAAACCATCAGTGAAACCTGGCAACAGTGTGAACGTGTCTCGGTCGTATAAGATCAAATTGAAAATATTAGACTCTGTCGCTGCGGACTAGCAAGTGGGGAAGGTATAGAGATGGAAATTGTGGCAACTGTAGAGAAATCTATGCAACAATATGTCTATGTCTGGTACGAAAAACCGCCTAGGCCAAAATTGAATACTGTCATTGCACATACATATACACTTTATTTGCGCATATGGAAAATATTCACAGCGCTTCACTTTTACATTTTGTTATGTTACAGCCTTATTCCAAAATGGATTCATTTTTTTCTCCCCTCAAAATTCTACATCCATTACCCCATAATGACAACATGAAGTTTTAAATGTTTGCAAAATTATGAATAAAGGACCAAAAATATAACATGTACATAAGTATTTACAGCCTTTGCTCAACACTTTGTTGTGGCAGCTTTGGCAGCAACAACAGCCTTGGCTGGGCCACTCAAGGACATTCACAGAGTCGTCCTGAAGCCACTCGTTCAAGAGCAGGTTTTCTTCCAGGATGTCTCTACATTGCTGCATTCATCTTTCCTTCAGTCCTGACTAGTCTCCCAATTCTGGGCCTGGTGTCCTCCAAACATAGCACTTGGCGTTCAACCCAAAGAGTTTGATCTTTGTCTCATCAGACCGGAGAACTTAGTTTCTCATGGTCTGAGAGTCTTTCAGGTGCCTCTTGGCAGACTCCAGGCGGGCTGTCTTTTACTAAGGAGCGGCTTCCCTTTGTCCACTCTACCATACAGGCCTCTCCTCTCTTCACAGAGGAACCCTGGAACTCTGTCAGAGTGACATTCCATTTACAAATGGTGGACGCCATTGTGGTCATTGGGTACTTCAAAGCAGAATAGATTTTTCTGTACCCTTTTCCCAGATCTGTGCCTGAAACAAGCCTGTCTCGGCGGTCTGCTGACAATCCCTTCAACCTCATCCTTGTTTTGTGGTCTGACATGCCCCTGGTACCTATGAGACCTTATATAGACAGGGGTGTGCCTTTCCAAATCATGTATAGTCAACTGAATTTACCACAGGTGGACTCCAATTAAGCTGTAGAAACATCTTGAGGATGAGCAGAGTAAACAGAAGGCACCTGAGCTAAATTTTGAGCTTGACCGCAAAGGCTGTGAATACTTATGTACAAGTGATTCTTTTCTTATTTTTTTTTTTTTTTTTTAATAAATTTGTTAAAATCTCAAACAAACTGTGAAAATGTGGAAAAGCGCTGTGAATACATTCCGTATGTACTGTAAACTTCATTTGTGTATACGTATTTCACTTGTGCATGCATGCATAACATGTGTGAGTATGTGTGTACGTATTTATGTTTAAGTATGTATGTATGTGCAGGGGGTTGGTGCTGAATTGACCTAATGAATTTTCATTCTGCAGGTCAAGGTTCAAATCCAGTCCTATACCATACTTCAATTTGCTAACTTTACTTTTGTAACAAATATATTTATTTATCCCAACTTTGTGTATATACTGTATATATATATACTTGCATGCATAACATGTGTGAGTATATATGTAGGTGCAGGAGGTTGGTGGCTGGGGAGGATGGTGTCGCACATCCTCAAGACACAGAGCTTTTAGGAAGTCAGGGTTCAAGTCCTGTCTAGGACCATTAGTAAGTTTGCTAACCTAGTGACTTATTTATTGATTACTTTACTGACCTGTGTTTATTACTTATGCATAAACATAGGACCGTCACTCAGGAGGTAGTCCATTATGGTAGTCAACATTGCAAGACATTGTCAGTTAAAGCTGTTTCTTTGCTTGCTCATAAGTCCTGAGACAGCTTTAGCTGAGCTGCATTATTGACTGCCATAATGCATTTTGCCTCCACCTGTCTCAACTTCTTCATTTAAGTTATTGGCACCTTGTTGTAGAAATGTTAAGTTAACGTCGCAAAGTTGGGATAAATCAGTATGTTGGTTACAAAACTTAAGTAAGTAAAATAATCACGAAATAGGTCACCAGGTCAGCAAATTGACCTATATTCTTGGACGGGACTTGAACCCTGACCTCCTGAGAGCTAGTCCTGCGTTCATGTGTGCCTTCAAACCCTTGCCCGTACACATACATACTCACACGTTATGTATGCATGTGCAAGTGAATTATATATGTAGGCGCACGTCAAGTACACGTGCAAGGGAAGTATCCATGTATGTTGAGTATATATGTATGTGCAAGACATACATGGAAACTTCATTTTTGCATTCATATATTCATATACTTTAATACTTTACTCTGAACACTGTGTGTGTGTGTGTGTGTGTGTGTGTTAAGTATGTATCTATATACTGTATGTGCATGGGGTTGGTGGTTGGGAGTGGGACATAGGACCTTCACTCAGGAGGTTGGGGTTCAAGTCCCATCCAGAACTATAGATATATATGACTCAGAGTAGATCACACAGGACTGAATGGCACCTTGGTATTAATGGGGAAAAAGAATAGTGAAAAGTGTGGGGTTAAAGCTTGATAAAGCTTACAGATAGGGAGTGTGGAGTCGCAGTGTCCACCTAGCCCGGCCCACCTGCTTCTCTTCACAGTCGTCAGATTAATTTACCATATAATCAATAATATAATAAAACTAGAGGGAGGCAGGGCCTGACCAGACTGCTCTCTTTACCTTGTCTCTCTTAATTATGCTGTTACAGTACTAGACTGACGGGGGACTTCTTTTGACACACTGAGTTCTCTCTCCTCTCTTTTTCCATCTGTGTGCATCACGTCCCAGAAATGCCTGTTGCTAACCTAGCTCTGAATTGAATTAAAGAAAATGAACATGTCATATTCCTACTGAACATTGAATGGCATTGATGGGCCTTTAAAGATAAGGGTCAGGAGGCAGGGCAAGAGTGGAATCTGATGGGGCATTATGGGATCAGAAGGAGAGGGGATAAGAATCATCAGGAACATCAGGCACTAATTCCATTTTTAAAAGACATTGTTGGTGGGTAGAATTTGAGAAATTGTAAAATGACATGATGTTACACACGCCTGTACAGTAGATGGCGGTATGCACCCAAACATTATTTGCAATCCGCCATGAAAGCAAGAGAAAGGGAAGAAGATGTCCAAACTTATGGCTGCTAGATCAGATCCACTAGGCGTGTCGGCGTCACAGGACGTGCCTCGTTGCCCGCCTTATTTTGCCTTATTCTGCCTGTGATTGGCTTACCCTGTTAATCTCGCCCTAACCCTAACCAATCCCCACTCCTCATGCACAAACCTAATTACGTCGACACGTCCGGCAGATCATGAACCGCGAATTATTTTCAAGATGGAGTCAAACGTAAGTTTGTTACACTCAAGTGGAAAACGTTTACACTTTTAAAAGAACTACTTCTATAGTGTCGTGTCTCTAATGTTAACGTATATTGTATATTTGATAAAAACGTGCTTGTCCAGTTTAAACTGCGTCAGCGTTTAACGTTGACGTTCAATTGTTAGCGGATTAACATTGACGTTGCTAGAGCAATGTATGGTTGCAGACGTTAAGGGTTTATTGCTGTTTTTTTTTTTTAAAGGTACATATCAGTGTTCTAAAAAAAGACAACATACCTCAGCTGGCACGGTGCACGGCGTGCTGTACCAAGTTTCATTGCCCCATTTGCCCCCCATCAATGTACAAAGCCCGGAGTAGGGCAAAGGTTCTACAGCACATGGAGGTGCATGTAAATAATGCCATTCGACATCAAGGTTAGTTCACTTAATCCTCTATGAAGAGCTATGTCACTGTCATGTGTGTGTAACTGCTTACCAATAGTAAATTTACAAACTAGTCGCTTTCTCTCATAGGGTAAAATACATAATGCTGATTGTCCCTTTATAGATTTCTTCATAACAAAATGCCACCACGCCTGCAGGAGTGGAAGCAGTGGCCACTTCCACTGCCCTTTCTGCCTCAAGACCACAATAAAAAGGCAGGATACCCTGAGGCATTTGCAGATCTGTAGGCCACCTCTGCACGACGCCCAGTTAGACGCTGATGCCGACCTCAGACAGAAGGGCATCACTTCCCAGACAGAGGAGTGCAAAGGTATTAAATCACTCTTCATTTTCTGTGGAGCTGCATTGGCTGTGTTGATGTAATGCTGTTAGTTGATTGTCAGTTTGATGGTTGATTCTCTGCAGCAGGATCCGTGAACCTACCTCATCTCAGCAATGACAAACTGCCTGTAACGGTGAGTATGTGTGTGTAAAGAAACTGGGTGTGTGGATGTGTGTTTTTCCCATGTGCCTATTAAATGTGTGTTTGTCATGTTTGTGTGTCAGGTACATGATAGTGAAATTCAAGGTCCAGACCATCCAGCAGAGACACCCCAAGACCCATCGCCGGAATCCATCTTGCTAGCCAGTCCTCACTCGGACAACCCTCCCTGCAGAGTGCCCCGTGCAAAGCCTCCAAATATACTTTGTCCTCACTGCAATGTGCAGTTACTAAGAAAAAATTTTAAGAAGCACCTTTACAGAAAACACCCTGATAAAGCTGTGGGAGACCTTGCTGCTGATGAGAGGAATGAGAAAGATGCTGTGGAAAAGTCATTTCTCGGACCACTTTTGTCACTTGATCTCCAAAAAGAAACCTGGGGGAAAGGGCCCCAAATCCAGTGTGAGTCCAGTGAGTGCCAAATGTCCGAGTTGGGTATTGCTGCAGCCTGGAGCCTCACGTCTCATGCCTGCGAATATCCGGTAAGATCTGAGGATCAAATATACATATACAGTGGCTTGAGTAAGTTTACACACCCATGCTAAAGTTGATTTAAAAGAGGAAAAAAAAAAAACATCTTTTGGAAATTGATCTTAATGCCTTAATTAAAAAAAGTTAGGAAAATCTGACCTTTTAAGGACACCAAATGTGTTTGTGAATGAATACGGTATTGTAAATAAAGAAATGTTTTTCTTTAAAATACAGGGGGTAAAAGTAAAAAAGTATGGATTTTCCTGATTTTTATTTTTTATTTTTTATTTTTTTTTAAATAAGGCATTAAGATCAATTTCCAAAAGATGTTTTTTTATTCCTCTTTTAAATCAACTTTAGCATGGGTGTGTAAACTATCTCAAGCCACTGTGTATTGTTTATTTGATGAAACCTGCGATGATTTTACCTTTTTTTTTTTTTTTAAAACTGCATCAGCGTTTAACGTTGATGTTTGTCAGCAAATATTACCGGTAGCTAAGATAAGATAAGATGGACTTCATTTATCCCACTATGGGAAATTTCCTCGTACCAGCAGCTCAAATGCAACACGACAAACAAAATAAATACACATGAATTATGAATAGAATAGAAAAATATCTAAAGATGTATTATGGTAATATGTACACTGAAAACACTTCTTTTATATATAAGTGGGTTAGAAATATATACAGATGAGATGTTACCTAGATCAATTTATGGTTGCAGACTTTTATGGATTCTTTCTGTGATTTTCCTTTAGGTTCACATCAGTATAATTAAAAAAAACAATACACCTCGGTCGACACGATGCACGGTGTGCTGTACCAAGTATCATTGCCCCATTTGCCCCCCTTCAATGTACAAAGCCCGGAATAGAGCAAAGGTTCTACAGCACATGGAGGTGCATATAAAAAATGCCATTCGACATCAAGGTTAGTTCACTTAATCCTCTATGAAGAGCTATGTCACTATTATGTGTGTGTAACTGCTTACCAATAGTAAATTTACAAACTAGTCGCTTTCTCTCATAGGGTAAAATACATAATGCTGATTGTCCCTTTATAGATTTCTTCATAACAAAATGCCACCATGCCTGCAGGAGTGGAAGCAGTGGCCACTTCCACTGCCCTTTCTGCCTCAAGACCACAATAAAAAGGCAGGATACCCTGAGGCATTTGCAGATCTGTAGGCCACCTCTGCACGACGCCCAGTTAGACGCTGATGCAGACCTCAGACAGAAGGGCATCACTTCCCAGACAGAGGAGTGCAAAGGTATTAAATCACTCTTCATTTTCTGTGGAGCTGCATTGGCTGTGTTGATGTAATGCTGTTAGTTGATTGTCAGTTTGACGGTTGATTCTCTGCAGCAGGATCCGTGAACCTACCTCATCTCAGCAATGACAAACTGCCTGTAATGGTGAGTATGTGTGTGTTTATAAAGAAACTGGGTGTGTGTGGATGTTTGTGTGTGTTTTTCACATGTGCATATTAAATATATGTGTGTGTGTGTCAGGTACATGATAGTGAAATGCCAGGACCAGGAGATCCAGCAGAGACACCCCAAGACCCACCACCGGAATCCGTCTTGCTATTCAATGCCCGTGCAAACCCTCCAACTATGCTTTGTCCTCACTGCAATGTGCAGTTACAAAGAAAAAATTTAAAGAAGCACCTTTACAGAAAACACCCTGATAAAGTTGTAGGAAACATTGCTGCTGATGAGAGGAATGAGAAAGATGCTGTGGAAAAGTCATTTCTCGGACCACTTTTGCAACTTGATCTCCAAAAAGAAACCTGGGGGGAAGGACCCCACATCAAGTGTGAGTCCAGTGAGTGCCAAGTGTCTGAGGCGGGTATGGCTGTGGCCTGGAGCATCTCGTCTAATGCCAGCGCGTACCCAACGGTAAGATCTGAGGGTCAAAAATACATAAATTGTTTATTTGATGAAACCTGTGATGACTTTAGCACTTTTGAGACTGCATCAGCGTTTAACGTTGATGTTTGTCAGCAATATTACCGGTAGCTAAAATAAGATAAGATGGACTTCATTTATCCCACACTGGGAAATTCCCTCATACCAGCAGCTCAAGTGCAACACAATAAATGTGTGTGTCTCTCTATCTCTCTCTCAGGTACATGATAGTGAAATGCAAGGACCAGGAGATCCAGGAGAGAGACCCCAAGACCCATCGCCAGACTCCGTCTTGCTGTCCAGTCCTTACTTGGACAACCCTCCCTGCATAGTGCCCCATGTCAAGCCACCAAATATACTTTGTCCTCACTGCAATGTGCAGTTACTAAAAAAAAATTTAAAGGTGCACATTTACAGAAAACACCCTGATAAAGCTGTAGGAGACATCGCTGCAAATTCAGATATGGATGTCGTATGCATAGATGAGAGGAAGGGGAAGTCCAAAAGAAAACCTGGGGGAAAGAGAACCAAATCATGTGCGAGTCCAGTGAGTGCCAACAGTCCTGGGAGGAAAAGGAAAGATAGTAAACTGAATTAATGGAAGGAAGTGGAAGTGAGACTAATAGTGTGTCTAATTTCAACCCAAACCACAATCTTTTTCTAAACTTAGCTGAGTTTACGTTTGTTGATGTACGTATTATTATTATTTTTTTTTTTAATCAACGAGACACCATACCACCAAAGGAGGTTTCACCGATTGAGGTCTCTGTTGTTAGCCGGCAGCAGAAAGCCCCGCGCCACAAAACATTGAGAAGGACAAGTGGATTATCTTGCTGGGAAAGCGGGTGTTTGATCTGGAGCAATATACCAGAATGAATTACATCGGCGGTTTGGAGACCAAACCCACGCTCGTGGTCCCGGGCGGTGACATCGCTGAACAGAGGGGAGACAAGCGAGCAGGACGCTGCATCGGCGGAGCAACAGGTGATGGGCTTTCTTAAGTTGGACGGGGGGCAACATTAGATCGGACAGATAAGAGTTGAATAAGGGGTGGGAAAAAAACCTTTTGCTTCATCCTGCTCCTTTTCAGACATAATAGCAAATGTTGTTTATTCAATTCAATTTTATTTATAGTATCAATTCATAACAAGAGTTATCTATAAGACTTTACAGATAGAGTAGGTCTAGACCACTCTATAATTTACAAGGACCCAACTGTTCTAGTAGTTCCCTCCAGAGCAAGCAACCATTCAAGAGTTGTTACACTATTTATATACATTTTAAACTGATGTTTTTACCTTGCTTTTATGATCTTACCTGTAGCACTTTGAGGTTTGTCTCGTATTGTCTTCACTTTCGGGCCCCTCTCGTATCCCTTGGGTCAAATTGCCCCGTGACTTATTTGGGGTTTTAAAAACACTTCTGAAATAAAATTTTACTTCATAATCTATGAACAAATATTGTCTTTATCTCAATTTCAAACAACTGAGATAACTTACGGTATATGTTTAGGGAATGCAATCTGTCTCTACTAGCACACAATTAAAAATGGAAGTGGGATTCATTTTTTGGCATAAAGTTATAATTCATGTTAAAAATTCACTATGGAAAAAAAACACAAGTGGTCATAGCCAGAATAATTTCCTGGATTGAGTCAGGAATACATGTTTATCACAGAAAATAAGGTAAGGCCCTTGATTTTCAGGTAGAAAAAGCATACCATTTTTCTTCTTGTAAATATTTGAAATGGGTCAATTTGACCCGAATACCATACAAGGGTTAAATGTAAAGTGCATTACAAATAAAATGTATTATTAGTATTAGTGCATGCATTAGTGATGCACACTGGCAGTAAAGATAATGGAGCAGTGACTACAAATGGTAGTCGTAGTAGTTCATGTCATAGCAGGGCGCTGCAGGGTGTAGCGTAGCATAGCATAGCAAACGTAGGTTCAGCAGGGCACTGCCAATATTGTATATTATTACACTTAAAAAATTTTTTTTTTTTTTTTTTCTATGTTTTGTTTGGAATAAAGAAACTAAACGTAGAATGTAGAGTTGACGAAACTAATTGGGCTCTCTGGCTAATTTAACGATGGTCACTTGTTTCCATTGCTGTCTGCTAATTTACAGACTTCATACATGATTCTGTTTAAAATGATTTGCCTCACATTACAGACTGCTTCAATTGCTGTTATTAAGCCCTGTTCCATTTTTGGAGGCAATATTATTCTAGTAATGACAAATCAATATAATGTCACTGTGTAAAGTGATTAACACCATTTTGTTGGATAAATGAATGGTTTCTACCGTGGTCGTAAATTAGCCTCTGTTTGGTCTGTAGCCTAACTAATTTCATAAACTCATTATGTGATTAGTGGATTAATTAGACACTCCATGCCATGTTGGCATAATTACTGAAGATACCCGCGCTGTGCAGCCATACAGCACGTAAACGATGCACATAGAAGAGATACGGAGTGTGGACTGGGAGCTGGAGAGGTGCCAGTTCACCTCACACTCAACTCACTTGGTACTGCCAAGGTGCTCTTGAGCAAGGCACTCAAGGCACCACCCCCCCACAATTATCCAGCAACATCATTGACGTTAGGTTTTCCTTTTAAAGACATACAGTAGCATCCCCCGAATGCTTTCAATCTTCTTACTTCATTAGAAAATATGTATTAAATGAATAGAATATACAAATAATTTTATAATTATAATTTTAATAATATTTTTTTATTTTAATTAGCACTTTCCAGTGCTAATTCAAACAATACATATAGCTATTCATTCTATAAAAGTGCATTATTGTTATGTATGATTTTTGCTGTAACTGTCCGTTGTGTTGCATGTTAAGATAGGTGCTTTTATTTGTCACACACTTGTAGATGTGCAGCCTCAATGGATGACATCTGGGAAGAAGAGGAACCTTCTACAGACGACTGTGCTGAAGCTCTGAGGTAGAGTACCCTTTCCAGTAGTACCAGAGCTGTGTTGTCGATTTTTTTTCCCCCATGCTTTGAGCCCCTAACGGCAGAAGTCTGTGTAACTGAAAACGGGACCCTTTTGAAAAGCGCACAAAAACATGCAAAAGTTTAAAAAGACATAATGACTCACAGGGTTGTGTTGATAGGGCGGCGAGGAAGTGTTGGTTTGCCACCTACAGTAGTAGGCAGCGGGTCAATTCTGAGTGATGAAATTAGTTAGTAACAGATTGAACAGTCAACATCGCTGTTCTTCTGTCCACTGCAGGACAGCATGATATGATGTCTCCTAACGACTGTGGCAGGACGTCAGTCCCAAAGACATTGATGATAAGATAAGATAAGGAAAACTTTGTCTGTCCCGAGTGACTGAAATTTGTTTTTGTAAGGGCAGGCTCAAATGACATAAAATACATAAATATACACAGAAACAGTGTAACAACATTGACTGTGGAAACGGGTGCAAAATGGGTTTTTTTCTTGCCAATGGGACTCTGTAGCGTCGATCTAATGGCAGTAACTGAAAGGGGTGGGTGGTATTGGGTGTGATTAATGGCTGACTGGCTAAGTTCTGTTTGGGGGGTTTGAGGGGGGGGCTATTATCTTGCTGGCCTGATTGATTTTTCATGCAAGTGTGGTTGTTGGTGAGGGCATTGTACCTGGCTGAGATTTTGAAAGTGAGTATGGATTCCTTACCCCAAGTGAAGGAGTTTAGATCCCTTGGGGTCTTGTTCCCGAGTGAGGGGACCATGGAGCGGGTGATTGGTCGGAGAATCGGCGCACCGGGGGAGGTATTCCATTCCATGTGATGAAAAGAGAGCTGAGCCAGAAGACATTTTCCCACTTAGTCATTATATCCACATTACTGATGAGTATTTATCAAAAATCTCATTGTGTAAATATTTTGTGAAAGCACCAATAGTCAACCCTACATCCTTCATGTACTTCACTCACATTTATTTGAATTATTGGAATATTCGGGAACGCAGCCTCTATGTTTGAGTGCTGGTTCCAGCGAGGGATTGTTGCCGTTTTTATGTCCATCTGTCCAGCTGGAAGTCTTGCTGTGTGTCCTGCGTCAGGCGTAGGGTCGGTTAGGATACTAAATGATGCGACTCTTCTTCTTTAACATCACAAGTTGTTTTTATTGTGTCTCTATGCTTTTTATTCCTCCTTAAGAAAAAGAAATGGACTCACATTTATCGAACCAGAATAATCAATGAACTGTTGTCCTTTTTCTTTCTTTTTCCCCAGATGAGTACGGAGTTTCCCAACGACCAAGTTTCTTCATACTGCCCTTGTGTACTTCTAGTAGTTGTTTTGTAGTAGCTGTTGTTGTAGTTGTTGTATCCAGTTTTAGTTGTAGTAGAAGTTGTTGTAATATGAAAATAAACACTTTTGACGCTTTTTATCGAAATTTGTCATTTTTTTGAAATTACGTAACAAGAACTTATTCACTTTAGTTTTATAGTTATCTTTGGAATTTGTGGTCAATAATCCTCATTAATAGGAACTTTAATGTTTGAGTTAGAAAAGCAGAAATTAGGAATAATTTAGACTAAAATTAAAGGAATGGATGTTGATGATAATCACAGACTGGAATATGTCAACTTTTACTCAATACTATTTCAAAACCACTTTGATTTTTTTTTTAAATGCTATAAAATTGAATAAGACCCCAAAATTAATGAAAGTAGAGATTTGTACTTGCCAAATAGCGTTGTGTGGAATCAATCATATTATTTTGGGTGATTACAATTGTGTAGTTAAAAGAAGATAAATATAGAAAAATGGTTAAATGTGACCCGAGGACAACATGAGGGTTAAAATGTCATGGCGTAGTGTATTCCAAAATATTTCATAACAAATAAAGTTATACACAAAGTATATATTTGATAACTAAAACAGTATGGTATGTCATAGAAAAGTCAGTATAATATCTAAAAAAACTCATTAATTACAGTCATTAAAAATGTAAAAGGGCCTTTAAGAACACATATCTTGAATGAAATATGTTACTGATGATGACAAATTGGAGTGGTTGTTTAAATTACATTTATATAAGTTTGCGACCTTTGTCTGCAAAGCATGGAAAAAACAAGGTTTATTTGTTTAATTATGTAATTTATGTTGCTATTCTGGTATCTGGGCCGTTGCTGTAAATGATGGTGTCTTCGAAGCCTTTGGGCTGGGTATATATTTTTTATGCATGACTCAATAATAATAATAAAAAACATTCACTATACCCTAACAAAACATTTTAAAAGTCATAGTTTTCTATGTTATGAACAATTTTGTAAAAAAATTTTTTAACATAAATTACATGTATTTGACGCCATACTGTGACTTTGTGTTTTTATTTGGGGGATTTTCATCAGAGTACAATAATGGAAAGTCAAAAAGAAGTCTTTATCGGGCCAAAAATCAAAATCTACACAGTAAAAAAACATACATGCCTCAGGTTTTATATGTTCTGTCTAACCTCACTAAATACCCTCAATGTGAAACCCATTCAGAACAGGGAAATGCAAGCTGTCCAAACATGACAAATGATGTTTTAGGTGACATGAGCAATTCCCACGTTTGCAATCAGTTTCTTTCTTTCTCTCCGAGTCCCTTGTTTTTCTCTCTCTTCCTCTACTCGCCCATCACACTGAGCGTGGCGCTGCTCTTGGCCTTGCCCATTGTAAACTTCACCACCCCGCTCATGTCCACGCTGGTGTTTTTCAGGGTGAGTTTGTGGACCGTCTCGTGGTTTTCCAGGCGGATGGAGGGGCCCGGCAGGAGGGCCTCTCCGTTAAGAGTCCAAAGGGGAGGCTTGTTTATGGCGACAGACACCTCACACTGGAAAGATGCGGACCCAGGCTCAGTTACCTCCACATCCTCGAGCTCCTTGACCATTACAAGGGCTTGGGCTGCACAGAGAGAAAGAATTCTCATGGTAAGAAAAATGAAAAATAAGAGAGAAACCCTAATATTTACCCATTAATATTGCTGAACTCACACATGCACTGATTTCACTTCACTGCCTACCCCCGGCCCCCCTGACCCTTCTTCTCCCACCTACTGTGCAATACGGATATATAATACCTAAAAGGACACTGGAATTCTGTTCTATTTCATTACAGTGCAATATTTAATACTTAACCATTTCATTTCATTACTGTGCAATATTTAATACTCAGGAATTTTGATACACCAAACTATATTTTTGTGTATACAAAACTGTTTTATGTATATACAGTAGATGCTAACAATGTAAATCTTCAATCTAGTTGCACAGGTACAGCACTTGTGTATAAAGACAATAAAGGCATTCTATTCCATTCTGTTCTATTTTATTAAAAACCCATCACACCCAAAAGACACTTGGTAGTTTTGTAAGCTGGAGCAGTAAAGTCAATGTAAAACTCCTTAATTCACCTTTAGTTTGTGGCCCCTTCAAGGACATCTGACACAAATGCTTTAAAAGCGCTTAACACATCTTACCTTCCACCATCAGTTTGGCTTTGGATGTGTGCTCCCCCACCTCGATGCTGTAGGTGCCCTCATCCTCCACCGCCACCTGCTGGATCACCAGTTTGTGGGAGCAGCCGTCGACCAGGATCTCCATTCGATCCGAGGGAACCAGCTCCTCCCTGCCCTTGTACCAGGTGACGCTGGAGCGTGGCGTGGAGACGGTGCATTCAAGGATCACTCGGTGTTTCTCCAGGGCGGTTCGATCCGAAGGGGTTTTACAATGGAAACGGGGAGTTCTGAAGTGAGAGGAAATGTTTTCATATTATTTACAGGACATTTTTTTAACACCCTAAAACATGAAGCAAGTAAAATATTCAAGAGGTAAAAATGGACTTACCTTCTACCTCAAGGTAAGCTGTAGATTCAACATCCTTGGCTACAAAGCAAATTTCCCCAGCATCCTCAGCTTTGACGTTACACATCAGAAGGAAGTGTTTTGTCCCTGAAGGAGAACAACTATGAGAAGCCGCCCAGGCCAGAATTGAATACTTTACTTGCACATACAATGCATAAATACTTCACTTGCACATACTTATATACTGGTACTTAACACTTTCACATACATGCATACTTCAGTTTTATATACTTGTGTTTTGATACCAGTATATATGTACCAGTATACTGTATATGTATGTGCAAGTGAAGTATTTAATTCTGGCCTTCCCATAATAAGACACTGCATGTTGTTTCATCCTTTTGATTTTTCACTCCCAGGTCTTGCCACTATATGCCCACCAGAGGTCCTCCTACATACTGGCGTCACAAGTTCAGTAACAACATTTTATGCACTTAAAAAAAAAAAGTATTTACATTTCTACTAATTTTATTTTCATTTGTTATTTATTATTCCATATTCCTATTATCTCACTTGTATTCCTGTCCCTACTATTTAGACATTCAGCACAACAGATGTGCTGCATGCTTCCACATTTGGTACATTTGTTACTCTGGTCTGGGTGCTAAGTGAGCTAATATACTGTATGTATTCATCTTATCAGAATCACTCAGTCTCATTAATAATCAACCCCCTCCTTTTCTGACCTTCAGTGCGGATCTTGATCGTGCTAGTGGGCCGGATCTTGTGGCCGTCTTTGTGCCACTCCCCAGTAACATTCTCCAGAGAAACCTCACACATGAAGACAGCATTCTGGTCCTCCTGGATGTAAAGGTCCTCCATATGATGCACTATCTCCAGCTTATGCTCTGTGATGTTAGTAAAGAGATTAAGATTAGCAATATTAGAAGCCAAAGACGTTGTAAGCATTTTTCTCATTGCAACCTCTAGGTGGAGGCTTACTGACCCTAAGAGGATCATTAATGTCCACATAGGTTTATGTGCTATATGCTTTTTTGAGTAGCAGGCCGTGTTCAGATACTTACCGAAAACCTCCAGTGAACAGGTAGTGTTGATTTCCCCAGTGTCACATGTGTAGGTGCCAGAGTCAGCCAGGGAACACTGCATGATCTGACAGAACCGCTTCCGGCCCATGGAGTAGATCCGGCAGTTCTTCCCCGGCTTCAGCTCCGTCCCGTTCTTATTCACCGAAGAAAAGGATTCCTTGTTAGTCTTAAATCTGTCGCCATAAAGTCTTTGCATTTTTCTACAATGAGCCAAAACATAGTCAAGAGCAATGAGGGTATTTATTGGTTTGTTTTACCTTAAGCCACCTGACTTCAATGTTTTGTCTGGAGAATTCACACTCCAGAGTGACTGGAAATTCCTCCTCCACATGGACGTCATCTAGCGTTCTCAGGATAAAAACTGGAGTCTCTGTCAATTTAACAAACCCAATCAATGAGTCAGGGAACCAACAAATCAACAACCTAAAGAATCAAACACTCTTTTCATTATATTTCTCTGACTATGTAATATCTAAATGTATTTGGTTTTATTCTGACTACCATGATCTCGCTTATGTGGAATTTTAATAGTTTATAAAGCTAAATCAAAAACTACCAAGACTTAATAAAGCAGCATTTACCTTTGACAGTGAGCCTGGCAGTAGTGCGCACCCCTTCGGCTGAAAAGACAATAGTGCCCGTGTCTTCCAGGGTGAGGTTGGACAAGGTGAGGCCATGGATAAGCCCATTGGCGCTCACCCGCCACTGGTTGTTCGGTTTCACCCGGATGCCATCCTTCTGCCAAATTCCCTCCACATCTGTGTGGGAGAGCTCTACCTCGAAAGAGGCGGTCTCTCGTTCAAAGGTTTCTTGGTCAGTAAGGCCTTTACGGATGGAGATTTTACGGGCTGGAATGGAAGAGATGAAGGAGATAAATGAGTTTTTTAATCAATAGAATAATGTTCTTTTTAGGAATGGTATCATGATTAAACGATTCTGTTCTGATAGTCAGAAAAGATGCATGTAAAGAATAATTGCTAAATACTGGGGAAAACATCTGGGAATGCAACATTTTGGCATTTAATCTCATAACTATATACAGTATAATGACACTTCTTTAAGGCATAGCTAACACTTTCACTGTACATGTGTAAAACACTGTGTTTCAAAGTCAACAAAAGGTAGTTTAAATTTAGAAGTAGCTCAGTTTATCGCATTACAAAAACAACACCTACTGGAGCTCCATGGTCCATTGTCCCAGTGTCATTCAGTACACTATTGAATAACATGGCTGTGTTTCAAATACCTTTTCACACGTACAGGTCCAGCCCTGCTATTCATAGTAAATTTTTGCTCTGTGTCATACTGTGAAAGCACCAATATTTACTGTTAGTTGGTTACCCAGAACTCATTTGTGTCAGATACGATTCCAGTCACAAAGTAGTACAGTACACTTACTATTGAACTATTCCTACTAATTGGAAGTATTAAAAAAATGTATCTGTTGTGGGTCCACAGAAAATTTAATAATAATATTTTTTTAAGATAACCTTTTGGTGCATTTTAGGCCTTTATTAGACAGCTGAAGAAATGAAAGAGAGAGAGAGAGAGTGATATGCAGCATGTCGGAGTCAAACCCAGGTCCACTGTGTCAAGGAGTAAACCTCTATATACTATATGGGCGCCCGCTCTACCAACTGAGCTATCCGGGAGCCCAATTAATAAAAATTTTGATAATTGCTAAATCATTTAGGTAATTTGTCAAGCAAACATACAAATGTCAGTTCATGTCATAACTTCTCTTGCAATATTTCATCCACACTCCACCTTGGATCACTTACGTTCTACATTTAGCTTGACCTGCGTGCGGTCATGCAGAGTCTCGCAGCGATAGGTTCCCCGGTCTGACAGAGTCAGGTTTTGGATGGTCAGACTGCGTTTACAGCCGTCCTGGGCCAGCGTGTGTCGGGGACCAGGCTGGATGACCACCCCTTGCCTCATCCACTGGACCTCTCCCATTTCAAGGCTAATCTCTGTCTCCAACGTGGCCTCACCAAACTCTTCTGCCATGACAGCATCCATTTTCTTGGTAAACATGACTTGAGCCTCTGAACATAATGAGGACAGATAGAAATCAAGGTTACAATGAACTGCTGGTAATTCTGGAAATACAACATATCCTCTCTTTTCCCCCATTAAATGGTCTTACCCTGAACTTTGAGGCTGGCTTTGCTTATTTGTCCCTCAGCCTCTGCTGTAATCTTTGAACAATCCAACATCTGGCACTTTTTGATAACCAAGGTGTGGCACAAACCGTTCTGGTTAGCCTGGAATCGATCGCCCAGGGTGATGGCCTCATTGTCCATAAGCCAGACCAACTGGACATCCTCAGGTGAAACCACACATTTAAAGGTGGCATCTTCTCCTTCAAGCACAGTGGTGTTGTGGAGCTCTGTGACAAACTCCACCACTCGTGGCACTGAAGAGACAAGAATGTTCATACCTGCTACCTCACATAAGAAAAGACAGTCGAAGAAAAGACATTTTGAACACATGCATACTTACTCTCTACTCTCAGCATTGCCACTGTCCGGTCATCTCTGGACTCACAAGCATACTCTCCAGCATCTTCTCTGGTTAAACGGTGGATGGTCAAGCTTCGCTCAACTCCATCCGCCCGAATGGAGAACCTCCTACTTGGAACCACCTCTACCCCATTCCTTAGCCACTGGACATCTGCTTTTGGCTTGCACACTTCACAGCGAAGGGTCACCATACCATCAGCATGGGCCACAGTGTCATGAAGTGTCCTCACAAACTTGATTCTCATTTCTGTGATGCAAAAAAAAACAAGGTTAATATTGTTTTTCAGTCCGAACAACAATTGTTCTTCAAATTTACCGGACCACAAGATAAAACTGAAATTCTAACCTTTCACCAGCAAGCTGAAGTGGATCTGGTCTGTGTCTACATCGCAGGTGTATTCACCAGCATCAGAGCGCCTCAATGGCTCAATAATAAGGGTGCGTTTATGGCCCTCCATGAGTGCTCGCGAACGTTCGCCTTCAACAGGCGTCCAGTCTTTCATCCAACGCACTACAGCGCTTTCCTTGGACACATAGCTTGTCAACGTCACCCTCTCTGCCTCGTAACCGGTCACAACAATATCATCCTCCTTGTTCACAAACGTAACTGGAGGCTCTTTGATGGAAAAGGATAGAGAGGCAAATATTAGATAATTTTGCAATCATATTGATAATCAAATCTGTGGAGACATCACTGTGAGTTGTTACCTTGAATCCTGACAATGCTGGTCATTTTATCCCCCACTGCATCACACACATACTTTCCAGAATCTGAGGGCTGGACATTTGAAATGATAATTTTCCTCAGAGTGCCGTAGCTCTCAATGTAGGTCCGGGAGTCACTGGTAAGAAGCGTATCATTACAGTACCATTGGACGGGGGCGTTGGCACGGGACAATTCACAGGCCAGGATCAGGTCTTCCCCTGCCATCATTTCCTGGTAGTCAAGGGCATTTGAGTTGCCCACGATTGTCACTGGTGGCTCTAAGGCCAAGCAGGAAAGACAGATGATTTATTTAAGGAACATTTTTAAAACCAAATAATTTTCCTAATCAAATTCACAAAATTACTTTTATTCTCTACCTTCTACCATAACCTGAAAACTGATGTTATCATCTCCGGCATCCAGGAAGTACTCTCCTGAGTCTCCGAGTTCAGCGTTGAGGATGACCAATGAGCGGAAAGCACCTTCCTCCTCCTCGCAGAACCTTTCATCGCCTTCAACCCGACAGCTATTCTTGTACCATTTTGTGACACCATTGGCTCTGGAGAGCTCACACTCCAGCACAATGTCATCAGAAATCAGGGATTTAACGTTTGTCTTTATCTCTGTCTTTCTTAGGATCTTCACCGGAGGCTCTGATGACACAGAATAACATATCGACAGACAATAAGACATTAAGGTTGTCTTTAAAATTGCATTTTGGGACAGAAATCATCTCCAAAGTTGACATGACATTGCCTTTTACCTGAAACTTTGACCTGAAATCAATTGTATCATCAACAGCGTCACAGGTGTATTTCCCAGAATCCTCTGGAGTGGGAGAGTGGATGGTTAGACGGTGGATGAGCCCGTCCTTTGTGATGGTGATGTTACTACTCTCCTCTACTTCCCTGCCATTTAGCCACCACTTTACTTCTGCACTTTGCCGGGACACCTCGATCTCCAGTATGATCGGTTTCCCGGCAACACTCTCCAGTTGGTCAGGGGTGTTTTTGGGACGAGTAAGCGTCACTGGTGGTTCTTAAATTAATAAAGTCATGAAAGCGTCATGAATGATAGAAATGCTATAAAGATTACGTGATGCTAAATAATTACCCTTATGTCTTCATTCTTACCTGCAATAGTGACCAGGAAGGCCACAGAGTCATCTTCAGTGTCACATACATACTCCCCTGTGTTGTCCACAGTGGTTATGGGTACAACCAGTCGGCGTTGGGCCCCATCCACCTCCAAGATCAAGTTAGGAGTCTCCTCTACCTCCAGGCCGTCTCTGTACCACCGGACAGGGGCATCCGCGTGGGAGATCTCACAGCTGAGCTCCAGCCTCTCGGAGGCCAAATGGGTCAGTTCCAACTCTGCTTCATTGGGGGAAATGATTCGTACCAGTGGCTCTGGTGCAGGAGGAGGATGATATTAAATGTAACCTTTTAAATACTTTGGAAATTCCACACATTTGTATTTGATGTATGGTATAATCAGAAGTGAGCACTAAGGGAAATGGCAGTCTTACCCTTAACACTAAGCTGGAAAAAGACAGAGTCACCATCTGTTTCGCAGACGTACTCTCCGCCATCCTCCACTGACCCGTTGAGGATAGTCAGCCTCCTGTAAGGGCCCTCAGATATGAGCTGGACGTTGTCGCTTTCCTCTACCTCCTGGCCGTCTTTAAACCACTGCACCCTCCCACTGGAACGAGACAACTCGCATTGCAGGTGGATCTCCTCTGAGATATAGCTCTCCATCACAACGTCATCCTTAGGTTCCACAATCATCACTGGAGTCTCTGTGTTTGTAGTTAGAGGAAGCAGATTGACAGCTAATCAGATATCTAATGTAGCTTATGTTGTGTGTAAAATTACATTAATTGAGATGTTCTGCACTTCACTGGAAAATCTATGTGTCTTGAAACACTGCTCGGAACAACAGCAGTCAGAAAGGTCCCTGTACCTCTGACATTGACAGTGAACTCCACGCTATTGTTTCCTGCCTGGCAGGTGTAGCTGCCAGCATCGGAGGTTTCTGCAGAGCGTATGATCAGCCTCCTCATGGTTCCCTCTGCCTGCAGAGTTATGTTGTCAGTGGGCTGGATCTCAACGCCATCCTTATACCTAGTGCACACCAAATCACACTCAGACAACTGTAAAACACAGGTTAACAATCCATACACAAAATAATAAAACTCAAAACTGCCTATCAAGGTGTAGATACATTTAAGTGATCAGTGGTACAATATGTGAACAACAACACAGAATCCTTAATTAATAGAATTTGAAAACAGAGCATTAATAGAAGCACCAGTTGGTCATTTCATATCCATTTTTACTCCGCATCGTCTTACCACACAACTTTGGCATCGTCGGTGGAGACATGGCAGAGCAGCACCACAGGGTTCAGCTCCATGCTGCTCTTATGGAGGTCCTCCTCTGGAACTGGACTGAACTCCACAGAAGGTCCTAAAAAAAAGAGGGAGGGATGGATTTTTTATAAAAATACTACATTTTTTATAAAACACTTTAAACCAAATTGATGAAACATATCCATAAGTTTACAATTTAATGTTTAAATTTTGATATGCAATTTTGAAAATGAACACCTGATAAGTTGTAAATACCAAATGATCACTTAATTAATTATGAAAACTTAAAAGTAGTTAACCATGAAGGCTAATACAAATTCGGTCAATTGACTAAAAACATGGATTTTTATATAGTTTCACAATGTGAACGAGCAACAGAGTTCTTAAAATATATATTAAGAAAACGTTTTACCTGCAACCTCCACGTTGAATTTGATGACATCTCCTGAAGTTTCACATGTATAAACTCCAGAGTGAGATGCATCAGCCGACTGAATCACAATCCTCCTCATGTTGCCATCTGATTGGATGTTGAGGCCATCGCTCACCTGGAGCTCCTCGCCATCTTTGAACCAGGATACTGCGAAGGGGTGGGAGACTTCACAGTAGAGTACAATGGGGTCACTGATGTCCACCCTCTTATGGCTGTCTAAGTCTGACAGAGCATTGAATTTTACCACAGCAGCTGCAAAGAAAAGAAAATAGAAGAATTAATAACTCCAAAGAAATGCCTCCATCACATGCTAAATTTAACAGAAATAACACCTACGTTGAACCTTGAGAACAGCTGAATCCCGGACTCCATTGGCTATGAACGTGACCTCTGCTGTGTCTTCTGTAGTGCACGTTTCAGAAATAACCAATGAGTGCTGTGCTTGCGACTGTTGTATTGAATACCGTCCACCATGCTGCAGTTGAGCACTATTCAGAAACCAGGTTCCAACCATTGGAGCAGACAATTCGATGGAGAAGTGAGCGTCTTCTCCTTCCACAACCTCACAGCCTTTGAGCCTAGTGCAGATCTTGGGTCCAGGAACTAAGGAAAATAGAAATAGTTGAAATACAAGTTAACAAATTAAAGCTACAAGCAGCAATGAAAGGACCCTTGCACGCCGCCTGTCGGCCGTATATTTCTTTGATGGTCGGACACTGCCCACAGGAGTTAGGCTTAAATGTCTCCAATGAGTCTATGGCATTGGAAATGACATATTTCAAATTGTGCACCACTCTCTGTGTCAACTATGTGGCGCTAGGTAACGCACACTATTTATATGTCATGCTGACGTATCATGTGTAGACGTGTAGATCACACCATATAAGGATTTATGTCAGGGCTTACTTCCTGTTACCAGTTGGTGGCGATATTACTATAACTCCAAAACCAAATTTCATATCTCTGTGTGAAAGTTAAAGGCGGGGGCTTTAAGTCTGAAAACTGTTAGGGGCACTGTTGATCCAATTTGCCATGCCCAGTACCGAGACCCATTTCAGATCGCAATCTTCACCAAGTCTGACATACTGTACATACCAATTTTCAGCACTTCATTTCTGTGCTCAAATGCATAGAATAATAGCAGAAAGATTAAGAAACCTTAGAATTTCAATGGGGCCATCGGTGATGTCAGTGCTTGGGACTAATAATTCTGTGTTTTTTTAATGTAATTGCTGTCCATTTTCAAAGCAGTTTCACGTTTGTGGTAACAATTGGTTTCCACTTATTACAATTCACATGTTTCCTTGTTGGTGTGCTAATTTATTATTCTGGTATATTCTGTAAGTGTGCTCTTTGTCTTATATTTGCTGCTGTAGCACTGAAATGTCCCTATATGGGATAAAAAGTCTATTTAATATAATCTAATAAAAAAAAATCTTTACAATAACAACTTTCCTGCCCTCAAACAACAAATACAGATACTTATATTTGCTGCTGTAGCACTAAAATTTCCCAATATGGGATAAATAAAGTCTATTTAAATCCCAGAATCTACTGATTCAAATGGCATGACTGAGAAAAGGTTTGTATGTTGGCCAAGTTCTATGTACTATGTATGGAGAAAATGAAGATAAATTTGGCAAGTCTACATTGCTCAGTCAGATCAGGTTCACAGTGAAATACATAGACATAACGGACATACATAAACACATGTGCAATTCTAATTCCCAGTACTTCCTCACCCAGATGAACAGCTTTGGGGAACTCCACATGCCCGCTCCGCCCATACTTGTTGATGCAACAGACACGGAACCGGTAGTCGCCATCGCACGGCACACTGTCGCCTCCGATCTCAGCTGAAGTGGCGGTCTCTGAAGTGAAACACTTGTGCCACTCTTGGGAGCCCACTTCCTGTCTCTCCAGGACAAAAATGGATCGGGTGGAGGTCGGGCTGTTGGGGGCAGGATTCCAGGTGAGCAGAGCGCTGTTGGGTCGATCCACATCCATTTTCACTCCCACAGGGCAGATAGGAGGGCTATGTCGTGTGGCTAAAAGAGGAAAAGGATAAAGGATATAATTGGGTATGTTTTAACATTCTAAGAACCAAAACTCAAAGCTAAACATAATTTGGAAAGCAATTCTGGGAACTTAGTGTTACTAAATGTACCTTTGACTTTGAGACGTGAAGACGTCTTGGATCTTCCGGCAACAAAGGTCACCACCCCTGAGTCTTGATAGGCCACGTTGACAATGACCAGAATGTGAGTTTTGCCAAAAGACTTCAGGATCGTCAGGTGAGTCTCATGTAGCTTCAAACCGTCTTTGTACCAGTTGATCTCCATGTCGTCGCTCTCCACCTCCACGCAGAACGCAGCGTTCTCACCCTCCAGGACCTCCAGCTTCCGGGGAAGTTTACGAACAATAGTTCCTGTAATTAAAATAGAAGAGGATTTTATTTATTTGTATTGTACAACAATTTAATCAATCTAAACCTTCTGTTTCACTTAGTGAGCATCTTTTTCTCTACAAACATTAAAATCTTTACTGCTGGAAAATGTTATAAACTGTAACCCTGTCTTGTTGCACATGGTTCCACAAATCTAAAATACTACATACCCACATTCAGGACATTCAGGACATTCAGGACAACATACCTTTAACTGATAGCTCGGCAATGCTTTTCGCTCCATCTGGCATCTCACAGAGATACACTCCATCGTCATCGGTCCCAACATCATGGATGGTCAGTCTTCTTGTGGCTCCTTTCTGCTCCATCCCATATTTACTGCTGGGCATCAGCCGCTGGTCCTCCAAGTACCAGGCAGATGGGAGTGACTCATTGGGTACCTCACACTCCAGCACGGCGACACCCCTCTCCCTCACCTCTACGTCTCTTAATGGAAGCCTGAACCGCACAGCTGGGCCTGAAAATCAATTGGTAAGTGTAGATGTTAAAAGTGGATGAGATTTGCAATGGTTGTTGTAATAGTAATAACATAACAAGTATACTTGTCAAACATGGCTTAAATTGACAAATATAAATATATATTAAATATATAGCATTTTTTGCTAAGACACTTTTTTTTTTTGTAATACAAACTCTTTCAGTTCGCTGGAATCTCTCGTGCCACCACTGAATACGTTTTAAGCCGTGTTCAGTTGCTATAATGCTACTTATTATCTGCACAGGCATGTTGACCTCAGTACTAAACTGACAATTATAATAGAGGCAGCTGGGATGGAGCAGGACTGCACATATGAAAAGGCATGTGACCCTGACAATTATCTGACCATAAGGATAGGGATTAGGACAAAATAATCAGCCACTTTAAATGGTGATTCCAATGCATTTTTAACATTGTGCACAAAGTAATTAGCCCTTACTCTCTACAGCTTGTGGTTGGACCCTTAACCCTTATATTGTCCTCGGGTCAAATTGACCCGTTTTCCTATATCAATGTTCTTTTTAATAACCCAAAAATAACATGATTGACAATGCTCTTTGGCCAGTACAAATCTCTATATTTATTAATTTTGGGGGCTCATATTCAATTTTATAGCATTTGGAGAACAACATTGAAGTGGTTTTGAAATAGTATTGAGTAATAGTTGACATATTCCAGGCTGTGATTATCATCAACATCCATTCCTTTAATTGTAGTCTAAATAATTCCTAATTTCTGCTTTTCTAACTCAAACATTAGGTGTAATTTCCTAAAAAATTAGGTTTATTGACCATAAATTTCAAGCATAACTGTAGAAGTAAAGTTAATAAGTTACAAAGAGACAAACATTGAAAAAAGCATCAAAATTGTTGAAAAAGGGACAAAAAGCATCAACAAAAGTCTTGATTTTCAATTTTTATGGGAAGACAAAACAAGGGTTAATACTTTCTGCTTGTTTCCACTGTAACTTTTATTGTCGCATTTTATTTTATATATTTAATTGTTTTTAACTATTCTTTAATGTTTTGAATGCACTTTGCATTGCCCTGTTGCTGAAATGTGCTATAAAATAAAGTTGCCTTACCTATAAAATTTTCAAACAGTCTCTTGAAATGTCTTATTGCTCTTGATGATGAAGACTATGCCTTTTTGCATCTTTGTTTGTAAGTTTGAATTTTTTAGATGTTATTTACATTTGCATTGGTTCTCCATCCTTCTAACAATCCACTGTCATTTTGATATATGCCATTTTACATTTAGAAATCTGTGTTTAGCCAGTTATAATTTCAGGAAAAGTAGGGAGCTATCTCCTACCTTTGACAGACAGGTGAACAGCGCTGAGGGTGTTTCCAAGAGCGTTTGATGCTGCACACACATACAGTCCTGTATCTTGCACTTTACAGTACAGAACCTTCAGTGTGTAGTAACCTTCTCTGTCCTCAAATATCAGATGACGCCTTCCGGCGTCTAGAGGAACCCCATCTTTCTTCCAAATGATCTCCGGCTTGGGCTTCCCTGTCACAAAGCAGCGGAACTTGGCGTGTTTCCCCTCTGCCACTGCAAACTTCTTGGCTTTTGAAGCACGGACAGGTGGCTCCTCTATGATCCTCGACAAACTGAGCCTTCCGCCCCTGTGCTTCGGCGACCACTCGTTGTTAGTACGACTATTTGAGGACATTTTACTCTCCTCCCGTTCCGGTACAGGCTCGACAAGAAGGACAGCACCGGCCAAGGCCTCGCCATAGCAGTTGATAGCCCTGCAGGTGTAGACACCTTTGTCTGGCATGCGGGTCCTGTAGAGCTTAAGCTGGAACCAGCCACCATCTTGACTGCTCACGCTGAAGTGTGCACTCTCGAAGATGTCATTCAGTTTCTTCCCGTCTTTCTCCCACGTTACCTCGGGCAGAGGAGTGCCCCAAATTTTGCAGGAGAAGGCGGCGTCTTCTCCCCGATCCACGCGTAAAGAGAGGGGCTTGATGAGAAATCGTGGTTTATCATCAGACGTTAAATCAACCTCCTCTTGTTTTTCACTATTCTGCTTGTGCTCTCCATTCAGCTCCTCTCCATTTTCTTTGCTGTGTTCGCCATTTTTCACTATGCAGTACCCATTCTGGTGTCCTTCAAATTCTCCATTATCTTTCATTGGTTGCTGCATACCATTGACCCCTGATTGCCTTTGCCCACCTTCCTGTGCCCGGGCCTCCCCTTCCACTTTCAGGGAGGCTGCTGCGTAGGTTTCACCAATGCAATTTTTGGCCTTGCAAATATACTGGCCAGCATCCTGCAGAGTCACTCCAGTAATTGTCAGCAGGTAAGCTTTTCCCTCTTCAGAAAGCTTGTAGTGTCCATCAGACAAGATCTGGATGTTTTTACGCTCCCAGATGACATCAGGACGAGGATCCCCACCAATTTGGCACCTTAATGTGGCGTCTGTGCCACACAGTGCCACCACTGGGCGTGGGTAGCCCAAAACACGAGGTGCACCTCCAAAAATATCCATGACGAAGTCACCCTCTCTGTGGTTTGAATGAAGGAATCACCTCTATTAGAGCCTCTTATCTTTGGTAAAGGAGCTGTAAGATGAATAAAATGTACTGTATATGTCATTAGGCAATCCGCTTTAATAGAAACAAAATCACAAACACTAAAATAAGAGTTTTTGTCCTTTGACTCTAGCGGCACATTGTCCTCTGTACATTTCTGTTTATACATGACCTGAACCAGATGATTGCATATATATATTATTTTTTAAATTTTTTTTTGTGATCCAATTATTAATTTTAATAATTTTCTTTACATATTTAAGAAACAAACAGTGACAAACAATTACAAACAACACATTGAGACGAAGAACACAGGGTTAACAAGAAAAAAAGAAATAATAATAATTAAAATGGAGGAAAGATGGAAGAGAGGGAGACAAAACAACACACGCAGAAACAGACACACACATACAAACACAAGACACGGGATTTTTGAAGGAAAATCTGGAATGTGCTTTGAAAATGACTGTTTAATGATTAGATCGTCCAATGCAGATTGCTGTGTATTCAAATCTTTCAAAATACTTAATGAAGTTACCACGGCTTAACTGAACATGTCCAGTGAGGTGTTTATCACATGCTTGGTGCTTTAGTAAAGTAGGTTTTGAGAAAACATAAACCAACCTCTGTCGTCTCTCAGCTGGTGCTGTAACTCATTGAAGAGTGTATTTATAGTGTTAAGAGTGTATTTAAGTAGTCTGTCCAAAAAAAGACACCAGAGACCATGACCATGTGTCAAAAACTGTGCAGAGACACACCTGCAGTCACTAACGAAGACACGACTGACCCATTAGTTCATGTATATTCAGACCATGAATGTCAGTTGAGTTGCCTTTGTATCTTTGCACTGTTGTCATTTTGCCTAATTCCTTCAAGATTTAAAGCTACATTTGTCTTTCTTGAAAGCATATTTTTGCATTCCAGCAGCTCATGTAGCAGCTAGTGGAAAACATTAGTCTCTCTCATGTGGCCCATGTTTCCCTTATGTGGTCACCATCTTTCTTTTGGCGTTAACCGTCCCTGTTGTATGACGCACCACCCCTCGCAACTGATGCACATCCTCGGAACAGCAACATCATACTGCCATGTCTTGGGGTAGCATATCAGATATTTCTTTAAAGACATACAACAAGCTCAGCTACACAATGAGCATTGTGCGGCCACATGGATAGAAATTACAGTGGGACAGGAAAACCAAGCAGTCAGAGGATAAACTTACCGCTATATGAGTTGTCGTCATTAAAGCATTCTGTCACTGATGTGAGGATTACTCAAAACTAGTGCCCTTAATGTTCACACTGGCATCAGTTCATTCATATGCGCTTTGATCCCTTCTTCAAATTATTCTTTGATTGGTAGAAATGGCAGATATTCGTCATAAAGCTTTGGGAGACTCCTCAGCTTTTGTTCCTTGGCTCTCTTGTTTGTTGTTTGTGGATTCTGGCTCACATTTGACGCACCTCCTGGTTACTTAGAGTCATAGCAAGAACAATTAAATCTTCCATTCACACTTGTTGGCCAATAGTCACAGGTATCATGTCTTGGTTGTGTCCTCAGCATGGCGTTAGATTGCAGGTGGCAGAGAGGAAAATGACTAAAAGTCTTTCAGCCGAGTGCTTAGTTTATGCGTCAGCTCTGATACTGTCATTGTCCAACAGCTAAAGAGTGAGAGAGAGAGTTGGAATGGGGCTGGAGTGGGGTGGGGTGGGGGGGGCATCAACTGCTTTCACAGCTGCTGCCACTGCAATCTGCCATCTAAAAATACCAGCAGCTTCTATGACAGTGGGCCAGATAAAGTTAGGCCCTCCGTTCACAGACCGTGGCTCAATAAAGATAGAGGGGAGGCCGAGATCTGCGATGGATCACTCAGCTTAACAGATATCCAGAGTTTAACCTCAGAAGAGAGAGGACACCCTACCTGCTGGAGCTCCTTGAGACACGAGTCATGCTAACCATCAAATAAGGTCAAATTAGAGTCACATCAGTGTTAGAAAATTCTTTTTATACTGTAGCAGTAATCTCAAGAAGGGACATCAACAACAACATGTTTTTTGACTGCATTATGAATATGAACAAATTAAGCTGAGGCTGTTCCCTGTGATGTATGAGACACTGATAGGGAAAATGATTAAAGTGTTGGAAGCCTAATATGATCTGACAAGTGAAATCCTCACAACAGTTTTAATGTCTCATCAGCATTTCAAACAGAATGGATAAAAGCTCAGATCCGCTTCCTGAAATCATGCTACTTTGAAGATGAAGGCATTCAACTGGTTATAAATGGATAGAAAAACAAAGAGAAACACGTATTTCCTCATGGATCATGCAGGAGTGTTTTTGGGGGAGAGAAGATAGATCATCAATCCAAGATTCATTCAAATCAGAACCACATTCAAAAATTCACACTTTAGATTTTTGCTGAAATATTGTGTGAGGTTTGGCCACTTTGTGTCATGGTTCAGTGTCTTAACACAGTAACCATCAAAAGGTATGTATTATTTAACTTTAATAAGACCTCAAATCAGTCCCCTCTCCAAAGATACCTGTATCGGAAGGATAGATGGACACAAAGTCATTAAAATGTGTTCTTGTTTTAGTTCCCCCCCGCAAGTACTTAAGCAGTTAACAATGACCACCATCATTGGCAGATTTGAATCCGGTGTTGACATATGTTGCCTGCATTCTCAGACAATAACTCTCTAAGTTATCTCTAAGTGGAGCGTTTCGAACAGCCAATGCCACTGATGCACACTAAGTGTCGTCATAATACTTGACCTCCAGTGCATGTCACATAGCTTTGTTGTGGCGAATACTGGCTTATTGCGCTTGGCATTCCAAACTGCTATACTCAAACTCTAAAACTTCCTCAAGCTCAGGAACAGATATTGTATCATTTGAAGTTCAAAGAAACAAAAAAAACCTCATTGGTAACAGATAGGGATTGGGGCATCAAAAAAAGGTTCCAGTGGAATGAATTGTTGTTGTTTTTTTGGGGAAAATTTGGTTTAGAATCCGATCATCGGTTCCAAATTTAACAAGTGAATTAAGTTAACCAAGTTTTGGTTTCCATAGCGGCCACTGTACTTCCAGTCGTTTTTTGTGTTGCAGCCATAGAGCACAGTAAGCGGCGCTGTAAAGTGTGGCTTTATTTATGTTGAAAAAGCCCGGTTAAACAGTGAATCACCATTAAAGAAAACTAAATGTTCCTCTAATCTATGAAATAATGCTGTGTGACAATCAAATTGGAATCCGAATTGTTAAAATCAGAACAATGCCGAACCCTACTAACAAACATGTGTCAGTAAACAATTTGCTGAATGAATAGCAGAGTCATTTGGAGGACTCACACCACGCTGGTGGCTCCATTTAAGGCGGCTGGTACCTCTGACATTCAGAGCAGCTGTTAGGTACAATGGCTGCGCCAGGAATCAAAAGCACAGTGCTGCTCTTTGTCCTGAGATTGGGTTTCAATATCAAAAGCTGAAGAGGATTGAATGAGATCGCAGGCTTCTTAACAGGATGTCAATCAATCCAGTTCTCAGTAGACTAGATGAAGGAAAACCCATTGATGTTAGTTTCGTTTGAGGATGAATGAGTTAATACAGACATGGGGTGTAACTGTCTTGCACAGTATAGCCCACTAGATGGAACTAGATATTTATATTACAGTTTGTCTCAACCGCTAAGACACATTTCTTGGAAACCCTCACCCATTTTCTCAAAACTGTTATCACAAAAACCAAATTCTCAAACTATATTCACAAAACACCTGACTCTGCTGGTAAAAACAAACAATGGTTTCAGATTATACACACAGCAAGTCAATAACTAAACACTACAGAGCATTAGACATTACCACGAACATTTGAGGACACTGTCCAGGGCATGGAGTAACTGGAAAAACAGTGTTTACAATGAAAACAAGAAGTATATCACTACCTTGTATGGTGAATATCTTGTACAGTGCAAGTTATGCAAGTACTACATAACTGAATGTCTGTATATTGGGCACCTGTAGAACAATACAGTAGTCCAACTGCAAAAAGCCAAAGAATTAAGAAAACAAAATGAAAAGCACATGACAGTACACTAAAACATATTGTGGAACCCCAATATCAAAATCAATAAAAGATGTATTCTAACTCAGCATCACATCTGCACTCACTGTCTTATAGTTTCTACAATTGGTTTGGCCACCTCATTAGAAAGGTGTGTGTACAATTTGGAGTCGTGTGTAAATGAACTGTGTTGTAGTTAGAGGACAAATCATTTGACTTGAGACAACATAAAAATCAATGTACACAAAAAACAGATTAAGGAAGTCTACTCTCTGTCCTCTGACCTCCCTAAATGAGGAGTGCGGCATAATTTTTATCATATACTCATATTGAGCCAACATCCAGATATAGATTATTGGACTGCTGTGTGACCATGTACCGGGATAAGTCATATACTAAATGTAATTAAAATGATCTAATATAGAAGATGTGACAATAAAAGTATAATAATTGTGCCAATTAAAGACTTTAGTGATCCGTTGTCCTTTCAAAAAATGATGTCTTATTGCAAAAAATTGCTACAGATACTGTTTGTCATTGAGATCATGTCAATAGAAAAGTGTCATTTTATTGGAAATCTGTTTCCGTTGCATTTTTGGATTCATCAAGGATGAAAACACATTATGACCCCAGAGAGAAGAAGTGGCGTGTTAAAGCGCACGTACACACTTGAGTGCAGAACACCATCTCAAACCTGATCACTGGTCGCATACTGGGAAGTTAAAGGGGACGTTAGAGCAGGTTGGAGATGATTGAGAGAGACGTGCAGAGAGGGAAAAGAAAGATCAAACAATTTTACCCCGGAGACCTATGACATTTTAGCTCCTCCTCCTTCTCCCTGCAACCTGCAAGCATGCTGGGTGAAACAACAAGGGATTCTGGGAAAGACAAGAGGAGGGCTTTTCTTAAATATAAACAACATCTGTGTGTGTGTGTGTGTGTGTGTGTGATCGAGGCAGATTGAGAAGTGCATGTATTCAAGCACGAGTTGTAATTTTAGCTCAGATTCAACATTTGGCCCAGCTTTAGTGCAGGTTGTAAATCATTTTTATTTTGGTAGTAGCAGCATTTTCAAAATGATTGATAGGAAATGTAGTTTCCTTCTTCGGTTTTTCTGTGGGAAAATGAATGTTGAATGCATTAAAACGGTACTTATATACTAAAACAATTTCACCACAATGTCTTTCGTGGATTTTTACTTTTTTTTACGACTTTTTGTAAATGGAAGTGGAATGTTCTTATATAGCGACTGCTCAAAGCGCTTCTACATAGTACAGGGACCATTCACTATTCACACATACTCACACACTGTGGTCGAGGCGGCCGTACAAGGTGCTCATCAGACAGACACACACACACATTAATACTGATGCCCCATTCTGTCTCAGTGTGTAATGCTCAAATTTCAATCTAGACGTTGGCAATAGTATTTGTCAAAAAAATCTCACCTCAAGGTCCATTTTGCCTACTGTTGTACCTGTTGTAACCTTGGTGATGTCTTCCCGTCAAAATTGAAAATCAACACTTTTGTTGATGCTTTTTATTGATTTTTTAAAAACGTTTTCTTACGTTTTTGTCCCTTTTTCAACATTTTTGACTCTTTTTTTTCAATGTTTGTCACTTTTTTACATAACAATAACTTATTAACTTTAGTTTTGCAGTTTTTTTGGGGGATTTATGGTCAATACATAAGGAAATTATACCTAATGTTTGAGTTAGAAAAGCAGAAATTAGGAATTATTTAGACTAAAATTAAAGGAATGGATGTTGATGGATAATCACAGACTGGAATATGTCAACTTTTACTCAATATTATTTCAAAAACATTTTTCAAATGCTATAAAATTGAATAAGAAAATCAATGAAAGTAGAGATTTGTACTTGCCAAAGAGTGTTGTGTGGAATCAATCATGTTATTTTTGGGTAATTAAAAAGAACATTGATATAGGAAAACGGGTCAATTTGACCCGAGGACAACATGAGGGTTAAGATTGAACTTTGAACATTTAAAATGAAACATAATACATGCATCTTCAGGAACGAATAGACTTGGGGCTGAGTTCCACAGACAGACACATTGTTGGCTTTGCTGTTTTTATATATTTCAATAAGAAAAAATATAGAATAATGCCGACCTCGGCCTTTGACCGGAGCAGGCTTTATCATCTGACCGTGTATGTATATGTACCTGTCATTAAGATCAAACAGGGCTCTCAGGTTACAGGACAGTCTCATTAATGTCCACATCTAGCCAGCACTTCTCCGAAACTTCATTCAATAATTTTCATCCTCATGGTTTGGACTGCGATGGCACGGCAACAGCTTGTTTTAAAAATAATAAATCCTCTGATCTTTTCAATCTCTAAGATTTGTATTTAGATCCTTGTGCATCAGTAAGAGGACTTGGAATTTAAATGCAGGTTTATTCTCCTGTTTACATTTAATCAAAAGTAGCTCTTGATGACTGAGCTCACAGCATCAGGGGTTAGGATCTCAGAGCAGCACCAGCGTTCACATTACATTATTATCTGTCATGTAGCTGATGCTTTTATCCAAAGCGACTTACAATTGCTATATATCAGAGGTCACACGCCTCTGGAGCAACTGGGGGTCAAGTGTCTTGCTCAGGGACACATTGGTTGATGGGAATCAAACCCAGATCAAAGGCGTGTGTCACATCCACTGCGCCATCACCACCTTTTCAGCTTGTATTGTGTGTGAACTCAGACCTGTATTTTTAGTTTCTGTTACGTACAGCTGATACACTCCAATCTGGGGATTTGGCTCCATATTTTATTTGTTTTAATAATAAGAGTCAGATGTTGGATTGGATAAACATTGCATTACTTTTTATGATCAGAAAAAGGTGTGGAGCCACATGAAACCTGATGAAAACCTTGTTCAGCTGTGTTTCTAGTGTATATTCAACTTTAACTTTAACTTTTCTTATATTTAACTTTAATAGTTGTACTTGTACCCAATGTAAAATATATTGTATTTGTTATGTAAATATTTCATTTTACTTTTTAGGGTGACTTGTTACGATCTGTCTACGGACTGCAAATGAAAAATAGCCTTTTGGCAAACTCTGATGTATTCACAGAAATGTCCATTAATATGCACTGTCCCTGTATTAAATAAACAAATAAGAAAATAAGAAATGAGAAAACCGACACACGACCGACACACGACTCCAAGTCAATGACACTTAGTTGCAAGAACACAAATTGATTAGACTGGCTTTATGTGTGTCCGTCGCTGCTCAAATAACATACATACATCTTAGAAAATTAGAAAAGATACCATAATGGGAATTTGGGCTTTGTTTAGCCACATATTTACATTGATTACATCACTGAACCCAAATAGATTAAAACATTTGAGTAAAATCCACTCTTAATCTATACATCCCGCATCTGACACTGCAAATGAAAAATACAGTTACACAATGAACAGCATTGCATTACAGTAATCTTACCATCTGCATGTTGCCCTACATCTCTCGTTGCTGTAACTAGTTCACTGATGACAATTCCTGTGCCAATTCGGTGCAAAATGTGATGGGCTGTTATTGGAATGCAGCGAAGATTAAAGCGATTGACAGCACACAGTGTTACGTCACGTACGAAGGGCTTAAGCGCCGAATGTAAATTACATATGATCACACTCAGAGGGATGTTATGACAGTTGTGAGGTGAGCAGTCCCATCACTGGGTCTCCGCTGGCAACCATCTGCTGTACACGCTGACCCTCTCCTTCAGATGATCTGTCGCCTCTTTCACACAGTTCAATTCAAATTGCTTTATTGGCATGAATGTCAGAAATAACAATATTGCCAAAGCATCAACGTTAATAATGTGAGAGGAAATACACACAGTACATACAATTCATTGAGTAAACTAAAATATATGCAATATATAAATATATAAATATATATATCACACTCTCACTTCCTCTCATTGTTATGCTTCTGTTTTCTGTATTTTCTCACATCTTTCTTTGAGAGCGTGGCAACACAATTTTTTTTTGTAGATTTTAAGATTTTAAATCAAGAACGTGTAGTCGGTAAAAAGTATACAATATGTGTAAATCTAGCAGTTTTGGAAAGGAGAGCTGTATGTCTGCGTGCCACTGAGCAGCATGTGTTCAACTACAGCCTACACCCCCCAACATATGTCAATCATGTCCTCACAAACAAACACACTCTCACACAGCTGCTCATTGAGAAGCCAATGCGGTTAGTAAGCCTTAATTAACCGACGGCCCTAATTAGTGGCAGGTTATCTAACGGGCGTGTGAGACAGAGAGAGAGAATAACTGAGAAAAAAGGCATGAAGGAATGTGACTGCTGCAAAGGTGTGTGTGTGTGTGTGTGTGTCACCAATACCATTTGACAACACGTGTAAAAATAACACTTCTGTAGTGTAACATATTTTTTTTTTATACTTTAATTTTGAAACAAAGTGAAAAAACTCGTGTTATAGGGATGGGTGAAGATGCGATAGAACTGGTTTATTTGAGGCACACACGCTGATGGCAGAGCTGCTGTCACCATGGCAACCAGTGTGTGTGTTTGTGTGTGTGTGTGTGTCTGTCTATCTGTATGTGACAGGTGTAAAGGTAACCATGGCGATCAGATGGCAAGAGTGGTGAAAGATGTTTTTAGAAACAGTCTAATTAAGGGCAGAGAATTATCCTCAGTTCCTATGTTTGTGTGTCTCTGTGTGTGTGTGTGTGTGTGTGTGTGTGTGTGTGTGCGTGCAGTAAAATCCCAAAGTGTCCTCCAACTGAACCCTTCTCAGTTACTTTCCTTTCTGATTAGAGGAAAAAAAAACACTTCACACTCACACCTCATAGATTCACATGTTGTTGTTCCTCCTCCTATACTAAAACTTCCATAGTGACTGATTATGAGTTACGTCCCAAGCTTTTCCATGGTAACCATGTCTTTTTTGTATTTTTTCCACTCATATTGCCAGCTTGTATTACATTCCACACTGAAGGAATGTTTGGTGATGGAGTTAACAACGCCATTCATTCATTATCAATTCATGTGTTTTGTAACAACTTAACAGTTGATCAATGAAAAGAACATTCACATTCAGAATGAATGAAAGCAAAAGGAAAATCTACCACTACTCAGCCAGCGTCATGGTATTTCATTGCTCTTGAACCTCAAGTATATATATTATGAAGGACTACAATAACTGCCTATTAGTGTGTCTGTCAGCAAAATATCTCAAAAATATATCAACAATTTTGTATGATTTGTTTTTGGATGGATCGGCATTAAGTCAAGGAACAATCGATGAGCTGCTGGTGGGGATTCAGATCTGGGATTTCTGCCATCAGATGAGACTAATAAGTATCACATGCTTGCTGAGTCAGGTTTTCAATGTCTCATATTGTAAATGGAAGTATCATGTTATTGTGTATAAAAGCAAACAGATTGATAAGTTAAAATGGCCGCCGCTCTGACCATCCTGCCTTGTTGATTTGAATGGGAATGTCTGCTTTACTCACATTTTACTTCCATGAGTCTACGATCTGAAAAACTGACTTTCGAATCATTCAGTTGACTATAACTTTGCAAACATTTGGCTGAGATAAGATGACAACATAAATAGATTCATTGAAAACGAATGTGATCCTGACACAATTGTCATCCTCAGAAAACACTCACACACACACACACATTCAGATTCAGCTGCTGCTGAAAATAATAGACGGTAGTGATTACATGTAGTTGCATCATATTTTGTAGAATCTAATTATGCTAGAGGACAAATGTTGTGTTCTATATACTGTATATATTCAATGTCTGTGCTTTCTTTGTCCCCTTTCTTTTCAATGCAGGTGACCTCAATGCAGCTCTGAAAAGGATTGATAATGCTGAATGTGATACTTTGGCTTCTTCTAGGCAATACACACACACACACACACACACACACACACACACACACACACACACACACACACACACACACAGATAATGTGTCTAACTATACATGGCCCACATGGCATTGCCATTGTTCATAGGAACACTCAAGGGAAAACACACACATACCCCCACATGCAATCTACCTGTCAGTGTCCATTTAGTAGAAAAGAAGAGAGTAAAGTAAAATAAAATGTGATTATCCATATTCATACAGTTATAATATATTTATTTATACATATATACATATACTGTATATATACTATACATATGTAGTATCTAAATAATGATTTATCTCCATTGCACAAATTTTGCATTAAGCATGCTGGATTTCATTTTAACAGTGTGTTTATGTGTATGAGTGAGGTGATATTGCAGACATCATTACTTCTATATATTCTGTCAGTTGACAAGATGTTATGCTTCTCTTCGGCTTCCAAGTTCATGCAGTATTTTGGGCTCACAGGAGGCGTCTATTAACTACATAATGATTAGATTGTTACATAACAGTGTGCAGTGCATGCTAATATTATACTGGTAGCTTGGTGATTCATTGCACACATGCATAACTAAATGGCAGAAAGTCCGAGCAGGGAATGAAGTGTTATGTAATGTGGAGGCTGCGCACACGTATGCTCGATCGAATAAACCGGGCTAAAGAAAAATCCCTCATTCTCTGACAAGATTTGCATGTACTGTGTGAGTGTGTTTTGGCATGAGTGCAACTCTGACTGGCAGATTGCTTGCAGTAAAAGGTCAGCTACTCACCCCATACGACATGCTGTGCTGCTGCTATATGTGTCCATATCTTAGTGTTGTGTTTGTTTGTGTGTGCGTGTGTGCGTGTGTGTGTGTCATGACTTCATTCAGAAATGTGTAAGAGTCACAGGCCGACAAACAGATGGAGTAGAGCGAGATGAACAGCAGGGAGAGGAAAAATCACAACACAATGTCACAAGGCATTCATTTTTTAATCATATTTTGTACTGATAGTTTGACACAGTATAAATGTTTGCAACATGTTTTATTCCACATTTAACACCCCTAAGAGTTGCTGTAAATGTGGTTGCTTCCTTCAAGTAACAATGAAAAACATATTCACCTTCAAAGTGTTAAAGCATCCAGCAAATCCTGCCCATGATCAGAGTTTTCCAAAAATGAGGCTTTTCTGAAACAGCTGACCTGCAACAGATTGTAATCCCCAACTGTATTCATGTTTTTTTCCTGATATTCAGGGCTGGTGAAAAGAGATTAGAGTGAACACACTAAAACAAAATACATATGGCATAGATTGTATACAACAGATGTAAGGATGTGGCCAGACAGGAACCTTGCTGTAATAGCCTCTAATTTACATGCATGCATTACATGTGTTCTAGATCTCTGTATCTAAATAAACCAAGATGAAGATGTTCAGTCTGTCCAGTAGGATATGGATGGATGACTGAATTAGCTGTAAACATCTTAATTCGCAAGTTAATGCCAGATTCCGACAGATAGATACATAGATAGATACAGCGATGGCAGATGCTGATGACATCTTCCTCTTATCTAATCTTACCATCATATGGATGCCCTTAATCCTTCATGCATGCAATCCACGCATGCATACACACAGACACACAGAATGTGTCTAACTATACAATATGGACTTCATATTAAATGACTTTTCTTGAGGCTAGAACACATACACACTGCGTTCATGTGTAAATACTGTATGTCACAGGGTGTTTTGCTGTAATGGTTATCTTTGCATTTGGTCCTCTCTAACAGGAGCGTCTCTTTGGAAGTGTGTTACAGTGTCATTAATTACTCTTGTCTCTGTCACGACATGCAAACATGTGTTCAAGTGTGTGTGTATTGATGGAATGATTGTCGGATAGTGGAGAACCATCTTTCAGGACTTTCTGTGCTTTAGTTAAGCTGTTATTGATTTTCTGGAACAATCATCCAATGCTGCTGAGCGTGTCTCGGTCTGTCTATATGTGTGTGAGTTTGTAGGGAAAACGTCCATCAGGGCAGCCCTCTCTCGTCCCTCCCCACCACAGAAAATCCCTGGCTTTGTCATCATTAAGAGGTTAAGATCAGTCCCTCAGGCCCCAGAGAGCAATCCATCCTCCTGTGTGTGTGTCTGCGTGGGTGCTTTTCAGTGTGTAAATAATTTATTAGGGCCTGTTGCCCCTATTGAAACCGAGGGAATTCTTCCTTCTTTCTTCCAGCAACTGAATTGCCTTTTTGAGGGGCCTAACATACTCAAAAACTCACCAAAATTGGCGGTTGCAACAAGCCTGGTGAAAATGTACGTATTTTAAGGGTTTCAGGAACAGGGGCACAAAAATGGCTCGCTAGCGTCTCCTACAACAAACAATTGAGTCCCTGTAGTACGTTTAACTTAGATTAACGCAACTTCGTACACGTAAGAGTAAGAAGTACAGAAGGCAAGACGTACAGAAAACTCCATTGGAGCCATACCCTAAACCCAACAGGAAGTCCGCCATTTTGAATTCAAAATTCAAAATTAGTTTGATTTTGGCCATTTCCACATGTCAAACTCCTCCTAGAGATTTCATCCGATTGACTTCTTAAGACCATAGAGATGAAACATTATTAATAACGTGCCCTGTTTTGTTGACGGCACACTTTGTCGATGTGGCATCGTTTTTTCAAAATAACTTTAAAGCATTAAATCTTCAAAATATACAATCATGCATCAAAACAGTTGAACGCTTGGCCTCTCATGATTCAATTAATCGCACACTCAAAGCATAAGATGATTTATAGCAGTTATACAACTGTTATAAAGTTAAAGAAATAAGCTGTAGAGATTATACACTATGTTTCAGCGTATTTTCTCTTAAGACTTTGCAGTACCAAACAACAACAATAATGTTTTCTGTCTTTAAAAGCTTTCTCCACCATATTGCAGTTAGTTTAAAAAAAGTACTCCTTGCTTTTTTTTTAGGTAGTATTTTTCTCTGTGTTGTGCTGTGTTTACTGTGCACACAGAGACCAACTGTCCATCTACAGTAACAGTGTGTTCAAGTACTGTGATGTCCTCACTGGAGATTTGCGGCTTGGCAGAACGAGGACGCTTTGTCCCGACCTGGCTCACGAGCCATGACAAAAGACAAGAGATACACAGTTTGCAACTATATGGTTTAAAATGTTTTATTTTTTAATTTACTAAACCTAACATGAACTCATAATGAAGTAACAAGATACACATACAAAGAAATGATGTTGAAGTAATAAGGGATAACATTTACAGCAACATAAGATGTTTTATATTATTCAGGTTTGTGCACCTTTTCAGCAGCAGTGGCTATGGCTGGTCATGCTAACTACACCAAAAAAGCTCAAATTTCCAATTTAAAAAGTGACACTCTAACTATTTCATAAATAAGCAAAAAAACAATATTAAAACAATATGTGCAAAAAAATGTTCATGCTAACTACTCAGTTCTGCCTCTATTAAACCTCTATTTAGCTATCCCTTTAATCCTCAAAAAATAATTTGTACAATAATTTAACATTATTTGGAATGGTAGCTACTCTTCTTTTTTTTAACATAATAGACACATTGAAGAGCAGGTTATAACTGTTAAGTGTAAGCCTACAAATTATACAAATATGCTACATGGTAAAAGGAATTTGGCAATTAACATAGCAAGGCTCCTGCAAGCCATAGTAAGTTCAGTTACTAGGTCCAATGGTAGAGGAGAGTCAATAAAGGATTAGTCCAGTGGGAGGTGGTGTTGCTTTGAATGGGGTAGTCTGCAGTCTCTCTCTATCTACGTCATGTATGTTGGAGGGAGAGGGTCTGTCTGTATTCCACCATCAGTTACAGTACAGTTCAAGGCTGTCCGGAGGGTAAATATTGGTCTTGTCACATGTGTGTGGGTGGAAGAGTTGGAGATTATTTTTTTAAAACTGATTTGTTAGTTTTCATCAGATTTTATTAACATCATGAAATACCCTCTTTCATCATATCTCTCACCACCTCTTTTCCCATTCTTGTGCTGTCCACTGTTAACAGATCCGGCTGTGTGTGCACTGGTAGTTTTCCATGAGGAAAGGTTGTGAAGGCCAGAGGGGGAAGTCTTCACTGAGGGGCGGAGTCAGCAAAGGAATTCTGTGTGTGTGTGTGTGTGTGTGTGTGTGTGTGTGTGTGTGTGTGTGTGTGTGTGTGTGTGTGTGGGTGTGTGTGTGTGTGAGTTAGTGTGTGTGTGTGTGTGAGTGTGTGAGTGTATGTGGCCTTGCGTGACAACATGATTATGATAATGAAGAGGATGAGGGAATGTGGGGAGAGTTACTGGTGTGCGTCCATGTGTGTGTGTCCTTGTGTTTGTGTGACAACATGAATGTGGGGGGAGTTACCGGTGTGGGTGTGGGTGTGGGTGTACGTGTGTGCGAATGAACTCCTAATAGGCAATAACACCAGTAGAGCAGAAAGCGGAACTCTCCAGTTTGCAAAGGGGTTGTGAGTGTGTGTCATTGTGCATACGTTTGTCAGAAAATAAAGTGCTGCTGCGAAGACACTCGTCTCTGTGCAGGACAATGTGACATGCAGAGAAGTGGGGAGATCCTTCATTCCTGTCACTTCATAACTTTTAACAGTGTAAAAAGTTTGCCATAGACAAAAGACTAGAGAGACAAAAAAGTGGAAAAGAGAGATGAGGACATATGAAGGGGGAACAAGGGAACAAGACAGAGAAAGTAAGGGACATGCAGACAGATAGAAAAACAAAGAAATGGTTTGTTGTAAGATGCCGGTGTCCTTTCCAAGGACAAGCACCAAGCAGACATGCCACTAGCGTCATGTGAGGAGACTCCTCCTCTTCCTCGTCTCCTCCTCTGTCTCTTTGACTCCTCCCTCTCAAACTTCCACAAGTCCCTCATCTGACTTTTTCCTCTGCTTTGTGTTTCTCTCAGCTCATAAATTGTATTTTAAATAGAGAATATAATAATATGTGTGATGCTGTCAGACAGCGTGGAATAAGCAGTTTTCTGACTTATACATAAAGGGAAATCAAAGAGGAACCATATTTTACAGGGTTACACTGAAAGTAAACTTCACACGTTTTAATGTCTCTCAATCTCCCCTCCCCCGATCCATGGATTCCCCCCACAAGTCTGAAAGTTACCACTGACTCAATGACCTTTGACCCAGTTATTGAGCGGCGGTCCTGTCACTGATATCTGTCAGGGAAGTGAAAACAGCTTTGGTTTGAATGAAAGTAATCAGGTAGGGCTTTTATTCTGAAAGTCTCACTCAGTACACACTGCCACAATGCACTACATCTCTAGCTATGTTTCCATCCACACGTTTGTATCCGAATTAAGTGATATGGAAGGAAAAATATCTAATGGAAACAGTAAAATTCGATGGAATTCCATGAATATCGACTCAAAGGAAATATGTTCGGTCTCATCTGATTTGATCTTGATACACGGGTTATGCGATAAACCCTGATGGAAAGGATATTGCCGAATAAATAATTAATTGCGATTAAGTTTTAGGTGATTTTATGGTTGCAACCACAAAACAAAGTAGAAGAAGTTTTAGTTGATTTCTGCCCAGTATTTCTGCTCAGTTTGCACACATGCCAGGTGTCAACAAAGACAGATGGAAGTGGACGGATGAGGATACAAGACTTTTTGACTTTAATTTATTAATTTAATTTATTATTCATTTTAATTCATTTATCTAACCCTAACCCTAACTATTGCCCAGTCCATGTTGGGGGCTTAAGTCTCCACACTTGGATGTTTAGGGAGTAAAAAAACAATTTATTATTAGAAGCACTACGCTAATGCAAACGGCTACAAAAATATTAGATTATTATGTTATATTATTACTAAAATGTTGCACTTTACTTCTTCTGTGTTCATTGCTAAACCGAAACAGATCACATGATGTTGGGACAACTACAGCTCCCAAAAGCCCCTCCCTGGCACCGCCAATCACTGCATGACCAATGACAAGAAGCTAACAGGGAGGAATGGATTAGTTCATAAGTGATGTTGTATTTCTGTTCATATATCATTTTCAAATATTGCACTTTTTTCCAGTTGTCACAGATTTAGGACATTTGTTTTACTTTATTAGACTTACTAAAAAATGGAAGTTTTCTGAAGTTTAATCAGGGGTTTTGTTCAGTAGTGGTTTTTTGGCAGGCACTTTTTCATGGCACATTAAGCACTTCAAAATTATTTTTTGAAGCGGTAATATAATATAGAAATTCTGCACAAACACCAAACATGTTTGTGTGGTTTTTTTTTGGGGTACTTCAATGTTGAACCATTGTAGAATGTCTTGGGTTACGTATGTAACCCTTGTTCCCCGAGATAGGGCAACTCAATGTAGCTCTTTTTCATGTTGTAAATGAGTGCTTGTACTTGTACTCAGCACTTTGGATGCAGCCATTTTCAGCTCTTTTCAACTGGCAATTCTATGTGATTTTGTTTTGTTAGATGCAACCAAGATGAATGAGTAATAGCGTCTTTACTTTAATTATGTAATTATGGCAAGTCATAATGACAACTCACTGTAGAGTGTAGCTCACTTCAGCAGACAGCTGAAAGCTTGAGCTGTGGATGTTAGTTTTTTGATAACAGTATCTTGGAGCAGACACTTTACTTTATCAGGAGACTAAGTTCATGACCCTTTGCAACATTTGACTGCATTTCAACTCATTCACTCCCATGGACCTATTGATCTTTTGACCCCAGTCTGACTCCAAACCAGACAGATAAGAGTTATTTTGCTGTGCATATCACTGAATCACGTAAACTGGGACAGTTTGGTGCAGTTTATTTATTTCACTACAAACAATGTTCACATTTGGGGGGCATTTCTGTGTGTGTGTGTCTATTAGCAGACTTAGTCTGTGTGTATGCTTGCGTGTACACAGTACAGCATGCACGCATGAGTGTGCAGACACAGTACTTCTTTGTTACCGTTGCCAGGGTTTTGGATCAGTCAGGCTGGCAGTGCCTACATACTCTTTTCTTTCTTCATCCTTCATTCACTCTTTCACTAGTTTTCTGTGTTGCTAACTCCTCCACTGCATAATGATGAAGAATATAAAACTATAAAATTGTGTAGAAGATAATAAATGCATACCTAGGATGTATTATCCCTGATTTTCCCGTATTTTCTCCATTTGTATTTCTTTCTGTGGCGGGGTATCATCCCTTTCCCTTGGCTTGAGCTGTAATATCAAGATGAACACGCGTTCAAATAGTATGTTTCTAGAATATGTCATATTTTAAGGCAGCTAATATTCATTTGACCAAAGACATTTTAATATCGTGACCTGAACAATTTTTGAATACAACAATACTGACATTAACAATAATCAAAATTAGAAAAATACATCTCTCGTTCTGTCAGTCTGTCTGTCTCTGTCTCTTCCTTCATCTCTTTCTCATTCCTCTAATTGCAGCCGTAATCCTTAGCCAGATTAGAGGGATTTGCAGAGTCTCTTGTGTGCATGCCTGTGTGTGTGTGTATGTGTGGTCTGAATGAACGATGCATAGATCTCTGAGAGATTACTGGATCTCCACTATCATCACATGGGTTGAAACCGACAACAATCCCAATCCAATTTACTCTAACCGCCAACATTTACTCGTGTGACGAATGTAATCTTCTGAGCTTGGGAAACAACTAACCCAAACAACTGAGCATTTCCTTCAAATTACCCAGCTAACACCAAAATGTTGTGGTTCCTATTGGTTTGATAATACACAATGCTAGGTTATTGGTTAAATTGTACAATGTAGAAGCAATGAAAATAATGTTTTCTATCTAGAGGTTGACACATACAATAAATATGCAATCTAAAATGGCAAATAAACTGGTTCATCTTTATAGTTATGTGCTTTATTATAGCATAGCATACAAACAACCTCACAATAGCTACATTTACAGCCAAGAAGATGACATTAGATAAGAATGTCCATCTCTGCTGTCTTAGTTATGACAAAGACTGACAATCTAATGACATGTTATCAGCAGGGAAGAGTTCATAGTGTTAGAGAGAGTTTAAAAGCCTAGGAATTTGCTAATGGCATCTTGTAACCAAGTTATTTTAATTGTAACTCACATAATAAGTTCCAGTTGTCAATAAGAACTTGGTTACCATTTGTCATAATTTTCTATCACAGCTCATATCAGGCAGCAGGCAGACCAACAAAGAAAACACAGTCGCAGTTGAGGGTGAGGAGCCATGGGTCTCTCTGTGGAGGAAACACTACGTGTGCAAAGACCTTAAACAGTCCGGGTATAGACCGATGGTGTACATACTGAACATATTTTGCTGAGATACTCATTTAACACAATAACCCATTTTTTTATGTCTATTTGTCTAGTGCATTGTATATATTGTGCATTTTCATTATTAGACACATTTATATATTTAGATAACGTTATACAACAGATTGGCATGCAGACAGATGCAAGATTAAATGAAGTGCTTTGATTTAACCCTCATGTTGTCCTCGGGTTCAATTTTTTTTGTCACAAGCAATGGGCCTTTCGAAATAAGCACTGCAAATGTCAACATTAGAAATATCAAATAACTTTGGAAAAAACATCAAAAAGCACCCACAACATTGAAAAAGTGACAAAAATGTCGGAAAAAAGCAATAATAATGTTTCATGGTTGACGGGAAGACAACACAAGGGTTAAAGCTAAAATAAGCAACTTTTGAAAGCAGACGTGACACAATTCTTCTTTTACAAATGTTACAAATAAAACACACCATTGCTCAGTTTAATGACCAGTAGCTTATGGTGGACTAGGGTATAGGCTGATGGCATACATACGGATCATATTTTGAGTTCCTCAGTTAACACAATAACCCATTTCTAAGTTCATTTTCATTTGTCTACTTGTAGTTTCTAAGTACATTGTATGTCAATATATCCTTCCACAGTACACTGTCCCGCACTTTAATTTGTGTTTACATTGTTTTACTGTAATTATATTTTTTAAAATGTAAATAATAAACTGTATTAAAACTCTTTTTTACATTCACCCTATTGTCTGTTTGGTTCGTTAAAGGATACAGGAAATAAGGTTTAGACTATTATAATGCTTTATTTATGCTAAATATCACAAATCACAATATCTACATAATGGCTATATGAAGATATTTCGCCGGGGTCCGGTGGTAGAAGCTCTGGTAGAAGAAGCTGGAGCTCAGCTTTGCTGCTGTGGCGACAGAGAGCAGTCCTTATTTGAAGTGCATCACAGGTCAGGATCAGGTTTTTCATCACCAACAATACACAAACATAGTGAGTAATTAGGCAACGCAAGCTGTATTCCTCTGCTGGCTTGTTTCTGCAACATTTGGGTGGTGCAGGGATATCACATAAACAGTGTACAGATTTATCCGAATTTTTTAACAGAATTATCTACTGTAATGTATGTGTCAACATATAGATAGGAGACATATTCACAGGTTCTACATTGTACAACTTAACCAATAACCTAGCATTGTGTGTTATCAGATCAATAGCAACCACTACTATTTCTAGTCAGCTGGATCATAATTTGTCATAATAGACCACATACTGACCTACCTGGGACAGCATCATAGGTCTGCTCGGGTCCTGCAGGTCCCACAATGTTTCACTGTTTACAGAGAGAAGACAATAATGTCATTAAGACAGCTCCATAAAGTCTCACTGAGCCTACATGGGAAATTAGCTTTGTTATCATGTTATCGGGAGAGAAAGAGAGAGAGACCATATAGCAGTATGCGGCAGTCAACGTGTGGCGCCACAAATATGTCAATGTACACACACGCACACACACACATACACACACACACAGTAGTACAGTACAGTACAGTACAGTAATGTACTGCAAGCCAGTGTTCCTTGGCTTGGCTTGTGATTGTTGTTAGATAACATTAGCACTTAGCTAAGCTTGGGTTCCATAGCTTTAATAGTAACTTAATACAACTAACCTACGCTAGCAACTTACATCACAGACACTATATATAATCAATACTAATAATAATATCTTGTAGGAATCCGCTGTTTGGAATGGTTTGTGTTTCCTCCAATGTCTGTCTAATTTTGGTTGCAGTGAAACGTCAGGCCAGTCAGTGAGCTGTCACTCAAACTTATTAGCCAATGATGACGCACCACTGTAAGACCTGTCCACGCGAGATGAATGTGCCAGAATTGCAAACAAATAGTTGGAAGTATAAATGAGAAAGCTGGACACAAAACTGCAGACGTGATGGAGAAGCAAAAGACTTATCATTGAGAAAAAAACAGAGGGAACTGTAAAGAAAAGGATAATAATATAAAATATATAAGACCAATATTACCACTATATTTCTGTTTGATACTTGAGAAGAGAAGTCTCGCTTGGACTTAAAGGCACACAAATATTTCCATAATGTTGGACCTTGACACAGTTATCCTCAGAAGCAGACAAGTGAGGTATCCATGGTGTCTTTTTCTCTCTCATCTGTGATTTTTCTTTTTTAGAAGAGGGAGGCTCTATAGTGCGTTCGCACAACGGCCTTACATCTTTATTCTTTTCTAGTTACAGCCATCTGCAACGTCTGTTCTACTAAAACAAACCTAAATTGTTGAAATCATTGGAATTCCCAACCAAGCATTCTGAATGCAGCTAGTTATTAACTTCCTTGATGTCTTTCTCTCCATTGTGTGTTGTATGTATTGAATTGAATTTAGCACATGGTGCCTTTTTCCCATGTTCTTCATCCTCCCACTATGTGCTGTTTGGTTTTAAAATCCTTTTTTTTAATAAATTATCAAGTAAAATCCAAATGGCTAGAATGAGTTGTTCTTTTTGCAGACACGTCACAGTTTTAGTTGTGGAAATGTTGGGAGAGCTGCTAGAGAAGACAAAAGATCTGTGTCTGTTCACGATGGGGCCCAATGGTTAGCACTGTGGTCTCAGGTGTTATTCCAGTAAGCCTGGGGGGGAATTCATGAAATAACTGGCCTTTAATAATAAAAATCTGCCTGCCACTATGGGGATTTATCATAGGGATGTACTTACTTATGCCCCCTGCATTCTAAGGAAGAACATTTATTCATTTACAATACATTATTCATTAAAAAAGAAATTGGTGTCCTTTAAGGTTGGATTTTTCCAAATTTTTAAAATTAAGGCATAAAGATCAATTTCCAAGAGATGCTTTTTTAATTCTCTTATTAGTGATCTTTAGCTAAGCACTGTATACATGTCAGAATCAGAATCAGCTTTATTTGCCAGGTATATGACACGATGACATGATGAGTTTTGGTTTATAAATGCTATATATAGGCTATATATAGCATTTATAGGCTATTTTGAAACAAACTATTCAAAGTACATTATGCAGACACAAACATACTCTATTATTAATGCATGGATCAGCTCTTCATCCGAATCCGCGTGTAGGCTCATGCCACCTTCCACCCACCTGAATGAATTATTTTCTCGGATTTATGGACATTTCCCTGCTCCTCTTCAGTTTCTCTAGGTTACATTGCGCACTGATGTCACTACAGCTGATATGATGGATCATTACAACAACACTAAGTTGTAAACTTGCCAGAGGAAACCAAACTAGACTTTAAGCTTCTGAAATCACTTAGAAATGAAGCTGGCTGTCCGACAGCAGCTCTGCTATGTTAACATTTTAGAGAACATTAATAATATGTTCCTGTTTTCCTCTAATTTATATGATCCAACCGGGCCGTGGGTATAACTCTATCATCTCTCCCCCTCTTTTCCTCTTTGTCTCTGTCACTTTGTTCACATGATTTCCGGGTCACAAGCCGTAGGATAGAGGATGTGTACATTTGGGAATTGGGAAGTGCCCATAGTCTAGTTATGATTTTTGAAAAAGTACATTATCATTGTGTGTGGCGGCTTTTTCATTTTATAAAGCTCATAAATTTAACCAGCCAGCTTTTTACCGCTTGTGTATATAGTTATTTAGGCTCAGTATAAGGGCTGTTATAACTGGTTTTCTATCAAAATGTTTGGTATCATTTGACAGTTTTTCTCAATTCTTTACACACATTTTCTGAAAGCATACCCCATATTCTCAGAACTCTACACACAAATCCAAAAGCACACACACACACACACACAAACACACACACACGCACGCACACACACACACACACACACACACACACACACACACACACACATTAGGCAAAACACCACAAATCTCAATGTTATGTCTTCTCAAAATGTCATTTTGTGTCGAATGACACACACAAAAACACAAAAATGATGTTATATAAACAAAAATGTTTACATATTTTCCCTCAAACTATTGTATACATCCCGTCAAACAAAGCTGGATGTGGAAAAGTACACTGTATAGACCTATACAGTGGGAAAAAAAGAAGAGGAAATGAGGCTGCATCCTGTCTTTTGTTTGTGTCTGGCCACAGCACCTCATCAACGTCACAGGCGATGTTGAAGGACCTGGTCAAGGAACCGGGGAAGTGTAGCTTAGCATGGTGAATCCAGCCCTGAATAGCCTCTACAGCTACATCTGCACATGCATCTTTCATAAATTGCAGAAGAGGTATATGCAGCAGCAGTCCCTCATCATTAGACCAAACTGCCCGACTCTCATCAGAGAATTTATTTGCCATTTGTGCATATCCCAAACAGGCCAGGCTCATACTAATTACTGTGCAGGTTCTTTGAGTCAAGTAAAAAGGGCAAAGAAACGCACACTGACTAAAATGGAAATAGATTGTACAAGGTAAATAAAATAAAATAAAATAAGACAAAACAACTGATATGGATACCATACAAAAAAGTGCAAAAAAAAACTTAATTATGAATACTGTGACCGGAGTATTAGTACTACTGTAAACCAGGAGCTTGTAAACATACTATACCAACAAGGAAGAAAACAGACTGTTAGAGTTGAAGTAATACAGTTATAAGCACTATCATAAAGGTAACAGGTCTGTGACAGCTGTGGGGGATATTGCAATTTGTCACGAGAACAAATATTACAAATATTGCACAGTATTTCACAGTACAGTGAGGATTATTGCACATTTAATTACAGTGTTTTATTTGTTTTTTTCCATCGGTATGGCTGTGGCAGGGACTAAACTGTTATAGAACTGTGTTTTATGTGTAGTGATGCTGCTGTGTCTGAGCCTGTATGTGCAGTGTTTCTGAGCAGAGAGTGAGCTGGGCAGAGACAGTCTCTGAGGGTGCTCTCTGCTCTTTTCCGGCATTGCAGTGTATATTGTGTCCATGGAAGGAAGCTTACTCCCAATAAGCCTCTCTGCAGTCTTTATGACTCTTTAGAGACTCCTTCCTTCCTTAGGTGTTCCCTTACTAGACAGTGATGCCGGAAGTGAGGATGCTCTCTATCCGTCCTCTAAAGGTGAGAGGGCAACGACTCAGTCCAGCTTTCCTGAGCAGCTTGGTGGAACAGCCATTCTGGGCCTTTTGTACTGTAACATTTGTTTTCAAGGGGATGCTCAGGTCAGATGTTTCATGCAGACCCAGAAACTTGTAGTTGTCACCCCTCTTCCTCAGTCCCTCTGAAGGTGAGAAGCTGCAGAGGGGGAGGATTCTTCATGAAATCCAATGTTATTACCTTTGTCTTGTCTGTGTTGAGGATGAGGTCATTCTCCTCTCCATAAACAAGAATGTCCTTTACAAGACTCCTCTAACCTGTCTGTCCTGAATGCAGACACAGTCATAGGTGTACTATGACATAGGAGACTCAACCTCCTATCGTCACCATGGCTCATCTTGATCTCTTGCTTTTCCTTCTTCTCATCCTCCTTTTCTAACTGTACTCACACTCCTCTTGCCTTTCTCTCCTTGGCCAAATCTGAAGAGCTCCCCACGTGTGGCCTTTTGATTGCTAAAGCTCTGGTTGCTAATTAAACAATTGTGCAATGTGTGTTTTCCCATGTGAGGAGTTGGAGTGAATAGTTAGTAAATAGTCTATCTTAAATAGAAATTTAAGCTTAGTTTGCATGCTTTGTATGCCCAATGCAAAATGATTATAACAAAGTTTACCCTCTTGCTATCCTTGGGGTCAATTTAACCCCAATCAATGTTTAAAAAAGTGATTGTCATATTTTGTTTGGCTTCGTATTGAATTACTTTTCCTTATTTAATGGTTACAACCATGTTAATCTCAAATTAACATGATATATTTCCAATGTCCTATCCACATTTTGTATGCATTGGTGTTCCTTGGGGGTACATGTTACACCAGGCTGTTTTAGCTGTATAAAACATATTGGAAAAATGAACATTTAACACTTATTTGGGTTGTTTTGACTCATATTGAGGTCACTATCACATGCAATGTTATAATCTTTAGACCCTTCAACTGCTATACCCATACATACTGCGAGAACCCATGATCTGTCCCATAACGTGAATATGTTTCCTGTGAGGATATTGTTTCTCCACACAACACAGCGGCGGGAAAAACATAACAGTTTGTACTGCAGTCTTCTAAACCATTCCTCTTGGTGCTCTCTGGGCTCTCTCTTTATACTCTCTCCATTGAAATTGACCTCCTAGCAAAGTTGGTTTTGCCAATGAGGTTTTGTCACAGCTTTTTTGACAGGGTTATATAGAGGAGAATGTGTCTGAGAACGAAAACAATGATAAGGAGGACCCTGGTTGTGTTGCATCCTCCTCTGATTTTGTGGCGTTCACCCTCCTGTTGTCTCTTAATCACCAGCAGATTGTGTTCTCTCTCAGACCCAGGGGACGTTACCCTTCCAAAAATGTAAAGTTATCATGGTCCCTCTGCCTATTTGAACTGTATTGGGACAGTTGGAGATAGTTGGATACGACCACACTCGCAGGCCTACAGGAGTGTGCAAGTTAAAAAGTTAAACCAACAGCAACCCTTTTGAATACAGATTTTTTTTTCAGCCTATGATGCTGACACTGGAAGGGCAATAATTCCAGCTACTGTGTTCCATAAGACATTTGTGACAAATATATATGATACAGAATGTGAAACAAGTGGGTCCAAAAAGTACCCTCTCTTTACAGTCCAGGTCCTCACGTGACTGTGGGTGAATGTCTGGTTGCATTAAGTTGGCACATTCAGGCAAGACATAGCAAACAATTGGGACGAATACGATATCAAAATATGGGCAGCACACACAGTCGAGCTGTCTCTTGTGTATGCAGGTGTAAACTAGGAACGCACCTAAGAAGAGACTAAGGGCATGAGGGCAATTTTAGACATGGCAGAAAGACTGGTCTTAGAATTACATGTGATCATTTTTTCCCATTATACGCCCGAGGTTATGAACTGTTAAAAAATTAAGCTTACCATGTTTAGGACAGTAAGAAAAGACAAGCCAAAGCTTCTGTAAGAGGCAATGCAAGCACCAAAATAGGTTTCTTTAAAATTGTAGGTCAATCAGGGATTTTGTGGTAATTTGCATATTTGTCATAGTCACATAAAGGGTATTCAGGATTTATAAAGGGCCGTGGCGGTCTTTCAAAGCGGGGAAGCTCCTTTTCGGACTACACATAAAAATTGTCCATTTATTTGTAATAATGTATTGTAATAATATATATATATATATATATATTATATAATATTAATGCATAATTATTATAATAGTTTAGAATATCCGTGAGATGGTTTCATCAAGAAGCATGGCCAGCAGTACATTTTCTTCCACTCAGCCAGCTAATGTTGTCATACCAGGAGAGCTGAAAAGTTACTTTTCCCTATTGTATGCACAAAATCAATCTTGGGCATTAATAAATCAATATTAGGTGTTCATAAATCAATCTTAGGTGTCGATTTGCCCTGCTGTTTAATTCTAAGTTTCTTCCTGTAAGGAAGACTTTCAAATGTCTTTGCCATAATCAGGTCGACAATACTAGCATTGTCTGCCATTGTGTGCAGTTTGATAGCTGGCTAGTTCAACACTAGCCTAGCCTACTGTATGAATGAATGAATGAATGAACAATCTAACAAAACGTCTCGGGTTACGTATGTAACCCCTGTTCCCCGAGATAGGGGAACGAGACACTGCGTCGGTTACGACACTATGGGAACGTTCCCATAGTGTCGTAACAGACGCAGTTCGAGTTCCCCTCGAAGGGGAACGTCTCGGGTTACGTATGTAACCCTTGTTCCCCGAGATAGGGGAACGAGACACTGCGTCGGTTACGACACTATGGGAACGTTCGAGTTCCCCTCGAAGGGGAACAATATTTAACTCGAAGGAGGAAATGTGGGAATTAGGTTAAACTGAAACAAGGAATGCGGTGTATAACTGTGTAAAAAGTATGATGAAAATTGGCTAAGCAATTTTGCCAAGCACATACCAAGAAATAGGTTGCAGCAGTTCGTCTTTCAACAACATTTGCAAAGTCCGCGATGGAACTGAGCTTGAATAGTTTCGGTGACTTTTCATATTACAAAATCACTGTCAATCCAATGGAGACGCAGCCTTTCAACAGACCCTCCAATCATCACGCAGAAACCCAGAGTCCAGCCCAACCCACTTCTCCATTCACCCACAGAGATGCTGAGTGTCCGTGGGCGGGACTAATCACAGGAAGGACTGAACAAACTCGTCTTCCAGATGAACGTATTCCAATGATTTTTAATCATTTTTAATGTCAACACAAGTATTTGACAAGTCATTTTTGACAATCACATTTCGAAGTGTCCTTCAAGACACTGAACCCAATTCTTGGATGATAACTTTATTGGGGCTTCAGCCCCTAATAAAAATATGACACGGATACAGTGCCTTGGAAAAGTGTTAAACCCCTGATGTAAAAAGCACCACTAATTGTGTTAAATTTGAATTTAGTGCGGGAAAGTCGCCACAGACAGTCAGATTCTTTTACTTGACAAAGCAGCAAATACAAACACTTTTATCAGTGGGTCAAGTGCCCAATCGCCGCTTTTGATAGATGGGTACTTCCTCATATAGTTAACTAGATGGACATTTTAGGGATAATAACTTTAGGTAGTCAACAAAGAGGCACATTACAACTGGGTGATAATATTTATTACAATTATGTTCTGGATGTTTAAACTGCTGGGGTCATATGACCCCAATGCTATAGGTGTTAGTACATTTAACAAGAGGGTTGATAACAATCTCAGTTAGGGATGTTGGAATCATCATCTCTTTCTCTTCTGGTATTTCTTGTCTAACAGTTCTATAACATTGATGAATTTCAACAGTTTGAATAGGGCAACCTGCAGGGGGGTGAAATATTGATATACAATGTGCTATACACTTAACCTTCATGTTGTCCTCAGGTCAAATTGACCAAATTGACGATCAATGTTCTTTTAAATTACCCAAAATAACATGATTGATTCCACACAACGCTCTTTGGCAAGTACAAATCTCTACTTTCAATAATTTTGGGCTGTCTTATTCAATTTTATAGCATTTGAAGAAACAATTGGTTTTGAAATAGTATTGAGTAAAAGTTGACATATTCCAGTCTGTGATTATCCATCAGCATATTTTCTTTTAATTTGTTCTAAATAATTCCTAATTTCTGCTTTTCTAACTCAAACATTAGGTATAATTTAATATTCTATAAATGAGGTTTATTGACCATAAATTCCAAAAATAACTGTAAAACTAAAGTTAATAAGTTAGTTACGTAGTGTTGAAAACGTCCCAAAAAGAAAAAGAAAGAAAAAGTTTTGATTTTCATTTTTGATGGGAAGACAAAACAAGGACCATTTATACGTACATTTCAGGCTCCCATAGTCAGAAGGAGTACAAAAATGTGTAGCTTTTTAATATTTTACACTCCATTGCAGACCCATAAGGAAGCAAAGCAAAGCAGGGTAATGAGAAAAGACACAATGTAGTTAATTGTAACACAATGTTTTTGTTAAAGGAACAGTTTACCCAAATTACAAAAAGCTTACTATCTCACGCACCACTTGTGGTATTTAGCCATGCAGACAGTTACATTTGTATCAGCTGAGAGTCTGACATGTTGACCTCTTCCCCAATTCTAATTACATTTGAACATTTTTACACACAAAACCCAACTATCTGTGTAACTGTATCCAACTAGAAGTTGGTCCTAAAATGCAATTTTCTAATTTGAGTGAACCAACAGTTTCACGTCTTCCTTTGTGCTAGTTGATTATGTCTAGAACTACGGTTATTTAATGATTTACTTGCAACTTAGATGTTTACCCTAATAACAACACTATTACTTCTCGTACTACAATGACATCCAAAGGCCATGTTCCCTAAACGTCTAAACATTACGTTGTTTAGGGTTAAACATTAATAATGGTGCTGAAACCCCCATCGGCCGTGGAAAAAAACTCAGATAAAGCGACTTAGTCTCAATAATGGTTTGCTCTTTTGTTTTTATTGATGCAGGAGAGGCATGTGTCCTGTGTGCAAGGTTGATTTCCCAAGTCATTATGAAGCTGAAGAGAAAGGTCTTTAAAATATGCATACACACACATCCACGACTACGGACATAATGGCCACAGACATCAATGACTGTAAGGTTTTTCTCAGCTGTCCTTTTACATCACCGTCCTCTTACTCCTGGATCTAAAAAAAATAATGTAAAATGTCATCCTCTTTTTTTTTAATACATGAATATGTGTGTGAATTTTGAATCAAAATCTGAAAATATTGAATGAATGTCTGAATATATGGAATGAAAGTTGGATTATATTGAATTAAAGTCTAACTATATGGAATGGCATTGAATATATTGAAGGAAAGTCAATAATATGGAATTAAAGTATCCAAATATTGAAAAAAAGTCTGAATATATGGAATAAAAGTTGGATTGTGCTGATTGAAAGTCTGAAATATGGAATGAAAGTCTGGATATACTGAATGAGTAATGAGTAAGTCTGAATATATGAAATCTTAACATCATCAAGAGTCAACGGCAATCCTAAATAATAGAGAAGTTAGAGTAATCCTAAATAGAAGAACATCCGTATGAATTAATCAATTCAAAAACAGAAGAAGGTGCCACAGCCTTGAAGACATCAGAATTCATTCATATATTCAGACTTTCATTCAGTATATCTGGACTTTCATTCCAAATATTCAAGTGTCATTCAATATAGTCAGACGCTAACCTGGCTTTGCCCTCCTACGTATTTCAACTCAATTTTCATTTTTCTTCAGTACACCGTCTGGGTTTAATATTCTTTTTTTTTTCAGCCAAATCTTTGGCGGTCCAATCAGCGAACAGACGGAGTGGCTGGGAACAGTCCAGAAGTTAAAGCCCAAGCAAGAACTATCTTTGCTGAGTTTTGTTGGCGGCCATGATGTTGTGGCCCTCCTTCCCACGGGGTTCGGGAAAAGTTAGATTTTCCAGCTTGCTTTGTTAGTGGTGAAGGAGTTGGCTAAGGCTAATGCTAGCGATGCTAAGCCAACGTCACAACCAAACGTTAGCGATTGGTTACGGGAGATCCAGAGTGGCTCTGGGCAGATCCAATAGTTTTATACTTCTACAGAGTACCACCTTAAAGGAAGTTGTCAATGGAGAGAGGCCAGACTCTCTGTACAGATGAAATTTATGAGAGCTTGGTAGGACCAGGTTAGTCGGAGGCACAATCGCCACATGAATATGCCATTGCTATTAGACGTTAACTAATTAAAATGTGCTAATTAGCACACATTTGACAAGGCACTGGTGAATACGATAAACAAAATAACATTTCAAACATTTCACCACAGTACTTCCCCAGTTAGTGACTTACATCAGGACTCTTGTTTGGTTAATTTTATAGACATCTGCAGACAGCGGGTATAGGCCTAAAACCAACACCATCATCGGTACACCAGCTAGGGTATTATTTGGAAGGACGTTTTCGTTCCATTAAATTAAAAGAAGACATGGAAGCAAAGTAGACAAAATCTCAAAATACTTACCACCACACATGAAAAAAAAGTACTTTCTTAAACGGTAACTTCATCATTTTGATCATAGCCTCCTAAATCTAATAATTATCCATTATATGAGTTTTTGTATGCTGATAGATCTTTACATGACACAGACAACCCTTCCTTAAATGTAAAAGGAGGAACTTGTATGACACTAAAACTATGTCCTTATCACCTTCAGTGTCTGTGTCTGGGAGTGTGTGTGTGTGTGTGGTAATTTTAATAATAACAGCAATACTAATAATGTATTGATCATTTCAAAACTGAGGTTACATTGTCAAAACTTTTCACATTGCCAACGAAACAGAATTCTATGTGTCCCCTGATTTGACCCCTTTCTCCTCCTCCCCCCAAACTCTGTCCCTTGTTGTCCCCAACATTACTCATCACCGGTTTCAACCCCCCTCCGGTTTCAACTCCTCCTATCAGGGCAGGTGAGACAGTCATGGGTATATAGGTAGGCAATGTGGACCAATCTGCCTTGCTCTGGGGAGGGTGGAAGACAGGAAACAACAGGGCTGAGAGAGAGGGTGTGTGTGTGAGAGAGGCGGAGGAAAGTTGCAATTTAAAAAGACTAAATTGACAGTTGTCATACTTGACCATGGGGCTGGGAGTAAGTATTGGAGCCTTGTCACACGTCTTGGACTACTTTCTCATAGAAGTTTGTTGGCCTCTTTATTCAAATGACAACCTAACCGACCTTTTTTAACAGCCAATAGCAAAGTCAGCTGGTTAAGTCAGTTACATCTAGCTGTTTTATATCCATTTCAATCAGGAGAGACATGTTCGCAGGTTTATTGTACAATAAAAGGTACAAAGTCTTTGGCGACTGGACTCCATTGCTATACGACTCTTTTGTATATCTATATATGGGGGTAGAGAACCATCAGACCCCCCCAAATGGAATCTAGACACCAGTGGTGGCGACAAAGGAGCCCGAAGATCAGCCCGAAGGAGGCTCTGGACCGGTCAGCTGGAGTAGATGACTGGAGGTGGAAGGGGGGGTGGAGGGTTGCACTCTTTGCCTGCAACGACAGCTGATAGCAAAGGGAGAAACAGATTTAAAGCAGGGTTGTGACTCTGTGATTGGCCCTTGCCATTGTGTACGATTCTGAATGGTTTAGCAGGAAGGTGAACGCCTCCAACAGCTAATTCGATTTAGGTAGAGAGCATTGATTACCTGAAAGGATTTACACTGAGATACAATTCAGTCAGAAGAGACTGATTTGCAGATATGTGACATCTATACACAGCATGATAAAATGTACTGTTATTTGGATAATAGTTGAATTGATTTAGGAGTGCATCAATTAACAGTTAGGTCTTCCTGAAAGAATTTACGCTGAGCTACATGAGGTCGAAATGGCTTTGGACGGAGGCTCGAAGAGCGCATGCGGGCAATGGTATATGGTCGAGCAAGCTAGAGAGTGACTGAAGAGAGGGGAGCTGTGTGAGAACAAAGCCGTGAATAAGTGAAATCAAATGTTGTTTTTGCCGTTTTATTACCACTAGCAATGCAAGTGTAGCAAGTATCTCACTACACGTTTATATTTTAAGATGCTACAAATAATATTCAGCTACAAAAAAAGGTCAGAAGTTATTTGATGTTGTTGCTATGGAGATGATAGTTGCATTGGTGCAAACTGGCAGGTTTAAGAACGTTGCAGACTGGCGCATTGCAAGTTATTGCAAGTTTCAACCTATGTTGTAGCAAATATTTGATCTGAACTGACTCACTGCATGAATGTATAATAAGTACATGTTAGCAGTTGTGGGCTGAATTCCAAATTCTGAAAACACCCTACTCTGCCTCTGACTGGCTGGTACTTGACTGATTGACTGTTAGTTCAAATATTTAGTCAAAATCATTCACACTGAATGGAGGATTGCATTGCCACTTTGCATATTGAATTGTCAATTGCAAAATGCAGTGTCATAAAAATAAAGAGGCCAAAAAACATCCATAGTACCTTAGTTTCTAAATCTGTTGTGCATGTTTTAAGGAACTCTTAAAACTCTTAAATAAGAGATATTCATGAGAACCATTCACAATCTTTCTAACAAAGATTAACATGCATTTTATTGAATAGCAAAGTTGACACTTCATGTTTCTCTTGCAATTTCAAAGATTAGCCTAAGAGCAAACTCGTCTCACGTGCTCAGTCTTATTCAGAATCTTATTTTGGTTCTTCAATCCAGAGAGGGAAAGATGAGTATAAACTGGCGGCAACCACGGATGGTGGGGACAAGAAGACGAAGAAAGCTCAAGCAAAGAAGGATATGGACGATTTGAAGAAAGAAGTTGACCTGGTGAGTACACAAACATCACAGTGTACACATAGTTACGCTTGAAGGAGATATACAGTATACGCAACACTGACCACCCAGACACACCTGGTCCTTCCTTTAGACCACAGACAGGTGTAATGCTGCTCCGTCCCCGCCCCCCCTCCTCAGTTGCACACCAACCAACTCTTTCAGTCCTCCTGGAAATTTTCGTTTCCCTCCTCTATATTTCTAGCTGGTCCTTCCTCTTAAGCCTTTACCTCTCATAGGTTAAAATCATGTTTGTTAAAGAAGTTCAGTAGCAGGCAGTTGGGGGAAAATATGCTTTGGCAGTGCCGGCCAAAAATCATCTGTCTTAATATTTCAAAGTTGCCAGAGTACAGGTTATTCCTTGAAGACGAAGCAAGCACCGTCGAGTCCAAAGCATGTTTAACGTAACTAAAAAAAAAGGGTATACATTATATACAAAAAAGTATACATTATTATTATTATAACAACACTCCTACTCAAAAAGCGATATTGTATTACAACTTAAATTTCAATTTAGTTTCTTTACTTTAGAACTGTATAACTTAAATTTAATTTCATTTATTACACAGGATAGAGTTAAAGAACATTAAGTTACAATATAAACAGGCCTGAGTCAGTTTAAAAACTGGTTTCCAGCAGGTTCCTGTTCTGCAGAAAACATAGAACATAGTTACGGCACATGAGGACAGAAAGATATGTTCAGGATATTAACTTGGGCTAGACAGACAAAGACAGCAAAAACAACAATACAAAAAATGCAAAAAAAGACTAGGACCATACATGAATAATCAATATGTGCAAGTGTAACTGTTGAGAAGGAACAGTTTGTATGTCTTTTTGAAATTAGTGTCCTGATGTGATGGGGAATGTCATTCCAAATTTTGGTGTATGTATGAAAAAAGGATTTCTGACCTTAGTTGTTTTTTACTGGAATGAATGCCTGTGAGACTGACCCCGGTGAGGCGTACTGGTCTTGTGTTGTGTGTCGGGAGAAGTGCAGCAAGTGTTGCTGAAGTGCCATTTGGAATCTGAAAATAAAATGAAGACGTTGGTAAAGCACTGAAACAATTACAACACACCATAAATTACGGTTGGTTTCCAAAAAGCAAACAAAAACGTTGCTTTACACATTGCTCTAGAATGTAATGTAACGATATGAAACACATGGGGATCAGTTATATGCAAATACCCTAAATAGGTGAATTTAAGAAGATATGTGATATATGTATAATGCCCTTACGGTGGAGCTCCTCATGACCTTGTGACGCTTCTGTCGCACCGATGAAAGCTGGCCGATGCCCATCTTTATGCAAATGAATCCGTTGAACGGATTCTATCCAGTAGAAATAGACGAAACTCTTTCAAACTGACCTCTGTTGATCTGAAATGAAGACAGATTCAGCAACTGTACAACTTATTTCTTGCTTAAAATGTTTTCAGAAACACATTTTGGTGAACTATTTGTGTAAAATATGACATCATATTCCATCCGAGCCGCCATAACAGTGGTTTGAAATTCTGGAGCGGCCAGACCCGTGATACGTTCGTCCAATCAGCTGCAAGTCATGGGCGTGGAGCATCAACTATGGATGTATGACGTCGCGACACCACGCTTCAGTCGTCATCCTGATTAAAAACATTTAAAATAATCCACTTCTATTAAAATCTGTCTAAAAAACTAAAGGAAAATAAAATAAAAGACAGGCACTGTTAATAGTTCTTAAAATGAAAGACCTACAGGCTAAATACCTCTATGGGTAATACAAAAGGGTTTGGGGAGTGATCTACTTAGACTCCAGCGAGTGAAGTTGGGGGGGGGGGTTCTGTCTGGCCCTTTCATTCTCTGATTCCGTTCCATTTCAGTCATGAGATAGACTCTTATCGCACACACAGAGGTCCAGTTAACTTGGTCACTTTCCTTTAATTAGCTTATACAGGCTTATACACAGACACACTTGAGGTGTGCTTCATAGTAGGGGTGGCAGTAGCTCAGTCCGTAGGTGTTGGGTTGGGAACCGGAGTGTTGCTGGTTCAAGTCTGCATACGGACCAAAGCATGGTGGTGGACTGGTAGCTGGAGAGCACTGCCAAGGTGCTCTTGAGCAAGGCACTGAACCCCCAACTGCTCCGGGCACCTTTCCATGGAGGAAAAAAAAACAAAAATGTGGAAAAAATTATGTGCTGGGGGCAAGCACTTTTGCGAGATCTTGACTTTGTTTTGCGAGATCGCAAGTTTTATTTGCGAGATATTAACTTTAACATGGAGGAGAAAAAAATTGAAATCTAGCAAGCTATGGTATAGCTAGCTAGTATCTAGCATGCTATGGTATAGCTAGCTAGTATCTAGCAAGCTATGGTATAGCTAGCTAGTATCTAGCATGCTATAGTATAGCTAGCTAGTATCTAGCAAGCTATAGTATAGCTAGCTAGTATCTAGCATGCTATGGTATAGTTAGATAGTATCTAGCAAGCTATGGTATAGTTAGCTAGTATCTAGCAAGTTATGGTATAGCTAGCTAGCTATGTGGCGAACTCATGCACTCGCCATTTCATTGTATAAAATGTTCACGGTAAACGGTAAACATTGTTTTCATTATTCCTGATCGTTTACATGCGTATCAAAATAAACGATGGATGTATTTAGACAACCAAGGAGATGTAATCTGATGTAATCTAAGATAGATATAGGCATTAAGATCAATAATGCTTACTCTTTGCCTTAAAAGTGAGCAGGAGATTTTACTCAGGAAATTTACCATGAAGATCATTTACTACCACTAATCCACAATGCTATAATACAACCATGTGTGTTATGTGCAAACACCCTCTCTCTCTCTCTCTCTCTCTCTCTCTCTCTCTCTCTCTCACGTTTGAAGGAGGTTTATTGATGCCAAAATGGAGAATACGAGTTGCGCATACTTACAAAGAGTGAGCAGAAGCTTCTTACGGAAGTATGAAGTGAAACACATTATTTGTAAAAAAAGAAAAGAAAAAAGACCTGACCAACTGAATGTTTACTTTTTATTTTTTTTAATTTCAAATAACTGACTCCTGCTATTATTGTAAACTATCATATATATAGTATTTAATTAGGTTTCTAAGGATTTGACAAATTAACAGCTGTAGCTTTCTCTTTGCCTTAACAGTGAGCAGGAGATTTAACCTACTAAATTTACCTAAAGTATATTATGCTCAAACACCTCTCTCTCTCTCTCTCTCTCTCTCTCTCTCTCTCTCTCTCTTTCATTTGGGAAAAAAATATAAATTTCCTAAGTAACATTTTAACTTCCACTGCTCGCCAATAAAAGCAAATGAAAAGTAACTCTTTGAATGGTTTTAGTTAAAGGTATAATATGTAATATTTTTGTATTCAAAACTACATCTATGTTGTATATATTGTTGAGCTGTGTGTTCACACTATCCCAAATGTTTCCAACAATGTTCAAACGCAGAGAAATATGTTATTTTATTTCAATGACACAGGACGTTTTGTTGGGTCGCCTGTCAGTGGTATCAAATGACCTTTGACCCCTCCAGCCAGCTAGCAGCCAGCCACTATGGTCACAGCAATCCAAAGTCAGCCAGCACAAACTCTAGCGCAGGATGCTAACAACGCTAATGGCAGTTTAATGATCTGTAGAAAAACAGACATATCAGACCACAGGAACCCGAGTCTGGCCGAACACCAGCCATCCGTAAAAGTTACGTCTCAGCAGGGGCAGGGCTAGAAGGGGGGCACGGGGTGGCATAGGCTCCATCCTGAATCATGATCCAAATCCATTGGGCTAGAGTGCTGACAATCTGACATTGGTGATTTCCATTGGACCCCCTACATTGTATACAATGAAGTTGCATTTTAAACTGGGCCTACATTGAAGTGTAGCCTAAAGCATTTACATACTTTTTTAGTGCATAGAATAATAAGCTATTAAAATAATAATTGTTGGCATGATTTTATAAGTTACACATACACGTGGCACAGTGAATCCTTAGGTTAACTGTATCTGTGGATGCTACCTTAGTAACTACCTTACCTACAGGCCAGTAAGCGTATCATCAGTGGGGATTTATATTTGCTAACAATATGTTGGATTCAAGTTAAGCCATTTATGAAAAATTACATTTTCAAAGATTAACAATAATTTGGAGGCCCCCTTGCAGTGACTCTGGGGACCCCCTGTTGAAAATCACTGTGCTAGAGTGCTATCAATCTGACAATTGTGATTTGCTTTGGATCAGAGTACTGTCACTACGCTGCCTGTTCTGCCATTTTCCCCAGCCCTTGTCACATGACCATTAAATGTTCCATGATAACTATCAAAAATTCTGATACCATGGAACCAGTACTGGGATTATTTTTTCTTTTTTTAAGTGACAGACTGAGCCTATAATAGAGAATTAAAAAAAAATGAAAACAAGCAAAATTAATAATTAATGTTATATTTTAGGTTATGTGATATTTTGTGATCTTTTATTGAGCAGAATTACATTGTGTTGTTCTATCCTATTAATATATCATTTGTTTCCAAGCGTAATTTCTATGCTGTATTCTGGATAAAATCTCCCTGTACATCTATTGTTTTGATTGAGAGACAGAAAATTACATATTGTACATTTAGTGAGCAGTGGTTCGAAAATGTATATTTTAGACTATCTTTCAGTTGGTCCACTATTGTCTGCCACGCTGTTTCATTACCGCAGCCGAGTTTTCTACATCAAATATTATATGCTTTGCTTCCTTGTGTATATATATGGACATAGAAAAGAAAGACACTGACAATATAACTATACTATAAAGTATAAAGGCAATTAAGCGGGGCGGACTCTCTCAACCAGTAAGAGCGTTCGTCCCATGTTGGCTGAGTCCTGCAGCTAAAATTAAAATCTGACCTGTGATCTTGTGCTGCATGTCATCTCCAATCTCTTTCCCCCTGTCATGTCTATCCACTGTCACTATAATAAATGGAAAGGTGAATGTACAGTATAGCCTACACTAGACAGTATAGTGTAGGCTAAACTGTACTTTCATGAAACACAATGTAATTCTGCTCAATAAAACATAACACAACACAAAATATCACATCACCTAAAATAAAATGTTCATTATTAATTTTGCTCTTTTTCATTTTAAACAAATTCTCTCTATAGGCTCAGTCTGACACAAACAAATGATCCCAGTGCTGGTTCCATGGTATCAGAAATATAATTAATGATAGTTATCATGGAAAGATTTATTGGTCATGTGACAAGGGCTGGGAAAAATGGCAGAACAGACAGCGTAGTGACAGTACTCTGATCCAATGGAAATCCCAATTGTCAGATTGACAGCACTCTAGCCCAATGGATTTTGGGGGGGGGTCATGTTTCAGGGTGGGGCCTATGCCACCCCATGCCCCCCTTCTAGCCCTGCCCTGCTGAGACGTAACTTTTACGGATGGCTGGTGTTCGGCCAGACTCGGGTTCCTGTGGTCTGATATGTCTGTTTTTCTACAGATCATTCAACTGCCATTAGCGTCGTTAGCATCCTGCGCTAGAGTGTGTGCTGGCTGACTTTGGATTGCTGTGACCATAATGGCTGGCTGCTAGCTGGCTGGAGGGGTCAAAGGTCATTTGAAACCACTGACAGGCGACCCAACAAAACGTCCTGTGTCATTGAAATAAAATAACATATTTCTCTGCGTTTGAACATTGTTGGAAACATTTGGGATAGTGTGAACACACAGCTCAACAATATATACAACATAGATGTAGTTTTGAATACAGAAATATTACATATTATACCTTTAACTAAAACCATTCAAAGAGTTACTTTTCATTTGCCTTTATTGGTGAGCAGCGGAAGTTAATATGCTACTTAGGAAATTTATATTTTTGTTCAAATGAAAGAGAGAGAGAGAGAAAGAGAGAGAGTCAGATAGAGATAGAGGTGTTTGCACATATTATACTTAAGTGGTAGTAATTGATCTTCATGGTAAAGTTAGTGAGTAAAATATCTTGCTCACTTTTAAGGCAAAGAGTATACAACTGTTGATTAAATCCTTAGAAGGCTAATTGAATAATATCCATATGATAGTTTACAACAAGTACAGGGGTCAGTGAATTGAAACAAAAAATAAAAATTAAACATTCAGTTGGTCAGATTTTTTTCTATTTTATTTTTTTTTTTAATTATGTGTTTCACTATACACTTTCTTTTTACTTGTAAAGTATGCGCAACTCGTATTCTATTTCAGCGTCAATAAGTCTCGACCTGACGGCCTGTAAGAAATCGAACGGGAATGCGAACGTCTATCTATCTATATAAATTACTTCAGCCAGGCTGGACGTAGTCACACCTCCTCCGCCTGGCCTGGCTGTCATGAAACACACAAATTACACAAGGTCAAGTCTGACTTTTTCAGTTATCCTGGATTTATAAATTCTGCTTGAAATAGACCCCTGGTCCTCACCTTAGACCACAGACAGGTGTAATGCTGCTCCCCAGGTCCATCGTTTCCCCCGTCCTCCGTTTCACACCGTCCAACTCTTTCTGTCCAGCTCTTTCCCCTCCTCCTGCTCACCTGTGGTCAGATAATATTTCTGCCTGGTCCCTCCTCCCGGCCGCACCATAGGCTGGCTCTGGCAAGCCTCCACCTCTCATAGGTTTGAACCATGTACATTAAACAAGTTTAGAAAATAAAAAAGGGTCACATGCTACCTCTAATCCTGCCAAGTGGGCTCCTTTTGCATGTCCTCCTTTACATGGAGAAGGTCAAAAGCCCTGAGCTGTCCTCCAGGCTCAAGATTTTCTTCTTCTACTACTGCGACAAGTTCAGGTGCAGGCAGTAATCGGGCAGTAAAAACATTTAAACCATAAAAGATTAAAAACAAATCACAAAAAGACATGCATAAAACCACGGCATGTTTAAAAAAACACTTTCATACACATGGAAGTGAAGGTGGGTTTCCTGTGTAAAACAGTAACCCCAATGTCTACTGCGTCAATTGGAGCCTTTTCTCAGTCTGTATCTGTAGAAGAAGAAGAAGAAGAAGAAGAAGAAGAAGAAGAAGAAGAAGAAGAAGAAGAAGAAGATATGACCTTTATTTATCCTGCAAGGGGAAAATCACCCTTACATATCCACTGTACTAAAATGTACAATCGTTGCATTTTATAGGCAGAAATACATTTATTAAAGGTGTTTTTTGAAGTTTCATTTGTAACTTAAGTGATTTCACTGTTCATAAGAACTTAACCAAAACTGTTTGTCTAAAAACTACCCTCAAAACGGTTTGTTGAAGACAAAGGGACGTTTAACTTCCGTAGCGTAGTGTCCTTCACAAGGTGAGCTCACACGGAGGCTGATTCAGGTCTCATGTTCCTCTCAGAGCACTAAGTAGACTCCAGTGAACACGTTCAGGTGTCCTGCTAATGATTCGATCATATTTTAATACTCATTCTCTGTCAATTTGCTCTAAATTGGTCTTTGATTTTCACAAGGTCATCAAGTAAAGCTAGATTGTGGCAGACATGCTGAGAGTCACAGAGTGCTGCAGGTTAATAGGCAATAGAATTCCCACATTAATGATTATTGTCCTAGGTACGTCTCAACTAAGTCCTGCCGCCGGAATGCTGAAGGACATATCAATGCCATAGCAACCATAACTAGGCCCGTAACACTTATTACATAATCTAACCTAGCTAAGGTCCTACGCCCAATTGCAATTGTAAAAGTGATTATTAGTGTTTTGTCTTGGTGAGGATAATTGTTCTATTGTCAATTTTGTGTTCTTTTAAGCAAAAAAATACAATGATTTATTATAATAATTAGGTGTAGTTTTCTTCATAATATTACATTACATTTTCTCTTATCACATAACAGTATATATATATATATATATATATATATATATATATATATATATATATACCGTAAGTTGTAATTTCCCCATAGGGGATCAATAAAAAGTATTTTACAGTTACATTATTATAAATTGTTATTATTATTATAACAAAAAGTACATATACTGGGATTCATTCTTAACAGAGTTACTATAAAAGTAATACATTAATATAATTTTTTTCACTATGACTAAAAGAGACAATAATGCAATTACGCAATTATTTCTGAGACAATTAATTGCAAAGTAATATTTGGAATTGTTACAGCTCTAACCGTAGCGGCAATTCGGCATAACCTCCATAACTTAGCATATCATTTATTGCATTTATTGCATTTATTTTATTTGTTTCAACAGCAGGCAAAGTGCCTTTAGTGTGTCTTACAACAGGTGAAAGTGCATTACGTCTTCAGAAACTCTGACTTTGAGAACAAAAACGTGGCAAAAGTGATTAAATGTCATGTATTTCTGATCCTCAGGTGTCAGATTTGAACAATGGTTAAAGAATAATAGCCTAATGGGCAGTAGTTAAACAGTAATAACAGCGTAGACTGGTCTATATGGAGCCAATGAAGCCAACATGTTAATCATTATTGAGAGGCAGTGGTCGCAACATAAAATCAAATGTCTAAAAATCCAACAGAAAATGCTATATATAGAACCATGAGCAATTTGATTTTGTGTAACATTGATGATGTATAAAAGTAGAAAGTAGTCGCCTTGTCTTGGGATGAGACCATAATAGAGGCTTTGCTCTTGTGTTTGGCTGCAAATGTGCAATCATCATCCGACTCTAGTTTAAAATCACACTGTATGGACCGGCATGCATCCATAATCCAGATGACTGATTTTGCCTTGTCATCGTTATGTCCACTGTGCCCCTCTGGAGGACATCACAGGACATTTTTTAATCCTCAAAGGAGATAATAATATCTGGGGTTTTAAAATGACAGGGATTTTAGCTCAATCTCAATCTCTCTATCTCCCTCCCCTTCTCTCTCTCCATAGGATGATCACAAGTTAACCTTGGATGAACTTCAGAGAAAATATGGAACTGACCTAACCAGAGTAAGTAACCCTGCATGTGTATGTGTTTGTTAGTTTTTGCATGTGTGTGTGTGTGTTGTTTGTGTGTGTGTGTGTGTGTGTGTTTGTGTGTGTGCCACAGAAGAATTTAAGAATATAAGCCCTCCAGTAAAAGAGGGTGTTACCCGTACTCACAGGTTTAGCATAATATCACCTAGTTTACACTGTACACCTAGCTCATTTTTTCCGTCAATCTGCCAGTCTGTCTGTACGTCTGTCTGTAATTTTATGTCTCTTTTTAGGGTCTTTCCAACAGCAGAGCAAAGGAGATCCTGGCCCGAGATGGCCCAAACGCCCTCACGCCTCCTCCCACAACGCCTGAATGGGTCAAGTTCTGTAAACAGGTAAAGGTCACTTCTTCTGAGTTGGATTTCCAGTTTGGGACTGTGCAAAAGTTTTCATGCAAAACAGAAACCTTTTTTTAAGTTAATCAATTCACATTGATTGGCCAAAGAGGGAAAAACCAGTAAAGTTAGAGTAGACAATCTTGATGTTCCACTTCCGGGATTTCTCCAGTGCCACAGGAAATTCTGCTGGATGAATGTATTTTCCCCTATGTCCTTTTCCTTCCACTTTTTTGTGTTGAAATTTAGATTTATGAGAACTATGGTTAACTGCTCCTCAGATCTCTACAGGGTAAATTAAGACAGCTAGCTAGACTGCCCAATGTGATTTTAACAACAAGTTCCTTCCTGAGGCTATTTTTGCAGCGGCTCCGTGCAGAGCTTAGCCCCGCCCATAACGATTGTGATTGGTCTAAAGAAATGCTAATAAACCAGAGCACGTTTTTCTTCCATCCCGGAAGGCTGTGTGGACTAGCCACACCCTCCCTAGCAGCGCCGTGGAGGAAGGTCTGGCAAAGCGAGACTAGTAAAGTTATGACACTTAAATTATGTTTTATCTATTTTCCAGCTGTTTGGTGGTTTCTCCATGCTGCTGTGGGCTGGTGCTTTCCTCTGTTTCTTCGCTTTCACTGTCCAGTCTATAACACAAAGTGAAATGGTCAATGATAACGTAAGGAGGTCTTTGTATATGTTTGTGCAGACATTAACTAAATAATGAAAACCCCACATAAGAACTGACTAACTTTCTTTTTCTCTCGCTGTAGTTGTACCTGGGTATTGTGCTTACATTTGTGGTCGTCATCAGTGCATGCTTTTCCTACTACCAAGACGCCAAGAGCTCCAGGATCATGGACTCCTTTAAGAACATGGTCCCACAGGTGACTTTTCAACCTTCATTTTTGTCACAACTTTTTAAAGGTACACTGTGTAGTGTTTTAAGTATTTTATTAGCTAAAATCAATGTCATCATTCACAAATATGTCCTTGTTGGTGTAAAATTACCTCTGCCAAAGAAGTGACTCATCCTTGTAAGCGGAGACTTTCTTATCTGTCTTTACATTGGATGGGCAAGTCCAAGGAGGCGTCCATGTTGTTCCGCCATTTTGAGAAACTACCACACTGATGACTTGCCTTTCCATTTATCATCTGGTTTCTTGCTACTGGAAATAAAAGCAGGTATAATTCTGCCCTGAAAACCATGTATTTCATATTGATTCTCATAGCAAGCCCTGGTCATCCGTGAAGGTGAGAAGAAGATGATCAATGCTGAGGAGGTGGTGGTTGGAGATTTGGTGGAGGTGAAAGGTGGAGACAAGATCCCCGCTGATTTTAGACTCATCTCTGCTCACGGCTGCAAGGTCTGTACCTCAAGACTTGTTATTAATGTTCAACATCTAACGGGAAATAAAGATTGAAAGATTTCAATTTTATTTTCATAGCGCCAAATCACAACAACAGTTATCTCAATGCGCTTTTGGGGTTAGAAATCATTTTATTTAATCTTAATCACTTTCTGAAGTTTTTTCTTTTGACTGACTCAAAATCACACATCAGTCTAGTTGAGGCTATTTCCTTTGTTTAAGTTTTATTTTGACCCAAATGTGTAATATTCTATTTTCCTACTTTTGTCCGAGACCAACAATAGCAGTCATTTTTTTGGCATTGTAGGCATCATGTCATTTTCACTTCTCTGGATATCTTTGGTATTTCATTCTTGTTTTACTTTTCACTCCTTCAGGTGGACAACTCCTCTCTGACTGGTGAATCCGAGGCTCAGAGTCGTGGTCCAGAGTTATCCAGCGGCAACCCTTTGGAAACCAAGAACCTTGCTTTCTACTCCACCAACTGTGTTGAAGGTAGAGAACTAACAAAAAAGAAGACAACACAGAAGTTGTGTAGACTATTCATTTATATAAAAGTTAATCCATGTTAGAAGAAAATTAAACTTAAAAATGTTTTATAAATTACAAAGGTTATAAAGGTCTGGGCGAATTTATGGAGACAATGGAAGTAGCTACCCCACTTTTTTTGCGTCATTGTTATCACTCAAGAAATCTCTGGCTCTGTGCAGGTACTGCCAGAGGAGTTGTCATCAACACCGGAAACAGAACCGTCATGGGCCGTATCGCCTGCCTGGTTTCCAGTCTGGAGGTCGGCCAAACTCCCATCGCCATAGAGATTGACCACTTTATCAACATCATCACTGCCGTGGCGTGCACCCTAGGTGCTGCCTTCTGTATCCTCTCAATGTTCCTCGGATACACATGGCTGGAGGCCATCATCTTCCTCATCAGTATCATTGTCGCTAACGTGCCCGAAGGTCTCCTGCCTACTGTCACTGTGAGGGGTTTCAGCATTTCTGCCCAAGTCTCATTCTCTCATTTATTGATTCAAAGACATATATAATACAAATGAAACATATTATAGCATTAAACACTTGCTTTCTGTCTCTAGGTGTGTCTGACCCTGACTGCCAAGCGTATGGCTAAGAAGAACTGCCTGGTTAAGAACTTGGAAGCTGTCGAGACCCTGGGCTCCACCTCCACCATCTGCTCCGACAAGACCGGCACCCTGACCCAGAACAGGATGACTGTGGCCCACATGTGGTTCGAAAACCAGATTTATGAGGCCGACACCACAGAAAACCAGAGTGGGGCCTCCTTTGACAGGAGCTCTACCACCTGGGCTGCCCTGGCCAGAGTTGCTGGACTCTGCAACCGTGCCGTCTTCTTGGCAGAGCAGTCCAACGTCCCCATTCTGCAGGTGAAAAGCTGATTGCATGTAATATAATATGTATTATCTGATCACCAGGGGACCTTTTTGTTTGACAAAACTGTTAGTCTTGTTTGCTGTTACAGGTCATCTGTGATCATCAGGAAAATTAAACAGTTTAAAAAACATTTAAAACTACCTTAAAGTTACTTTAACATGGTCCTAATTCATCTTATAAATCCACCTCTCTGTTCTGCTACACAGTTGTAGTTTATAAACTATTGGAGAACTAGACATTTTATATATACAGTACAGTATTGTGCAATAGTCCTAGGCAGGTGTGGAGCAAATGCTGTAAACTAAGAATGCTTTCAAAAATATAAATAATGATTGTTTATTTTTTATCAATTTACAAAATGCGAGCGAATAAAAGAGAAATCTAAATCACATCAATATTTGGTGTTACTACGATTTGCCTTCAAACCAGCATCAATTCTTATAGGTACACTTTGAGGACAGACGCAGTGGTTGGCCAAGGAAACTTAGTGCAGCAGATGAAAAACACATCAAGCTTATTTCCCTTTGTAATGTCCAGTAGACATCAGCTCAGAACTGGCAGAAACCAGTGGGATCCAGGTACACCATCTACTATCTAGAGAAGTCAGGCCAGAAATGGTCTTCATCAAAGGGTTGCAGCGAAAAAGCCATACCGCAGACATGGAAACGAAGCCAAGTGACTGAACTTATGCACGAAAACATAGGAACTGTGGTGCAGAAAAATGGCACCGGGTGCTCTGGACTGATGGGTCAAAATTTGAAATATTTGGCTGTAGCAGAAGGCAGTTTGTTCACAAAAGCTGGAGAGCTCTACAATAATGATTGTCTGCAGGCAACATTGATGTGGTGGAGGTCCTTTGCGAGTTTGGGGCTACATTTCTGCAAATGGAGTTGGAGATTTGGTCAGGATTAATGGTGTCCTCATGGCTGAGAAATACAGGCAGATACTTATCCATCATGCAATACCATCAGGGAGACTTATGAATGACCCCAAATGTATTCTGCAGCAGGACAATGATCCCAAACATACAGCCAAATTCATTAAGAACTATATTCAATGTAAAGAAGAACAAGATGTCCTGGAAGTGATGGCATGGCCCCCACATAGCCCTGATCTCAACATCATGGAGTGTGTCTGGGATTACATGAAGAGACAGAAGGATTTGAGGAAGACTACACCCACAGAAGATCTGTGGTTAGTTCTCCAAGATGTCTGGAGCAACCTACCAGCCGAGTTCTTTCAAAAACTGTGTGCAGGTATACCTAGAAGAATTGATGCTGTGTTGAAGGCAAAAGGTGGTCACCCAAATATTGATTTGATTTAGATGCCTCTTCTGTTCATTCACTGTATTTTCTTAATTGATGAAAATAGACTATTAACAAATCCATTTTGAAAGCATTCTTAGTTTACAGCATAGTGCACAGTACTGTATAAATTAAAAATGTCAGCAACAAAACGTTTGCCTTTTATCATTAGTGATTGTATGAAACATTTTTGTATCTGTGTTATATCAGTTTTGATGTACAATATATTGTAAATAAAGAATGACCAATATTTTACACAGTTTAAGTCAAAATCCAACTTTGTCCTTTGCTTAAATCCTCAGAGAGATGTAGCCGGTGACGCCTCAGAATCTGCCTTGCTGAAGTGTATTGAGCTGTGCTGTGGATCCGTTCGCGGCATGAGAGACAAATACCCCAATATTGCTGAGATCCCCTTCAACTCCATCAACAAATACCAGGTAAACAATCCACAGAGTTTCCCATAGCTTTCAAATTTGTTCAACATCTATATCGAAAAGGTTCAACCTCAGAGAGGCAAAGTCATGCAGATTTCAATCGTAAAAAACCTTGCAAACATTGCATTGTAAGACAATACTTGCAGTGGTATTGGAGGGAAATGTTGATTTACGCCCTCTAGTGGTTGGGTTATTTCTCCATTGACCACTTTTTGATAAATGAGTAGTAGCATAGCTTTAGAATAAAATTGGGATTAAGACAAGAATTTAATATGCAGTCGTTCCTTTGTCCAAAAGCTCTCCATCCACAAAAATTCAACTCCGGGAGAGACCAAGCACCTGCTGGTGATGAAAGGTGCCCCTGAGAGGATTTTGGACCGCTGCTCCACCATCATGATGCAGGGCAAGGAGCAGCCTCTGGACGAAGAGCTGAAAGATGCTTTTGAGAATGCCTACGTTGAGCTGGGAGGACTTGGAGAGAGAGAGTTCTGGGTACAGCGCATTCTACAGTTACATTCTTATGTCTTTAACTAGTGTGTCAAGGATAAGACATTTAAGATTTCATGACAAGCATTTTTTTCCCGTCTTACTCAGGTTTCTGCCATTTAAACCTGCCTGATGACCAGTTCCCAGAGGGCTATAAATTTAACACTGATGAGATGAACTTCCCTACTGAAAACCTGTGCTTCATCGGCCTCATGTCCATGATCGACCCTCCTCGTGCTGCTGTACCTGATGCTGTCAGCAAATGCAGGAGCGCTGGAATCAAGGTTTGTTACCGTAGTCTTTTCAGGTGTACCGTAGAGTTGGGTCGGTTTGCGGTACCACAACGATGCTAAACCGGTTGGCATTTGTCACTCTGACAAATGCTGGCAAATTAAAAAGTAGCCTACCGTATCAAACTGTGATGACGGCATCACAGTGCTAAATCTAACTTGTATCAAAAGCAGTGTTGGACAGTAGCGGTACTAGTTGAACTACTTCTAAATAGAGTTGCAGTCTTCAAATAGGTTTTCAGTAGCTTAACAATTTTATTGATCAGGTAACATAAGTGTGGTTGCGTCCTCCCAAGCTACATTTCCAAGAACATTCTGCAGCTCAAGCACAGCGGACCTTTCTACTGCGGTTTGAAACAAAACTGCTCAGAATCACTGACACGGACTAGTCGTGATCGTGGATGTAAAAAACATATAGCTCTGATGAAGCCCGTTCTCTCAATACATCCATGCTTTAGCCATGTTGCTGTAGCTTTGGGGGCTAACGTTAGTTTCAATTCAATTCAATTTTATTAAGAGTATCAAATCATAAAGAGAGTTATCTCGAGACACTACAGATAGAGTAGGTCTAGACCACACTCTATAATTTATAAAGTCCCAACAATTCTGGTAATTCCCCTCCAGACCAAGCAAATGTGCCAGTGGCGAGGAAAACTCTGTTTTAGGAAGAAACCTGGGACAGACCCAGGCTCTTGGTAGGCGGTGTCTGACGGGCCGGTTGGGGGTGTGATGAACAGTGGCAATAACTGTCACAGTAAAGATAATGGAACAGTGAGTACAAATGGTAGTCGTAGTGATGTCATGTTGGTGTATGTCGTAGTGCTGTCATTTTTATGATGATGTAGCATGGCATAGCAGGGCATAGCTGGACATAGCAGGACGTAGCAGGGTTCAGCAGGACACAGCAGAGCACCACAGACTGTTGCAAGGTGTAGTGCAGCTGGACCACGGCGACAGCTGCAACCAAGATCTTGGTGCCATCCTAATCCAAGGAAACATGCTGGCCGAAAAGAAAACATAAGGACTCTGGGGAGAAAAACTCCCCAGAACTAGGTTAGTAACACTTATTTCTGGGACAGGATGCACACAAATGGAAAGGGAGAGGAGAGGAAGTCCCCCGGGTCTAGAACTATAACAGCATAATTAAGAAAGACCGGTAAAGAATGGGAGCCTGGTCTTGCTAGAAATCTCCCCAACCTGATCAGGCTGTACTGCCCTGCCTCCCTCTACTTTTATTATATAATTGATTATATGGTAAATTAATCTGAGAACTATGAAGAGAAGCTAAGCTAAGCAGACTCTTTCCTACTTCTAAAGGGGTTTGTGTGATGTCACTGACTCACCTCAGGCCCTGCAAAGTTCACTGTCGAAAGATGGTTGCTGCCTCAAGGACCACTCAGGTCATTTGGCTCCGCTCCGTCCGTGTCCTCGCCGGGCCAGGCCCACTCCAAAGTAGTTCAGGTATAAACATGTTATGTGACTGACGGCCTGACAGCACTTCACTGCTAAGCCGAGCGACACAATGTGGAGATCACCTTTTAGTAGCTGTGGGAGAGGGAACGGCGCATGTTCTGTTTGTCTACTAGAAAGTTAATGTTTTTTTGGGGTGATGAATAAGAATAAGAATAATAGTCTTAGGCAGTGTAAGTCACAAAGAAAACTAAACTGCACCGCTGATATGGCAACATTTCATATTTAAGCCGATAAGAGAAATGTTTGGTTTTTGGCTAGATATCAAACCATTTTGAAAAATTTTAGACAGGCCCAAATCTAGTGTACATACTGTATATCTACAATTTCACCAAATCCTCAATCACGTTCTGTGTTAATACTTAACTTAATTCATCCTTAGGTTATAATGGTCACAGGTGACCATCCCATCACAGCCAAGGCTATTGCTAAAGGTGTGGGTATCATCTCTGAAGGCAACGAGACAGTTGAAGACATTGCTGCCCGCTTGAGTATACCAGTCTCAGAGGTTGATCCCAGGTTAGTACACTTACCAAAAATTGAAGTGAAGTCAACAAACAGAGAAATGTCTCTTTTTAGGTAAAACAGATGTTATATCACAGAATATCCCAATAACATTGTATCATGATATACTATAAGTATCATGATAATATCGTATCGTCGGGCGTCCCACACCAACCAAAACTAAATCAGAGTTGACTAACTAAATCTACTCAGCCAAAAATGGTTTTGCAATTCATTCACTGCAGACAAATACTGTACAACTAGAGGGTCTCTGAGCTGGTGATCACAGTTAAGCTGCAGAATTACTGTCCCCAAACAAATACAGTACATTCAAACAATACTGTCATTCTAGGCAGAACTCTCATGCAGGATATTCCTGTTGGTTTATCCCTTAGCATTCCATTTTTTTCTAGGGGGATAAGTGTGGGAAACAGAGGATGTTTCTATGGCGATAGCAGGTCAACAGCAGATTCCACATAGAAGTGGTATATATCATTTCAAAGCTGGGAACCCAAGGATAATTCTGACCTGACCCTGCGATGTTTTCTAGTCATGAATGAAAAATAAAAATGCATTGAATTCATTGAAATAAGTTGTGCATTATGATATGAGTTTATGATGGCCATTACCATGCTCACTTATGTTTAATAAGTTGTTTTAACAATTTTGGAGTGAGTAGTATTTGCTTCACACATTTGGTGCACAATCAAACCATTTTTTGCATTTAAGAATTGTCCAATTCAAGGGACACCTTGGGAAAATCCATGTTGTGATTTAGCATCAAAAACTTTTGAGATTTTTCGGGAAATTCAATTCTCTGCAAGAATTGATTTTTTTGGGCAATTGGATGGGGATAACTTGGAAATTGACCCTTTGGCTGCATTTATCTTAAAAAGAGAAAATGGAAATGGGATACAGTATACAGAATAAAGCAAGTTGCTAGTCTCAGTTGATAATAACTTTACCAAGCCATGTCAGCATAAACCAGGACGAAAAACGTCAGAGTTTCCATACAAACAAATACAGGCGCAATACTATATTTGAAGTGATTTATTTGACCTATTTTACTTCTGAAGTGCTGTACCTCCACCTAACTTGTCTTTCCTGGATGAGAATGTAAAATGATAATTAAGGCATTAATGAGGGTTGGTGGTCCATCTGTGTTAATCCATGCCAGCCATCACAGTGTTTATCGATTTCCTCTGCAAATTTTTTTGCAGATCCCGAGCCCTTTGTTCTAAATCCCGCTTTTTGCTGATAACACCATTATTTTGCTGTAAGGCGTGTCTATTTTCTAAAAGAAGAAGATTTTCTTTTTGCATTGCCCTATTTAAAGTATAACCCATTCTTACTTCAGCCCCCCTTTAAAAGGATGTGTGATCAACGGTTGTCTTAATGGTGCTTTGATTTCCTCTCCAGGGATGCCAAGGCCTGCGTTATCCACGGCAGTGAGCTAAAAGACATGAGCCCAGAGATGCTTGATGATGTCCTGAAACACCACACTGAAATTGTCTTTGCCAGAACCTCCCCTCAGCAGAAACTTATCATTGTTGAAGGTTGCCAAAGACAGGTCAGCATCCCAGACACAGATTGAGAATAAAAGCTTCCAGAAATTTTTACTTGAATCTTGCATTGGACATCCTAACACTGCTTTTCTCTCTGCAGGGAGCTATTGTGGCTGTGACAGGTGATGGTGTGAACGACTCTCCAGCTCTGAAGAAGGCCGACATTGGTGTCGCCATGGGGATTGCTGGATCTGACGTCTCCAAGCAGGCCGCTGACATGATCCTGCTCGATGACAACTTTGCCTCCATTGTTACCGGAGTGGAAGAAGGTAAGACTTACACCAAGGTTTATACCTGCAGAGATGTGGAATACAGACTGGAAAAACATAAATGCAAGCGCTTGATTTTCCTTTTAATATTAATTTCTAAAATTCTCTGTCAGGCCGTCTGATCTTTGACAACTTGAAGAAGTCCATCACCTACACTCTGTCGAGTAAAATCCCTGAGATGACACCCTTCCTCTTCTTTGTCATTGCCGACATCCCTCTAGCCCTTGGAACTGTAACCATCCTCTGTATTGACCTGGGAACTGACTTGGTGAGCTCTTTCACTGAGGGCAGATCACATTATCTCATTTCTTAACAGGTTTTTTATCATGTGTGTGACAAAGATTTAATTATTTGATTAGGACGATGCACATTAATCAACATTTCTCTAAATGTGCCAGTGTTAGCCAGTTGGCTAATTTTCAACTGTAGTCCTAGTTAACAACATGCATGTCTTTATGCTTGTGCTAATCACTGAGCCACCATGCTGCCTAGAAATTAAAAAATAGTTAATTAGGGCCTGAGTGCCATCTTCCTTTCCTTTCCTTTTCTTTCCTTTTTGAGGGGCTTAACATAAAAAACTCACCAAAATTGGCGGTTCTGGTGAAAATGTACTTATTTCAAGGGTTTTGGGAATAGGCGCAAAAAAATGAGACGCTAGTGCCCCCGTACAAAATCAAAAAAAATGGAGCCCCTGCAATATGTTTAACGTAGACTTACGAAACTTGGTACACATATGAACCATGGCAAGACGTACAGAAAAGCTCATTAGAGCCATACCCTAAACACAATAGGAAGTCCGCCATTGTGAATTGAAAGTATGAAATTAGTGTGATTTTGGCCATTTCCACATGTCGTACTTTAACGAACTCCCCTAGAGATTTTATCCGATCAACTTCAAATTTGGTCTCTGTCATTTAAAGACCTTAATGACGAAAATGAATTAAAAGCAAAACCTTTTGTCCAACGATGTTGGAGTGGCATGGCGGCCATTTTGAGCAATTATTGATAAACTTGTTGTAAAGTTGTTGTAACTTTAGTGTTCACTGCTTGCAGCTTTAATTGACTTATGTTTTTCTCTTGTTTGTTGTCTCCCAGGTCCCTGCCATCTCCCTGGCCTATGAAGGACCTGAGAGTGACATCATGCAGAGAAAGCCCAGAAACCCCGAAGTTGACAAACTGGTGAATCAAAGACTCATTAGCGTGTCCTATGGACAGATTGGTAAGCGTACCTAATGCCTAATGGTACCTTAATGATATTTAGGTGTTGTGATAGAAATAATAATAATAAGGACCCGAGCGCCGACAACACCAAATTTACACTGAAGCGATTATTCTTACTTTCTTTCTTCCAGCAAATTAATCATCTTTTTGAGGGGCTTCACATACTCAAAATTGGCAGTCACATCAAGTCTGGTGAAAATTTACATATTTTAAAGACTTTGGGAATAGGCTAGCGTCCCCATTTTGAATTTAATGTTCAAAATAAGTGTGCTTTTGACCATTTTCACGTTGTACATTAACAATCTCGTCCCAGAGATTTCATCTGATCAACTTCAAATTTGGTCTGTACCATCTTACATCTTATCAGAGATGGAAAGTTATTGGCGGGGAGCCACTTTGTGCGTTTCGCCATTAAAAACAGGAAGTGTGTGTAACTTGAGTTTACATTGTCCAATTGGTTTGAAACCGTTCAGTATTCAGAGTCCAACCCTGACGACATATAAAGGCTGATATTGGCTCAACGTCATAACGCCCACAAGTGGAAACAGGAAGTAGGCCTAAAAGTCAAGGTGCTATATTTTAACAAACTCCTCCTAGAGATTTCATCCAATGGACTTCAAATTTGGTCTGTACCATCTCAACACCTTAAAGATAAAAAGTGATTAAAATACATATTTTTATCAAATGATGTGCCGGCCATTTTGAGTGTTTAGCGATAAACGGGAATGTAGCTCTAACTACTGTGTACATCTGCTTGAAATTTACCACAATCAACAAGAGTCCAGGCCTGAGGACATATACAGGCCAAAATTGAGTTTTGGTCATAGCGCCCCCCACTGGCAACAGGAAATCATGTAAATTGAATGATGTATGTTAGAATGTGTGGTCTACATGTGATACTGAGCTGGCCCCTATAATTAACCACGCCCATGTACTCATGCCATGACCCTTTTATGGCTTTTGAACCGTTTAAGGTAGAGTCTTGTGTGAGGTAGCAACAACTCAGCAGAGAGTTTCTTTTTGATTGATGATGATGATGATGATGATGATTTGGCCTGCCCCCTATGATTTAGCCACGTCCCCTTTCACAGCTAATGATGTATGATGTAGAGTCTTGTGTGAAGTATCATTGAACTTAGTAGGGAATTATTTTTTCATTGGTGATGATTTGCTGTGTCTGAGTGCCGCAGAGGAGCAAGGGCCCATCCAACCCTGCTTGCAGCTTTAACTATTTGTTGCTTTTCTTAAATGTCCAAAAGACCCATCAACGTAAAACTGCTCTTCTTCTCTGTTAGGTGTGCAGCAGGCCATAGCTGGTTTCTTCACAAACTTTGTGATCCTGGCTGAAAATGGTTTCCGACCCTTGGACCTGCTGGGGATCAGAGGGTTTTGGGAAGACAATAATATAAATGACCTCGAAGACAGCTATGGACAGCAATGGGTCAGTAACATTCATGCTAAATGAATGGTAGTAGTTCATTCACATTTCTAATGTAAAGAACAGAATAGAAAAATTAGCTAATCTGTTTTTAACGTTGCATTCACCAGACTTATGAGCGCAGAAAGATCCTAGAGTTCACATGTCAAACAGCTTACTTCGTCAGTATTGTAATCATCCAAGTGGCCGTTCTAATCATCTGTAAAACCAGGACGATCTCCATCATGGAACAAGGAATGAAGTATGTATGAAGACATAGTAAATCTTTAGAGTACAGATAGTAATTTCCAAATGTATCTAAGAAAATATGTTTGGATAAATTCAAGCGGGGTACTTTTGTAGTCTGACTTTGTCTTGAATATTTTATACTTTTTTTAGTCAACAACATCATCCATCATTAGTGTTAATACCATGCCAAAACATCTGAGAGTAAATTAATTAAGTTAATGTATGTTAATACATGTTAATACATTAAGTTAATATATAATTATAATCATGGCTTCAAGAGTTCTCATCAAAACATTAATCAAAGTGTAGAATTGTGTCATGTTAAAAAAATAAAAAAGTACAAGTGTTTTTGATTCCACAGGTCCAACCGTGTCCTCATCTTTGGTCTATTTGTAGCTCTGGCTGCCTTCCTGTCATATTGCCCGGGCACAGACGTTGCCCTCAGAATGTATCCTCTCAAGTGAGTAAAACACAACCTTACATACACAAACTATTGTTTGTAAATCACAAATTATACTGACTTTACTCAAAATAGAACTAAAATGGTCTAATTTTCTATGTAAATGTTTGTTTTTCTTTTCATGTAGGCAAGCACATTTATGAGCACAATATGCATTCCCTTAATCCTTATTAAAGTAGTAATCCATGAAATCCTTTTTTTCTGTTAATTTACTGACATGTAATGCACTTAGGTCTCCTTTCCCATCAGTGCAGCCAGTGTGTAAAACATTGTTTTCATTGTATTCCAGGATGGTAGAGTTTAAGTCTGTGCTGTTTTAGCTTTATTATCTTGTTAGAAAAAGTAGATATTAGCTAGTTGTGTCGATAGTTCCCACTTCAGAGGCAGAATGAAACTGAAAAGCTACTTTAATAATGAGATTATTTTCCCAACAGTGACCAATATATAGCAGTAAAAGCAAATTTGGGTCTTTCTCATTTTAAATCCAGATATGACATTGAAAGGTATTTATTACTAAAGAAAGTCCAGGATTTGCAGAAATTTGCAGCATTTACAGCACATGTTCATTAAATTAAACGACATTTGGCTAAATAAAGAAATTGACAATGTATGATTATTTTCTTTTCCTTTTTAGACACTCAAAAGCAGGCGACAAGTCAAAGAAACACATTTCACAATTTCAAATATCCATGCGATGGTGTATGTGCTCAATCTCTGCGTCTGTGTCGTACCTTAGGCTGTCTTGGTGGTTCTGTGCCCTCCCTTACACGCTCCTCGTCTTCCTGTTCGACGAAGCCAGACGATATTGCATCAGACGCTACCCAGGCGGTAAGACCTTTACTCACTCTTCTTTTTCCCTTCTGAGGCAGTTAGAGCTTTTGTATTACATGTGTTGCTTTGTTCTCTGAATTTGGAGGTGCATGCAGGCTGAAGAGAACATGAATTTAAGGTTGGCCAAATGAGGAATCAAATTCAGAAATTTTTGGTGCCATATAAAATGGCATTGCTGTCCAAAGAAAACCAAGTGGTTCCAAATTCTGGGACTTTGATTGAAGTAATGCTTAGTTAATGTTACCATAACACTTGTAATTTGACTTTAATGCTGATATGAATGTTATTGTATTATTTAAAATGAATCAAGAGAAAAGCAATCCACACAAAAAAACTTCATTGGTTTCCACCAAACATCCCTGACATTTTGTACAGTTGAGAAATCCTGACCTGACATGATGTAATGGCATTAAAGATATACAGTATAATGTGTAATACAGAGAGCAAAAGCAGTGGTGTATTAGTTAATTATATGTTGCAAGGTCGGTGAACAATGTATGTTTAGCAATGAGCTGTGTATATGCACCTGTGTCTAAATGTGTGTGTGGATGTCCCTGTTATTCTTGCCACAACTGCGTCTCCACACAGACCAGTGAACTGTGGCAGATGGTAATGCCCAGTGGGATTTCAACCCTCAACCCTGCCATTGTCAATGTCTCGTTCCACCCCCAACGCTGAGCAGAACCTGCATTTAGGGCTGGCTCTGGTGTATGTACATCTGAGCCCCACAGCACAGATCAGTGAACATCCCAATGCCCATCCACGATGAATATCATGCTACAATCAGGCAGAAAAAAGAAGTTAAACTGATTGTTAGGGAACAAAGATGGTTTCACTGTGTACGTGATCTAATGCTATTTTTGAACCTGGGCTGAAAATCACTTTTACAGAGTCACTCAAAAGTGGAAATCATGATTCCAGTCACATAATTGTTGGCCTTTATGAAACCCATATATTTACAGTGTTTTAGGCCTAAAACTAAAACACAGCTTTGGGCTCAGTGGGGCCTGGTAAAAGACGCTAAATAACAGCATTCACACCGTGGACTCACACTGACTTCTAATACAGTGTTATTTGATTGTGTGCACATCTAATGATGTGACACAAACCTGCCCGGTCAGGTCAGAGTTCATCTTTTAGTCATATGTATGGCCTCAAGTATGATATCATCATCTCATGAGTAACTGTGAGACAGAACGTCCTCAGCCTCCATGTCCCTTCAGGACACATCTCTTAATGGTATCATAAAGAAAGTCTGGGCACTAGATGTTCAGGGCGTGTCCTACTCAAGCTCCACAATCCGGTCTTATTCCTTTGAATCACTGTCAGCCAACATGAGTGATGATATCATCCTACAGCCTGGGTATTAAAAAAAAGGTCACACCAAGTCATCCCTTCTTTTGATTTGTGTGTGAAAGACAACAAGAAGACTTTAGACCCCAAATGTGAGGCGAAACATCCAAAAAACTCTGTCCCTAATTCTGTCTCCTTTGGTTTCTAGGTTGGGTGGAACAGGAGACATTGTACTAAGACAGCAAGACACAAGTTATTTACTGCCATGTTACCTCACTGCCTGAGATGTTAGTCAAACCCCAAAGCACAAAGCATGGATGAATTAAAAACTACATGTATTTATTGAATGTTCCAATCTTTATGTCATTCACAATAAAACATTTTCAGTAACATTGTACATTAAGGCTTTTTTTCAACACATTTTAGTTATTTCTTCTCTGACAAGTAAAGGCTAAAAAAATCATTTCAGGGATTTGATGCAGGACGTTCCTAAACGTTGGTTGGGGAGACACATTTGATTCGAAGAGGGTGGGCATGAATTTAAAATACCGCAAATATGATGATTTGAGAAAGACTTCTCCACAATACACAGAGCAAATGGGATGTTTTAGGACCCATTTATAACCAGCATAAACAGCGAATCACAACAACATATCCTTTGAAAAGCCACAGCTCAAAAACGTAAAATTATAATCAAATGTAAGTGTTAGATTAGCTAAATAAAGTAACAGATAATCACAATCAAAATCATTTAATCTTCAAGACAATCTCTCCACACATTTACATGTTCTATATGTACGGGGACTGAAGTTGACATGGATATCACTTTGAAGCGCACCACTACGTGGCCCATGCTCGGGCATAAAAGGCCCAGGTGAGCATGTGTTTGCTTCATTGATTTTCACTTTGAGAGCAGGATGTTACAATGTTGTATGAAAGGACGATTCATACAACATCCACTGACCTCGTGTGACAGGAGCGCTGCCTTTCGTCACTTGTATAAAGGGTAGGGGCGAGAATCACCAGACCCCTCCCGATATGATATCATCACGACACTTATGCCACGATACGATATTATGCGATTTTGAACATATTGCAATATTCTGTGATATATTGCAATTTAGAACTTTTTTTCCAACTTCTGATTTTTCCCAATTTCAAATAATGTCCCCAAAAGACAACTTTGTCAACATCTGTTTCATCTAAAAAGAAACATTTCTCTGTTTGTTCGCGTATTACTTCAATTGTATTGCTGCAAAAACCCTGTACAGTTGTCATGAAGGAGGAATTTAGCTATAAAAAATGTGCAAAAAAGACCCCATCTGGAGCTGCTGTGGTGCTGCATAAATTCCCACCAATCACTGCCTCACTCCAATTGGAAAGAATCAATGAGGAACCAATGAATGGCCTCCTTTTTCCCGCTGGACGTGCCTGAGCTCAGTGCGCATCGTTACCGCCTGGAGTTTTTGCCATTCTACTGGAGAATGGAGGGGAAAAGTCATCACAACTTGCCACTGCCACCATCGTCGCTATCATTCTGTTGGACAGGTACGTTTGTGTTTTTTTGTCTTTTTTTTAAATTTGGGGGCGAGGGGTGTATTCATTCATTCATTCATATTTATTATGCAGAAAAGTTAAAAGTAACATTACGTTACAATATAAACGAGCCTGACCCAGTTTAAAAACTGGTTTTCAGCAGGTTCCTGTTCTGCAGAAACATAGAACATGGTTACAGCACGTCGGGACAGACATCAATATGGACTAGACAAATTTGGACAACTAAAACAACAATACAGTTACATAAGGACAATGACATTTATACAAGACATCAGCTGGGCTAGACAAATACGGACAGTGCAAACAAGGCTTGGACAATATATGAGCATGAGTATGGTTTGTCATCTATATGATATGTCTCGGAATGTCAGTGTGTTGGGGGGTGGGGGGGATGTTTTCCAGAGGAGATGCTACTTTCACTTAGCCAACCCTGCCTTTAAGGAAAAGCATGTCAGATAATGTTGTGTGTGCATCCCCATTATCTCCAGAACTGCCCCAATGGGGTTGACGCTAATGCTAAGAGGCCCTCAGTGGAAACTAACTGAATGCACTCTAGCGCTACTTTGTGTTTACATTTCTCATTATGAAGGCCCCTTCTCCCTTAACTCCTCTTACGTGTGTGTGCACACAGTATCGTCATACCAACCAGGTCTCAGATGGGTGCTTCACACACACTTAGGAAACACTTACAGTAAGCCTGCAGGCAGAATATTACCAGAATCTTTTGGATTGCCTTAGTGAAAAAAAAGTGTGCATGCTGCCCTATTCAGGTTGAACCAGCAAATCAAGTTATTTTTCTTTCTGACTTTACAGGTGATGTCATTTACAGCAGAGGGTGCTGGTGTGAAAAAGATAGTGAGCGTCTACAGACAAAGGATGGAGGGATATCGAGAAAATAGGAAGGAAGAGAATGAGGTTGATGGATGGTGAGAAAAGTGAATCGATGTGATAAAGACGAAGGAAAGGAGTTGGAGCAGGAGAACAGGAAATATTAGCGTTTTGTCTATAGAAGCGTTTTCAAGACGCGTAATTAATCATCTGTTCATTTGTTTCTGATGAATTGTCATGCTGATAACAATTCAGTCAAGATCAAGTGAGTGGGTGGAGAGAGAAAGAGGCTGCAGACAGACACTAACATTATCAATATGTGTGTGTGCAAATGTGATTCAACAGAAGGTATGGTCATATGTCATTGTGAAGCTAAAGAGACAGGGCCTAAAAGTATTCACACACTCACAGCTATATGTTGTTTGATGGCATTTCAATGAATGTAAGTGTATGAGAAACTGCTGCACAGACCAGTTCCCAATATGTGGAGAGCTGCAGCCATTATCTGAGTGGATACACAACATTGAGTGTAAAAGGATTTTATTTTGGGTTGAAGCTATCCACTCAACCCTCCTGTTGTCCTCAGGTCAAATCTGACCCTTTTAAAAATGTTTATATGAGAAGAATGGGTTTCTTTTTAACCAAATTACCACCAAAAATGGATTAGAATCCATACAACGCTCTTTGCAAATACAATTAATCACTTTCATTACTCACTAAAGTCATCTGATCTTAATTATTTGTAATAAAAAAACATAATTTCTGCTTTTTTAACTCAAATATTAGGTAAAATTCTATATAAATGATGGTTATTGACCATGAATTCCAAAAAGTACTGGAAAACTAGTGGTAGTAAGGTGGTGTTAGTGGAAACTTAGAAAAAAAGTCTCAAAAAGAGATGAAAATGTCAATTTTTTGTCGTTTTTGAGCCAAGAGGACAACACAAGGGTTAAGGTTTTTTCCAACCTTTCTCCCTTAATCTATCTCTTACGTCACTGTCCTCTTACTACTAGATCTATTTCATGTTATGAATAGAATTGGCACCACTGCCATTGCAAAGCTTCCACAAAATGAGTGGCTTTCATTGGACCATAACTACAGCACAGGACACATGTTCTCTTTCGGCCCTCTCATACTTACTAATCTTTTACCTTTTTCATTTTTGTTCCTCTCTCACTCAGAATTCCTTGCCTCATCCCTTACTATTTTACAATCTTCCCCCTTCTCTTTTCTTTTATTGTATGATAACATCCCCCTCCTTCCTGCATAGTCTAGTGACTATAAACAGTATGAAGTTTACTACAAACACTTCCAACAACCCCCTCTAACCAGCCAGCCAATCCCTCTTTCTTCTAATGGACAGGAAGCTTTTATGGTTTTGCAAGTTCAGGGTCATGAACTAAAGGTGGCAGTCAAAGATAGGGATGTCAAAATACCAAAAATCTGGTAGTCACTTCCGATACCAGAAAAATACACAACATTCAATACCAACGTCTATACCACGTTGTGTATAGATAATATAATACTTACACATTAATTAGTTCATCAGCCGGATGTCCGTCACCTTCCGCTTCCTTTGTGCTGGCATTTGAAACTCCAGTTGCGTTATGAAGTCTATGGTTAACTGCCCCTCACATGTCTGCAGGGTAAATACAGACAGCTAGACTAGACTGGACCAGTTGAAAAAACACTTTGTCTTTTCAAGGGCACAGTACGTCCAGAGCATTAGGTGGATAACCCCAGTCAGTTAACCTTCATTGCTTTGCTTTAGATCTCTAACATCTGGACCTAACCCCCTAACCCTAACCCTAACCCTAAACCCTAACCCTAACCCTAAGTACATCAGCTTAACCAATATGTATCAAGTATCAATACCTACTTCCTGGTTTTGTAACAACAGATCTTTACCCAGTTTTGGACAGGGAACCTAAATCTCACCTGCATCCTTCGGCACTAATTGAATCTCAACTCTGATTTCTGTGTGTTTCTCAGAATGATCAACATATATTGGCGTTTTTCCAGTACCTGCTCGGCTCAACTCGACTCGACCGCAGATTAGTACTGCCTCATGCAAAGGTGTGTTGTTTTTGATTTTTGGCATGGGCCAGAAGACAAATTAGTTTCAAAAGAAGCTGGAGGCAGCAAAAAATAAAAATGCTGGCTGACAGTAGTTTGTCCAGGACACCCCCCGTCTGTCGCTAGCTATGATAATATAAATAGTGACGATTGTCCCCGATCAGTAATCTGCAGGTTTTCACGTCACCTTGTGGCTCGCTTGGAACCTCGACTGAGGTGGTACTAGAAAAAGTACCTGAAAACCAAAAAAGTGAGTAGAGTCGAGGCGAGTTGAGAGGTACCATACAGTGGAAAAACATCATATTAATACAATTAAATTAAATTTTATTTGTTTAGCGCCAAATCACAGTTATCTCACTGCGCTTTTCATAAAAGAGCAGGTCTAGACTGTACTCTGTGATGTCATTTACAGAAAACCAACAGTTCCCACCAAGAGCAAGCACTTGGCAACAGAGGCAAGGAAAAATGTCCTATTATATAATACATACAGGATTAATAAACATATTAATGGGAATCTATGCTAAACACAAGTGTGTACTAATATGAAAGGCATTCCATTCCTGGTATTTAGGTTTTTACAGACTTACATTTTCTTTTTTAATCAATGTTTTATGACAAAAATAATCCCAGTCCACACAAGAACTTTAGCTCGAGTAGCTGAACTAATTTTCAATCATGTTATCTGACTAGCCTGTCACATGACCACCCACATACACTGGGCATGCACGTGCCAGTGTAAACAGGAAGTAGATTGTCCAGCGTTAATCCATGGTTCAAAATCATGGATGTATAAACTGAACATACAAAACGTACTTGGGCACATGGGTAGTTCAGTTGGTAGAGCCCATATGAAGAGGTTAATTCCTCGACGCAGAGGCCTGTGGCGTGGTCCTGCATGCCTCCTCCCCCCCACCCCCCTCTCTCCCCTTAATGTCTGAGCTAAAGAAAGGACAACAATGGTAAAAAAGTAAGCCTAGAGATCTATTTTGGGACTGACTGGCGTGCATCATTGTTTCCCAAGGTCTCCAAACCAGTTTTCAAACCAAAACGGGGGCAGGAGCATCTCCAAATTTTCTGTTTTTTTTCTTTCTGTTGAGTAGTGTGAATGTGATATGTAAACGTAGCAGAAGATATTTGTTTTTAAACTCAAACATAGTAGTGTAAATGTAGCGTCAGACTCACTGACGTGGTTGTTGTTTGTTGTTTTGGATTTTTTTTTAACAGGGCGAATTGACCTCAGACAGACTCCTTTGCATTTCACTTGTTGTCCCCAACATTAGTCATCACCTGACCACTTTCACCCCTTGCGCCCCCCCCCCCCCCCACCCACCCACCATCACCCCCACCCCTTTTTCCCCCCCACTTCCACTTGTTGTCCCAACATTACTCATCACCTGTCCTGTTTCACCCCTTTGCATCTTCCCTCCCCCCCAAACTCCTCCTAGCAAAGGTGAGACAGTCATGGGTATAAATGTAGGCTAATGTGAAGCAATCAATCTTCTCTTCTCTGTGGCTGACGGATTGAGTGGCGGAGGAAGGTTGCAATTAAAAAAACTTGGATTGACAGTTTTTCATTGCACATTGCAACCATGGGACTGGGAGTGAGTATTGGAGCCTCTTCAAATGTTTTGGACTAGTTTCTTAGGGATGTTTTTTGGCCTATTTATTTAAATGACAATGTATTTTGTAATTGTCAATTGTCAATTTGAACATGCATGTTGCTATTGGCAACTTAATATGCATGCAACGTTACATTGAAAAGTTGCAGCGTTCTGAACTGGCCAGTCTGTTTTATATCAATGAGTTAAAAACTGTCAATTGGTCGAAATGGCAGAGTCTTGGACTGAGGCGCATAGAGCGCCTGAGAGCACGGTGTATGGATGAGCAAGCTAGAGAGGAAGCGGCATTACTAGAATGAATGCCACTAGAATGCAACTTATTTTATTTCTAGTATCAATTCATAACAAGATTTATCTCAAGACACTTTACAGATAATGTAGGTGCAGACCACACTCTATAATTTACAAGGACCCAACAGTTCTAGTAGCTCTTTCCAGAGTAAGCAACAGTGTGACAGTGACGAGGAAAAACTCCCTTTTAGGAAGAAACCTAGGACAAACCCAGGTTCTTGGTAGGCAGCGTCTGACGGGTCAGTTGGGGTTGAACTGTAAAACAGAAGTACAGTACTGAGTTGTTGCTTTGGAAATGATACACCTTCTCTTCTAGTTGCATTGGTGTAAACTGGCAGGTAAACTGGTCAAATTTTAACTCGCATCATAGCAAATATTTGGCTTTCTAGGCCCTGTTAGCATGAATGTATTATGAGAACATGGAAGTAGCTGTTGACACTGCTTGCTGCTCTTGCTCTTGCTCTTGCTCTTGTATCTTATTTTGTTTAAATTTTTTCAATCCAGAGAGGGAAAGATGAGTACAATCTGGCGGCAACCACGGATGGTGGGGACAAGAAAACAAAGAAATCTCAAGAAAAGAAGGATATGGACGATTTGAAGAAAGAAGTTGACCTGGTGAGTACACAAAAGATATGCAGACACGCCTGGTCCTTACCTTAGCCCACAGACAGGCGTAATGCTGGTCCCCAGGTCCATCATCTGTCCCTTCTCCATTGCACACCATCTAACTCTTTCAGTCCTCCTGTTTTTTTTTTATCCCTCCTCCTGCTCACCTGTGGGGAGGGAAAAGGTCATTTTTTTAAGTGTTCTTTGTTTGGGTGGGGAGCAACATTCAATACTCGTCTAAAAATCTTAAAGAAATGAAAGACAGGCATGTGTCCTTAACCCTCTTGTTGTCCTCGGGTCAAATTTGACCCAGTTTTTTTCAAAAAGTTTCAGAAATTCGTGTTTCAGGGAATAAGGGTTTCTTTCAACCAAAATGTAAAAAAAAATAATGTGAATGGTCCCTTACATTTCTCTAAAAGTAATCATCAGTTCCCAACTTTCATTGAATGTGGGTGTTTTACCAATGTTACAACATTTGAAGAAGAGAATTGATAAAAGAACATTGAAAAAAGTGACAAAAATTTCGAAAATAAACAAGAACAAAAACCAGAACAGTGACCAAATGTTGGTAGAAGTGACAAAAATGTCAAAAACACGCTTAAAAAATGTTGTACAAAAAAAATAAAAATAAAACACAGATTAAGTGACAAAAGCTTCTTATGGTTTAAATGTGAAATTTTGACTGTGAAATGGCTGACGGGAAGACAACACAAGGGTTAAAATGACCTATCCACAGTGCAAATACCTCTATAGGTAATACAACTTACTCCCATGATTTGGGGAGTGTTCTTCTTAGAGTCCAGGGCTAATTCCTTTCCTTAGCATCTTGTCCTCCGCAAGTAGTCCTGCTGTCCCTTAAAACTGCTGCGGCTGCTGCAGAGAAGAAAACAGGCCTCCTCAGTCATGTGTAAACACACACACACAGAGACTTTATCACACACACACATCCAGTTCATTGGACACTTTCCTTAACTTTTACAAGCGTGGAACCAAGTCTTTCCTTCTCCTCGTCACATCCAGCTTGTCCAAGGCTACGGCAAAAAAAAATGCCTTGTCATTCAAATCTCATCAGCAAGAGTGAGCCAATAAGCATGCAGGATGCTTCAACCAAGATCTAATAATGCTGATTGGCAGTCTATCGTTACATGTCGTAGAGACACGCGAAAAACTCGCAAAGACTGGGCTCACATTGTAGTAGCAGCTGGAAAATATATACATTTGTACCTTAATGTGTAATGTTGTAATTTTTCTTTGTTAAAATGACATTGTTCAGGAATCAGTATTGAAGTCACCGTTATTAGTATTGAAAATATTTGTTACTATACCCAGCCTACAGACGGGGGGTGTGCTAACTGACCTAATTTGCATTAGATTAGTCATCTATCTATATAGCTAACATTACGTGGAAAACTAAATTGTGGGTTACTCAAGTGCAATGGTCAAATAAATCAAACTAAAAATACACTTTAGAGCGTGTTGAACGATGTAACCTTATAACCACAGACAGGTGTAATGCTGCTCCAAGGTCCTTTGACCCTCCCCATTTCACACCATCCAACTCGTCCTGTTTTATTTCCCCTGCTCACCTGTGGCCAGCTCATATTTGTGGTTGGCCTCCACCTCTTATAGGTTAAAACCATGTGCATTAAATAAGTTGAGGGATAAAAAAGGTCCCATGCGGCCTCTATTCCTGCTGTGTAGGCTCCTCCTCCATCTCCTCCCTCAAATGGAAAAGTTCACAAGCTATCCTCCAGACTCAAGATTTAGTTACTATTGGTTCTGGTGCAGGCAATTAGGGCATAATTAGTCAAAAGGGGAGTAAAAGTCAGAGTAAAAACATGCAAGATAAAAAAGCATGCTTAACACCAGAGCAACAGCAATGAAACACACTTTCACCCTGTGACACCTTTAGGTGGGTTTCCTATGTAGAACAGTACGCCAAGTTCTTCTGCTGATAAACAACTGATTAAAATGTACAATGGTCAATGGTACAATTTTATAGGCAGAAATACATTTTATAAAGGTGTTTATAGGTTTCATTTGTAACATGAATGATTTATCTCTTCTTAAGAACTTAGCCATTCAAATGTCCTGCTATTCATCAAAAAATATAATCATAATAATCATTTTCTTTAATTTTGCTGTATAATAGATATAAACTGGTTTGTTGCAGACATGCTGAAGTAAAGTAACCTCACAAAAACTACAATTACAATAGAATATGAATGCCCTTTTGTAATTGGCTCTTTAATTACCGTATGTTTATTCTGCCTTTGCCCAATGTCACCCACCAGGTCACAGAGTGCTGCAGGTTATCAGGCAGTACAAATTCCATCTAGATGACATATTAATAATTTTTTTCCTCTGTAACTTAACTAGATCTCAAAGTCCTGCTGCCTGCTGAAAGACATCTCAATGCCACAGCAACCGTAACACCAGTCTGCCATAACCTCCCTAACTTAGCATATCATTTACTACAATTAACAGCAGGCGGTGCCTTTAATGTCTCTTCCAACCGCTGAAATTGCATTGTGTCCCCAGAAAATGTAACTTTGAGAACAAAAAGGGGTACCAGTGATTCAGTGCCATGTATTGATGATCTTCAGATGTCAACTTTGAACCTTGGGTGAAGAATATTAAACTATTGGGCAGTTGTAAAAAACGTGTAGTCGGGTCTCCATGGAGCCAATGAAGCTGACATGTTAATAATTATTGCACCATCATACAATTACCTGAGGCATCAAAGTACAGCTAAAAATCAATGGTAACCATTGGAGATTTTAGAACCTTCACAAATTCCATCTCAGTCCCCTTAAACATTATAATAATAATAATTCATTAAATTGTTTATTAAGTCAATATTACTGCTTCAAGTTAGAGTTTGCAAACTTGTCTGTTAGTGACAGAGGACAAACAATGCAGGTTGAAAGGGCTTGAAACAGGGATAGTACCCTGCGTCGCTGTCGCCGATGCTATGCACCTGTGACCCCATCAAGGAAAGGGTTAACACAAACGCGATGTTGGCCAATCGGTGGTGGTTGTGCCAGACTCCCGCCTTATGAGTCTCTATCTAATCTGTCAGAGGGAGAGCAGGAGGGTGGTTGTGAAGTTTAACGTTGGTATTCCCCAGATAAGAAGTTGGTCAGTTCATGGCGCAAATTAGAACCCAAATTGAAACGTAAGCAACTCAAATTACTGAGTTTTAGAACATTCAATCAATCAAAATGTATTTATATAGCACTTTACAGCAACCAGCAGGTATCCAAAGTGCTTAACAGAATGACTAAAGTCACATCATACAATAGAGAGGGTGAACATAGAAAACAGTAAAATTAGAAAAGTTACAAAGAAACAAGAATGAAATTGTCACACCACTGCCACAGACTAAACAGAGTTTAGACTGTTTAGACTTCAAAAGGTCTACATTTGTAACTGTGTAACCTGTGTTGGGTGTACTGTTGGCACTGTATCTGTGTCACATTCTCATTTGTGGCTGAGCCCCCCTAAAGGTCCTAGAATTGCCCCTGGTAGTAACTATTCCCAGAGCAACTTAAGATAATAAATGGCAAATTCTGACAGAAAATGCAATGTATATAGCACCATGTGCAATTTAATTATGTGTAACATTGAGAACAAAAAGAAGTCCAGAAGTGCCATGCAAACATTATTTAAACTAGTGAAGAAATTTCCATAACAGGTTTCAAAAGAAGTGCTGACAAACAGTCAAAAAAGCAAAGAGGTGTGGGGTATTATATTATCCATAGTACATTTGGCATTATGACAATGCAAATGGTGGCAGTTGAGTCCATACCATGCAATTGCACCAATCTTCTCCACCAGCCACAATAAGTGTTAATGTAACTGCTCAAATTTTTTTGTGCCATATTACTTTTATGTAAATGCATATTTTCACTATAATTCAATTCCATTTTTCAATTATAGTACTTAAATATGGTCAAAGCAGAGAATATGAAACATTAAAAGGTCAGTGTACTATTCTGTTATAATGGGACACTGATGATGGTGTGAGCTGATGCTTAATTCATTAATCCCTCAACCATTTATTCATTTATGTGTTCATTCATTCGTACAAGCATCAGTGTATTAATTGGGTGACGTTGATTGCTGTTTGAACCATGTAGACCTCTCAGGTTGTCTGGGACAAGTCTGCTTTCTTTCCCCCGAGTCACACCTAAACATATAAAAGAAGCTCAAGGCAGGTTAGCTCTTGTGTTTGTCTGCAAATATTCAATCATCAGCCAACTCTAGTTTTACTCGAATGACTGCTTTGACTAATAAATATCGCACTGTGTGCACAACAAAATGTATGCTAACTTATTTTATATTGGATCTGGGTTTGAATGGCAGCAGTTTCATTTTGGTCACCTGAAGTGGCCTCCATTTGCATGCATCCCTAATCTAGAGGTCGCCCCCAGATGATCGGTTTTGCCTTGTCATCTTTATGTTCCCTGTGTTCCTCTGAAGGACACGCCAGGACATTTTTTTTAATCTTAAAAGGAGATAATAGCTGGGTTTTTAAATTGACAGGGATTTTAGCTTGTTTTACGTAATGTCTCTCAATCTCTCTCTCTCTCTCTCTCTCTCTCTCTCTCTCTCCCCATAGGATGATCACAAGTTAACCTTGGATGAACTTCACAGAAAATATGGAACTGACCTAACCAGGGTGAGTACTCTGCATGTATGTGGGTGTGTTTGTTAGTTTTTGCGTGGTTGTCAGCCACAGAGGCACATAAGCCCAGAGGCTAGAGAAGAACTTTCTACGCACTGACAATGTTTATACCATTATACAAAAGGCAGACAAAAGGTGAAGATCCAGCCACTCACTGTCAGCGGACGTTTCGGAAATGAATTGAACTGCTCCGCTCTGCTGCCTGTGAAAATCCCAGTTTATACAGTCTATGGTGAAAACCCAGTGTAAAGCAAAAACTAAATGTATGTTTTAGTTGTTTTTTCAAAGTGTGCGGCAACCTGTGACAACTGCCCCACTCTCATTTCCAACCCATCACATAATTTGTCCCGTCCTTGCGGTTAGCGACCCAGGTCATACGCAATGTACATTATTATCGACCCTAGTTATACCCTGATACTTCCCACCTCCAACCCAAATATATTGAGTTGGGTTAACCCATTCAAACACACAGTCAGGCTTAGTATAACCCTGGTTGAGCCATTGGTGAAAGGGTATTGGATTTCACCTCATACCTAGTTCTTTTTTTCTCTATGCCTGTCAAACCTGTATTTTTATTTCTATTTTTAGGGTCTTTCCAACAGCAGAGCAAAGGAGATCCTGGCCCGAGATGGCCCCAACGCCCTCACGCCTCCTCCCACAACGCCTGAATGGGTCAAGTTCTGTAAACAGGTAAAGGTCACTTCTTCTGTGTTAAAATTCCTGTTTCCTGGACTATGCAACATTTTCCATGCAAAACAGAAACCTATATCACATATTTAAATGTCAATGCACATTTGCTTTAATGTTGTTTTATCTGGTTTCCAGCTGTTTGGCGGTTTCTCCATGCTGCTGTGGATTGGTGCGTTCCTCTGCTTCTTCGCTTTCACTATCCAGACTATAACAGAAGATGAAGCGGCCAACGATAACGTAAGGTGGTCTTTGGTAGTGTATGATATTAATTAAAGAATTAAAAGCACCAAAGATGAATGACTAACAGTCTTTTTTTTCCTCGCTGTAGTTGTACCTGGGTGTGGTGCTTTCCTCTGTTGTCATCATCAGTGCATGCTTCTCCTACTACCAAGAGGCCAAGAGCTCCAAGATCATGGACTCCTTTAAAAAAATGGTCCCACAGGTGATTTTCTCTTGACTTTTTGTACCTTCATGTACCTTTATGCCACATTTTTTTGAAACAGAAAATAGGATAATTGAAAAACTCATGTAGTTACTTACATTTCTCAAAATTTTGCTCATGAAGGAAGGAGCCATATTGCTTCATCAGCATTGCCACACTGATGACTTGTTTTTCCATTTGTCATCTGATTTCTTGCTACTGGGAATAAAAGCATGAATAACTCTGGTCCAAAATGGCCTAAAAACAATATATTTCATCTTGGTTCTCGTAGCAAGCCCTGGTCATCCGTGACGGCGAGAAGAAGATGATCAACGCTGAGGAGGTGGTGGTTGGAGATTTGGTGGAGGTCAAAGCTGGAGACAGGATCCCCGCTGATTTTAGACTCATCTCTGCTCACGGCTGCAAGGTCTGTACCTCAAGACTTGTTATTAATATCACATATGGAGCAGTGGCTTTAAACAGCACTTTATATAATACATATGCATGCATTGTTATAGTTTAGTATAGCTATATTTAAGTCAGTTGAGTCTTTACATTACATTAGTTAAATCATCATTCAGTTCTTTTTTTTACCAAAAGGTTATTTCAAATCGGAGTACTCCATTTCTGTTAAACATATAAATACATTTTTACAAAGTATTCTGTGTTTTTCTTGCATAGATTTAAGTAATTGTGTTTTGCTATACTCAAAGCAAACAAGCACCACCTTATTGTAAGGTAACATATGTACCTATACCACAAGCATTTTATTTAACTCAAAGCACCCAATGACCACTTTTTGACTTATGATCACATACCTTACAACAGTGATTATTATGCATTATAAAATTATTATAATGTATTAAATTATGAGACTTATAATACACTATGATTGTGGTAAGTATGATACCTGTGAGACTTTATAAGTCATAATATAGTTTTGATTATTATTATAAAGCATTATAATTATTCACAAGTGCTCATAACTATACTTATATACTGCTATAAGCAGATATAAAACACATTATAAATGCATTCATAATGCCTTATACACACAACGTGACCAGCTATTATAGAATATTATGATACTTGACCTTATAAGCCATTATAAAATGCTGTTCTAAAACATTATGATTATTTATGAGTGCTTACAACTTTGCATAAAGAGCATTATAAGCAAATTATACACATTAAACTTAGTTTATAATGCATTATAGAGACAGGCTTCATAGATAGTGTTTCTTTCGACTGACTCAAAATCACATCATCTCAGGCTAGTTCCTTAGTTTGAGTTTTATTTTGACCACATTTGTACTGTATTTTTGTTGGTCCTGTAGACATCATGTCATTTTCACTTCTCTGGATATCTATGGTATAGTCATTTCATTCTCTACTCTTCACTCCTTCAGGTGGATAACTCCTCTCTGACTGGTGAATCCGAGCCTCAGACTCGTACTCCAGACTTCTCCAACGACAACCCTTTGGAAACCAGGAACATTGCTTTTTTCTCCACCAACTGTGTTGAAGGTAGAGAACTAACAAATAGCAGACAACACAGAAGTTGTGCAGACTTTTAAATAAATTAAAGTTAAATCCAAATTGGAAAGAATATTGACAGAGAAATTCGTTTTTATAAGTCCTTTATTAGACATTTCTCTGTAGTAGTGTCTTAGAATATTATACCTTGCATGCTTAAATTCATACATTCATATTCATATTATAATCATTACTTTCATACTTATCATATATCCATATCTTGCTTAACGTATATTCATGTATGCTTTATATTTTATGATCTTATGTGCACATTTAACCAACAATGTTTTCCTTAAAGCTGTTAGGGCCTCCAGGCAGTAGAATGTCTCCACGGCTGCATATCATATAGATAACAAATGTTTTAACTTAAAAAAAGATTTCACAAATTGCAAAAGTTATAAAATGACTGGGAAAATTCATGTAGATAATATAAATTCATGGTAAAAAAAAGGGAGTTGCTACCCCACTTTTCATGTAATTTGTATTATTCAAAAACTCTCTGGCTTCCTTCAGGTACTGCCAGAGGAGTTGTCATCAACACTGGAGACCGTACTGTCATGGGCCGTATCGCCTGCCTGGTTTCCAGTCTGGAGGGCGGCCAAACTCCCATCGCCATAGAGATAGGACACTTTATCAACATCATTACCTGCGTGGCCATCATCTTGGGTGTTACCTTCTGTGTCCTCTCACTTATCCTTGGGTATGGCTGGCTGGAGGCCATTATCTTCCTCATCGGTATCATTGTGGCCAATGTGCCAGAAGGTCTCCTGCCTACTGTCACTGTGAGTTTTTATGGCCAAGTGTCATTCTCTCATTTGTTGATGCAAAGACATTTATAATAACAAATAAAGATATTATAGCTATGAACATTGCTTTCTGTCTCTAGGTGTGTCTGACCCTGACTGCCAAGCGTATGGCAAAGAAGAACTGCCTGGTGAAGAACTTGGAAGCTGTCGAGACCCTGGGCTCCACCTCCACCATCTGCTCCGATAAGACCGGCACCCTGACCCAGAACAGGATGACTGTGGCCCACATGTGGTTCGACAACCAGATCCTCGAAGCAGATACCACAGAAAACCAGAGTGGGGCCTCCTTTGACCGGAGCTCTGCTACCTGGGCTGCCCTTGCCAGAATCGGTGGACTCTGCAACCGTGTCTTCTTGGCAGAGCAGTCCAACGTCCCCATCATGAAGGTGAAAAGCTTGTAATAATAAACATGTAATATCTGATCACCACAAAAGAGTCTAATCAACTCTTTGCCGGGTTAGCTCAGTTAGTAGAGCAGGTGCACATATACAGAGGTTTACTCCTCGACTCCGACGTGTGGCCCTTTGCTGCATGTCGTTCCCCATCTTTATTTCCTTTTTGTCTTCATTTGTTCTGTGGAATCAAAGGCCTAAATTTCCCCAAAACATTTCTCTAATCAACTCACCAGTGGAGGAAAATAGCAATAGCATTGAGTTTTGGTGTAACAAAAAACTATAAATAATATAATAGGGTATAAATAACCCTCATTAACTCATAGACTATTTGTCCTCCTTACAACATGTTGTTGAACTGGATACGAGACCCAGACGAATCCTGAGATGCAGTGACTGTGAGGGATGTGACTTGCCATTATAACTTAGATAAAATTAGATAGAGCTATACTGCACTACAAATCTTTATAGAAAAGCCCCCTACATAAATATTTTCAGAAATATATAGCTGCAGCTATAGGAAGAGACAGACACACAGACTCCTTGATTTATTTCTCAAGGGTAATGACAAGTTAATATATTTTTTCTCAAACTTCAACTCAAAAATCATTTACATAAGGGTACTGATGCATCGTTGCATTTCAAGTGTTGCACTTGGTAACTTAACCTACTTTGATTGTATTGTGAGCTAAACTGGGCACTAAATGGAAGGGGGGCATTATTACATGAAGGCTTCTTTTGTACAACCACATCGCATTGTAAAGTTATTTTATGATTGAAATTGTCATATTACATACCTGCAAAAAATGCCAAAAAAAATCCAACTTTCACCTTTGCTTAAATCCTCAGAAAGATGTAGCCGGTGACGCCTCAGAAGCTGCCTTGCTGAAGTGTATTGAGCTGTGCTGTGGATCCGTTCTCGGCATGAGAGACAAATACCCCAATATTGCTGAGATCCCCTTCAACTCCACCAACAAATACCAGGTAAACAATCCACAGAGTTTTCCATATCTTTCAAATTTGTTCAACATATACTGTACATATGGAAAAGTTTCAACCTGTCTATGAGAGACAAAGTCATGCCGAATTGAATCACAAAAAATCTTGCAAATGTAGTATTGTAAGATACTTGCAATGGTTTCGGAGGGAAATGTTGATTTACACCGTCTAGTCGGAGGGTTTTGCTCCATCAACCATTTTTTGATAAATGAGCATTATTAGCATAGTTAAGAATAAAATTTGGATTGATGTTTTTAAATACAATCTTTCTATTGTCCAAAAGCTCTCCATTCACAAGAATTCAACTCCTGGAGAGACCAGCCATCTGCTGGTGATGAAAGGTGCCCCAGAGAGGATTTTGGACCGCTGCTCCACCATCATGATGCAGGGCAAGGAGCAGCCTCTGGACGAAGAGATGAAAGACGCTTTCCAGAATGCCTACGTTGAGCTGGGAGGACTTGGCGAGAGAGTACTGGGTACAACATATCTCCATTCTACAGTTACATTTTTATGTCTTAACTAGTGTGTCGAGAAACAGTCACATGTGAACTTATGACGAGCATTTTCTTCTCTCCTTCCCAGGTTTCTGCCATTTTAACCTGCCTGATGACCAGTTCCCAAAGGGCTTTAAATTTGACACTGATGAGGTGAACTTCCCCACTGAAAACCTGTGCTTCATCGGCCTCATGTCCATGATCGACCCTCCTCGTGCTGCTGTGCCTGATGCTGTCAGCAAATGCAGGAGCGCTGGAATCAAGGTATGTAGCTGTAGTCTTTTTAGCTGTACAGTACATGTATCTATAATTTCAAGACCAAAACCACAATCATGTCTGTGTTAATACTTAACTTCTTCTCTCCCTTAGGTTATCATGGTCACAGGTGACCATCCGATCACAGCCAAGGCTATTGCTAAAGGTGTGGGTATCATCTCTGAAGGCAACGAGACAGTTGACGACATTGCTGCCCGCTTGAATATACCAGTCTCAGAGGTTGACCCCAGGTTAGAACACTTACTAAAGCTTAGTTTTGAGTGTTCTGATGGCACTAAGAATAATATTTTTTGGCAAATAAACACCATGCTGACAATTATTTACATGAGCAGGAGCAGCAGTACTTCCTAATACTTGTACTTTGGGGCAGGGGAAGAAATTGATAGAGCATGGCATTGCATGTTTTCTGTGGCAACACTGAAATCTTCTATAATATTAACCGCATGTGAGAATGTAACTTTTGGTAATAGAATAATGAAAGAAATTAAAGCTGCAAGCAGCATGGGAAAGACCCTTGCGCCTCTGCGTGCTTCACGGTTACTGGCGGACACCAATACTTGCGACCATGCATTTGCGCAGCAGTCAGACACGGCTAATCATCACCAAAGAAAAGGGAACTCCCTGCTGAGTTCAATGACACCTCACACAGGACTCTACATCATATAGTTCATTGGCTGTAAAAGGGGGCGTAGCCAAAGCATAGGTGTTGGGGCAAACCTTTACCAATAAAAAAGGAAGTCTCTGCTGAGTTCATTGATACCTCACATAAGACTCTACCTTAAAAGGGGCGTGGTCTGAGTAAGTAGGCATGGTTAAAATATAGGGGTCAACTCAGTATCACATGTAGACCACACATTGGATGATGTTTGTCATATAAGGCTGATTTCCTGTTGACAGCAGGGTGCGCTATGACCAAGAGTCAATTTTGACCTATAAATGCCCTCAGGTCTGGACCCTTGTCAATCGTGGGAAATTTCAGCCAAATTGGACAATGCAAACTAAAGTTACAACAACTTATTTCTTCATCAATTAATGCTCAAAATGGCCGCCACGCCACACCATCACCATTTGACGAAAATTGTAGTTTTTCATCGGTAACGTCTTTAGATGATACAGACCGAATTTGAAGTCGAACTGATAAAATCTCTAATGCCAATGTGACATCAAAATGCCGTAGATCTCTCTTGAGTGCGAGTCCAGAGTGTCGAGACCACTCTATTTTTTCAGCAGTACGCAACAAAACGGAAACAGTAAGCCTGAACGAGCTTGAGGGTAACATGATGCCAGGATTCTCAGAGTGACTGAGAAACTTACTGCGTTAAGATGAGTTCTTTTATGGTGAATGAAAGGCTTGATCCGATAAAGTAGGTCATTGAATCAAATCGAAGCATTGAATGGCAATACTGCTGCCAGTTCTACTGTTGTTTACCTTTTTCTTCTTCTAGTCCGTAGAAATAGCAAACTCAGTAGCCTTTCCTCATTAGCGCCACCTCTGTTCCGGAGAATACTGCCACGTGGGAGTATTAACAGTTAAGGCGCTCCCAGGACGTTACACTGGCGCTCGACAGGTCAGCTGCGGTTAGTATACTGCACATTTTATGAATCTTGAAAAGTTTCGAACCAATTGGACAGTGTACACTTGGGTTACACCCACTTCCTGTTTTAATGGCGAAATGCACAAAATGGCTGCCCTGCCACGGCCATGCCCTATTACAAAATGTTTTTCTTTTAATAACTTTTCATCTCTAAGGCCTTAAGATGGCACAGACCAGATCAGAATTTGATTGGATGAAAGCTCTATGAGTTTGTTACAACATGTGGAAATTACCAAAATCACACTAATTTTGAACTTTCAATTCAAAATGGCGGACTTCCTGTTGACTTTAGGGCATGGCTCCAATGAGCTTTTTTCTATGTCTTGACATGTTACATATTTGTACCAAGTTTCGTTAGTCTACATTACTGTTACGTTCTGCAGGAGCTGAATTTCTTTAACTTTGTAGGGGGTGCAAGCCATTTTTGTGCACCTATTCCCGACACCCTTAAAATACGTACATTTTCACCAGAGTGAAAGTGTGGTGAGTTTTTGAGTATGTTAAGCCCCTCAAAAAAACAATTCATTTGCAGAAAAGAAGGAATAATAATTCCTTCAGTTTCAATAGGGCCTTTGCCGCTGTCGCCGCTTGGGCCGTAATAGTAAAATTGAAGTGAGTTCAACAAAGAGAGAAATGTATCTTTTTAGATAAAACTGAAAGTTTTCCTTTGGAGACATAATGAAGATTAATAATTAAAATAAATTGGGACATGTACGTATAATGCTTATTAGTACATTGGGATATGACTTTATGATGCCCATTATGTGCTAAAAGTTGTTTCATCAATATTTGAGTTGAGGATTTTATATTAAATCCTGGATTTTACAGAAATCCAATGCAGAGAAGCTAATACCAAAGCTTTTTTCTTAGTTCTTGTCACTATACGTGCTGCAGCATTCTTGATCAATTGGCAAGTCTTAAGGGATCTGTTTGAGCAATCTGATAAGAAGGAAATACAATCGTCCAGCCTTGATGTAACAAATGCATGGACTATTTTTTTGCATAATTTTAAAACAGAATGTGCCTAATTTTGTCAATGTTAATGCAGGTGGTAAAAAAGCGGTTCTTGAGATTTGTTTTTTGTGGGCGTTAAAGGATATATCCTGATCAAAAATAATTCAGAGATTTTTTTTAACAGGCTAGTGCTATAGAGACCAGGGCCATGCCATCCAGAGTACCTCTATATTAAGATAATAAACTTTGTAGATGTTTACGCAAGTACAATAACTTTGTTTTGTCTGAATTTAACATTAGGAAAGTGTAGATCATCCAGGATTTTAAGTCCTTAATGCCTGCTTGAAGTTTAACTAACTGACTGGTTTGATTGAGAGATATAATTGTGTATCATCCGCATAACTGTGAAAGTTAATCAAGTTTTTCCTGATACTATTGCCTAGAGGAAGCATATACATAAGGTGAATGGAATTGGTCCAAGCACAGAGCCTTGTGGAACACCATGGCTATCTATAGTATGCCTGGATGCTTCATCGTTAACTTAGCAAACTGAGTTCAATCTGATTGGTGAAGGTTGATAGGAGAAAAGCAGTCTAAATGTATGTCAGTTCTTAAAGCTGTTTCTAACGGTCCTGCATTTAAAGGTAAACCTGAGCAAGTTGCGGCAGGTGGTGATGAATCTGATCTCTAGTTATGATTGTGTTTGGCTCATGAAGTTGTCACTACTGAGAGCTATAGGAATTTATGGCTCAATAGAGCCGTGACTTTCTTAAAACATTGAGTGGGGTTATGTACACTGACTGAAACCAATCAAATCTATTATTGAGCTGACCGCAATTCTGAGACTGCCGTTATTGTCTGTTTGTGATGATAAAATAAATTATTGAAGAGCTGGGGGTGTCACTAATACAGGGGGTGCTAGTGGTGCTATGAGGCCTAGTGGAGAGTGTACCTGATAATCAATTACATAATGATGTGGATAACGAGTGCCAGTGATCAATTGCATGCTAATTGTTCATGTTATTAAATAGTGAGCAAATTAAGATTTAATGTATACCATCGGGTTTGGTGCTCCCACAAAAGATAAAATTAAGACTTAAAATTGTTAATAAATACAGCACTATGCTGCCTGCAGACAATGAAAAGCCATTTGGGGAGGCTTGAGCGCCTGGAAAAGCATCCTATTCCGCAACCTAGCGAGGGCACTAGTCCAGAGATAAAGATATTGAGTGTTTTAAAATGTAAAGAACTGGTTAAAATTCTGTTTTAAAATCTCCATCTGTTGCCTCCGGATATCATTGGTACCCACATGGACTACCACCATGTCTACTGAGGGATTGGCCTCCAGTATCTCCGGTATCCTGGCAGAGATGTGGTAGGAAACACAAACCTTGCTGTCCTAGCGAAAGTGCAGACTTAGCTGTTCAGTCTGTGTAAAAGAAGGTCTCAGACATCTGAGAAGTATAAGCTTGTTTCAGTTAAAATGCGTGGATAAAAAAATAGAAACTTAAAAAGTGCACCAAAAAAATGGGTGTGGTGTCTGTTTTTGAAAAAATTTCATGTTTCTACATTATTTTCTTTTTGTATTGCCCTGATCATATCCCATTCTCAATTCACTACTTAAAAACAGGATGTGGGATTATAACCTATTCCTAATGCTGTTTTGATTTCCTTCCCAGGGATGCCAAGGCCTGCGTTATCCACGGGGGTGAGCTGAAAGACATGAGCCCAGCGATGCTTGACGATGTCCTGAAACACCACACTGAAATCGTCTTCGCCAGAACCTCCCCTCAGCAGAAACTTATCATTGTGGAAGGTTGCCAGAGACAGGTCAGCCTCAAAGAGAATTTAAGACAAATTCACAGACACGCATTGTGATTTAAAGCTTTCAGAAATGTCTAATCGTAGATGTTTTGTTTTATAAAAAAATAAACATAAATCTTGCAGTGGACATCTAAACACTTATTTCTTCTCTCTGCAGGGAGCCATCGTGGCTGTGACAGGTGATGGTGTAAACGACTCTCCAGCTCTGAAGAAGGCCGACATTGGTGTCGCCATGGGGATTGCTGGATCTGACGTCTCCAAGCAGGCCGCTGACATGATCCTGCTTGATGACAACTTTGCCTCCATTGTTACCGGAGTGGAAGAAGGTAAGACTTACACCAAGGCAGACTGCAAAAAGCATTGATGTAAATGCTTGATTTTCCTTTTAATATTAATTTCTAAATGACTTTGTCAGGCCGTCTGATCTTTGACAACTTGAAGAAGTCCATCGCCTATACTCTGACAAGTAAAATCCCTGAGATGTCACCCTTCCTCTTCTTCGTCCTCGTCAACATCCCTCTGGCCCTGGGAACTGTCACCATCCTCTGTATTGACCTGGGAACTGACTTGGTGAGTTTTTTAAATGAGGGGATAATAAGGGATAATAGGTAATGTTATTTCAGTTTTTCATCATAGGAATGTATTTATAAACTCAAATGTTTGTGACAAAGAGATTGAAAATACTGATGATGTTTTCCCTCTTTTTTATTTTTTTTATTATCTCCCAGGTCCCTGCCATCTCCCTGGCTTATGAAGAAGCTGAGAGTGACATCATGAAGAGACAGCCAAGAAACCCCCAAACCGACAAACTGGTGAATGAAAGGCTCATCAGCATGGCCTACGGACAAATCGGTAAGTGTACATAATGGTTCCTAAATTAAATTTACATTTTTATTGTTGTTATTTTGTGCTTTTCTATAATGTTGAACCTTTACCAAAAGACCCATCAAAGTGCTGTTCTTCTCTGTTAGGTATGATGCAGGCCGTAGCTGGCTTCTTCACATACTTTGTGATCCTGTCTGAAAATGGTTTCTTCCCCTTGTCACTGCCTGGGATCAGGATGCGTTGGGACGACAAAGATTTAAATGACATGGAAGACAGCTACGGACAGCAGTGGGTCAGTAATGCTCATGTTAAATGAATGGTATAGTTCATTCACATTTTCAAAGGTAGAACAGAAGAAGAAATTGAGCTAATATTTTTAATTGTTGTATTCACCAGACATACGAGAGCAGAAAGGTCCTAGAGTTCACATGTCACACAGGTTACTTCGTCAGTACTGTTGTGGTTCAGGTGGCCGATCTGCTCATCTGTAAGACCAGGAGGAACTCCATCCTGCAACAAGGAATGAAGTATGTATAAAGACTTAGAAGACCTTTAAAGTACTCACATTGACTTCCAAACATGTATTTTCTTACACAATAAAGTGTAGTGTGTTTGTGTAGCCTGACCTTTGTCTTTGATGTCTTATATTTCAGTCGGGTTATTAGACAATAACAAAGTTTCGATAACACGGCAAAACATCTTAGAGTGAATTGTTTATGTATAATTATAATTGTCATTAGAACATAAATCACAGTGTAGAATGATCTCAGGTAATGAAGTAACACATATTAGTTGAATTGTTCTAACAATGTAAGCTCTTTGCTTCCACAGGAACCGTGTCCTCATCTTTGGTCTATTTGAGGAGGTAGCTCTGGCTGCCTTCCTGTCATATTGCCCAGGCACAGACGTTGCCCTCAGAATGTATCCTCTCAAGTGAGTAAAACACAACCTTATATACACAAACTTTTTTCACAAATAGATTATACTGAATTTACACAACAAAATTGTTTAATTTTCCATGCAGGCCAATCTATGAGCACACTGTGCATTAGGTTTATCCTTATAAAAGTGGTCATCAATGAAATTCCTTTTTTCTGTTAATTTACTGACATTGACTGCACTTGAAGCTTCTTTCCAACATTGTTTTCCTTGTATTCCCCAGTGACGTTTAAGTCTGTTTTAGCTTTATTATCTTGGGGATTATCTTGGGGATAAAAAAAACTGGTGGATTTTGTTTTTTTAGTGTCACTGATAAATTTCAAAGGCAGAATGAAGCAGAACTGCTTTTATTACAATTTTCCCACCAGAGACAAATGCAAAGCAGTAAAAGCAAGTTTGACTCATTAGCTCAGCAGTTTCACAAGCATCTGAAATATCCTTCTTATTGTTTGAACGTAAATGGACTGCATTTATAAAGAGCTACTCAAAGTGCTTTTACATACAGCACTTACACTGGTACATTCACCATTCACACACATATTTGTGGCCAAGGCTTAATACTAAAGAAAGTCCAAGATTTGCAGAAATTTGCAATATTTTCAGCAAAATTTCAATCAGGTCATTGTCACTCAGGTCCAGCTCTCAGATGGGAGGGGTTGGACTTCAGAGCTGAGGCCATGACTTCACAGTCAGTCTTAGAGTGTTCGCAGTCACAAAGTATGTTCATGAAGCCGGGGTTACTGAGCAGACTTCCCAGATCCACTCCACCTATCCCTGCTGTTGGGTTGGATGTTTCTATAAATATGTGGCTAAAAAAACTGTTGACAATATTTTGATGTTAATCAATATCAAATAGCAGCCCACAAGTTAAAGAAAGAAATAACTTTAATTTCAAATCTCCATGTGATGGTCTGTGTGCTAAGTCTCTGTGTCTCTGTCGTACCTTAGGCTTACTTGGTGGTTCTGTGCTCTTCCCTATGCCATCATCCTCTTCTTCTATGACGAAGGAAGAAAATATATCCTCAGAAGCAACCCAGGCGGTAAGACCTTTACTCACTCTTCTTTTTGCCTTTTGACGCTTTTGTATCACACACGTTCTCCTTGGTGGTGTTTGTGTGTGTGTGTGTCCATGATTAATGTGCAACAATCAGACAGAAAAAAAGCAAGTTAAACTGACACAGTTTACATTTTTTGGGGATTTATTTTAACAAAACATTTTTCACTGTATAGATGACCCAATGCTATTTTTTAACCTGGCCTAAATTAAGTTTTACAGTTTCACTCAAAAGGGTAAACGAGCTAAGTGAGTTTTGGCCTTCTGTGAAACCCATCTATTTACAGTGTTTCAGGCCTAAAACTTAAATGCAGCTTTGGGCTCACCGGGGACTGGTATAATATGCTAAATAACAGCATTCACACCGTGGGCTCACACTGACTTCTAATACAGTGTTATTGGATTGTGTGCACATCTAATGATGTGACACAAACCTGCCCGGTCAGGTCAGAGTTCACCTTTTAGTCATATGTATGGCCTCAAGTATGATATCATCATCTCATGAGTAACTGTGAGACCGAAAGTCCTCAGCCTCCATGTACCTGCAGGACACATCTCTAAATGGCATCATAAAGACAATCTCAGCTCTAGCTGTTAAGGGCGTGTCCTGCTCAAGCTCCCCAGTCCAGTCTTATTTCTTTGAATCACTGTCGATATGAGTGATGATATCATCCTACAGCCTGGGTGTTAAAAATGAAGGTCACAGGAGAATTTAGACCCCAAATGTGAGGCGAAACATCCAAAGAACACTGGCCCTAATTCTGTCTCTTTTGGTTTCTAGGTTGGGTGGAAAGGGAGACATACTACTGACACAACAAGACACAAGTTATTTACTGCCATGTTACATATGTGTCTGAGATGTTAGTCAGACCCAACAAACACAAAGCCTGGATGGATAAATATAGATGTATTGATGTCAATGTTTTGATCTATATGTTATTCAAAATAAAACATTTTCTGTACCATTGTACATTAAGGCTTTTTTGCCACACTTTTGTTATTGCTTCTCTGTCAAGTAAAAAAAAGCAGCATTTTTAGGAATTTCATGCATGGCAATTTTTCAAGGTTCAATAGATATGTACCAGTGAGTCAGGTCCGGTGACCCATGCAGTGGGATTATCCACCTCATCAGTTCCTACATTTTAGTTCTGGAGACAAATTTGATTTGAAGAGGATGGGTTTGAATTTAAAATATTGCAAATTATGATAAAGAGAGTAAGAATTATCTCCACTTCACAGAGCAAATGGGATGTTTATGGAAGCTTTAATAACCTGCATGAACAGCTCACATACAACACATCCTACTTTAAAAACCAACAGCTCCAAATGCATCAAAAAACGAAAATTAAAATCAAACATTAGTTGTTTATACTTGTGACTGATTAAATAACTGATCATCACTATCGAAATCAGCTACTGAACTGTTTAAAAAAACAGGATTTTATCTTTACTTACCAGAGGTAAGGTTGTTATTTCCAGTATATGTGGTCACTTTTTTGTATATTGTTTGAAATGGCCTTTACACCCCAACAGCAATACAAATTATTTATGGGCTCTGAAACAGTAATCTGTGACTGATTTAATTCTGTAAAAAAGACCACCATACACTACGTGGCCGTCCGCTTGGAAATAACAATGAAATGCCAAACTGTGAGCCAGAGCTCAATGCACAGGATGCTTTCCAGAGTTACTTCAAGTCTACTGGAGAATGGAGGACAAAACATAGCTAAAGTTGACTCTACCACCACGGTCACCTTCTTTCTGTTGGACAGGTAAGTTTATGTTTTGTTTTGTTTTCTGGGGGAAGGGGGGTGTTTGGTGTTTTATCCCCCAACGTTGCCTTCCAGGCAGCGCTGCCTGGTGGGCACTAGGAGTAGGCAATGGTTAGGTCAGGGTTAGGGTTAGGTGCCTCGAAGCCAACAGTTGCAGCGCTACCTGGAAGTCAGCGTTGGGGACTTAAAACTCTGGTGTGTGTGTGTGTGTGTGTGTGTGTGGGGGGGGGGGGATTCATTGTTTTCAAGAATTGTCTTGTTCACATCTGGGTGTGGGGGGAGCCACAAGGGCATGGGGAGGTTTCCCAGAGGCTACTTTCAAATCTTGCTAGCTTTTTAACATTACCAACCCTTTCATTAAGGACAAGCATGTCAGAGCAGTGTGTGTGTGTGTGTGTCTCCATTGTATCAAGAGCCTTCTTCTGCCATCTGCCATGATGTTGTGTGTTATGTTGTGCTCTTTTTACCACTAATGCAAAGAGGCCTTCAGTGAAAATTAAGTGAGCCCTCTCTAGTGCTGTATCTACTTTGTTTTACCCTGCTTATTATGAAGGCCCCTTCTCCCTCAACTCCTGTGTGTTTGCATACACACTATCGTCATACCAACCAGGTCTCAGGTGGCCTTCTTTACAGATGCTCTTAGGCAACACTTGTAGGCAGAATATTACCAGAATCTTTTGGACTGCCTTAGTGAAAACTGTGCATGCTGCCCTTTCCAGGTTGAACCAGAAAATCAAGTTATTTTCTTTCTGACTTCACAGGTGATGTCATTTACAGCAGAGGGTGCTGGGGTGACAAACAAATCGTGTGTCTACAGACAAAAGATGGACAGATATCGAGAAAATATGAAGGAAGAGAATGAGGTCAATGAATGGTGAGATAAGTGAATTGATGTGATGAAGAGGAAGGAAAAGAGTTGCATCAAATATTGACGTTTTGGAGCACACATTTTCAAGACCCGTAATTAATCATCTAACTAGGATTTAAAAGCTGTTGTGAGTGACTTTGTTCATATTTTTCTGGTGAATTGTTGTGCTGATAACAATTCAGTCAAGATGAAGTGAAAGAAACTGGCTGCAGACACTAACATTCTCAGTGTGTGTGTGGGCGAATGTGTTTGAATAGAAAGGGTGGTCATTGTAAAGGTTGTAAAAGTATTCGCAGACAGCCACTGACATGATGGCATGTGATGTGAAGCACATGTTGTTAGTTAGCATTCCAATGATTTGTAGTAGATTAGCATGAGACACTGCAACACAGGCCAGTTCCCATTATGTGCAATTGTCTTGTGGCAAGCCTCGGCCATTATCTGAGTGGATACTGACACTGAATGTAAAAGGAAAAGTGGATTTGATTTTGGGTTGAAGTTATCCCCTCAAGGTTTTTGTCAACATTTCTCCCTTTATCTATCTCTTATATCACTGTCCTCTTGCTCCTAGATCTATTTCATCCTTGTGAATAGAATTGGGACAAACCACTACAGAGCCCACCACCATGGCAAAGCAGCAACCAGATGCTTTCATTGTAACATAACTAGAACAATAGAGGATGTATTCTCTCTTTCAGCCTCTCAAACTTTAGTCTATCTTTTAACTTTTTTCATTTTTCTTCCTCTCTCACTCCAAATTCCTAGTCTCTTCCCCTGATTTTTAACAATCCACCCCCCTTTCTTTCTCCTCATCATTGTATGATAACACCCCCCTCCTTCCTGCATAGTCTAGTGACTATAAACAGTAGGAAGTTTACTACAAACACATTCAACAACCCCCACTAACCAGCCAGCCAACAAGGACAACCCCTCCTCCTCCCTGTGAGTTTCAATAGGCAGGAAGAGCACTTCTTGGTTTCCAAATTTCAGGGTCATGAGCAAAAATTTGCAGTCAAACATAAACAATAACAAAAATCTGGGAAAGAAAGTGTTTGTTTAGTGTATTATCTCATGCACAAAATATACGTCATACTTATTTTTGGCTTTTGGCTTCTCTGTACACCAACTTGATGACCAGTTGGAAAAACCACTGTGTTCAAGGACAGTCCAGAGCATTGGTCGGCTCAATGATTCATTTAAAACACTCTCAGGTCAACTATATGGCTTTGCTTTAGATCTCTGCTAATCAAAGGAACGCTAAAGTAGGGCTTACAATCGCAGCTGCAAAACTTTTAGTACATCGGCTCGACCAATAAAACAAGTCTCGATATCCACTTCCTGGTTTTGTAACAACGGACCTTTGCCCAAGTTTGTTCAGGGAACCTTACATTTGCGTTTTTCCATTAATGGCACCCGCTTCGACTCGGCTCGACTCGGCCGCGGTGCCCCGTCCTCCAATTGCCATTGCAGATTAGTACCGCCTCAAGCGAGCCGTGGCTGGCCGTCATAGCAGGAAACTACCGTGACCCAACGCGACGCACACACAGCACGTCGAAGGTGTGTTGTTTTTGATTCTCGGCGTGTTGCCACAGCCAGAAGACAAATTTAGTTTTTTTTAAAAGAAGCTGGAGGCAGCAACAAAAAAAAACCTCAGCTGAAAAAAATACTTAAACACGGTGAGTTTGTCCCCGTCTGTCGCTAGCAATGACTCGGTGATTATTGCGATTATCTCCGACCAATCGGCAGTCTGCAGGTTTTCACGTCACCTTTTTATATTGCCTCAGCGCGCTTGGAACCCCGACTGAGGTGGTACAAAATAAAGTACCTGTTGGCAGGTATCGGGGACTTTTTTCGTAATGGAAAACCAAAGAAAGGCGAGTAGAGTCGGGCGAGTAGATACCATGCAGTGGAATAACGCCATTAGTGTTGCAGCAATGTGTATCTATGCTAAACACAAGGGTTTAGCATTACAAAAGACATTCCAGACCTAGTGTTTTCACTTTTCCTGAGGTAGGTGGATTTCAGAATCAATGACAAGGTCGTTTTTGGTACAGGGCACATTGACCTCAGACAGAGAGGGACAACTAAAGGATCAGTGGATTCCTCCCTTTGCATTCCATTTGTTATCTTCCCTCTGTGCAACCATTTAGTACAGCCTCCTTTTCCCAAGCGGTCTTCACCAAAAAAAAAAAAGAGTCCGTTTTAATCAGCTTCTCACCTTTTTCTTCTTTCAATCTGTATTTTTTAAAATGCACTTTCAAGTTTGGCCACTCAGTCACCTGCAGGCCTGTACTTTCACCTTTCTATATCTGCTTTTAGCTCTATGTGTCTCTCATTCACTTTTCCACTATCTCGACTTCTTTTTTAGTTCATCTCTGTTTGTGTTGTAAACAAAGCACGCAGACAGTACACACAGGAATTCACTGAAGGGTGTGGGCCTTTGGTTGTCCACTTACTTCTTGCAAGGACAGGTCGAAATGAATGGAAAAAGAGGAATGGATTGAGTACATGAGTAAGAGTGAAAGGAGAGGACGGGAAGCAGTGAGAACAAAACAGGGAAGTTGGGCAAGATTTACCCCTCCCCTTTCTCTCGTACTACTCCCCCCAGAGGGCCTCCCTCTTACAGTAAACCCCCCCACCCACACACCCACCACCCCCCTCCCCCATACTACTCCTCACCTGTCCTGTTTCACCCCTTTCCATCCCCCCCTCCCCCCATCCCTCCTCCCCAACCAAACTCCTCCTATTAGGGCAGGTAAGCCAGTCCTGGGTATAAAGGTAGGCTAATGCTATGCAACCTATCTCCTCTGCTCTGGGTTGTGCAGAAGACAGGAAGCAACGGGGCTGAGAGAGAGAGAGTGTGTGTGTGAGAGAGAGAGAGGCGGAGGAAAGTTGCAATTTAAAAAGACAATTGGATTGACTGTTCTCAGACTTGCATTGCAACCATGGGGCTGGGAGTAAGTATTGGAGCTCTGTCACATGTTCTGGACTAGTTTCCAAGAGACTCTATATTCATGCTAAGGTTAAGCTGGTTATGTTTGTTCAGTTTTGAGCGCAAACCAAGTTTTAGTCACAAGTTATTGGGTACGCCTGGCAGTTGTGGATTTCCTGAAGTACTTTGTACCTTAGTTTCGAAATATGCAGTATACAGTTTTGTGTTTTCCACAGTTTTAAGGAACCCTTCACACTTTTCAATAGGGGATATATATGAGAATCATTCACAATCTTTCTAACAATGATTAACTCCTATTTTACAGCATGTTTGAACAGCAAAGTTGACACTGCAGGCTGCTCTTGCTGGTGCAAAAAATAAGGAAGCTTTAGGGCAAATGTGCCACATGTGCTCATTATTCAGAAGCTTATTTTGTTTCATTTTTTACAATCCAGAGAGGGAAAGATGAATATAAACTGGCGGCAACCTCAGACGGTGGGGACAAGAAAGCGAAGAAAGCTCAAGCAAAGAAGGATATGGATGATTTGAAGAAAGAAGTTGACTTGGTGAGTACACAAATAAACATAAAAAACACTCTGTAATTGTCTTAAGTACCTGAGGTGGACTATTTCAATAAGGCAATATTCAAAGTGACTTTGTAAAAGTGTCTGTATCTTGCAAAATGCACCTTAATTCAAACTGACATTAAATAGAAAGACCTTCTTGAACTTTACAGCCATATCCTCCCATATGCAAGCCATGTTAACACTCACACTCTCTACCATGAGTCACAGCAATGATACAGTCAAGGCTGAGACAAACCTCTGCTTTTACCTCACATGAGATGTAGCTGTCTGCCTCATATTTCCTAAAGACTGCTACTTACACTCCTACATGTACTGTCACATGTTATTAAGGAGTTCACAGCTATACTTAACTTTAAGTCATGCTTATCTAGATTAGTTTTCCACGCTAAAATATTGGGTGAGAGGCTCTGTTGTCATTATCGTCTTAGGTTTCCCAAAACACGAATAGTCCTTTTTTTCTGCAGCGGGTAAACATAAATTATTCTGCTTCTAATTTCTCAGATCATGGGTGGCTCGTTGTATGTCTTAGCCACTATCACGCAGATACTGAACTGCACTCGCGGGCGTAGAAATTTGCAGAGTTGTAAAATTGCATGCATCGAAGTTTATGTGGGTTTCCTGTGTAGACAGGGCCCCAATTTCCACTGGTGTCAGCTTTTTCTCCGTCTGTATCTGTAGCTGGCTGAGGTCATTTCAAGAACAGTGAGGCACTCTTGCGTTAAGTCCATCCCCACGTCAACAAGAAGGCCTGGTACATGATTTAATGCCACCAATGGTTAAATGCACAATGGTTGCATTTAAAAGGCAGAAAAGCATTTTATTAAATGCGTTTTAAGGTTTCATCTGTAACTTGAATTACTTTTCTCTTCTTAAGAAGCTTACCAACTGCGTTGTGTGTTTGTCCATGAACTCTAAATGACCCTTCACAAGGTCAGCTCACACGGAGGCAGATTCAGGTCTCATGTTCATCTCAGAGCACTATGTGGTGAACATGTTCAGGTGTCTAATGATTTGATAATGTCATAATCATCATTTTGGCTCATTTGGCTGTATAATAGACGTAAACTGGTCTTTGACTTTCACAAGGTCATCAAGTACAGATAGATTGTTGCCGTCAGTCTGTTGCAGACATGATAAAGTAAAGTGTATTTACCAAAACTACAATTAAAATAGAATATGAATGCCCTTTTATAATTGGTTCTTTAATTACCGTATGTTTATTCTGCCTCTGCCCAATGTCACCCACCAGGTCACAGTGCTGCAGGTTATCGGGCAATAAAAATTCCATCTAGATGACACATTAATGACTATTGTCCTCCGTACGTCTTAACTAGATCTCAAAGTCCTGCCGCCTGCTGAAGGACATATCAATGCCATAGCAACCGTAACACCAGTCTGCCATAACCTCCCTAACTTAGCATATCATTTACTACAATTAACAGCAGATGGTGCCTTTAGTGTCTCTTCCAATTGATTGATTGAAAGGGCTTTGAGAACAAACAGAGGCAACAGTGTCATGTATTGATGATCTTCAGATAAACTATTGGACAATAGTAAAAGTAATAACAGTGTAGGTGGGCCAACATGTTAATCATTATTGCACCATCATGCAATTAACGAGGCGTCAAAGTCCAGCTGAAAGAGAGTGACTATTCCCATAGCAACTTAAAGCAGCACGTGATTTGATCAAAGGTGACAAAGTCCGTGACAGAAAATGCTAAATACAGAATGTGCATGTGCACTATTAAAGCTAGTGAAGCCCTTTCCTCTGCCGGTTTCAAAAGAAGTGCTGAAAAACAGGGGTGTGGGGCATGTGATAACACATTATCCATGGCACATTTGGCATGGAACACTTTGCCTATTACAATGCAAAATGTTGGCAGTCAAGATAAAACCGTAAAATTACGCCCATTTCCTCCACCGGCCATAAAAAAAATTAAATGTGAAGAGACTCCCCATTCCTAATGTTCAAATTACTATTATGCTAATGTGATATTCCATATATATACTCCAAGCAGTGGATGTGAAGGGACTCAGTTGCTTAAGTTTTTGAGTGGCATATTACTGTATATTACTATGTCAATGAAAGTATATGCCCCAAAGCAGTGGATGTGAAACATTGGACTTTAAAAGGTCAGTGTAAACTTGTACTTACATAATTACATAATATAATGGGACACTGTCACTGAGTGGTATGAACAGATTCCTTCAACAATTCTTTCATTCATCCATTCATTCATCCATCCATTCACTATGGACTAACAGTAGCTGAGACAAAGAGCTGCCATCTATTAAAGGAAATATGCTTTCATTACAGATCATAAAATCTGAGTCAGTTTTAAAACAATTAATCATATTCATAAAACCAGCCAACGTTAAATCATATGATTCAAACTGCAGTCTGATATTTTTCCTTCCACTCTATGTAATATTAACGAATATGGTCAGATGGCTACAACATGACATGCTCTCCATGTATGCATATAAAGTGACTAATTGTAAACTAATTGCATTTTGTGAGGATGTGGCAAGCGTAATATGAAATGTGAAATATAGCATTATTTCAATCACAACATTATCAACAAGAATTTGTCACATATTTGAAGTCAGTAAAGCACAGAAACCAGCAGGAGCATCTTTACATGGGATATTTACTCGCTCGCATTTGTAAAAATATTACAACACTTAGTTGTTCCACAGTATGACAAAATGAAAGGTGGGAGTGAGATGTTATTGCAGATCATCCAAATTACATACAGTATATCTGTTCAGTCACTCGCTGTAGGCGTTAGTCAACAAACACAGAGTGGGTTATTTGGTTGTTCATTTGCAGATCCGCTGTAATTTGCATCATTCCCCCGCTCTTTCATTTAAAAATACACAAATTGCTAATGGACAAAAGCTTCTTTTTATTATATACAACATAATAAACCTGCAATACAATATGTGTTTCTTTCAACTTTCGACAATAAATCAAATTCATTTTTGCTAGCACTGATTGACGTGAGTTCAGCTCTGGAAGGGTGGGATCCACCTAAATGTCAAACACATAAGCAACATTCTTGGGAGCGGACATCAGTGTCTCAGTTGGGTGACACTGATTCAGCTGGATGGACTGTTTGCTCGCAGCAAACTGTTTGAGGTCGTCTGGGACAGGTGTGGTGCAACCTGAACTAACGTTAAGAAGGAGCCACATATCTGTCAGGTCTGCTGCAACTCTTGCCTTGTCTTGGATGAGTCCATACCTTACAGAGCTAATTGTGGCTTAGCACGTTGCGTTTGGCTGCAAATGTTCAATCATCAGCTGACTCTAGTTTAAAATCACACTGTATGGACCGGCATGCATCCATAATCCAGATGACAGATTTTGCCTTGTCATCTTCATGTCCCCTGTGTCCCTCTGGAGGACATGACTGGATATTTTTTAATCCTTAAAGGATAATATCTAGGGTTTTAAAATGACAGGGATTTTAGCTCAATCTCAATCTCTCTCTCTCTCTTTCTCTCTCACTCTCTATCTCTCTCTCCATAGGATGACCACAAGTTAACCTTGGATGAACTTCACAGAAAATATGGTACCGACCTAACCAGGGTGAGTACCCTGCATGTGTGTGTTAGTTTGTGTGTGTGTGGCCAGGGAAGATCTTACTATGCACAGACACAATTCCCACCATAATATTGTGTTACAAACATTCACATTGTGTGGGGATTTTTTAAAGGGTCAGTTAGGGGTCACTCCCCCCTAACTGAGAGTTAATTTTTCTCCCCTAACTCCAGTGGTGTCTGGCTATACGGATAGTATTGGTTTACCTTTTGAGATCATTGCCTTTTGAGATCTCTGCCTTCACCCCTATACATTTTTTTCCAATGAAATGAAACTATCTGCATGGCTGACTACCATTGGAGGCAGGAGAGCAAATGTTGTGATGTGGTTGAACTGACCCTTTAAAGAGTCAATGAATGTTGCATTGTACAGAAACAGAAAAACATACTGTAATTTTTATGTTTTGACCATGGTCTTTAGCACGCTGAGGACACACACACACACACACACACACACACAGAATCCCATTACACAACCCAATACAGCCCTACACTGGCCAAATGCTTGACTGATGCTGATTATCCACTGAAATCTGATCAGTTTGCCCCAAAACAAAGACTTCATTCACACAGGAACACTGGTCTCATTGACCCTACCTACAAGAAAAAAATGCTGCTTTCATTCCTGTTACCTCCCCCCCTCCCACCCCCAAAGAGACCTTCAGTCACACTTTACTCTTAATTCTTCTCAGTGCTGTAGAGTCTATCAAACCTGTATTTTTATTTCTATTTTTAGGGTCTTTCCAACAGCAGAGCAAAAGAGATCCTGGCCCGAGATGGCCCAAACGCCCTCACGCCTCCTCCCACAACGCCTGAATGGGTCAAGTTCTGTAAACAGGTAAAAGTCACTTCTTCTTTTCCATGCAAAACAGAAACCTTTTTTTGCATATTCAAATTTTTGAAATGCAAATGCACTTTGATTCGTTGCACAGGGTAAAACCAGTAAAGTCATGAAACTTGCATGTTGTTATATCTGGTTTCCAGCTGTTTGGTGGTTTCTCCATGCTGTTGTGGATTGGTGCGATCCTCTGCTTCCTTGCTTACAGTATCCAGGCTGTCTCAGAAGATGAACCGGCCAACGATAACGTAAGGAGGTCTTTGCTAGTGTAGGATATTAATTAAAGAATAAATGCCACCAAAATGAACTGACTGAAAGTCTTTTCTCTCTCGCTGTAGTTGTACCTGGGTGTGGTGCTTTCCGCTGTCGTCATCATCACTGGTTGCTTCTCCTACTACCAAGAGGCCAAGAGCTCCAAGATCATGGACTCCTTTAAGAACATGGTCCCACAGGTGATTTTCTTGTGACATTTGTACCTTCATATCTATGTCACAACCTTTTGAAACAGAAAACAGTATCAATGAAAAGCTCATTTAGCTGCATTTATTTACAAAATGGCTAAAAATATTGCTCATGTCATATTTAAAACAGTGAAAATGTGAGAATGTCAACAAGGAGCCATATTGATGACTTCTTTTTCCATTTTTCATATGCTTCTTGCTACTAGGAATAAAACCATCTATAATTACGTTGAGAGATTGCCCTGAAAACCATATATTTCATCTTGATTCTTGTAGCAAGCCCTGGTCATCCGTGACGGTGAGAAGAAGAGCATCAACGCTGAGGAGGTGGTGGTCGGAGATTTGGTGGAGGTGAAAGGTGGAGACAGGATCCCCGCTGATCTTAGAATCGTCTCTGCTCACGGCTGCAAGGTCTGTACCTCAAGATTTGTTATTAATCTCACTTATGGAGCAGTGGCTTTAAACAGCACTTAAGATAACTATGTACACATTCTTCCTGTGTTCCTGAGTATTAACATTGGTCATGTCATGTGGACATGAAGACAAAATTTACTAGTAAGGACCATGCCCCAACAATGTGTTAGTTAAAGATTTGATTGAACATTATGAATGTGCAGATGGATGAATAGATGTGGATGTCGTCTGATGGCTGGTCTGGGAGGATGTATGATGACCGGCTGGAGGAGACTCAGAGTGGGGGTTCCGTCTTCATTTTTTAGTTGTTCCGCAGCAATGGTCAGGGCTGAGCACTTTGAGGAGGAAAAGGAAAAAGCAGTAGATTGAAAGGAAGAGGGTTGGTGAATGGTGCGTAGGGGATTTAAACGCTGAACCCCTTGCATCTGAAAACCAGTATCAGCCTTGTTGATCTACAGCTCCTCTTAGAACCCATTGTTATTCCAATCCCCACAGCATAATGCCAGAATACACAGTGACATGTTAACCTAGCACACAAACTAATGAGCTGATCAATTCAGACCGGTGTGTTGATGCAAAGACACATCTAAAACACTTAGGGAATGTGTCAACAGCAAAATGCCTAATTAGGTATAAGAGCACGTCGTAACACTGGGGGCTTGACCTCACAACCAGCGGGTCTGAAGGTAAGGGCTGATCTTAGTGAGCTATTGGGCATGTGATATCTTAAATGGCTTTATTTCATTAAAGGGACACTGTGCAGGACTGCATAAAATGCAGGGTTGGAAAATTCTGTCAAAAATGCATTCATCATTACAAAATTTTGAGGTCAGGTGTCTAGACAACATAGATGTGCTTGTAATTTTTTTTATTAAGTCAACCCATGTTGATTGGAATCGGGTGTGTTGATGCAAAGACATATCTAAAACATTCCGAGCAGTTGTCCACAGAACAATGCCTGATTACATATAGTATGATTATCTTGCAACACCGGGGGCTCAAACTCAGAACCTTTGATAACATAGGTAAGTGCTGATCTCAGGGAGATGTTATCTTGGTAATCACACAACTGAGACTACTATTAATCATGGGGTACTCACACCATGTCAGTAAGTCATTGTTAAAGTTGCTTAACATCTGACGGGAAATACTGTGTGGTATATTAAGCATCAGTTTAATTCGTTTTATTCATTTTCTGAATTTTTTTCCTTTTGACTTTCTCAAAATCACATCAGCCAAATCTGTCATACTTTTGTCGCAGACCAACAACAACAATTATTTCACATTCTCCTGTAGACATCATGTCATTTTCACTTCTCTGGATATCTATGGTATAGTCATTTCATTCTCTACTTTTCACTCCTTCAGGTGGATAACTCCTCTCTGACTGGTGAATCCGAGCCTCAGACTCGTACTCCAGACTTCTCCAACGACAACCCTTTGGAAACCAGGAACATTGCTTTTTTCTCAACCAACTGTGTTGAAGGTAGAGAACTAACAAATAGCAGACAACACAGAAGTTCAGTAGGCTTTTCAAAAGATTAACCCTTGTTTTGTCATCAAAATTGAAAGTCTTTCTTATCAATGTTTGTAACTTTTCTTACGTTTTTGGCCCTTTTTTCAACACTTTTTCAATATTTAACACTACGTAACACCAACTTATTGACTTTAGTTTTACAGTTATTTTTGGAATTGATGGTCAATAAACCTCATTTATAGGATTTTATACCTAATGTTTGAGTTAGAAAAGCAGAAATTAGGAATTATTTGGACTAAAATTAAAGGAATGTACTGTATGTTGATGGATAATCACAGACTGGAAAATGTCAACTTTTACTCAATACTATTTCAAAACCACCTCAATTGTTTTTCAAATGCTATGAAAGTTAATTTCAAATTAATGAAAGTAGAGATTTGTACTTGCTAAAGAGCATTGTGTGGAATCAATCATGTCATTTTGGGTAATTAATAAGAACATTGATATATGAAAACGGGTTGATTTGACCAGAGGACGACATGAGGGTTAACAGTAAAGTCCAAGTTAGAAGGAAATTAAACTTAAATAAAGATTCAATAAACTATAAAACAACTACAAAAACTATAAAATGACTGGGACATTTATAGAGAAAAAGAAGTTGATGGTAAAGGAAGTAGCAGCTACCCAATATTTTTACGCCTGTTATTTTTATCACTCAAAGAATCTCTGCCTCTGCTCAGGTACTGCCAGAGGAGTCGTCATCAACACTGGAGACCGTACTGTCATGGGCCGTATCGCCTGCCTGGCTTCCAGTCTGGAGGGTGGCAAAACTCCCATCGCCAAAGAGATTGAGCACTTTATCCACATCATCACCGGCGTGGCCGTCTTCCTGGGTGTTTCCTTCTTCATCCTCTCACTCATCCTTGGGTATGGCTGGCTGGAGGCCGTCATCTTCCTCATCGGTATCATTGTGGCCAATGTGCCAGAAGGTCTCCTGGCTACTGTCACTGTGAGTTTTTCTGCCTGAGTGTCATTCTCTGATTCGTTGATGCAAATACGGATATGATAAAAAAGAAAGATATTATACTGTAAGTATTAAACACTTGCTTTCTGTCTCTAGGTGTGTCTGACCCTGACTGCCAAGCGTATGGCGAAGAAGAACTGCCTGGTGAAGAACTTGGAAGCTGTCGAGACCCTGGGCTCCACCTCCACCATCTGCTCCGACAAGACCGGCACCCTGACCCAGAACAGGATGACAGTGGCCCACATGTGGTTCGACAACCAGATCCACGAGGCCGACACCACAGAGAACCAGAGTGGGGCCTCCTTTGACAGGAGCTCTGCTACCTGGGCTGCCCTGGCCAGAGTCGCTGGACTCTGCAACCGTGCCGTCTTCCTGGCAGAGCAGACCAACGTCCCTATTCTGAAGGTGAAAAAGCTCATTGCATGTAATATCTGATCACCCCAAAAGAGTCATAACAACTCACCAGTGGAAGAAAATATTTGCCTTTGGTGTAACGCCATATTTTGTGAAAGAGAAAGATAATAATGAATAAATTCCTGTTATCAACTCATAGAATATTTTTCCTCCTCCTGAAACATGGTGTTGAATTGGATACAATACATAGATGAATCAGTGCAGTGACTGTGTGGGACGTGACTTGGATCCAACATAATCAAATGCAGCCAGACTGCACTACAAATCTTTATAAAAATCCCTTAACATAATTATTTTCAGAAATATATAGCTGCAGCTATAGGAAGAGGTGGCCACACAGACCCATTGATTTATTTATCAATGAGTACTGACAAGTTCATTTTTTCCCTCAAACTGCACATTGGGAACAGATTGAAATAAGGCAGATCATTGTTTACTAAATATTATAATATAAAGAATGACCAATATTTTACACAGTTTCAGTCAAAATCCAATTTTTTGTCCTTTGCTTAAATCCTCAGAGAGATGTAGCCGGTGACGCCTCAGAAGCTGCCTTGCTGAAGTGTATTGAGCTGTGCTGTGGATCCGTTCGCGGCATGAGAGACAAATACCCCAATATTGCTGAGATCCCCTTCAACTCCACCAACAAATACCAGGTAAACAATCCACATAGTTTCTCATAGCTTTCAAATTTGACATGTATATGGAAAATATTCAACCTGTATTTCAGTCATCCAGATTTCAATCATAAAATACCTTGCAAACATTGCATTGTAAGACAATACTTGCAGTGGTATTGGAGGGAAATGTTGATTTATGCCTTCTAGTGGTTGGGTTATTTCTCCAATGACCACTTGTTGATAAATGAGTACTAGCATAGTTTAAAAATAAAAATTGAATTGAGACAAGGTTTTAAAATACAGTTTTTCCTTTGTCCAAAAGCTCTCCATCCATAAGAATTCAACTCCCGGAGAGACTAAGCACTTGCTGGTGATGAAAGGTGCCCCAGAGAGGATTTTGGACCGCTGCTCCACCATCATGATGCAGGGCAAGGAGCAGCCTCTGGATGAAGAGATGAAAGACGCTTTCCAGAATGCCTACGTTGAGCTGGGAGGACTTGGAGAGAGAGTTCTGGGTACAACATAGCTCCATTCTACAGCTACATCATTATTTCATTAATAAGTGTGTTGAGAAACAGTCATCTTTAAACTTATGACGAGCATTTTCTTCCCGTCTTACCCAGGTTTCTGCCATTTCAAGCTGCCTGATGACCAGTTCCCAGAGGGCTTTGCTTTTGACACTGATGAGGTGAACTTCCCCACTGAAAACCTGTGCTTCATCGGCCTCATGTCCATGATCGACCCTCCTCGTGCTGCTGTACCTGATGCTGTCGGGAAATGCAGGAGTGCTGGAATCAAGGTATGTAGCTGTAGTCTTTTCAGTGACAGTACATGTAGCTATAATCTCAACACCAAAACAACAAACATATTCTGTGTTAATCTGTGTTAATAATGTCTTCTCCCTTAGGTTATCATGGTCACAGGTGACCATCCCATCACAGCCAAGGCTATTGCTAAAGGTGTGGGTATCATCTCTGAAGGCAACGAGACAGTTGAAGACATTGCTGCTCGCTTGAATGTACCAGTCTCAGAAGTCAACCCCAGGTTAGTACATTAAAGCTTAGTTCTGAGGGTTCTGGTTGCAGATGGACACAATGATTGATATGAGCAGGAGCTGAAATTGTCCTTCTAAACATGTCTCTTCTTTTTGACATTTCTTCCTAATACTTGTATTTAGAGGCGGGGGGATAAAATCAATACAGTTTAGTATTGTGATATTTTCCCTGGCAATATTGTATACAATACACGGATGCCAAGTATATAAGTATATTGTAGGTTTATTATATAAATTGCACCTGAGAATTTAACTTTTTGGTACAAAGAAGAAATAATAAAACAGAGAAATGTATCTTTTTAGATAAAACATGTTGTCAAAGACATGATTTGAAGTTGAAACAAGGGTAATAAATTGCAATATGTTGTAGAACATTGCAATATGTTCAGAATTGCTATAATTTTGTATTGTGACATAAGTATCATGATAAGTAACATGATAATACCTTATCGTAGGGCCTTTGCTAATTGCCCTACTTGTACTAATAGTGCAACATTAAATCAGTGTTGGCAATTGAGGCTCTAAAATCTACTTAGCCAAAAAGGCTTTTAGTATTAATTCACTGGAGGCAAATACTGTATATCTCGGCAGTGTCTGAGCTGGTGGCCTGACTTTTCTTCATCAGCAAGTTTAGTCCATTCAGATGACAGTCACAATGCAGAAATACTGTCCCCAAACACATACACTTAATACTATAATTCTAGGCAGAATCCTCATGCAGGAAATTCCTGTTGGTTAATCCTCCCCACATTCCACCCCCCTTTTTCTAGAGAGGTAGGGGTGGGAAATGTTTAGGGTTTTAGGTCAACAGTAGATTCCACTAATTAAATAGTGGTATATTAAAAGCTGTTATATATAATAAAATGTCAAACATCTATTTGTGGTATAATGTTTTAGCAAATCCTGAAGATGTAGAGTACTTTTTTCTAAATGTTGCTTTTTGCCGACGATGCCATACTTTTCTTCAATGGGTGTCTGTTTTCAAAAAGAATTTCCTGTTTCTCCATGATTTTCTATTTGTATTGCACTGGTTATATCTCTCTTTACTCTTAAAAACAGGACTTTGGATTACAACCATTTCCTAATGCTGCTTTGATTTCCTTCCAGGGATGCCAAGGCCTGCGTTATCCACGGGGGTGAACTGAAAGACATGAGCCCAGAGCTGCTTGACGATGTCCTGAAACACCACACTGAAATCGTCTTCGCCAGAACCTCCCCTCAGCAGAAACTTATCATTGTTGAAGGTTGCCAGAGACAGGTCAGCATCAAAAAAAATTTAAGACAAGTTCCATGACACACATTGGGATTAAAAACTTTCAGAAATGTCTGTTGTCCTAGAATTAAATCTTGCATTGGACATCCTAACACTGCTTCCCTCTCTCTGCAGGGAGCTATTGTGGCTGTGACAGGTGATGGTGTGAACGACTCTCCAGCTCTGAAGAAGGCCGACATTGGTGTCGCCATGGGGATTGCTGGATCTGACGTCTCCAAGCAGGCCGCTGACATGATCCTGCTCGACGACAACTTTGCCTCCATTGTTACCGGAGTGGAAGAAGGTAAGACTTACACCAAGGCTTATACCTGCAGAGATGTGGAATACAGACTGCAAAAAGCATCATTGTAAGTTTTTTTTTCTTGCAATATAAATTTCTTAATTTCTTTTGTCAGGCCGTTTGATCTTTGACAACTTAAAGAAGTCCATCGCCTACACTCTAACCAGTAACATCCCTGAGATTTCACCCTTCCTCCTCTTCATCATCGCCAACATCCCTCTGCCCCTGGGAACTGTCACCATCCTCTGTATTGACCTGGGAACTGATATGGTGAGCTCTTATTTCTTAAAAAAAACTTTTAATGGGAAAATAGTTACAAACTCAAATGTGTGTGACAAAGCGATTGACAATGTTAAATACCTTGTTTGTTAACTTGTTGGCTCCCAGGTCCCTGCCATCTCCCTGGCTTATGAAGAAGCTGAGAGTGACATCATGAAGAGACAGCCAAGAAACCCCAAAACAGACAAACTGGTGAATGAAAGGCTCATCAGCATAGCCTACGGACAAATCGGTAAGCGTACCTAATGATACCTAAATGACATTTACGTTGCAACAAATGATTGTTGTTGTTTGGTTGCTTTTCTATAATGGTGAACCTTGAACCAAAGTGCTGTTCTTCTCTGTTAGGTATGATGCAGGCCGTCGCTGGCTTCTTCACATACTTTGTGATCCTGGCGGAAAATGGTTTCCTCCCCATGGACCTGCTGGGGATCAGAATGCGTTGGGACGACAAATATGTAAATGACCTGGAAGACAGCTACGGACAGCAGTGGGTCAGTAATGCTCATGCTAGATGAATGTTATAGTTCATTCTCATTTTCAATGGTAGAACAGAGGAAGAAATTGAGCTAATCTTTTTTAATGTTGTATTCACCAGACATACGAGCGCAGAAAGATCGTAGAGTTCACGTGTCACACAGCTTTCTTCACCAGTATTGTGGTGGTCCAATGGGCCGATCTGATCATCTGTAAGACCAGGAGGAACTCCATCCTGCAACAAGGAATGAAGTATGTATAAAGACTTAGAAGACCAGACAGTGACTTCCACAATATGTTTTCTTACACAATAAATTCAAGCAGGGTACTTAAACAGGTGAATTGTTGGGAATCCAAATATTTCTTCTGGGTTTATATTTATAGAGTCAAGTGTTTTCATAATAACATTACCATCATAGTGTAGAATGACCTCTGGTTAGTTGAATTGTTCTAACAGTGTTAACTCTTTGCTTCCACAGGAACCGTGTCCTCATCTTTGGTCTATTTGAGGAGACAGCTCTGGCTGCCTTCCTGTCATATTGCCCGGGCATGGACATTGCCCTCAGAATGTATCCTCTCAAGTGAGTAAAACACACACACACACACACAAAACCTTCTTTTCCCCATCTATGATTTTGTACTTATAAATTATACTGAATGGTCTATTTTTTTATGAAAACGTTTTTTCTTTTAATGTAGGATGGCAAATTTATGAGCAAAATACGCATAATGTTTATCCTTATCAAAGTAGTAATCCATGAAATCCTTTTTTTCTGTTAATTTACTGACATGTAATGCACTTAGGCCTCCTTTCCAATTAGTGCAGCCAGTTTGTAAAACATTGTTTTCCATCTATTTCCCAAAGACGAAGTTTAAATCTCTTTAAGCCTTATTATCTTGTCAAAATCGTTGGATGTTGTCCAGTGTCACTTATAAATTTCAAAGGCAGAAGGAAGTAGAAGTGTTGCTGTAACCATTTTTTTCCACCAGAGACAAAGAGAAAACAGTAAAAGCAAGTTTGACTCATTAGCTCAGGAGCAAGCAGCTGAAATGTCCTTTTTATTGTTTCAATGTAAAAGGACTGGTTTTCTTGTCTTAACCCTTGTGTTGTCTTCCCGTCAAAATTGAAAATCAACACTTTTCTTATCAATGTTTTTAACTTTTTCTTATATTTTTGTCCCTTTTTTCAACACTTTTGACGGGTTTTTACATAACGCTAACTTATTAACTTCAGTTTTAGTTATTTTTGGAATGTATGGTCAATAAACCTCATTTTTAGGAAATTATACCCAATGTTTGAGTTAGAAAAGCAGAAATTAAGAATCATTTACACTATAATTAAAGGAAAGTATGTTGATGGATAATCACAGACTGAAACTTTTACTCAATTCTATTTGGAAACCACTTCTTTAAAATTGAATGAGACACCCCAAAATTAATGAAAGTAGAGATTTGTATTTGCTAAAGAGCGTTATGTGGAATCAATCTACATGTTATTTTTTGGGGTGGTGAAAAAGAACATTGATATAGGAAAATGGGCCAATTTGACCCAAGGACAACAGTGCTTTTGCATAGTACAGGCACTATTCAACATACACACACACAGTTATACACAGGTGCCTTAATACTAAAGAAAGTCCAAGAAATGTGGGTATTGTCTAGTGTCACTGAAAGAGTCCACTTCAGAGGCAGAATGAAGCAGAGAAGCTACTGTACTGTACTGAAAGCAATAAATGCACATTGGGCTCGTTAGCTCAGGAGTTTCCCAAGCAGCTGAAATCTCCTCGTTATTGTTTTGGGTCTTGCTCTACTGCTTCTCATTTCTTCCTTGTTACCTTTTCATCTATTCATACTGCTTCTATATCTCTTCTAACTCCTCACCCACCCCCTCAGCTTTCTCTTTGGGTGTTTAAATAACATTGGCTTCTCTTCCTCTCTGTCTGAGACTGTGACTGGATTCTCTCTTTTACATTTCTGTCTTCACCTCTGAGTTTCTCGCTGTTTCAATTTTCATTCAGATAGACACTTAAAAGCAGGCGACAAGTTAAAGAAACGAATAAGCATCACTTCAAATCTCCATGTGATGGTCCGTGTGCTAAATCCTTGCGTCTGTGTCGTACCTTAGGCCATCTTGGTGGTTCTGTGCCTTCCCCTACTCCCTCCTCATCTTCGTGTACGACGAAGCCAGAAGATATATCCTCAGACGCAACCCAGGCGGTAAGCCCTTCACACACTCTTCTTTTTGCCTTTTGAGGCAGTTAAACCTTTTGTATGACACCTATTCCTCTGTTCTCTGTATTTGGAGGTGAATGTGTGGGGGGGGGGTGAGGAGGACAGGATCATTTCCTTTTGAGTAAATCAGAAATCACATTCAGAAAAAAAAATCATCTTTCAACACCCTGTGTCTCTAAATAATGTGACTTCGTTAGTCAAGAAAAATCTCTTACTTCATTAGCTAAATAACCCCCCCAACCCTAAACTCTACCATTGTTAATGCATCAGTCCACCCACCACAGAGCTGAGCAGAACCTGGCTCTGATGCAGCTGTGTGTGTGTGTGTGTATGTGTGTGCGCCTGTGGGTCTGTGTGTGTGTATATGTGTGTGTGTGTGTGTGTGTGTTACATCTGAGCCCCACAGCACAGATCATTAATCATCCCATTGCCCATCGAGGGTGAACAATGTGTTACAATCAGGCAGAAAAGTTAAACTGACACAGTTTACATTCTTTGGGATTTATTTGAACAAAGATGTTTCCACTGTGTAGCCTTCATGGCCCAATTCTATTTTTGAACCTGGGCTAAAGTCAGTTTTACAGTATCACTCAAAAGTGGAAACCACAATTCCAGCCAAATGTTTTTTTTAGCCTTCTAAAAAACATATTAAGCATTCTTAATATGTATTAAAGTGCCCATATTAGGAAAAAAAACACTTGTTTCTGGGTTATTTTGTGTCTCTGGTGCTTCAAGTATACAAACTTGGAAAAGAAACTATCCATGCTGTTTTGAGTGAGATACGAGTTTCTGAATGTCCTCTGCCTTAAGTCTGTGGGTGAGCCGTTCAAAATCTGCACAGCTTTCTACGTCGGGTCAGGTCAGAGTTCACCTTTTAGCATCATCTCATGAGTAACCGTGAGACAGAAAGTCCTCAGCCTCCAAGTCCCTGCAGGACACATCTCTTAAAGGCATCATAAAGAAAGTCTGGGCTCTAGATGTTCAAGCTCCACAATCCGGTCTTATTTCTTTGAATCACTGTCAGCCAACATGAGTGATGATATCATCCTACAGCCTGGGTGTTTTGTCTGTGAAAGACAACAAGGACAATTTAGACCCTAAATGTGAGGTGAAACATCCAAAAAACTCTGTCCCTAATTCTGTCTCCTTTGGTTTCTAGGTTGGGTGGAACAGGAGACATACTACTGACACAACAAGACACAAGTTATATACTGCCATGTTACATATGTGTCTGAGATGTTAGTCAGACCCAAAAAACACAACGCATGGATGAATAAATCTAGATGTATTGATGTCAATGTTTTGATCTATATGTCATTCACAATAAAACATTTTCCATTCCATTGTACATTAAGGCTTTTTTTGTGCAACTCTTTAGTCATTTTTAGGGATTTGCTCTAGTTTTCTTCAACTTAGGTTCTGGAGACAGATTCGATTCGAAGAGGGTGGGCATGAATTTAAAATAACGCAATTATGATAAAGAGAGAAAGAATTCTCCACACTTCACAGAGCAAATGGGATGTTTTAAGATGTTGTTCCCAGAATGAACAACAGCTCACATACACATACACATCCTACTTTGAATACCATGCAACATTCATCAAAAACTCAAAAAATCTAATCAAATGTTAGTGCTAGATTTGCTTTTGTATACTTGTGGCTAAATGAAATAATCATGATCATCTCAAAAATAATCACTAATTTTCCCTTTGAATGTTTTTCATTTAATTAGCACAAAGCACAACAATGATACATTTAAGAGACATTAAATGAAAAAGAGCGTGCAAAGGAAATCCAGAAAGCCCTCAAGGGGCTCGGCATGATTGGCTAATCAGTGTTATCAGCTCCTACACTGTTTTTTAAAAACCTTTTTGATCATTATTTCCCTTGGATTTTATCTTTATCTGCCAGGTATTAAGGGAAAGCATGTCAGAGAGGTGTGTGTGTGAGTGTGTGCTTGTGTGTGTGCATGCCCATTATCTCAAGAGTCAATCTGCCCCAATGATGTTTGCTATGTATTGCTCTGTTGACCGCTAATGCAAAGAGGCCCTCAGTGAGAATTAACTGAGCCCACTCTAGTGCTGTATCTACTTTGTGTTTACCCTGCTTATTACGAAGGCTCCTTGTCCCTCAGCTTCTCTGATGTGTGAGTGCACACACAGTATCGCCATACCAACCAGGTCTCAGATGGCCTGCTTCACACACACTTAGAAAAACACTTGAGCTTGTATGCAGAATATTACCATAAAGGATTTTGGATTGCCATAGTGAAAACTGTGCATGCTGCCCTATTTAGGTTGAATGTTTCAACCAGCCAATCAGGTTATTTTCCTTCCAGTTTTTTTTTTTTTTTTTACAGCAGAGGGTGCTGGTGTAAGAAAGACAGCGAGAGTCTGCAGACAAAGGATGGAGGGATAACGGGAAAATAGGAAGGAAGAGAATGAGGTTGATGGATGGTGAGAAAAGTGAATCGGTGTGAGAAAGAGGAAGGAAAAGAATCGGAACAGGAGAATAGGAAATATTGGCGTTTTGCAGCTTGAAAGCGGATGTGTGTGTGGCTGTGTTTTTATTTTTCCTGATTCATTATTATGCCGATAAAAATTCAGTTGAGATGAAAATGAACGGGTGGAGAGAGAAAGAGGCTGCAGACAGACACTAACATTATTACGCCTTCATCCTTCGTCCACAAGCAGGGCCCCCTAACGTGCCTGTTTCTATGGCAACTCATTTTAGAGCCCTCTCTCTTTCTCTCCAGCATCTAAATAAAATCTAGGCTATTTATAGAGAAGCAGAGGTAACACGCAAGCTGCACTGATCGCACATGCATGGATGTGAATGCACTCACCAAAACAAAAATATAGACTGCATGCACACACACGCGCCAGCACATGCACATGTGTGAGCATATGCACACACACACACACTCCTTCACAATGCCAGGGCTCGCTGCTGTGTCCATCTGTGAAACAAGTCCACCTGTGGTTTAGTTTGTTTACTCGTGATTTTGCATGTGTTTATTTTTTGGATATTTTGGAAAAAGAGCCCCAGATAGATAGAAGAAAAGATGAGGTCCTCACGGTGAAATCTCCTTGTCGCTGTTTGATCTATTTCAGGTTTATCTTGTCAGTTGGTGCAGAGTGCTCTCCCCAGACCAGCTGATAAGGTCTATAAGCATACACAGGGTGCTAGACAGGGAGTGACAACAGTCTACCTATCACGATCCAATCACTCTCCAATGGTGGGCTTATCTTGCCTCCCTGTGTCTCATTCATGGTTTAAGTGGTCCCTTTAACCCTCATGTTGTCCTCGGGTCAAATTGACCCATTTTCCTATATCAATGTTCTTTTTAATTCCCCAAAATAACATGAGTGATTCCACACAACGCTCTTTGCCAAGTACAAATCTCTACTTTCATTCATTTTGGGGTGTCTTATTCAATTTTATAGTATTTGAAAAACAAATTGACGTGGTTTCCAGTCTGTGATTATCCATCAACATACATTCCTTTAATTTTAGTCTAAATAATTCATTACTTCTGCTTTTCTAATTCAAACATTAGGTATAATTTCCTTTAAATGAGGTTTATTGACCATACATTCCAAAAATAACTGTAAAACGGAAGTTAAGAAGTTAGTGTTACGTGGTGTTAAACTTCAAAAAAGTGACAAACATTGGAAAAAGGGACAAAAACATAAAAAAAGATAAAAACATTGATAAAAAGCATCAACAAAAGTGTTGATTTTCAATTTTGAGGGTAGACAACACAACTCAAAAACAAATTTGTGGTTTTCTGAGTCAAAAATTCAAATGAAAAACCTTTTATCAACGTTTTGGGTGTCTTTTTCGCCCCCTTTGTGTCTTTCCCCCTAAGTTTTTGTCACTTTTTGTCATTCATTTCACATTTGTTCACATTTTTGTCACTTTTATTGACATGTCTTTTTTTACATTTGTCACACACAAGTTCTTTTATCAACTTTTTTTCTCCAAAAGCTATGAAATTGACAAGAAAATTCCCAAATTCAATGAAAGTAGTGAACTGATTATTTACTTAACCTTTAAGGAGCATTGTACGTTACCATCCATGTTACTTTTTTGGACAATTTGTTTGAAAGAAACCCAAATTTCTGATATAGAAACTTTTAAAAAAATGGGTCAAATTTGACCCGAAGACACCAAGAGGGCTAAAGCTTGGTCTTACAGTTCGCTTTAGAAATATAGAAAATATGAAACTCTGGTAGAGGTTGGTGTGACGCAGGTGAGGCAGACTCCTTTCATTCTGTTCGAACTTACAACAAGTGGCTGAATGTTTCTTGTCTCAGGCGTAGATCAAGGGATAAATGAATAAATCTCACATTTGTGTTGTGGGATTAAAGGCTTTAAAAGCTCCTGGAACAGCTGCAAATGGCCACAAGGGTTCTGCTGGGGTGCAGTGCAGCTAAACTTGCTTGAATGGCTATGATGCGATCGATGGGGTCTCTGCGTGCCATGTCGCCACCCCCTCCTCGAACTTCCATCTCCGCAGGGGGTGTCAGAGGTCAGGGAGCATCCTGGAGCTAGCGGGGATTTGGAGTTTCAAGTATTTGCAGCCCAGTAACAGTGAAGTCAGATAAATACATTAGAGGAAACAATGCACAGGGGCCCCCGCTAGTCCAGGGGGAAAAGAGGGAATACTTTCAGGGGGCCTCAGAGTTAAAGGGGGGCGCATGCATGCACTGGAATCTCAAGCAGCAATTTTGACATTTTGGTATCATAAAATAACTAAACAGATGCTCTGTTGACATGGTAATGCACAACTTTTGTGCATTGAGAACACATGCAATGGCTCTATAGTTCAACAATGGCAGTGCTACGCAGATATATCTGCTTTTGAAGCTCTGGTTTTAGGAGGAGAGGGTTCAGAAGTTGGCTGCAGGCAATCAGCACACAACCTTGTCAAAGCAGCAGGGGAACGGAGGTGTCTGCAAACCCAGCTGTTAAGCCGGGTGAGCTGTAGATGAATTAGAAGTGTGTGTGTGTGTGTGTGTGTGTGTGTGTGTGTGTGTGTGTGTGTGTGGGAAGGTAAAGGGGGGGTGGCCCTCTTCTCACACTAGAGCAACACAGCTAAAGCAATTCTTCCACATTTTTGGGAAGTTTCCCGAGTTAGTTGAGAAGATTGATAGCGCTCTGTTAGCATAGCGTAGCACAAAGATGCTGCCGGACTGGCTCTTTCAGAAGATAACGACAAAAAGAAGACAAAATTCACCTGTCAGCATTTCTTACGCTCACTGTTTAACATGTTTTAGATAGGCTACTTTGTTTAAACTGTAGAAAAAGTTTAAAAACAAGTAGGCTATTTTCTAGTCGTATGAGTAGGCCTATGTGCTAAATGGATTCTTGGCTGGAAGCTGTTGCCAGGTAACCAGACTGTAGGAAGAATTGTTGGCAAATTGTATATAAAAACAAAACAAAAAACAGCCAAGTTAATTGGTGTTTTAGCACTGGATCAAGCCTAGCTTTCCTCCCTGTTTCCGGGTGTTGTGCTAAGCTAAGCTAAGCTAAGCTAAGCTAACCGGCTTTCCCAAAATGCCAATCTATCCCTTTAAGAACAGGTCTATATCACATTCAACATGGGGGAATAACGGCCGGGGGGGTCATGCATTAAGTTTACTGTGTGATGGTGAGCATGCACATGTGTGTATTATGGGAAAATAAAGTGTGCTATTTCTCTTAGGCCGTTGCATCTGAGTGAAGGTCCCCATTGTGGGATGCATAGAGTATTATCTAATCATTTTTTGTTGTCATGGTAAATGATGCTTTTTGTGATTGTTTTTATTTTATTTCTTTAACATTCTTTAGTGAACATTGCGAACAGACATTCAGCATGTTATGGACATTCTTATCCTACATTTATACATAATAGATTCCAGTGTACAAAAATAATTCTTAATTAAATGATACATGATACAGCCATAAGGGTTAATGTAATCCAATCAGAAAAGATTTGGGAAGCACTTTTCTTTCCTTTGATGGAAATGTAGCTAAGTAGCCTATAATATTTGTCATGTAACTCAAAAGTATTATTCATTACTGTATTAATTCAGTGATAATGACTTTGGGCACACTAGTTTTAGAGAGCCCAGTCCTGTTCCACTTTCCATGGTGAATGATGTGTGCCCTGTGTGTGTGTTGCGTGAAAATCTGAGGAGAAGAAGAAGAAGAAGAAGAAGAAGAAGAAGAAGAAGAAGAAGAAGAAGAAGAAGAAAGAAGAAGAAGAAAAAGCCCAGTACTGGTGGACGCCCCGCCTCCATCCGTGGGGTTACCATGACAAACGACGTCGACGTCACAATGGAAGGAACGCCGTCTATAAGTATTGGAGGATCTGCCGCGGCCGCTCGCGTGCTCGGATGTGTGTTCTGGACGATTGACACGTGCTGAAGAAAAACAAAAAAAAATTAAAAATAACACCAAAAAAAAATAATAACAATAACGGACACATCCTGGAGTTTTATTTTGTTTTAAGATTTTTGAGGGTACATCATTTTTAAGGTGGATTTTTCTTTCTCAATTTGTACTTGAAGTGGGCAGAATTAAGTCCACATCTTAGCCACCATGGGCAGAGGAGTGAGTATAAACATTGTCTTTTTGTTCGACTTCGATGCTAATTGTGTTCACAATGAGACATGTGGTGGGGACAAGACGGGTTTGAAACTTCAACCATTCAAACAAGTGGACTAGTTAATCGGTGTTGTTGTCAGGGGAGGAAGGCGGAGGGACACATGTGTTAAGATAAGAAACAAGCCTCCTCTTTTCTCTCCAAATGCTACAAAGTACTTTGACGACTTCCGTGTTTTCGACCCCCAAAGCGCGAAGACCCTGAAAGCGTAACTATAGCAATAAGAAATAGCCTACGTCGCTTTGAAAGATGCTTCTCCGCGCTGATAACGGTTCGGTGTCTGGTTACATAACGCTGTCAAAGTTGTCCTGGAATTAACGCTAGACGTTACAACTGTTACAACTGGGGGAGGCTGTTGTTTTTTTTGTTGGAATTTCAGTCTCATTATTGTTCAAATATACTCTTGATACGCGCGTATTTTTTTTGAATTCATGGAATATTTAAAGTAGGTTTCCCATTTCTTTTTTATTTTTACATTTCTTTGTGTGGCACTTTTTTTCGAGCAGCTGTGTATGCTGGGGATACATCCGTGGGTAGAAAATGGCTTGGCAGTGGGAGGGATATGTTAAAAGTCCATCCCACGTCTGTCCCCCCATTTGCTGGGAGACTGGTAGCTCTGTGGCCAAATATCTCCAACTTATCCTAAAGTCAGATGTGCACACCTTGTAGGGGTAGAGAGGCTTGGAGTGTGAATGCTTTTTAGGTTGAAATATGTTTGTATGATGCAAATAAAAAAAAATAAAAAAACCAAAATTGCCTTTTAGTAAACCGCATCAAAGTTGTCCTAGTTTCCATAAAAAAAGGGACATTTCTGATCATTGTTGCTGCTTTCCAATCTCCAAAATTAAATTTGCACACACTTGCAGCAATCCATAACTGGCCAATTATTGATTTTGTCATATCACATAACAGTAGTCTGAAAGTTGTTGTTAACCATTGTATTAATGTGAGGTTTCAATCTTAGTAAGATGGTTTTTGGTGGTTTGTGTTGCAAAATCTTTCATTATAGTGCCTTGTTTTTGTCTTGTTACTTTATTATTAGGTACCATTATTTCCGCAGAGTATGACATTTGTTGTTTTAAAAGACTTTAACCTAATTAGATTTACCAGCGGCCATTCTGTTATTGTTCAGTTTTTCACATACTTGAATTGTATGAGATGAAATCGAACCCTGTTGTGTTAAATATCAGTCGTCGCCACACCCTGCCATGCTGCGCAACAGCTTCACTCATTATAGATTCAGCCTTCAAGGGATGGAGAGTTGGATGGATGGAGTGAAAGGGAGCAAAATGGACTGAGAGAGATCTGGCGGGAGATGGTATAGCAGAATGGCTCATTCAGTTTCTCTCCTTCTTCCTTTTCTCCATGACGCTAATTTAACAATTCTGAAACCCTTTGCTCGGTCTCTCTTGGCTTCTTGGCTGCTGCTGAATTTCTTTTCCTCCCCATATGTGATGAAAGCCGTGCCCTGCCCCCATCCAACCTCCCTCCATTTCCCCACTGCGTCTCCCCTCCTTTCCTACCCCCCTCCATTCCTCCTCTTCTCTCCTCCAATACATTCAGTGCTGGCACAGGCGAATAGCAAAGACTTGGAAGAGATGCTCGCCACTACAGAGTGTTCCTGGTGCGAGTAGAGAGAGGTGGAGGAGAGGGAGGACGAGAAGTTGTTTTGATGTAATGGAGAAGAATCAGGGCAGTGAGAAGGAGCACAGGTATGAGAAGATCCCCCCCCCCCCATTTCAAAAAGATTCCCTTTTCGTGCTTTTCAGTGTTTTCTCATCACATCTGCAGCACAGTGCAATACACAGGAAAAAAGCTAGTTAGATGAGAGGAGCGAGAGGAGGGATTGATTGCTTCAGAGAGGGAGTGAGAGGGGCGGAGGGGGGGTATTAGGTCGAGCCAAGAGACACCAGTTGCCGCATTGCCACCGCTGAGCAACTTGACTCCCAAACATGATAGAGAGGAGGAGGGAGAGAAGACGCTGGGTGGGGCTGAAAACATTCCATTTCTAAAGTGCAATATTAATCAGTTACTCTAAGGAATGAGCTTTAAATCAAGGGAGCCTATAAATTAAGATATAATGTGTCTGTATTTTAGTGAATAATCCGAGTCAGAGGAGTCTTGAAATGAACATTATATTATCATAATCTCGCCTGAATCAACTTTTTCCAATTTTTTTTTTTCTCCCTATCTGGCTGAACAATAAAAACAATAACAATAAAAGCTATATTTCATCCCCCCCAAAAAAAAAAAAAAAAAAAAAAGATTCTTGTACTTCTGTCTTTTTTATCTTCGTGGATATAATAAAGATTTTGGCATTTTGGGATAAGGATGTTCCGTTAGAGGGGAAAAAGGAAGAACACTTGGTTGTTGGGCTGTCTTTTAGGTGACTGGGAGAGTGAAAACCGGTACATACATGTATGTGGGGGTGTGGGGGTGCGTAAATAATAAATGGCTTCTGAGATTATAGGTTACACTGGTCCGTTTTTAAAGGTATGTTAAATGATATATGATGTCTATGGGAAAGTTGGCGTAAGCTGAGGATTTTAATCAAATGCTTTCCAATATGTGGGGTTCAATTAGACCATGTAGCAGCTCAACTTTACATTTCTTTTTGGGGGAAAAGGGAAATTCCTCAACAGAGGATCTGTCTCTTTAGTGGCCACAGATGGCAACACTCGACCATAAAACCGACCTTCCGATCTCCGAGTGAGGATTCTGCCGGTTCTTATTCTCAGTGGGAGCTGACCCAGCATGTCAGCCGTCGGCCGCTCTTCATCGCAGCCGGAGGGGCACCCCCACTATACCTTCACTTCCATTCTTTACAGTCTGTTTCTCCTCTTGTTCTTTCTGTTTATACCGGTTTTCCATCTCTCTGTCCCTCTCTCTCTCTCTCTCTCTCTCTCTCTCTCTCTCTCTCTCTCTCTCTCTCTCTCTCTCTGAGGATTTAACATTCTTTCCGCTTGGCAGTCATTCTGTATTGACCGGGGCTTTTGTCACACGCCACCCCTTGTCTGTGACAGAGCGCACCATACTCACTCTCTCCCTCTTTCTCTCTTTTTCACACTCACTCCATATCCCTCTTTTTTTCCCTGTAAATCCTTTTTGCCTCGTTGTACTTTTGTTTCATCCATCGTTTGCTGTTTCTCTTGTGTCTTTTCTTTCCCTCTTTTTTCCTCCCCCCTTCCTCTCTTTCTCCTATTCTTTTACATGTCATCTCTCTCTCTCTCTCTCTCCGTCCTCGCCTCTGTTTGGCTAAGCAGCTTGAGCTGTGAGATTTGTTTTCTGTGACTCTTTGAACTTCCACTGCGAGGCTGTTGCTCTGCGAAAGTGGAACATTAAATATAACAAGCTGCAGAGCACACTGTTCCTCTGCCGCTGTCCGTGCATCCATGAGGAATTATGACATTTTCCATGCCAAAAAGAAAGCCACGTCATAATCCAGGTCTCAAGTACTGTAATCTGGATCCCTGGGTGGATGGTTCATGTGATTATGACATGAAAACCCAGGAAGTTTGAATGGTAAAGATTAATATGTGGGACACATTCAGCTCTCCCCCCCTTCTTGAGGAAATGATGCAACTTGTAGCTATGGTGTCTTGGCCAGTTAATGTCACGGAGGTGTGGCTAAGCTCTGGAAGTGTGGAAAAGAAGCCATTGATTTACTGGTTCATTCATTCTAGTCCAGATCACCTCCGGGGTTGCCTGTTCAGCTCTTACATTACTTGTTTTTCCCCACATAAAGAACAATTCATCATGAAGAGTCACTGTAGAAAGATGAAATGTATACCTGTGGGGGGAAATATCCTCTTCTTGTATAGTGACATAATATCTTTGCTTATAGGCTTTCTGCAGAGGAGTTTGACTACCTGAAAATGGACATTTCCTTTGGTTCATGAAATATTAACCTTGTGTTGTCTTTCCTTTTTGTTTTCCTTTTTATAAAGTTTTTGTTGGTTTTTTCAATGTTTTTTTAAGCTTTTTTAAGACATTTTTGTCAGTTATTTTCAAATGTTATAAAATTGAATAAAACACCCAAATCCAATTAGAACAGTGAACTGACCATTTAGTTCACTTGTAAAGAGCGTTGTATGGAACCATCCACATTATTTTTTTTTGACAATTTGGTTGAAAGACATCCAAATTTCTGATATATAGAAACTTTGAAAAGGGGTCATATTTGACCCGAGGACAACAGGAGGGTTACGTTTCTTAAAGGGTCCCATGATGTGGTTTCCTTTGGAGGCTTTAAGAGACCTTAGTGGTCCCCTAATACTGTATCTGAAGTCTCTTTATATAGACCTTAGTGGTCCCCTAATACTGTATTTGAAGTCTCTTTTATATAGACCTTAGTGGTCCCCTAATACTGTATCTGAAGTCTCTTTTATATAGACCTTAGTGGTCCCCTAATACTGTATCTGAAGTCTCTTTTATATAGACCTTAGTGGTCCCTTAATACTGTATCTGAAGTCTCTTTTATATAGACCTTAGTGGTCCCTTAATACTGTATCTAAAGTCTCCCAAAATTCAGCCTTGGTGCAGAATTACAGTCACTAGAGCCGGTCCCACTATGAGCTTTCCTTAGTATGTGCCATTTCTGAGTTTGTGTATTGAAGAGGAGGGGGGGTATGGCCTTGACCAACTGCCGCTTTGCTCATTTGAAAGCCATGATGTCTCTCTCTCTCTCTCATGGGTGGGCCAAATTCTCCGGGTGGGCAAAGCAGAGAAAGGGGAGGTAACCTCCCCCCTTATGACCTCATAAGGAGCAAGATTCCAGATCGGCCCATCTGAGCTTTCATTTTCTCAAAGGCAGAGCAGGATACCCAGGGCTCGGTTTACACCTATCACCATTTCTAGCCACTGGGGGACCATTGGCAGGCTGGGGAAACTCATATTAATGTTAAAGAAAAACTCATAAAGTGAAATGCTCATGCCATGGGACCTTTAAGAGCCACTTTGGTGTCAGCAGCAGGATGCCATATTGAACAGGATTGCAATTGGACAATTTTAGAAACGTTGCTTTCCCATTTTATGTTAGCAGAGACTAAAGTGCCAAGAAATGTAAACTCTTTTTTCATTTTCAACTGGTTTTCTGCAGATTTCAGTAGGCAGTTAGTTAACCACTGTATTGTCACACGTGTGACTGAGTCAATAACACATTCACATTCACATGGCAAACAAGAAGCACTGTAAGTTGATGGTGGCATTTTTAACGTCAGTGGTGTGCGTCACCTTGGCAGAAGAAAAGTTTGTAACAAGGAAAGGCATTCATTCATTCATTCATTCACTTTTGTTCTGCTGAAAGAAAACTGAAAGTTGCACAGGACGTGAAGGGAGTGTTAAACACGGCCGTGTGTAAATCTACAAACTTTCTTTTCACTGTTTTAAACAGAAAAAAGGGGTAGTTTGGAGGAAATGAAAGGGTAAATGCGGGAGGAGAGGGGGAAGTTGGAGGGAGAAAGAAAGAGACGGGGGAGGTGCTACAAGACTTGACTCTGTCCATTCACATATCTGAAGAGGTGTGGCACTAGTTGCTAGTAGCAACCAGAGAGAGAAAGAAAGAGAGAGATGAATGAGCAGCTTGTGTATCTGGCAAAAGACCCTGGCACTAGGAAGGACAGTCATAGGAATTCAAGTCTGAAAAAAGTGTGTGTGCTTTAAAATATGCAACCGCTTGGCCAAGCTCACGCTTCAGGAGTTTGTTAGAGCCAGTAGGTTGCTGTTCTCTCAGGCGAGAAAAAACGGAGGTGTTTTTTTTCCTTTTCCCACCAGCCCTAGCCTTTCTCCAACTGTTTTTTTATAGGTTTGTCGTCTCTCATTCTCTCCTCAATTTTCACAAAAAAGTTCCAAATAACTTTTAATTTAGTTTTCCTGACTGAGATATACAAGTTCCATTGGCAACTGTTGAAGGTTGCTTCACACTGCTCGGCTGAATCAGGATCAATAACACTACTGCACTCGACTTCACTAAACGAGGCCTTTCAGTCTGTATTCTGAAGACATTTTGAAATTCCCACACGTCTCCATAAAGGCTGAAATAAATGCGGTGTTGGTAAGATAAAGTGGACCACATGCCTGTGGCCTTAACAGAATTCTGAGCCTTTGTTTTTTTTTTTAAGCAGATTTTATGGAAGTCGTTCAAAGGGGGGTGTGTGTGTGTGTGTGTGTGTGTGTGTGTGTGTGTGTGTGTGTGTGTGTGTGTCTCTTCTCATTGGAGCAAATGCTTCTCCACCACGCCATCTCTTTGCTGCACAGCATCCTTCCGTTTGTTCTCTTCTCACGCTATTTCCCTTTGACAAATCACAAACACATAAGGTTCAAACCAAAAACACAACACGATTCAGAAAAATGTCACGATTTGATATTGATTTTTTTTTTTAGATCCAAAAACAATTCTCAATTAAAAAAACAACAACTAATCACAGTATGTAAATGTAGTTACTTTTTCCATGTGATAGTATACATGCCATTAAAAAACGAAAATAAATAAATAATATGAATAGATTTTTGGAATTCTATGAATCGAGTTTGAATCGGTAGAGCTTGAATCAAATCATGAATGTGAATGGATTATTTTAATTTTTTTTATTTTTGGCACACCCCTACCAAAAACATGATTGTGTCTTAATACCATCTTAATACCATTAATGGCTGTATCTGTCACAGAACTACACCAGGAAGTGGTTTTGGGTAGGTATATTCATCTCTGCAATGGAAGATGAGTAAATCCTGACAAGGATGGCAGTTAATTTGAAAGTGTGACGAGTGAACTTAAGAGAGAAACTGATCAATTGGGACTCTCCCTTGACGGCCCTGCACACGTGCGTTTTGAGATGAGGCTGGGATTAACTGTATCGGCACTCGCCAAACTACACATATTAATAAGAATAAAGACAACTGTCAGAGTGGTGTGGTCTGCGTGGGCATAGATAAGGGTGTATGTGTGTGTGTCAACAGCAGCTCGGTGGTCTGGTCACAACTATCTTTACTTCTCAGTCTCTTAACACTCATGTTGTCCTAGTGACAAAAGTGACAAACATTGAAAAAAAGTGTCAAGTGTTGAAAAAAAAAGTTTTTTTTTAAAAAGCATTAAAAAAAGTGATTTTCAATTTTGACTGCAAGACAACACAAGGGTTAAAGGAAATGTGAAGGGCAGATACAAGAAGACTCAAACTTCACTGTTTCTTATCAGATGTAAACATCTGTGGGTCTAACATGGTCGCAGCTTTCACAACACAACGCCACAGTTTAAAATAGGATTTTTAAGGCTGATACAGATAAAAATAGTTGGTTATTTAAAAGTCCAATATTCCAATATATCGGTCAATAGGGAAATGTGTTTGTATCGTTACGATTTCCTAACACTAGCTATTTGTAGTTATTTATGAGTTCTCACTAAAATACAATAATTTGTTTAAGTGTCACAACAGAACAGAAGAACATCAAAATATATTACAATTCTGATCAATAAAATTTATAAAGATACAAACTTAAGATATGAAACTTTAAAGTCCTTTGTACAAAAACACAATAACAAAAATATATCCACTGTAGCTAACAGGGACGTTGCAGAGCGCCCTCTGGTGGACAGACTATACAACGCCAACACTCGTAACATGGTTGACCGTCCCTTTAATTTATTTTTTCTAAATACATTTTTCAAAATCATTTGTCATTATAAATGGTTCTGATTAATAATTCCGGGAAAAAAATACTTCGTCCATTATTAATGCCAAAGTTGTAAAAAAGTTATCTAGCTGATGTGATCTTACCTAGCTACTGAGCATGTGCGACTCCCAACAAAGATAGTATATAAGTGAGATCTCTTACTCTGTAGCTAACACAGAGACCTAAACACACAGGGTGAAAACAGGATCTGCAGCAATGTGCAGTGCAACAAAAAATATGGTGATTTTGGTAAATGAAACCATGTAAACCTATTTTGGTACAACCTCAAAATACAATTATGAACCTGACAATTAGCAGAAAATGGGCGCTTTAAATTAACCAGGAAACAATAAATTTTATATCTTAGTATTTGAATGAGGCTCAAACAGACCAGGAAATGAAGTCCGCGTGAATGATTTGCCATGAGCCAGATGGCCTCTGGGGGCCCTCGGGGGTCCAGAGGCTAAGATGTGGCCACAGTGATCCAGAACCAGGCTTTGTGTTTTCCCAGCTTAGCCGGCCAGGGGGCTCGAGCTACAATAACATGTGCTAGGATCACACACTCTGCTCTACTGACTCCCTGGGAAACTTTAACAGCCTATTGCAGTAGAGAAACAATATTGGTTAGCATATTTCCATGTCCAGTTGGAACATTTTGTGTCAAATATATCGTTCTCGAAAGATTTTAAAAACAGCTGCTTCACACGGTGGTGCTGCATGCAGACAAATGGCTCATTTGTAGTCTTTCAGAAGCCTCCCTCCCTGCTAACATGCTAACACCTCTGATACTTGTACAGAGCTGAATTATAGATTAGCCTTAACTGCTAATCAATGTAGGCTTTGCTCTCGTGTTACCTGCCTGAAACACATACATGCTTAACTTTCTCTCCCTTGCTGTGATTAACACACAACACACACACACACACACACACACACACACACACACACACACACTTGTACAACCAGGAGCATCACCCACAAAGATGCTAGATTTATTTATAATTTATACTGTTTATTGATTGAAGAGCTAATAGAGGGCCCCATAGAAATGTGTTTCATCTAGGGGCCCAGAATTATTTTTGCTTTCTGTGATCCAGTTTTCCTTCAGGGCGATAAATCGCTCTATAAATAAGTCTATATATCAAAGTGTAGGCTCTGAAAATTAAATGACATTAAAAATATCTCTTATTAAATTATTTAAAAATGGTGAACAGCAGGATGGAGACGTTTGCTGACACACTGACTTGGCGAGTTATTTTGGGTTGGCTAAGAGATGATAGAAGTCGTTTTGTTGTTTACCGCCCAGTGATATTAATTTTAATATTCATTGCACTCCCTTTTTCAAAGTTGTTGAATCTTTTTTGGCTTTTCAAATTCAGCTTCAACATGTTTTCTGTCCCTGGTCCTCTCTCAACTTCTCTCTGTCAAGCTGTCTCACACACCGTCTGGCTTCCAGCCGTCTAAGACACCATCTTTGCTCGGGCCTTTGTTGCTCTGTCAGCTACATTGGCCGCTGATAAGAGGGGATGTATGTGAAAGAGAGGAGAGGATGACTGTCTCTCTTTGCCAGAGCTGATGGTGTGATAGGGAATGTCTTCCAACTATTTCTTTATTTGAAACATCTACAAAAACTTAAATTGTTGAGATCCAGTTTTAAATTGTTGAATTTTGTTTTCATCCACATTATTGGCAGTACCAAATTTTAAGCATTTTGTTCGACTCGTAAAATTAAATGACATTAAAAATAAATGTATTATTAAATTATTTAAAAATTAAATGGTGAACAGGGGGTTTGTAATAATGATTACATGGATTGACCAAAAACTACATTGTTACATTGTTGATTAAATCAAATATCACACACATGATTAGGGGTTTAAAGACATGAGGCAATATACACACATGTTAAAGACATGAGGCTAATTAATAATTGGGTGATGAAGTTGGACTCAAACAAAAGGGAGTAGTTTATCAAAAGCTGTTGTCCCAATAAAACAAGTTTTTCAAAAGTTTGCAAATTCTAAAAAAGCGGATCCCCATAGACTTGTTTTTGAAGTGACAGATGGCCCTGGTGTACATAAAACCAGGATCCAAGACTTTGTTTTCACTCTCTGCTGCTCCAGCAGTGCTCTTTATCTCACAACATAACTGCATGTAACTCTTTGTTAAAGTTTGTGGAAGTTTGTCTCCCAATTTAGGCCATCTTTGTTTTCTGTTTTAGACTTGGCTGTGTGTACTTGTTCATGTGCACTGACCCACATGCACTGAGACAAGACTAAAGATGCACTATGACAAAATGTCTTCTGATGTTTTGAGTCCTCGAAATCAGATGTGCTTTAGTGTCACTTTAGCGGCCACACAGTAAAGTTGTGCTATCAGTTGATCTAAATCAATGGTATGTTAGTATATCTTAATTTTTGCTTTCAAATAACTAGGTAATTTTACATCTTCAGGCCCCTAAAACTACTCAGTTTAAGGCTGTAATACAGCCATGGTCGATATCAAGACTTGTGGGTACGTTGTGGCTTTAATCACACAAATATGTGTTAACTGAAGCTCACTTTCTGAGAATAGTACTCATTCAAACTGCTGCCACATCTGACAAATTCAGCTCCAACATTAGCAACATTTGGACAAGAGATTATATCAGTTATTTTATAGTAAATGTAAATGGACTGTTTTCATATAGTGCTTTTCATATCTAGCAGTTACATAGTACATATTCGCCATTCATACACTGTGGCCGAGGCTGCCGTACAAGTGTTCAGTGTCTTGCCCAAGGACACTTTGACATGGGACTGCAGGGCCAGGGATCGAACCCACAACCTTCCGATTGGCTACTTCGGCCGTCTCATAGTGAGAAAACAGTATCCATAATCATACTGTAGAATAGCCAGTGTGTATGATATCTGGTATACAACATTTACAGTGCTCTACTAAGCACCGTCAGAGTCTGAAATAAGAGAAAGTGAGAAACATTTCTGACCCTGGACCTGTTGTGTTTATACTATGTTACAATTTTTTTTATATATTATTTTACTAAACAATGTTTCTCATTTTTATTTTCCCTTTTGTTGTCTTTCCAGGAAGGACGCGAGCAGTATGAGCTCGCTGCAACCTCGGAGCAGTGCAGCAAGAAGAAGGCGAAGGGGAAGAAGAAAGAGAAAGATATGGACGAACTGAAGAAGGAAGTGGATATGGTGAGTGTCTCTGCTTCTTTTTGCCCTTCCCCTCATTCTCTGCCGTTTTCTGCTTCCAATATGAACACATCCATTCTGTTTTATTTCTCCTACTCCTCCTCCCATCAATTGCCTCTTCCTGCTGCCTCTCGCTAATGTAAAATCACACACAAGAACTGAAAATACACTCTTCACTTTCTCCTTCCCTCCTCACTCCCTTTCATGCTCTTCTTCTCTCTCATTTGTTGCTCACCTACCATATTCCTTCTGCTCTTCCTCCTACTTATTTTCTGTTAATCTTTTCTTTTCTTCCTCTCCTCCTCGCTTTCTTGTGCCATACCATGTGTCTTTTGTTGGCTCCTCATCCATTCATTCTTTTCCCTTAACTAGTAATGTTTCTCTGACATTGTTGTAGCTCTACCTTGTGGGAGGTAGTTATTTTAAAATGAAAAGTCAGCACATGAGCTGTAAATGTCACTGGCTTTGGCCATGTTAAAACACACACACACACACACATTATAATAGATACACACATGCACACAGACAGACACTGGACTGACACCACCTTCATTTCTCTCTCTGTGTCGTTGCAGGATGATCACAAGCTGACCCTTGATGAACTTAATCGCAAATATGGAACAGACCTCAACAATGTGAGTGAGATAACTAGGAAAGTGTGCTGTATTATGTTTCTGTGTGTCTGAATGCATTATTTTACAGCCGGCATTCATGTCTCCAAAGATGGCATTGTAATGTCAAAAAAGTATTTGCATCAAAAGTGTCCACATTAATCACAGAGATCACATACATATCCAGTATCGGCAGCACAATGGCTGCCATTAACTGTCATTTTTTCTCTTCAGTCTGTCAGTTGATTGTTAGTGACTGAATGATTAGTGCGACTTAGCTGAATTAAACAGGACTCTGTTCACAGAGGGCAGAGATCTCTCACAGAATGAAGGGAATGTCATTGAGGATGTGATCAGCCCCAGTCCCACAATGAGCTTTCCTTAGTTTGTGTCATTTCTGAGTCTGTTTGGAGGAGGGGGGTTGCAAGGTGGAGGCTGGGGGTGTGGCCCTGACCAACTGCCACTTTGCTTGTTTGAAAGCATGAGCCTCTCATGGTTGGACCAAATTCACTGGGCAGGCATAGATGAGAAAGGGGAGGTCACCTCCCCCCTTGTGACCTCATAAGCGGCAAGATTCCAGATCGGCCCATCTGAGCTTTCATTTTCTCAAAGGCAGAGCAAGATACCCAGGGCTCGGTTTACACCTGTCTCCATTTCTAGCCTCTGGGGGACCATAGGCAGGCTGTGGGAACTCATATTAATGTTAAAAAAAACTTAAAGTGAAATGTTCATACCCTGGGACCTTTTTAAATAAAGAATGTTTATTGAGAGGAAATGGGAGAGAAAGATGGTCTGATCTTAATCTTCAAGGTGGTGGTAGGTGAATTTTCTTATCTTTGGACGGAGCCAGGCTAGCGGTTTCCCCTGCTTCAAGTCTTTGCGCTAAGCTAACAGGCTTACATGCTTGAAGCTGGCTGTAGCTTAAAATATACCGTTAAAAACACAGACCCGGTATCGATCTTATCTAAATCTCAGCAAGTAACCAAATGAAGATATTTTCTAAAATCTCATAGTATACCTTTATTGTTTACAGTGAAGAATCACCATGTATAATATATTCATAAAATATTGACAGCAAAGTTTCAAAAATCCACATTAGAAATGGTTATGAAGGATTTGCCTGTCCAGTGTGATATTGTATGGGATTATTTTATGGGTCTTTAAGTCCAAGCAAAACTTCTCAAGTATCAAACAACAAAACACTAACTCAAGCACGAAAATTGCCACTTTGAAAGGTAAAACCAGTGTGTAAAAACACTTTTATTTATTTCATAATATGCATGTGATTCCCATGATAAATTAGCTCAGTAACTTAGCTACTGTACGCCAACGTTTAATTGGCTTGGCTGGCATTTAACGTTAGCAGTTAGCGTTAAATGTGACCAGCTACTTTACTGGCTAGTTAGAAACAAAAGAACAAACTTCTAGTAACCCTGCATGCAATGTAGATCACAGACAATGTATATGATCAATACTTACATCTTATTAATCTTGTAGGAATCTGCTGTTTTGAGTGGTTTGTGTGTCCTCCATAATCGCTAAAGTTAGCTGCACTGAAACCGCGGCAGGCAGTCAGGCACTGAGCTGTCACTCACAAATACTCAAAAAACTCATTAGCCAATGGGTACGCAGCCCTGTAAGAACACGCCCATGCGAGAGGGAGCTGCAAACGTGACGGAGAGAGCCATAGACTGCTCATTAAGAAAGAAGCAGAGGGGACTTTAAATAAAAGGAAGTACTATGGAATGGATACTTGAGAAGTTTTGCTTGGGAATTTAATAAAATAATCCCATATTCTTGAAGTGTGTTTACAGCATGCAGGATCTATGACTGCCTTTAAGACATGCCTTCAACCCCCCCCCCCCCCCCCACCTCATGCAGTCACGCACTCCAACTGGCTGATCACTCAAAGATCAAGGAGAATAGTTAATCAGTCTCTCTCTCTCTCTCTCTCTCTCTCTCTCTCTCTCTCTCTCTCTCTCTCTCTCTCTCTCTCTCTCTCTCTCTCTCTCTCTCTCTCTCTCTGTGTGTGGCAAGTGTGAATAATATATTAGCTGCAGAAGTCCCTGCGCCCTGATTTCATGTGCTCCTATTTTCCTCCTCTTTTCTCCCCTCCCTTCCTCTCTCTATTGTCTTCTATTAATTTAGATATTTTTAAACCCGTAAAGTTACGGGGAAAACGCATCAAAATAGATTCATTACAAATTAAACATGCTTTTTTACAACACAAGGTCATATTGGACTGGTCCAACATGAATAAATAAATAAGAACACACCAACATCACTAGCTAACTTACTTTAAATGTGCAAGAACTATAGACCAATAACAGGCTTAAGTGAACTGACAACATGAGTTATACGACTTACAGTTCTCAAAGACGCACACACACAATCTCAGCTGATTATCCTCCGGACAGCTAATCTCTTTTTCTTTTCTCACTTTTTTTCTCCGTAAGGCGCACGCACCCGCTCGCGGTGTGTGGCGCGTGTCCGCGTTATTCTCCCACATGACAACCTCTAGTACAAAACTAAAGTAACAAGCCAATTCTGTAAAATGTGAGGAGTAGAAAGTACCGATATTTGTGTTAAAATGTAAGGAGTAGAAGTAAAAAGTCGCCACAAAAATAAATAGTAAAGTAAAAATATCTGAAAAATCTACTTGAGTACAAATACCAACGTTACTTCCCATCTCTGCATTTCTTCACTAACTCTGTCACTCTGTTGAAATATGCACGCATGTGGTATGCTCCATAGGGTTTGTCATGTAATGGACCCGTGCTTTGATGTGCACTAACATGTGCAAGTTGCACGGTAACTGGCCAACAAAACGAGCTCTAGATCAAACAGAAACAAAATATTGGATACTACTGCGATATATTGCGATAACGATATTGAGTCGATATATCTTGCACCCCTACTAGGCGACTAGTAGTACCTACAAACCCTCACCCCTTGATTTAGGTATGTGTCGGTGAGTTTGTGTGTACATGTGTGGTTGGCTGGCAAAAAAGTATGGTTGTGACTTTTAACATGTTAATATATTTTAGAACATCTGGCCAGGAATCTAACTTTTATCAGCTGTTGTAACTGAATCTGTATCTTCTTCTCGCATCAGGGTTTGACTAGTGCCAAGGCTGCTGAGATTCTGGCTCGTGATGGGCCCAATGCCCTTACTCCACCCCCCACCACCCCAGAGTGGGTGAAATTCTGCAAACAGGTATTACATCAGCTCAACATCTGTCTTGGTGGTAGAGGACTGTCACTGTCATGACCGAGAGCACGTTCTCTTTCGTACACTTTCTTTTCAGTTCCTATAAGTGTTTAAATGTAGCCTCAATCTACTAATTTATAAATTAGTAGATAGATTAGTAGATTCTAAAGCTAAAGACATATTACTCAAATGTCTTTAGCTTAAAAGGTCACTTCTGTTCTTTTTCCTTCAGATGTTTGGGGGTTTCTCCATGCTTCTGTGGACCGGTGCCCTCCTCTGTTTCCTGGCTTATGGTATCCAGGCTGCAATGGAGGATGAGCCTGCTAATGATAATGTAAGGAAATGTTTTGTAGTCTATGTAGTGTCTGTCTATGTAGTGCATGCTGTAATCATAGCTTGATGTAAAACCCAAGAAATGACGAGCCATCCGAGGTCAATTTCATACGATGTTGAGATTTTTATGAGGGTATGTTTCATGATGTTTTTTTGTATGATGTCTGTTAGTGCTATGGAACAGAAACTATGGTGATTCATGTATCAATATCTAGGTATTATAAGGAAATAACTGTATAGTTTTCCAGCACCAATGTAATAAAAACTATTATTTCTTCATTGTGTGTGGTTCATGGTTCAGCATAAGCCAGTTTCACAGTATGAAATAGTAGATATTGTTAGAAGCTGGTAGGGATCGCCTGATACTGTTTTTTCAAGACCGATACTGATTATTAGTGATTAATGAAACCAATAACGGATATTTGAAACCGATATGCGTTTACAGTGCAACTGAAAATCAAAATTAAGATTTTTGAATGTTACAAACTCCAACACAAAACCTTGTTTAAATTCTTTGTTCGCTTTAGTGCATACCTTTTTATTATCAACAAACGTCCGTGCGTTAACAGAAGGCTTGTATCATGTGGACGCGCCGACAGTTTTGTCATCGTTACTGAGAATTCCTCATGGGGGAAACAAACTACGCACTACAGCTTTAAGCAATAATTTAATGAATTTGAAACTTTGAACATTATACCCAGTAAAAGCTAGTCGGAGAGCGTTGGGGTGGGACATTAAGTCACACTCAGTGGTGAGTGAAAGACAGTGGTGAGCAGAGAGACAGACACAGAGCTGTAGCGGTGCCAAAGTAGCACCCTTTTTAATTAATCAACTTAAAAGCTTACACTTTAAAGATAATATGCAAACTGCCAAAAAAATGGCCTGATAGTTGGCCACGGCCAATAATCTGTTTATCCCTCGTATCTGGCTCACAAAGTAAGGTAATGGTCTTGATCTGTTAATTGTCTATATTGTTCACATACATTAGACATAGCCCTCTAATACCCTGTGAATATTTTTGACTTCACAGTTGTACCTGGGTGTGGTGCTTTCTGCTGTCGTCATCATCACTGGTTGCTTCTCCTACTACCAAGAGGCCAAGAGCTCCAAGATCATGGACTCCTTTAAGAACCTGGTCCCACAGGTACCCCTTACATTTTGAGACTGTTTTGTACATAATCATTAAATGAATTGTGTGTAACACTGTACTGAAACCTCTTCTTAAACCTCTTTTCCACTTTGCAGTACGAAAACATTTACATCTGAATCTCATTAGCCCTGTTAAGTAGTTTGGAGTTTAATTATAAAAATATTTGTTATTAATTTAAAAAGAAAATCATGTGGGATGCGAAAGTTAAACACTGTTAAAACAGACAGAAAATAAAACGGGCCAGTGTCTCTTTCTCCTTTGTCTTACTTAAGTGTCTGTCTCCGCCGTTGTCTCGTCTCGTAGCAAGCCCTGGTTGTCCGTGACGCGAGAAGAAGAACATCAACGCTGAGGAGGTGGTGGTTGGAGATTTGGTGGAGGTGAAAGGTGGTGACAGGATCCCCGCTGATCTGCGAATCATCTCCGCCCACGGCTGCAAGGTGGGTGACCTGTTGACACAAGTTGTTTTCTTCTGTCCCGGAGCCATATTCTAAGGAATTCATCCTGAAAACCATTTCTCCATCAAAACATGAAAGGGGGTACCTTGACCTTTTTAGTTTCAGTTTGCTGCTGGGCTTTAAGGCTTTTTACAGTGACTGCAAGTTTCTCTTTTGTACTGGGCTAAGATGAGTTCTTCTATGGTGAATGTTGGGTTTCTGTAAATAACATCAGAGTACGGTCTAGACCTGCTCTTTTATGCGCTGTGGGATAATTGTTGTTATGATTTGACGCTATATAAATAAAATTGAATTGAATGAAAGGCTTGATCCCACCAAATAGGTCATCCAATCAAACGTTGACGTTAATGCTGCTGCCAGTTTTACCGTTGTGTATCTTTTTCTTCTTCTTCTACTCCGTAGAAATAGCAAACTCGGTAGCCTTTCCTCATTAGCGCCACTTCTGTTCAGGAGAAGACTGCAACTAGTGTCGCGACCACCACGCGCGCGAGTATAAACAATACGTGACGTCACATTGGTGCGCGCCAGGTCGGCTGCGGTGAGAATACATATGTGTTAGTGCCTTGAAACTCTAGAACTTTGTTCCTCTCATAAAACCTCAGCATAGTGCGAGATGTAAGCAGTCATTTACTCTCTGATGTTTTTAATATGAATTCCAACCAATGTCAAGCACTTTGTTCATATTGCTGACATTTTAATGTTATCAGACTGTAAAGTCTGAGACTTTTCCTTTGCAGTCACTATTTTAATAAATAGACTCATGCCTTTCATGTGACTAGCGGTAGTCTTATTGTGGGGACAAAAACTAGTATGTGGCCCATTTTGGGCCCTTAACTAAAAACACCCAAGAGCAAAAATAGACCCAAATGTTCCCCTGTGTTTTTCCATTAACCTCTGCGTCATGCATTGTTATATATCTTGTCACTTGCCTCTGCTTCATCTAGCCGTTGCTGGAATCCTGAATCTCCCCCCTCAGTAGCTGTCTTATCCACAGAGAAAAAGGTGTTATTATTTGGAGGAGAGTTTGTTTTCCTTCCTCAGAAAGAAACTTTGTGGCATCTTCTCCATTTTTATATATTATATTTCCTAAGATTGATGTGGATACGTTGTTTTTCTTTCTTCCATCAATCACAGTCTATGTTTCATTGCTCAGGTGGACAACTCCTCTCTGACCGGCGAGTCTGAGCCCCAGACCCGTACTCCCGACTTCTCCAATGAGAACCCACTGGAGACCAGGAACATTGCTTTCTTCTCCACTAACTGTGTTGAAGGTATGACAACAGAATACATCAAAGCCATTCAGAGACTGTGCTACAGAGGCTCTGTAGTAAACTGGAGATGTTTGCTGTTTTGTAAAATAAATGTCTATGCGATCATCCTTTCTACAGGAACTGCCCGTGGTATCGTGATCAGCACCGGAGACCGTACCGTCATGGGTCGAATCGCCACCCTAGCCTCTGGACTGGAAGTTGGACGTACCCCCATCTCAATCGAGATCGAGCACTTCATCCACATCATCACCGGCGTGGCTGTCTTCCTTGGCGTGTCCTTCTTTGTCCTCTCCCTCATCCTCGGATACAGCTGGCTGGAGGCTGTCATCTTCCTCATTGGTATCATTGTCGCCAACGTGCCAGAAGGTCTCCTGGCTACTGTCACTGTGAGTCCTGGTGTTTCTGTGTATTAAAGATCGAAATACGGATTAAAAAAAAAAGGCTTGGCCATGAACTGACCCAAGCAATCCCATCTCTAGGTGTGTCTGACCCTGACTGCCAAGCGTATGGCGAAGAAGAACTGCCTGGTGAAGAACTTGGAAGCTGTCGAGACCCTGGGCTCCACCTCCACCATCTGCTCCGACAAGACCGGCACCCTGACCCAGAACAGGATGACTGTGGCCCACATGTGGTTTGACAACCAGATCCACGAGGCCGACACCACAGAGAACCAGAGCGGGACTTCCTTCGACAGGAGCTCTGCTACCTGGGCTGCCCTGGCCAGGATCGCTGGACTCTGCAACCGTGCCGTCTTCCTGGCAGAGCAGACCAACCTTCCCATTCTGAAGGTACTTTTTTCACCCTGGTCTCCCCTGCAATTTCATTTCTCTTCCTCTATTTAAAAAAAAAAAAATAAATAAATAAATAAATATTACAGGAATTGTCTTAACATTATTAAGGAAATAATTTAGCTCTTAGCACTAAAAACAGAAGTCTATATTATCTTTCATCATCCCTTTTTTGTTGTTGTTCCAGGTCTTTAGTTTATGTGCTCTTAATGTGAGCAGGATTTAGAAGTCCTGTACTGCTGACTCATTTTCTAATTTGAATGTGCCGCTTTTTAAAGAATTTGAAAATTATAACAAGCGTTTCTCTTCACTAGTGTTCTTTTTTCCCTAATGTCAACTTCACGTCATTTGTAGTAATGCCAACACATGTTCAAGTGTGCTAAATGAAAGACAAGTGTGTGTACGAATATTTTAAGAGAATCATACAAATAGATAATCAACTTAAGATGTCTTCTTTTGTGTGAATAGAATTTTGAATACTAAAAGTATACAAGTGATTGTGAATGTGATTTGTAGTTTCATTTTTTTTTTTTTTTTTTTTTTTTTTTTTTTGAACAAAGTTTGTTTCCCTGTAATCATATACACAGATTTGGATCTTAATATCATACCTTTCATAGAAACGTTTTTCCACTACAAGCAACCGGCTTGGTTTTCATGTTTATACCAGTGAACACATTTCGTAACCACATAGCTATTTCTACCGCCCCCCCTCCCCGGAAAAAAAACACACTCACACCAAGATGTCCTATGTCCCTTGGCTCCGAGATTTTAATGAGAGCCCAGCCTCAGGTGTCCACCATGTGTGTACATTAATCTGTGTGTTAATTCACCTGTAAATGTCTAGCTGGCATCATGGTTCTAATTACCAGTCTCTCTCATTATTTTGGCTGGACCACAGCAAAATGGCACCAGCCCTATAGTTGTGAAAGTCTGTCCCTGATTAATTGAAAGTGAGTGAGTAATCAAGTTGCACCATTGGTCAAGTGTTGGAGTTTCCCCATTGGCTGTTGCTACCAGTGTTTCCACTGGTACCAATTTGCTGTTTATTTCCCTCAACTACAGAATCTACCAGCCCTTGTACATACTTCAAAATATTAACACGCATATGCCCACAGTGACTGAAACAGGAAAATAACCATTTTATAATGGGCATGCACATTATATCAGCACTACTGTATATTCCCTTAAAATACCATGGAAAAATGACTACATTTTCTTATGCCACCCACAACACTGCCGCAATCAGTCCTCAATTAGTGGCTTGAGAAAGTTTACTACATGCTAAAGTTGACTAGAAAGAGAAATTTTAAACCATATTTTGGAAATTGATCTTAATGCCTTAATTTTAAAAAAATGTAGGAAAATCCAATCTTTTAAGTACACCAATTTTATATGTGATTGAATATTGTACTATAAATAAATGTTTTTTCCTTTAAAGTACACCCCTATGTTAAATTCCCAGGATGCATAGTATACTGATCCATGAAATAACTGGCCTTTAAAAATAAAAACCTGCCTACCTCTATGGGAATTTAACATAGGGGGGTGTATACTCATGCCCGCTGTATTTTAAAGAAGAACATTTATTTATTTACAATACATTATTAATTCACAAAGAAAACCTGTGTCCTTAAAGGTTGGATTTTCCTAAATTGTTTGAATTAAGTCATTAAGATCAATTTCCAAAGTATGATTGATTTTTGTTTTTTTAAATATATAAATTTCTCTTTTAATCAACTTTAGCATGGGTGTGTAAACTTTCTCAAGCCACTGAGCCGTCCTCAGGAGGCATTGAGTAACAGGATGTTTGTTTTTTTAGGCTCAATGACTACGCACAAATGCGTACTCTTCTACTATGACTTGAGCCCGCTTAACTTTGTGCCTCTGATTGATGCCTCTGATCCCTCTCCATCTTCCTCCACCAGAGAGACGTGGCTGGGGACGCCTCTGAGTCGGCTCTGCTGAAATGTATTGAGCTGTGCTGCGGATCAGTCCAGGAAATGAGAAATAAAACCCCCAAAATTTCTGAGATCCCGTTCAACTCTACTAACAAGTACCAGGTATGGAACGAGGAGCTAGCTTCATGTCATTCTTTAAAATCATAAATGCAGTATGTGGAGACCAATTGTTTGTCATGTTGTTTTCAGGTGCTGTTACAGGAATATTAATTTTGTTGTTTTGAAATTTCATATATTTTAATGTATTTGTGCTAACCTTTTATGATTTTTGATAAATGTTAAAAATTAGATTATTGGCTTGGCTTTAGCTTTAGCTTAAAGTTCAAGAAATCCCAAAACATGCTTGCTTGCTTGCGTTTTTGTTCATCTCTTTTCCAGTTTCATGCTTTACAACGAGCGTTGCTCAAATCAGGCCCTTTAGATTGAGAAAACATGAGCACACGTATTAACACCGAATGTGTAAACTGACCTGTTTTTATTGTTTCTCGTGGGCTCCTAGCTTTCCATTCACAAAAATGAAACACCTGAGGAGTCCAAGCACCTGCTGGTGATGAAAGGTGCCCCAGAGAGGATTTTGGACCGCTGCTCCACCATCATGATTCAGGGCAAGGAGCAGCCTCTGGACGAAGAGCTGAAAGACGCTTTCCAGAACGCCTACCTGGAACTGGGAGGTCTGGGAGAGAGAGTTCTGGGTAAGGATGGACGGCTGCTGGGATTGACATGAGTGAATTGATTAAGAGAGCAGAAACTCAAATAACCCCTCTGAAAATCACTTCATTGGGCAATAATTTCCATCCTAAACTGTGTTTACTCCAGGTTTCTGCCATTTCAACCTGCCTGATGACCAGTTCCCAGAGGACTTTGCTTTTGACACTGATGAGGTGAACTTCCCCACTGAAAACCTGTGATTCATCGGCCTCATGTCCATGATCGACCCTCCTCGTGCTGCCGTGCCCGACTCTGTGGGCAAATGCCGGAGCGCTGGAATCAAGGTAAAGCCGTATTAACCGTAGCCATATTAAGTCAAAATTGAAAATCAACACTTTTGTTGACGCTTTTCATTGATGATTTTTTTTTTAATGTTTTGTCCTTTTTTTTCATCGCTTTTGACTTTTATTTCAATGTTTGTCACTTTATTTGACGTTTTCAACACTAACACTAACTTATTAACTTTAGTTTCACAGTTATTTTGGGAATTTATGGTCAATAAACTTCATTTATAGGAAACTATACCTAATGTTTGAGTTAGAAAAGCAGAAATTAGGAATGATTTAGACTAAAATTAAAGGAATGGATGTCGATGGATAATCACCGACTGAATATGTCAACGTTTACTCAATACTATTTCAATACCACTTCAAATTCTTTTACAAATGCTATAAAATTGAGTAAGACCCAAAAATAATGAAAGTAGAGATTTGTACTTGTGTTGTGTGGAATCAAGCATGTTATTTTGGGTAATTGGGTAGTTAAAAAGAACATACAGAATGGTGTAAATTCAGACCCCTGTTTTTAAATTTTTCACTCTTTGTTTCATTGCAGCCTTTTTCCAAAAATCAAAAAGTTCATTTTATTTCTCAGTAATGTACACTCAGCAACCCATCTTGACAGAAAAAAACAGAAATTTAGAAATTTTTGCATATTTATTAAAAAACAAAAACTGAAATATCACATGGTCATAAGTATTCAGACCCTTTGCCGTGACCCTCATATGTAACTCAGGTGCTGTCTATTTCTTCTGATCATGATTGAGATGGTTCTACACCTTCATTGGAGTCCAGCTGTGTTTGATTATACTGATTGGACTTGATTAGGAAAGCCACACACCTGTCTATATAAGACCTTACAGCTCACAGTGCATGTCAGAGCAAATGACAATCATGAGGTCAAAGGAACTGCCTGAAGAGTTCAGAGACAGAATTGTGGCAAGGCACAGATCTGGTCAAGGTTACAAAAATTTCTGCTGCACTTAAGGTTCCTAAGAGCACAGTGGCCTCCATAATCCTCAAATGGAAGACTTTTGGGCACCAGAATTTCCCTAGACTGGCCAGGTCCGGCCAAACTGAGCTATCGGGGAGAAGAGCCTTGGTGAGAGAGGCAAAGAAGAACCCAATGGTCACTGTGGCTAAGCTCCAGAGATGCAGTCGGGAGATGGGAGAAAGTTGTAGTAAGTCAACCATCACTGCAGCAATCCACCAGTCGGGGCTTTATGGCAGAGTGGCCCGAAGGAAGCCCTCCTCAGTGCAAGACACATGAAAGCCCGCATGGAGTTTGCTAAAAAACACCTGAAGGACTCCAAGATGGTGATAAATAAAATCCTCTGGTCTGATGAGACCAAGATAGAACTTTTTTGGCCTTAATTCTAAAATTGGAGAAAACCAGGCACTTTCACCTGTCCAATACAGTCTCAACAGTGAAGCATGGTGGTGGCAGCATTGGGGGTTTTTTTCAGCTGCAGGGACAGGATGTTTTTGTCCGAGGGAAAGATTTTTCATACAGGGATATCCTGGATTTTTTCCAAGTGCTTTGGACCTCAGACTGGGCCGAAGGTTTACCTATCAACAAGACAATGACCCTAAGCACACCGCTAAAATAACGAAGGAGTGGCTTCACAACAACTCTTGGCTGTTTTGAATGGCCCAGCCAAGCCCTGACTTAAACCCAATTGAGCATCTTGAGAGAGACCTGAAAATGACTGAATGATTTAGACCATCCAACCTGACAGAAAATTAAAGGAATGGAATGGCAGATGGATAATCACAGACTGGAATATGTCAATGGCTGTATTACTCAATACTCTATTAAATACCACTTCAAATTCTTTTGACCAAATGCTATAAAATTGAGTTTTAAAAAATAATGAAAAAATTTGTAAATTTCTGTTTTTTTCTGTCAAGATGGGTTGTTGAGTGTGGAATAAAATGAACTTTTTTATTTTTGGAAAAAGGCTGGGCAATAGTGAAAAATTTAAAGGTCTGAAACATTGATATAGGAAAACGGGTCAATTTGACCTGAGGACAACATGAGGGTTAAATTGAAAAATGACTTATGGAATGGTTATGTTTAAAATATAAATACACAATTTTTATGTCTTTCAAATGGCTATAATAATAATGCATCTCTACTTCTTAGTGGTTGTTTAAATGATAATATAATGGAAGAATTTGACTCAAATCCCCAGGCTTGATCAAATGTTCCCCTTGTCCTAGGTCATCATGGTAACAGGTGATCATCCAATCACAGCTAAGGCCATCGCTAAGGGTGTGGGCATCATCTCCGAAGGCAACGAGACTGTTGAGGACATTGCGGCGCGTCTTAACATCCCAGTCAACGAAGTCAACCCAAGGTACTGACTATACAGAGGACCCCTAAGTACTTTTGCTGCAGTTGTCATGGAAACACATCTGAAGTACTGTACCCTAAGGGTCTGAATGTATTCAAGTTAAACTAACTTGGCGCGTGTTTTCAAAAAGTCCTAAACAGTTTTTAATTATTCTGGTATTGCTCAACTAAAAGTCCACCTTATGGCGTTGGATTCATTCCAGAGATGCCAAGGCCTGTGTCATCCACGGTGGAGACCTGAAAGATCTGGCCCCAGAGCAGCTCGACGACATCCTGAAGTACCACACTGAGATTGTTTTCGCCAGAACCTCCCCGCAGCAGAAACTGATCATTGTGGAGGGCTGCCAGAGACAGGTGCGGGCTACACACAATTTTGTGTACTTATGAGTCTATACAGCCATTCTGTAAAACAGGTGTACCCAGAGTGTGCCTCACTATATGACTTAATATGTAAATTCAAGAGTGAATATTTAAAAATCCTATCCCCTAATTAGGAACTAAATGAACAAATTAGTCTATGTGGAAAATCCTGCCTAAAGTTTTTTTAGCCTCTGTTTTTTGCAATACAGGAAACCGGAACGGTGCCCACTTCCTGTCAAACTATCACATTTCAGCCAAACGGGGTGCTAAAATATGTTTCTGAAAACATTTTAGGCGAGAAGGCAATACAGTAACATAATTTTGTATTTTATTTATTTTTTTGTCAGCACTGTCTAGTTTTACGGTCTAGTTTTTAATCTGAGTTTGAGAGAGTACACACATTGTTATTATACAAAGCTGGTAAAAATGGAAGTATCCATTTAAAGTAGCACAGCTTTGCTGCATTAGGTAGAATGAATTGTGGTCCGTGTAGTTTACATTTTGTAACATTGAATATGTTGACATTCACACCAATATTCCACTATTACTCCGGATATGACAATATTCCATAAAAGGCCTTATTCCGAATAGAGCATTTTCTTATTAAGACATGTGGGGTATTCTGGTATTATTTGGGTTTTAGAGGCATTCTTTGGACATCGCTGTGCGTTGCTATGGTTTCTGTACACAGACTAACCAGCCAACAGTTTGCGAGGTTGGAGAGCCAATAAGGAGAAACACAGCTACTTTTAAATATGATCCTTTTCAAGTATTGATTATCAACAGGTTTTTGGATATGCGTATACATCGCTACGCCGAGCTTTTCAAGAAGCTGGTTGAAGGAGTGAAAGAGGGACGTTGTGGTCCAACAAGTCTGACGCCACTGGTTAACTTTTAAGGGTATTTTGCACAGGTACATGTAAACAACAGTATTAGTGGAATATTCGCTTTCTTTAGCCATGTAAACCGCATAGTCGGAATATTGTTTTTTACAGAATTAGGGGGAAAAACAGAAAATTATGTGCGTTAATGGATGAGAAATGAATAATCCACCTCACTGTCTCAATGTTATTTGACAAATATTAAAAGTAATTTCTGCAAAATTAAAATTCTACTTTAGTTGTTAGGAATATGAAAATGCCACTCAACAGCAAGAATGTCTTTTTTTACACACACACAAATCAATGGACTTCTCTCGGCTCAAATCAAACATTCTGGTTATTTTTGCTCCTTTTACATTTCTTTCCTCATTTTTACATAACCTTTCCTTCTCTTTGTGACTATAATTTCCACACATGTTTTCCTCTTCCCTCTCTCTGCAGGGAGCTATTGTGGCTGTGACAGGTGATGGTGTGAACGACTCTCCAGCTCTGAAGAAGGCCGACATTGGCGTCGCCATGGGGATCTCTGGATCTGACGTCTCCAAGCAGGCCGCAGACATGATCCTGCTCGACGACAACTTTGCCTCCATTGTTACTGGAGTGGAAGAAGGTAACAGAGTGTACTTAACAGAATACTTTTAAAGCTTTTTAAGATGAATGACTTTAAATTTAGCAAAGAAAGGACAATAATTTTACTGGATTTTTAATGTTCGTATTTAGCTGAAGGGTTAAAATTATAAAAATGACTGTCTCATGTTCTCGTCAGGCCGTTTGATCTTTGACAACTTGAAGAAGTCCATCGCCTACACTCTGACCAGTAACATCCCTGAAATCACACCCTTCCTCCTCTTCATCATCGCCAACATCCCTCTGCCCCTGGGAACCGTCACCATCCTCTGTATTGACCTGGGAACTGATATGGTAAAGATGGAAACCTTTGCTGTCAAAATGTCTAAAATGACACATATTTCTGATTCTAGGTTCTCTTAAGTCAATGTGCTCATTGATTGTGTCCTGTCTCCCAGGTCCCTGCCATCTCCCTGGCTTATGAAGCAGCCGAGAGCGACATCATGAAGAGGCAGCCAAGAAACCCCAAAACCGACAAACTGGTGAATGAAAGGCTCATCAGCATAGCCTACGGACAGATCGGTAAACAGACATACTTGTGATTAGAAGTCCAAATATACCAAGTAACACTGCTAAAATCAAACCCCAACCAGTCCATGGCCCCTTGTTAGATTTTTCTGGAAAGGCACGTCACCATCTGGGTTTTCTAAGATAACTAGAACAGTAGCATGCACCAGAAATAGGCTCATACTGTCAGAACTTATATATGGTTGCGATGTCACAACTAATGTTATATAAATAGTCCGGTCAAAGTCATTCCCTGTCTGTGCAGAGACTCTAAGAGCGCATGATGCCTGTAAAAAGTCTCAAAACACTCAACCAGAAAAACACTGACCAATCGGAGCAGACTAAAAATGCGTTAGAATACGTTCATCTGGAAGATGGGTTTGTTCAGTCCTTCCTATACTTACCGTAGCGTCCCAGTGCAGTCCATGGACTTCAATGGCGCTGCTTTGAACAGTGTTTTTAAGGGCTTCATAACTAGATGGTCATTGGAATAATGTTGTGATTAGTCCCGCCCACGGACACTCAGCATCTCTGTGGGTGAATGGAGGAGTGGGTTCGGATATCTCACGGATATTATAAATTACTGTTGTTATTATTATTGTTACATAATATATATTATTGAAATATTTTTTCATGACCAGACAGTATGAGCAAAAGAATGTGTCTTTTGAACATTAAGGCATGTAAACATGTTCTAGTAGAACGCCAAAATAAAAGTATGAACCTTAAAATGAAAATATTTAGTTCCCTTTAAGCCTCTAATTTTGCAGAAGACAGTCTAATTTATTTAAGTAAAGACTAATCAAATGTACTGACCCAGTCATTTATTATATTTCTCCCAAAGTACCACAAGGCCGATTTAGTTTTGCCATTTGATTCCTGGCTTAGTTTCACATTGTAAATGGACTAATTAACTGCATTAATTAAAACCTGCTCAAAAGACCTCAATATCAGATTGATTTCGTTGACTCGCTCAAATAGATTTTGACTTCTTTACTTGATATCTTCATTCAAGGATGGGCGATATGGGGAAAAAAAAAAATCAAATATTAAGATATTTTTGACCAAATACCTCTATCGATACTGCAACGATATTAGTGTTGACTTTTGCTGCTTTCACAATATTTTACAGAATGAGGTTTTTGATAAATAATCATAAGTAATGTGGATATATTGACTGAGTAGGTAAAGGAAAAAAATAGAACAGTTACAACAGTCTGGTAAGTTCAGAAAATGACATCACTTTACTGCAATATAGCCTTTAATAGCAGGAAAAGACACCACTTATGCCATGTTACGATATCCAACATCTCATCTTATCTTGTCTAATATCACGATATCGATATAATACCCATATGTTGACCAGCTCTACTTCATCCAGTCACATTTTTATCCTGCAGGTATGATACAGGCACTGGCAGGTTTCTTCACCTACTTTGTGATCTTGGCTGAAAATGGCTTCCTGCCCTCCACCCTGCTGGGCATCCGAGTGAACTGGGACAACAAATACATCAATGATCTGGAGGACAGCTACGGACAGCAGTGGGTCAGTAACATTTATTGCACAGACCAAAAGTAGGTTATACTTTGGTCATCACTTTGTCCCTCATGCCATCAGACTATACAACTCCTCACTCGGGGGGGGGGGGAATAGGGCAGAGAGGACAATAAATACACCTGGACTCACATAAATACCTGGACACTTGAACACACAAGACAACAACACTGACACTTTGACTAATAATTTATGATAAATGTCTTTCTATAGCCAAAGGTTCTTATTATTATTGTTATTATTACTGTTATCTTTATATTGTCTTCTATACTGTATTCTTGCTAAAACTGATGCTGGAAATTTCAATTTCCTTGCGAGAGTCCTCCCAAAATGATTAAGAAAGAGAAGTCTAAGTCTGTTAAATCTGTTTTCTGTGTGTGTGTGTGTGTGTGTGTGTTTTTTGTGTGTGTGTGTGTGTTCCCTGTCAGACTTACGAGCAGAGGAAGATCGTGGAGTTCACATGCCACACGGCTTTCTTCGCCAGTATTGTTGTCGTCCAGTGGGCCGATCTGATCATCTGTAAGACCAGGAGGAACTCAGTCTTCCAACAGGGCATGAAGTGAGTACTACAAACAAGCAGTATATATATTTAAAGCACCTCAGTAGGCTCGTCCTACTCCGAACTGTTTTGAGTTGTTCAGAAAATACCCCCCCATGTCTCTCCTCTGCTACTGAAACAGCTGCCGTCTTCAATGTCATGCGTCCTTTTCCATATTACACTAGCTGTTGTGCTTTTCTAGGAAGACTTCTACATGACTTGAGTGTTTATTTTGGGCTTTAAACCATATAAAGTGTATTTAAAATGTATTGCAGTCTGTGATATGTGTCAGTGCCTTGTTTTGATGAAAAATTCTGGCGCCAAGATGATGAAGTATATTATTATTATTTTTTTTTTTTGACAATCCTAGCTATTTTCAATCACTCAAACTGCTGTTTGTCTTAGGTTTCATTTTCCCTGAACCTACTCGGTCTTAATGGTTCCCCCCCTCCTTGTGCTTTCAGGAACAAGATCCTGATCTTTGGGCTGTTTGAGGAGACCGCCCTGGCCGCCTTCCTCTCTTACTGCCCGGGCATGGGCGTCGCCCTCAGGATGTACCCTCTCAAGTGAGTAAAGTAACAACTTACCTCCTAATTCACCAGTTCCACCTACCACATATTGCTCATCCAGGCTCAGGGCACTGGATCAGTTTCTCATATTTTTGTGTGTGTGTGTGTGTGTGTGTGTGTGTGTGTGTGTGTTTTCCAGGCCTAACTGGTGGTTCTGCGCCTTCCCCTACTCCCTGCTCATCTTTATCTATGATGAAATCCGTAAGCTGATCCTCAGACGCAGCCCAGGGGGTGAGTCCAGAATCTGTGCTTTTTATTATCTTCTCCTGTATTATCCTTCTTCTCGCTCGCTCTGCTCTTGTTTTTCCTGCACATTCTGTTTTGCCTTCTTCTCCATCTCTTCTGCCCCATTTGTCTCTTGTTTTTCCTCTCCACCTCCCTCTGCCTTGTGGATAATTCGAATGCTTAGTGAGGGGGGAGAAACTTAGGTCTCGGTCCTCTTTTGTTATCATCGAGTCTCTTTGCATGCTTTTAGATTAAGATACAAGAAAGAAAAAGAGATGAGATTAGTCACAAAAAGAACAACAAAAAATGAATGTATGTAAAGTGAAACACTGATACAGGACTTGGTTCTTCCATGTATCACTTTACCTTTATTTCTCCAGCTACAGTAGGTTTAGTGATCCCTCTGGATACTTTAGACTGTATCCATTTATCCCAAGAATTTGCCTTTAAAATCTTGTATTTTTTTTTTTTTTCCACTCCGTGTGTGCAGGTTGGGTGGAACGGGAGACCTACTATTAAAAGACCTGTCAGTCCAGTCACCTCGCATCTTGTCCTCCACCACCGTCTTTGCATGAATATTGTCTTGCTGCTCGGAATAAAAATGTAACCTCTGTAAACACAAATTGGAACATGTTTTTATATTAGGGAATGCTTGATACTACTATTAGACAAATACTGAGATGGAACGTGATGATGTTGACAAATGATAATGCTAATAATGAAATGAACACTGAACATTGACATGACTATGCGTGCCTTGTTTCTGAAACAGGACCAATTTTATACATGTTTTTAACAGTTATAAACGTTCAATAAAAATGCGCTCGTCAGGTCCCACAAACGTTTCCTGTGCTCATTTATTGTGTGTGTTTGTGTCCTTGGAAACAAAACCTCTGGTGGTTGGGTTGAGTTTTTCCCAACTTCTCAGCATGCGGGATGACCCCAATTAGAGTGTAATATATACAGTAAAAATCTATGCTTAATCATTATTTAACAATCTTACACAAATGCAGATGATTATGGACCCACACCCTCAGTTTCATTTGATGTTTTCTCTAGGAATACAAAGTTATAACATACTTAATAAATACTTAACTCTACTACAATACATTATAGACCAAAAACTTTAATGCAGAAATGTGGTTAGTGAAACCATTTTTAACAATAGTATTTTACCTTCTGGGAATACATTTTGTATCTGGTACTTTTTTAATGTACTGTATTTTAAGATTTTGGTATTTTTACTGTAGAATATACATTTTCTGTGATTAACTCTCCTTTTCAAATAAACTGACCTCACAAAAACACCATAATCCGACAAGAATAGTGTTGGGCAAGTTGGTTACAGTTACTAGTTCTTCTTCCAAAAAGTAACTAAATACTCAACTACAAATTACAAACGTAGCTAGTTACTTCAGAAAGTAACTAATGTGTTACTTAAGTATGTTTTTAAATGTGACTCCTCTTTAATGTCTATAGATTTTTTATAAATTGTTTCTTAAAGGCTTACACACATTTTTTAATTACTTGATACCTAATATAGTTTGTGAGGGATATAATGTGTTACAATAAACTGTTCATTAACTCCACAACTAATATTTTGTAAACATTAATTATAATTTAATTGTTAAACAGTCAAATGACAATAAACTAAAGATTAGTTAACTATCAATTTATTATTGATGGTTATAAAGTGTTACTAAACAGACTCATATGTAGCTTGAATATGCAGTCATGCTGCCAATTTAGACATTCTAAAGTTAAGTTAGACATAAAGTCAAGTTAGAAATTAAAAAGTTAAGTTAGACTTTATAAAGTTAAGTTAGATGTTACAAAGTTATGTTAGACATTCTAAAGTTAAGTCGTAATCGATCCTGCAACTTTAGATATATGGATAGCTGGAATCACAGATTCTAGCCTTGTGATCTTTGCAAAAACAGCCCTGTCTCCAAGTTGTTAAGGACATGGTCGGGCATTTAGTTTACCAAAAGGCACCGTGATGATGTCTAATCCAATATCCATCATGCGCTGGGAGTTTCAAGCAGCTACAGTATGTGGTCTCTGTCCTCCCACGCACTGCTTGCTGAGAAATGAAAAGATACACAAAGACACACACACTCAGAAGAAGAGACTTTAAATACTTTAAGAAGAGGAGCACAATAACTCAGTAGCTCAGCAGCCTCCTACTTGAAAATTGCAGTATTAAGAGAGATTTAAGACATCATTCTTCTTCTTTTTTCTTCTTCTACATACTATGTACTTTGTGCTTGCCATTACTTCAATCCATTAGACTTCATCAAAATAAATGTGAATTACTGGGCATTCATGAATGCAATCTCAGTGTTTGCGATATTTTGATCAAAACCTGGGTGAAGTATACAGAAGTATTCAAATACCCAAGGATGCAAAATCCAGCAAATCTTTAAATATCCAATACCAAAATGAATGGATGCAAATCTAAGCTAGATATGTGGTTACGAAGGGACCTGACGTCGATGGAAGCAAGATGCACTGTAGATTTAATGGCCAATACTGAGAAATTAATTAAAACTGTTAATCAATTGAACATTCATTTAGAAAAATTGGGTACATTACAGAAACAGAAACAGTCATGGTGGTTTAAAAGCCATAGACTTTGAATGTTTAAATGCTATGGTAAAATGAATTTGGTTTATATCTTTCATGCTTAACAAAAATTGAATTTGGTTGTATCGCCCCAGAGGAATGTTCAAAAAAATGGGTGGTGGACAGTGTGTCCCTTAATGTGATTTTCAGGTTGAAAAACTGCTAATCAAACTATTATGCTGGAAACTCATGTACATGCACAATTCTACCCCACATCAAACTCCCATCTGGAACAATAGTTACAGTGGGTACGGAAAGTATTCAGACCCCTTTAAATTTTTCACTCTTTGTTTCATTGCAGCCTTTTTCCAAAAAATCAAAAAAGTTCATTTTATTTCTCAGTAATGTACACTCAGCAACCCATCTTGACAGAAAAAAAAACAGAAATTTAGAAATTTTTGCATATTTATTAAAAAACAAAACTGAAATATCACATGGTCATAAGTATTCAGACCCTTTGTTCAGTATTTAGTAGAAGCACCCTTTTGATCTAATACAGCCATGAGTCGTTTTGGGAAAGATGCAACAAGTTTCTCACATCTGGATTTGGGTATCCTCTGCCATTCCTTTGCAGATCCTCTCCAGTTCTGTCAGGTTGGATGGTAAACGTTGGTGGACAGTCATTTTCAGGTCTCTCCAGAGATGCTCAATTGGGTTTAAGTCAGGGCTCTGGCTGGGCCATTCAAGAACAGCCACAGAGTTGTTGTGAAGCCACTCCTTCGTTATTTTAGCGGTGTGCTTAGGGTCATTGTCTTGTTGGAAGGTAAACCTTGGCCCAGTCTGAGGTCCAGAGCACTCTGAAAAGGTTTTCGTCCAGGATATCCCTGTACTTGGCCGCATTCATTTCCCTGGATTGCAACCAGTTGTCCTGTCCCTGCAGCTGAAAAACACCCCCCACAGCATGATGCTGCCACCACCATGCTTCACTGTTGAGACTGTATTGGACAGGTGATGAGCAGTGCCTGGTTTTTCCACACATACCGCTTTAGAATTAAGGCCAAAAGTTCTATCTTGGTCTCATCAGACCAGAGGATTTTATTTATCACCATCTTGAGTCCTTCAGGTGTTTTTTAGCAAACTCCATGCGGGCTTTCATGTGTCTTGCACTGAGGAGAGGCTTCCTTCGGGCCACTCTGCCATAAAACTGGTGGATTGCTGCAGTGATTTGACTGCATCTCTGGATTAGCCACAGTGACCATTGGGTTCTTCTTTGCTCTCACCAAGGCTCTTCTCCCCGATAGCTCAGTTTGGCCGGACGGCCAGCTCTAGGAAGGGTTCTGGGTCCCAAACGTCTTCCATTTGAGGATTATGGAGGCCACTGTGCTCTTAGGAACCTTAAGTGCAGCAGAAATTTTTTTTTGACCAGATCTGTGCCTTGCCACAATTCTGTCTCTGAGCTCTTCAGGCAGTTCCTTTGACCTCATAATTGTCATTTGCTCTGACATGCACTGTGAGCTGTAAGGTCTTATATTTGTTCCTAATCAAGTCCAATCAGTATAATCAAACACATGACTCCAATGAAGGCATCTCAAGGAATGAAAAATGACTGCACCTGAGTTAAAAGGCAAAGGGTCTGAATACATATGACCATGTGATATTTCAGTTTTTGTTTTTAATAAATATGCAAATTTCTGTTTTTTTTTCAAGATGGGTTTGAAAACTGAGAAATAAAATGAACATTTTTGGAAAAAGGCTGCAATGAAACAAAGAGTGAAAATTTAAAGGGGTCTGAATACTTTCAGTTTCACCACTGTATGTGTGATCACAGGTCTCTCTTTTTACAGCATTGGCTGGATACAAATATCTGGTGAGTATCACATCTAATTGAAATTAGCAGAGAAGGTGATTGAGCAGGCCATGAAAGCAGCTCAATGATTTGTTTGACAGTGTGGAACAGGGTGCATGGCTCACAACTAAATGAGTTTGACTTTGAGGATGAGTTAGGGCCCCGAGGGGGGAGGGTGGAGAATTGGCAAAATCAGCGAATGTTTTGGCCATCATATGGTGGTTCATTTCAGGCTGGACAATGTAACACTGTCCATCAATAACAGGGTGAAAATAATACTTTGAGGATGGCCATCAAGTGGTATTTCAGGCTGGACGTGCTGTGATGATAGCTCAGTTCACAACGACACACACACGGATCACTTTGGTCTTGTCAATGGAACATCATGCAACTTTTAAAAAGTAAACTTTCCATAACACCGGATACTGACTGGTTTTCAGACCCCTCCCTCCCCAAATACAGTAAAACTGCACATTTTAGAGTGGCCTTTTATTGTGGCCAGCCTGTGCAATAATCCCATATGCCACACCTATGAGGTGGATGGATTATTTCTGCAAAGAAGAAGTGCTCACTAACACAGATTTAGACAGATTTGTGAACCATATTTGAGAGAAATAAGCCTTTTGTGTACAAAGAAAAGTCTTAGGTCTTTAAGTTCAGCTCATGAAAAATTGGAAGAAAAAACTCTCTCCCAAAGTCTTCTACATCAGTCTGTCTGTTTCATATAATCTGTCAACTTTGTGACCAATAGTTTGGGTTCCACTTCCAGGATTGCTCCAGTGCTGCAGGAAATTCCACCTAATGCATGTATTTTCTGTTTTTTCCCTTTCTTTGTGTTGGAATTTTAAATTTATGGGGAGTATTGTTGACTGTTTCTCAGATCTCTGCATGGTAAATTGAGACAGCTAGCTAGACTATCTGTCTCAATCTGAGTTTTCTCTAGCTTAACTTTTTTGCAGCGTCTCCGTGCGGAATTTAGCTCTGGCCATGACAATTCTGATTGGTTTAAAGAAATGCGAAAAATTGTGACTTGGTTCAGTCCTGAACACCAACACAGCAGTACTAGTAGAAGTAATAGTAGTAGTAGATAACTTTATTGTCCCCGTGAGGCATTTGGGTGTGTGGCATATTCATGGCACTTCATGACAAGACATCAGACATGTGATACGAACAAATATGATGTGAACAAATAGTCCATACATCAGACACTGACAGACATAACATGAAGAACATATACATCACACACTACAATACACAATACACCCTTGGTTGTTTGACCAGGCCAGTTGGACATCTAGCTTATTGACTGTTTTAAGGCTTTTATTGCTTGAGGTACAAAAGATAATTTGGATCTGTGGATGAATAGAATCTTAGCATGAGTCTTTGGTATCTCAAGGTGAGTGTGCAAAAGGTGCATTAATGTCCAAATTGCACTATCCATCTCCCTGGAGGCCTGATAAGCAAATTGCAGGGGTCCACAAAATGGTGAGTTTGGGATACAATGTTCCTCTTTACCAGATGCTCCAGGCACTTCATATTGGTAAAAGGTCATGGGATCCTTGGGTCTTGGCAGTTTTGGCATGGGTACAATTTGAGATGTTTTCCACAGGAGGTTAAGAGATGAGTTAAAATGTCAGTGCTTAAGAATATTACCACAGATTTTGTCAGGGCCAGAGCTTTTCCATGGATTACAGTGACTAAAAAGGTGAAAGACATCCGATTGTCTGATGTTCAGGACAGATGCACGGGGAGGAGAGGGCAGCACGATGCCAGCCAGGGAAGGTTTCCCTCTGCCCTTGTGTGGGGGACATTGGTCATGGTCTTGATTCCCTGCAATGCCTCACGGGAGACACCAGGATTGCCTTGATCTACTGTCTGTACCTGTACTTAACCATCTGTATTTGTCTTTTGATATATCTCTGTATTTCTCCTTTGGCTGAGTCATCCTGATTCCAGTATGCTGTTTTCTTTTCAATTATGTGCTTATACGATGCTTTAATTTTTTGGAGATCCAGGACTTATCGTTTGGAAAGACTTTAGTGTTTTTTATGGGTATGACTGTGTCTACACAGAAATTGATGTAGTCAGTTATGTGACTACCTGTTCATATACATCAAGGCATTTAAACTGTCAGTTTGTGCAATCAAAACATCCCTGCAGGACCATATTACTGTCATTATTCCATATTTTAACTGAGCGTTCTTAAGGCTTCTCCCTCTAGGAGCCTCTGATATATAGGCTGGAGGTCAGTTGTCCCTAGTGGTGGAAGCAATGATTTAATATTCTTTTTGGCTTAACATCCATCTGAACCAACTTGACCAACTGCCACTTTGCTCGTTTGAAAGCCATAATGTCTCTCTCTCTCATGGGTGGGCCAAATTCTCTGGGCGGGCAAAGCAGAGAAAGGGGAGGTTACCTTTCCCCTTGTGACCTCATATCGACCCATCTGAGCTGCGCAGGATACCCACTGCTCGGTTTACACCTATCACCATTTCTAGCCACTGGGGGACCAAAGGCAGGCTGGGGGAACTCATATTAATGTTAAAAAAAACTCTTAAAGTGACATTTTCATGCCATGGGACCTTTAACATCTGAGTTAACACTGTGGTCTCTGCAGCCATCTCATGACTACAAGTCACTTCCCAGGATTGGGAAATCAACTTCCCAGTCTTCTGCTGTCTCTGCTAGCCTGGTTGGTCCAGGTTTTGAAATGTAAATATCTGAGTAACCACAAAAGGAAAAGGTGACTATCCGCTGTGACCAATGGCTACTGTCCCGACTACGTGGACAAGCAAGACCGTCTCTGCTGGAATTTAACTCTGACTGCGACTTTCCTGCTGGCCAGTGTACAGGCATTGGACGGTGAGCTGGGCTTCAGTCTTTGATTTCCAGCGGAATGTCGGTTGCTGTGAATCCTGGAGTGCCCGGTGACTCTGCTTCTGTGTGTGTCAATCTGACGGCCACATTTTGCTTCATGAATCATGCACAAGTTGAAAGAGCTATAACATTTCACACAAATTTTACTTTCTTTAATCTCATATGAGGATTACAATTGATTAATTGATGACATTGATTGATTGATAAAATTTACTGGGATTATCACCATTTACATAGTGACAGTGGGTAGGACAGGATAGGCAGGGGATGTTCATGTTCAAAGTATTCCTACAGCAAGGCAATGTAAAGTGCTTTACACAATGTATAAATAATAAAAGAAAACCCAGCATAAATCACTGAAATGCAATTTAAAAAATGTTAATTATGGGAAATGAGGATAAGGCAGTGCACGTTTCATCATTTCATCATTCAAGATTTAAAAAAAAAATCCTTCATGAAAATAAATAATTGGCAAACCAAATGTCGTCATCCTAGTGAAACATCCTTATTTAGCATGAGGCTGTGTGTCCTGGGAGCTCATCAAGCAGAAATCTTTGGGTGTGTTTGATGTCTCACATATGTAAATGTGACGCTTTCAGTATTTCCCTGTACAGTATATGCCAGAGCACACATTTTGTATTTGGATTTTATTTTTTATTTAAATTGCAAAGTTACTGATTAGAATTACTGCTAAAGAAACTTCCTTGCCCACAGACCCATGACCACCCTATGAATGCAAGAACCTTTCACATAAGTGCATAATTATCTCTGATTAAATAAACTATTGAATATGCTTTCCCTTGTAGTTGATGCTAAATGCTTCCAATGTAATGACAAATCCAGAGAAGCATGTTTGCTATTTCAAATGGAGAGCAGAAACGTAAGTTTTTACCATGTTATTCACTAACACAGGTTGGGAGTTACCTGATTTGTAATTGATTAAACCTAGGTTAATGGAATGCATAATGATATTATGCATGAAATATGTACATTTTTATGTCTATAGAGCTAACTGTGTCTCATTAAAGGAGAGTGAAGTCTGGCAAAATACAAAATAAATAAAAAGAGATTCCCTTTATTGTCACTCTTCATGTATTTCCATACATAAAAAAAAACTAAATGTTGTTCCCCAAGGTACCAGTGATTAAAAACAATATCAATCATGAAACCAATATATAAAAACAGTAGTAATAAGTAATTAAAATATTTAAAACAACTTAAGAAGAAAATCACATGCATCCTTTCAATATACACACATTCACACTCTTCGTCGCACAAAGGGACAGGACCAGACTGTGAGGCTCCGCAGTATGTTGTGTGTGTGTTTCTGTCACACTTGAGTTCTGTCAAGATACCGTCTCCCGACTCACCTCAGTGACAGCTCTGGCCCTCTGATCTCTAGCCTGTGTGTGTGTGTGTGTGTGTGTGTGTGTGTGTGTGCCACAATGCAACGTTAACTCAGCTCACGTCTCTCCTCTCTGTCTCTAAGGATACGTTTTTTGCAGATAGGGTCAGTTTGCGGTGACAGATGTCATGTAAGCTGGCAAGAGAGAGAGAGAGAGAGAGAGAGGGAGGGGCAGAAAAATAGAAGGGTATAGCTTCAAGCATTTCATTTCATTCTTTCTGTGCCTGGTTAAAACCAGTATTTGTACATCAGACAGTTGGTCACCTTACTAGTCAACACCAGTCATTCTGGTATGTGCGGTAGATGATTGGCTTACCTGTCCAGTGCACAATGATTGACTAATCTAGGCATCGTAGAGCAATAGTAGCCTCAAGAATGTTCCATAAAATAACATATGTTGCAGAATGACCTATAGAGAACGTTAATTCATGGTTGTGTTGCCAAAGTTAAATTGCATGTTTCCTTTATGAAGAAGTCAAATTTGCGGTTTCTGTCATACGCATAGACAGTAAAAGAAGTGGACCAACAGATCCCGTTGTTCTGGACGGAGACCAGTGAAGGAAACTAGAAGAACTTTCCCGGTAATGGCTAGGCGAAATAAACAATGCACAAATAGAGTCTTGAAATGTTTCAGATGTAAAGTTATTCACTGTCAAAGTGACACCAAAATGAATGGCAGTCAATGGGATGCTAACTGCAGGTGAGTGCTTTGTAGCATTAAAATCGCGCCATGGGAGCTACGCTTAGAGAGGACATGTGACCCCCTTGGTCATATGTCACAGTGATTATTGCCAAGATGGTAAATAGTCATGGCCTGCCTGTCCACTCGCTCCTCCTCCGATAAGGAGATCTAACTCGGTGTCAGTATGAGTCCTTTTTGGGCTCTAAGCTGTCTCCATCTTTGAAATGCATCTCCAAAAGAAATTGTTGTACGACCAGTCTGAATTTTCTTCTTCCTGTTTTGCATGTCAGGTCTCTCATTCTATCTGTCGCTCTCTGCAGTGTGTAGTATTATAAACAGAATCATATAAAGAGGATCCTTGTTCTGACTGAGGTCTGGAATTTGATATCATCGTATATGAGCACATGAAAATGAACTCCCATGACTGGTCAGCAGAATGTGTCATTGACATAAAAAACAGAAGAGCACTTACTTTTTCAGATCTTTAGTTTTATGTAAATAATACGCCAACACATTTATATAGTTTTTAGAAATGTAAAAATAACTTGATCCTCTTAAAGGTCCCATGGCATGAAAATGTCACTTTATGAGTTTTTTCAACATTAATATAAGTTCCCCCCAGCCTGCCTATGGTCCCCCAGTGACTAGAAATGATGATAGGTGTAAACCCAGCCATGGGTATCCTGCTCTGCCTTTGAGAAAATGAAAGCTCAGATGGGCCGATCTGGAATATTGCACCTTATGAGGTCACAAGGGGCAAGGTTACCTCCCCTTTCTCAGCTTTGCCCACCCAGAAAATTTGGCCCACCCATGAGAAAAAGAGAGAGACATCATGACTTTCAAACGAGCAAAGTGGCAGTAGATCAAGGCCACACCCCCAGTCTCCACCTTGACCCCTCTCTCCTTCTCAAAAGCTTCAGAAATGGCACATACTAAGGAAAGCTCATTGTGGGACTGGCTCTAGTGGCTGTAATTCTGCTGCCACTAGATTAGCCAATAGACTAATTCCAAGGTTGAATTTTGGGAAAGAGACATCATATATGGTATTAGGGGACCACTAAGGCCTATATAAAAGCATCCAAAGAGTACTTTAAAAATAACTTGAGTTATCTTGGCAGGGACATGGTGTATCCTGAACTCTCTGGCCTGTCCTTAGCACTGGACCGGCAGCATAAAACAGAAGAAATAACATCACAGAACACAATGTAACGACCCTCCTCTGATCGTGGAACAGTCAGCTCTGTGCTCTAACGATTTTCTGAAAGCTTTGTGGCAATGACATTTTGCCTAGCAGCCTAAAAATGTAATTAAATTTCATTCAGTTTGATTTTATTCATAGTATCAAATCATGACAAAAATTATCTCAAGATACTTTTCAGATGGAGTAGGTCTACACCACACTCTATTATTTAACCACCAATGTCCCTTAAGCAAGCATTTGGTGCAACAGTGGTTTTTAGACAGAAACCTCGGACAGACCCAGGCTCTTTGTGGGCAGCGTCTGTAGCAGAAACTGATACAGATATACAGATACAGAGAAATATGATTCATAATAATTGTAGCAGTTGGAATGATGAACAGTGGCAGTTAACAATAAAAATAGTGGAAATATGACTAGAAATTCAGGGCAATGCTGGACGTAGTTGGGTATAGCTGGGCGGGGCGTTGTGGAGTGTCCCTGTACAGAAATTATGCATGACATGACATTGATAATAAAATATCAGTATTTTTGTATCTTCCATATTAACATAAAAAAGTGATTGATTGTAGCACCCTAGTCTGATACTCTTTTACAAAGAAGACAAAGAAACCTTATAATACCAAGTCTGATTTATGGTCTAAAGGAATAGTTGGTAACACTTTATTTATAGAAATGTACATAAGACTGACATGACACTGTTGTAGCCTTGACATTACTGTGGTCGTGAACATAAAGGAGTTTTAATAAATGTGTATGACTGTTGTCAATAAGTGCCATTTGGTAAATTTGTCTTATGCAAAGTTAGCATTATTTAAGATGACAGCTGTTATGTCAAGGTTATGATGGCATCATGGCAGTCTTATGCAGACCCCTTCAAATGAAGTGTTACGAAATAGTTTGATATTTTGGGGAATACACTTTTTCGATACCCCTCTTATACAGTATCTGCCTGTTTAATGTGATGCTACAGCCAGCAGCTGCTTAGCTTAGCATAAAGACTACAAACTAGCTAGCTAGCCTGGCTCTGTCCAGATTTAACAGTCTGACTACCATCGCCTCTCAAGCTTACTATTTAAAACGTTCTATCTCTTTAGTTTAATCAGTGCAAAACGTTGTCATGGTGACAAGACTCAAGGAAGCTGAGCATAACGTTCAATGTTATAGTCTGTGTTTGTCTTTCCAGATAATCCACCTTAATGTCAGTCTTTGTACCCTGTAGCTGTTCTTGCTACTGCCTGAAACACTGCATGTCCTTATAAAGCCATGAATTCTGCATAGTGAGACACACACCAATACACACACTAGCACATCCAGGCAAATCTCAATCTGATCATTTGCGCCACATATTTCTGCAAATTATTTATATCCACTAATACATCAAATATCTTTCGGCTCCATTTTTATTTGAGCAATTTGTATGAAATTCTGTTATTTCTATCATGAACTGGTTGTCCCCAAACATAATTAATGTGTGTTCTCTGGAAGTTGGCCTAGAGGTTCACAAGATGATTATTAGAATAATCATATTTCCAGTGAGTCTGTTTATTATCATCTTCAGCCTGCTAGGCGTGCAGGGAAGTCCTACAGTCTGGAACTGCCTACTAACACACTGAGTTTGCAGGCTTATAGAACAGATTATATCATCAAGCCGTTAACTGCTCAGTAGAGTTGGCAGTCAAGTAACTGGCTCATTTCAAATATCAACAGATGACATTCACAAATGAACCCATGTAAAAGCCTTTTAGCATCTTTATCACAAAGAAACCTCAAATTCACATATTTCCTTCTTTTTCACCCTGTTACTGACATTAGTCTTTGTTGACTCATATGTGAAACGTGTGAAATGACTCCTGGTGAAACTGAGCTAATAAAACCTATATGGAGGTAATGGGGAAAATCACAGGTTGGCTCCTGGAAATAAAACCTGTGTGAGATCCAAGAATGAAGCATGAATGGGCATGTGTCAAACAAAATATTACAATAAATAGACTTTCATGAGTGGATAGGTCTTGTCATGTATTGCATTAGAGAGGTCATATGTCTAACAAACCAGAAGTAACAAGGGAGTAACGTATGGGATAGCCTGATGGCATGTGGCTGTATTAATGGTGTTGGGACAATAAAAGAAGTAAATGAAGAAGCTCCATGTGGTGAATAAATTCAGAATCTAATTAAGTGTTAAGATAGGCACACAACAGGTTTCATTGCCGTTCTAGCTACAGGCAGACCCTTGCAACGACAGCTTCCCACCATGTCTAAAAGGACTCAATGAGCCAGAAAATGTGTCCAAGAGCAAAGAAGGAGCCACTTGTCCCCGTGTTACTCTCTGTATGGCGTTGTGTGTGTGTGTGTGTGTGTGTGTGTGTGTGTGTGTGTGTGTGTGTGTGTGTGTGTGTGTGTGTGTGTGTGTGTTTTTCGGATGGGTTTCTGTGTTTCTGTGTAGATCGGTCTCCTGGGGGTTTAACTGAGTCCTAGAAATGTTTTCCCTCTTTCCATCCACAGTCTCTCTCTCTCTCTCTCTCTCTCTCTCTCTATCTTAGTAATAGGCAGGAGTGAAATGAGAGCGAATCGCCAAGGCAGGCAAAACAAAGTTAACGAAAGTTTAACTTTATTCAACTGAGGTCCAATCGAGAACCAATCAGGTCTGCGTATTTGAGTTTGAGGGCGGGAGATACAAACAAGTCTGACAAAGATGGCGGAGGTTCTCACAGCTGTATCATGAAAACTTGTATGTGATTATAATGTTTCTACACAAACATTGGTACATGTATCAACACAGATTGTTGTTTACATAGACCACTGTACATGTTAGTTTAAACACTTGTAATTATACAGATAGTCGACAGCTCAACTGCTGCATGTTTGGACATTGCATTTCATTGTTAGCATAGCAAAACAGCTATGCTACATAGCCAGGTTACAAGAGCATTTATGAGCTAACATGTTACCGATGGTTTGCTACTGTGAATTTTTACCGCCTTGTGACATCTTCTGACAGCCCGGGACGTTGAAAAATGGAGGAAAATATTATCGCTGCTGTGTCTGCATTCCCAGTTCTCTATGATGCACCACTGTCCGATTACAAGGAGATCTCAAAAAAGGCGGATATTTGGAAGAAGGTCGCTACGTTAGTTGGTGCTCCCGGTAGGGTTACGTTGTTGTCAAACTACCTGCTAGCTACGTATGCTACCTAGCTTCAACCCCCTCTTGCTGTCGGTGTTCTGTTGAGGTCTTGCGTGTTGTTGTCGCTGGCCGAAATTCACAAGGTGTTTCGCTACCATTAGGGTTATAACACAACATCTGCACCCTTTTATGTTTGAGTACTGAGCAGTGATCTACAAGCAATTCTAATGATGGCAGCTGCATACCTCGCAATTTGAATGCATGGTAGTTACTTGTGAGAAGTAAGTCACAGACAAATTAATACTGGCCTGTAGGATGTCTGAAGATGCATGGTTATAGGCACTGTTTCTTTCATTTTCACTGTTTAATGTATCAACTGTTACCAGTTAATTAGGAAGCACCTTTTCTCAAACGGCTCTTTTATCTTGATTTCTGGGCATATCATTTTAGAATGTTAATAGATGATGTTAGATGGAAGATTCTGTTGTGCTTTGTCAGTTTCATGGCTAATAAAATGTACTTGAAGATACAAGAGGCACACTTTATTTGTATAGCCCCATTTTATACAGATTCAAAGTGCTTTACTGATGACTGACAATCCAAAGCCAATAATATCAATACAAATGTAAACAGAGAAACAATTTGTCCCATGCATGCACATGGACAATAGAAATGACAAAAATTAAAATAGACCAATAAAATAGAAGTCAAAAAGAATTAAAATGGATTGGAGGCAATACAACATTCTAAAACATCAGTACAATAAAATGTAATTAACAGGTTTTGAATATATGGCCATTACTACATATACATTCGTATCAAATGCCAGCCTAAATGGGTAGTTATATGTTAATGTAAAATCATAATAATAAAAATGAAGTTTACCCAATAGAAACAAGATTTAACCAATTTAACCCTTGTGTTGTCTTCCCGTCAAAATTGAAAATCAACACTTTTGTTGATGCTTTATATCAATGTTTTTAACCTTTTCTACGTTTTTTGACGCTTTTTTTTCTTGTTAACTTTAGTTTTACAGTTATTTTAGGAATTTGTGGTCAATAAACCTCATTTATTAGAAATTATGCCTAATGTTTGAGTTAGAAAAGCAAAAATTGGGAATTTTTAGACTAAAATGAAAGGAATGGATGTTGATGGATAATCACAGACTGGAATATGTCAACTTTTACTCAATACTATTTCAAAACCACTTCAATTTGTTTTTCAAATGCTATAAAATTGAATAGGACACCCCAAAATTAATGAAAGTAGAGATTTGTGCTTACCAAAGAGCGTTGTGTGGAATCAATTATGTTATTTTGGGTAATTACAATTGGGTAGTTAAAAAGAACATTGACATAGGAAAAAACGGGTGAATTTGATCCGTTGACAACATCAGGGTTAATGTTGTTTCTTTTCTGCAACCCTGTAACAGCAAAACTAAAATCGTGTTTTTCTTCCAAAGGGTTCTTCTTTATGAGCCACAAGTTGAAAACCAAAAGTCTAAAGCCAAATAAACAAGGAGAGAGAGTTCAAGAAGGTCAGTCGGAGAGAGTCTTTAGTCAAAGTGTTGAATAGATTTTCAGGAAGTAGTTTGTTCTTCTCCAATCTGCCAACGTCATCGTCTCTGGCTCGCACATTTTCCACTGCCTTGGCCAACTCTTTCTCTAACGTCACACACACACACACACACACACACACAAACACTTTCTTCAACTGGGCACAGATACACATGTGGACACACACACCATTGGACATGCAGTCTTTTGAAATGGGCATACTAGGTCTGGCCAACTATCTCATTCTCACACACACAACAGTCTCAGCTCTTAGCTACGATTGGAAGTTCTGCTGGCCTGTGTGTTTGTCTGTGTGGGGAAGCTGAGCCTTTAGCCACCAGTGATGCTAATGGCACCAAAACAATGTGGCCATTATTGGAATGGACACAACGCCATTAGAAGAGGAAGAGCAGGCAAAACATAAAAACAGAACTCACAGAATGTACACAGTATCTTGTACCTGCTTCGTTCAAACATTTCTCAAAGAAATAGGATTTGATGGTTGGTCTAAACATAATAAAGTAATTTTATATAAACTTGTACATGGAAAAATAACATGTTTCAAACTACAGGGATTCCATTCTGTATTTCCTGTATTTTTTTTGCTCGATTGCTAAACCACAGTGGGCACAACTGAAACTACAGTTTTCAAATGCAACCGCAACAGTTTTTAAAACTCTACACACTTATCCCATGACTTTAATTACAATGTGCACAACACTGTGGCTCTGCAGCACTTTGTTCAGATGCTAACACACTGCGGTCACAACTGTTTACCTCACATTCAAAATAGTTTTCAGTCTGGTGCCTATCAAACACTGCTGATTGCAATTTTAACTGAAAGCCTAAGCATGTGTCATGTTTTAGACTAGTTATTTATATAGAGAAATCTCAAACCATTATACACTGTACCATTAGAGAGAAACAAGTAAAAGAGCAAAGATACCAATATGTCTAGGTCAGATACACAGCTATAAAAGACAAAATGGCACTACCTTTACTATAGTAAACTTGTGTTCTTACTGTTTTTCAGAAAGTAACGGAGGGGAAAGCAATGGAAACACCACACTCATTAGTATTTAGGATGATGCAGACATCCAGTGTGATGAAGAAAAGTTGCCCCATGATGCTGGAGAGAGGCAGGATCAGTCACACTCGTCTTTGTTACTGTTATGTAACTTTTTTTTTCCAGTAATTATATAAATTACTAGAGACAAAACACTATATTAAAGCAAACTGCTGGTTTTCATTCCTTCTTGTTTACCTTAATTAGTATATTACATAAAATCTATATCTTTTCTTTAACCCTTGTGTTATCTGCCCGTCAAAATTGAAAATCTAAACTTTTGAGGCTTTTTTATCAATGTTTTTCTAATGTTTTTGTCCCATTTTTCAACACTTTTGAGGCTTTTTTTCCCCGATGTTTGTCACTTTTTTTGACGTTTTTAACACTACGTAACACAGTTATTTTTGGAATTGATGTTCATTAAACCTCATTTATAGGAATTATTTAGACTAAAATTAAAGGAAAGTATGTTGATGGATAATCACAGACTGGAATATGTCAACTTTTACTCAATACTATTTGGAAACCACTTCAAATTGACGCTGGTGTTTTTACTCTCAGTGTGTTCTGAGTGACAGTGTGTGTTATCTCCATGAATGTTGTGCATAGCGTTAGCTGCTCTGAGCCTGTTGACGTGTGTGTTGCGGTGAATGAGTTTTGCAGCAGTGACTGTTGGCAGTGCAGACTGCAGTTAGAGTTTTGCACATGTGGCTTTAGCTGTGCCCAATGTCCTTAAGCAATTGAAAAAAGAATATAAAGTATTGCACCTTCTGTACCTTTACCAGATTAGGGTTATGATCTATTCTGAATAGTGTATTTCTACATGGGCAATTGGGTTCAACAGCAACAGGAAACACTTTCTCATCCTGACTACCCTCTCCTGCTCTTTCTCTCTCTCTCCTTTTCTCTGTGGTCTTTGTTCTTTGGGGTTCCCCTCAGTAATTACTATGCTGAGGGGCCCCAACAACAACAAGAGTCCACTGTGTGTGTGTCCATGTCAAGGCAGGATACTAACTTTTCTGCTCAGTGGCCTCAGAGACAAAGCCAGCCCTGTCTAATCAACTGCTTACTTCCCTGAGTGAGTATTTCTGTCAGTGTTTACTGGGAACAAGTGCAACTGGGTGGCATTTTCTATATGCTGATGGTAACGGACATTTAACCTGCTCAGCAGAATGACAGATGTTTAAAACTGATTTCAGACCAAGTCTTGTGTGAAATATTATAGAATTGTGTCTTAAATAAAACACAAAGTTAATACATCTGGATGTGTGGCTGTGTCTTTCTAGGAACTCTCCAAGTGTTCCCTGAAAGAAACAAACCAAAGTGTCTTTAAAAACGTGGGTGAAACCAGATTTAACCCTTGCGTTGTCTTCCCGTCAACCACAAAATACTATTTGAGCTTTTTCCGACATTTTTGTCACTTTTTCAATGTTGAGGGTGCTTTTTTTTAATGTTATTTGATATTTCTAACGTTGACATTTTTAGCGCTTATTTCGAAGGCCCATTTTTTGTGATGAAAAAACTGAAAATGGGTCAAATTTGACTCGAGGACCACATGAGGGTTGAGGAGGATTTGTAAATGTGGCTGAGGGAACAACATCCACTTAAATCACCCGAGGTCCTTAGGATCTAAGCATTATTATCTTTTTCACTAATACTGAATAACTTCAGCAAAATGTCAACTACCAACCTTTTTTTAAAACGTTGATATTGTTTGTATGATTGTTTTAAATTTATGAAGGAAACGTATTAAGACATACACTCTGTACAAACACACTCTTTGAGCAAATGTAGGATAAGCTGGTTGATTCACCATTTGTCTTGCTACATTTCCAGGGTTTTACGGTGCCACGTTCATGATTTGGATTCATTTCAGCAACAATATCGTAAAATAGTGACATAAGAGCAATGCTAAATATTAAAAGATGATCCAATAGAGCCAATGTTTTTATTTCAGGTCACTAATCATGCACATGTTCAGTACCTTTCTCTTTGTTTTGAGTTTGCAGCTGTTGTGTAAGTGGCTTTAATGGTTAAGATTTCTCGTTCCTGCTAGTAAACTCAGTTAGAGGCCATCAGGGGAAGAGAAAATACGATTTAATGGCCGTTTTAGCCTGGGTGAGCCCGGATGAAATAAGATTTGAGTGTCATTTCTCAATGTCAATCCCAGGGCCAAAGCAGATAACGTAAATTCAGTGAGAAGAAAAGCAGAGGGGGAGAAGACTGAATGCTCTTTAATGGTGTTGTGAGCGGATGGATTGATATAAGGCACACACTAATCTGCCTCAGCATTCAACTTAAAGTTAAAGTTTAGTAAAATCCACAAGCTGTTGCTCATTAAAATAACCCTTGTGTTGTCTTCCCATCAAAAATGAAAATCAACACTTTTGTTGATGCTTTTTATCAATGGTTTTAACTTTTGTTTTTTTTACTTTTTTCCTCCCTTTTCAACTTTTTTTTCAACGTTTGTCACTTTTTTTGACGTTTTCAACTCTACATAACACTAACTTATTAACTGTAATTTTACAGTTATTTTTTGAATTTATGGTAATTAAATCTCAATCATAGGAAATTAGACCTAATGTTTGAGTTAGAAAAGCAGAAATTAGGAATTATTTAGACTAAAATTAAAGGAATGGATGTTGATGGATAATCACAGACTGGAATATGTCAACTTTTACTCAACACTATTTCAAAACATAAAAGTAGAGATGTGTACTTGCCAAAGAGTGTTGTGTGGAATCAATCATGTTATTTTGGGTAGTTAAAAAGAACAATGATATAGGATAACGGGTCAATATGACCCGAGGACAACATGAGGGTTAAATTAAAAACAAATTACTTATTGAATGGTTATGTTAAAAATATAAATACACAATTTGTATGTCCTCCAAGTGGCCTTAATAATAATAAATCTCTACTTGTTAGTGGTAGCCGTAACATTTGAGTTGATACAAAGTTAATTAAGACTATCGGTTTCACAGAAACTCTCTCTGGATTTCTCAATATGACTATGTTCAGAAGATTGTGTTGTCGGCAACTTTTGCGCTTAGAAAATAAAGTGAAGATAATTACATCTTCTGAAGTGTCTATCATGTTTTTTTTCAATTCTCTGTCGTCCTTGGCTACTAGCAACTGTGTGGAGGAGGGGTGAGGGCTGTGCGCGATCACAGACGGCTTGTATCATGTGTAAGCATGGGTGGGGTGGACAGAAATGACGTACTATAGCATCATCTCCATTAAAGGGATACTTTGAGCGATTAGCACTGAGCTGTGTATCAGTAGAAACCAGAACTGGAGTTCCAGCTAGGAGGAACGCTAACGCTAGACGGCCACCTGTCCCATCCTTCCTGCTCCCAAGTGTCCGATCATTAGACAACAAACTGGACTACATCCAACTTCAACGAAACTCCCACTGTGACCTTGACTCTTGAAGTTTTTGTAATTTATTTCCACCACATGCCATGTCAGGTATCATCCAGTAGAAACTATTTCAATTCAATAGCTGTTAATTTATTTGATCGGCTGCACATTGGAACAATAGAAATAGAAAACTGTTGTCTAATGGATGTTTTAGGTTTAAGTGATGCTTTTGACTTAAGGGCAGATCCTTTTGCTTTTGCTGTCGCCCAGAATGGTCTAATAACGCGTGAGTGAAATGCTTTCCTTTCCTTTTTCCAGAATGAGATTATCATCCTTTGACACCTACTTTTTACAAAGAGTGCTTAAGGTCCTTGTTTCACAAAATTAACATTGCATGTACAGATTGGATGCTCTATATGAAATAAGTCTTTATAAAATTAAATGTCCAAATTTAGCATGCAAAGCTTTTCCTTGTGATGACTCAAATGTATGCTATATGTGTTCGTGGTTAAATCGCTTATCAGAATACAACATTGTTTACAAAAGCACAGGTGGATCTAGCCTGTTAATTTTGCTCCCAAAATACACCAAATTGATGCGGTAAACTTTAAAATGTACAAAATGTTCTTCTGGGGAGCATACCCCCGGACCCCCTAGATGGTCGAGAGTGCGCCGTGTCCTTCTCACCTTTTTTAACCCATGACCTGTTTAATAAAAAATGTCTCTCTGTCGTAAATGCTCACATGGTCCCATGCATCAGGTGCTGCAGTGTGCACATTAGATACGTGTATTTTAAGATGGATGTGTTTTTGTGAATAGAAATAATTATAGCAATGGATGTATAGGCCAGGTACCCTTTGGCAAAACAACTTGGCACCCAGGGACCACACCCACCACAGGCATACTTGTGTATTTTAAGATGGATGTGGTTTGTGAATAGTGATCACGCCTTGGGACTGACTCAAAACAAAAGTAATTGTTCTTGCTGTAATTATGAAATGCAGCTATACAGCTTGAGGAGAGGAATGTGGGGATGGAATATGTTGCAGTAAGAGATGGAGAGAGGAGGAATAGGAACACAATGGGAGAGGAATTAAGGGATGAAAAAAGGATGCAAGGATGCTCCAGGGAGAGTCAAGAGAGCATTAGTGACAAGCCTGTTCAACCACAACCAGAGGTGTAACTTCAAATATGTTAACGTAGAAGCAAGTAAAATAAAAACATATGGCTCTCCAGACAGTGTGTTTCACTCCATGAGAGCTTAGGTTTTGCCTTAATTATGAAATATGGCCTCATTAATTGTAATAAAGCTTCAGGAGAGAACATTAAGGAGTAAGAAAGCATTGAAGCAAAGAGGCAGCAGAGGAGGAGATGGAGAGATTTAGAGGATGGAAGGCAGAAAGCAAAAAGAGGAGCAGGTGTGAATACAAGCAGATTCACTCCTCACGGCAATGTTGCAATGGCTATGTAGAGCATCTCTCATCTTCATATCTCATCATCCAGTGAACATTCAAAACTAAATCATTGCACTAGGATGTGGATGAGCACATAAGAAGAGATGGGGGGAGAAGGGAGGAAGGAAAAAGACGAAATAGAGAATTTCTTATTCTGGTTTCTAATGATTTAGTTTGGGCGCTCTGGGCAAAGAGTTGCTGTGATCATGGAAGGGATATAACACATCTCTTATCTTTTATCTTATAAAAGTGCGTGGTTGTGCGTGCATGTTTGCGTTCCATCAACTCCTCCTGAGAAACCTGTCTGACATTTTCTTTTCCCTCATGTTGTCACACTGCCAGAGGTGGCAAAATCATATGTGTGGGAGAGAGAGGGAGAGAGAGAGAGAGAGAGAGAGGAGAGAGAGACAGTTTGGATCTCACTGATGTTTTTTCATTTGCTTACTGTTAAGTCTGTTTGGTATTATCATATCCACCATCTGCTACTGAGCATATAATAAGTAGGGGACAGAGCAGCACTGCCAAGAGGAGATGGAGGGAGAAAGAAAACACCATGGAAAGACATCAAGAGGGGAGGAATAGATAAAGGGGGAAAGAGCGGAAAGCATGCCAGTGAGGTAGCGCGTGTGGCTACCTGTGTTTGTTTATGCATGAGTGTGGCTGCATGCATGCATGTGTCACTGCATGCATTTATGCATGAGTGTGTGCCTCTGTGTGTGTGCAGCATGGTGGGTGGGTGTGTGGGTACAGCAAAAGCTATTTATAGCAGCTGCTTTACCTAGCCGTTTGCAGTGTGTTTAATAGGAGCCGAGAGGCATCATGGAAGTCACAGTAAAACTGCCCCACAACGTTATGTCAGTACTCCCCCCACCTCTATCCCACTGTCTTCCTCTATTCTTCCACAGTCAGGGCTAAATTGATAAAGCTGAATAGTGAACAGTCTTTAAACCATGCCAGTGTGTCTGTATCTGCAGTGCCACAAGAACTTCCTGCCAAATTAAAAATCATGCCACCATGGGGTGTGTTGGCAAGCAAGAATAATTTTTCAGGATCAAGACTTAAGGATATGAGGGCTGTGACAGAGACACAAAATGGACTTGCAATTGGGGAGGACCCTATTGCAAGGGAGGATTGGCCATCTTTCTTTTCCACCTACAGTCCCACACGGGAAACAAGATTTAAACAAGATTTAAAGATGATGATTATGAAGAAATTGAAAGACCGGAAAAACATGTGGATCCTCCTGGTGGGACTACTTAATAGGGATCGGGATCCAGAGAAAACTCAAATTAAGCAACAGTGTGCCATACAGTACAAAATGGCCAGGACTGCCTTCCCCAGGGCTGCCATCTGTTTTCACTCTGTTTCATTGGAGTTATTAGAGGAACAGAATGCATTTTTTGGCATTCAGCAACAACTTTGTGATTACCAACTAACAGTTCCTACCTCAAATTTAGGACAGAGTCCAGTGTTTGTTGGTCACATGCAACGGCACAGCACTTTCAGTATCTGTCAGAGCCTCGATCCAGACCCCACAGAGAGCATTAAAGACATTTCCCTGTCCAAATCCCATTATAAAGCAACCTATCCTTTGTCTGGCTGTTTCAGAGAAGCAGGTCAACATTTATACACCATAGGGATGGGCTCAGTGGGACCAGACGAGATCAAAAGTTCCCAAAAGCATCCTGTGAAGTATCTCAAAAGAACCGTCTTGGACATCGCATGGACCAGTGGACGGAGAAACTCTGGATTACAAATGCAAGTGCAGATGCTGCCTGAATGTGTGGAAATTAAAGCATTGCAAAAATATATTCAAAAGCATCCTGGTTATTTCTTGTGCTGACTTTTTAATGTGTTTTTCCTTATTCATTACCTAGCTTAACTAACATAACATAACAAAATGACTATATGCTGTATAGTGGTTGGAGTGGACTAGATCTGTCTCACACAACTAAACGTGGGTAAATGTGAAAATCCAATTCTATTCTTTCTATATTTTTGTTTTTGTGATTACTGGCACTCGTTGAGAATGACAGCTATTTATACCCACTGAAAAGTAGTTTATTGTTGCACTTTGAATGGAATGAGTTCAGAATGATTGGTGTCTCTTTGAAGCGGCTTCAAACGACCTCAAAAGTGGACTTTAAAGGTATGATAAAGAAGCAGGCCCTACTCTGTTGTATTTTAATGAAAAGGACAGAATGGATAAACTAATTATCTACATGAATGTATTCAAAGCAAAAGCTAAACAAACCCAAAAAAGGGTTGAAAGCATTCAGTGTTGCTGATGTGAAAACCAAATTTCAGCCAAATTTCAGCCAAATTCAAGCCTCCCACTCAACAACAACAACATCACACACAAAACGGATGAGCTACAAATACACACGGAACTGCTGCGTGATGATTACTGTATCACAGAAACCTGGCTGAACATCACGGACGGCAGCCAGCAGCTAACAGGGCGAGCTAGCTACCAGCAGGACAGAGACAGGGGAAGGTGAATTCAAACAATGTTTGAGTTGAAAACACATCTTGTTGTCTTGTAAGGACCCTGTTCATGTTGCACAGACATTTTAATTGCATTTTGTGTCTGTTAAGAGGCACAAAGGCACTCTAAAACTTAAAAAATTGTCCAAAATTCGGCGTTAAGAGGATTACGGACCAAAATAAAGTGAAACTGACAAAAAAAATCCTGATATTTATTGTTTTATGTCCTTACATTTCATTTTGTGTCCCATTGTATTTGCCTCAGTTTAAAACATTCAGCATACTGTTTGGTTTATTTTATACTCAGTGCGAGTTATATATTTTAAAAAAATCAGTCTGAAGTTGCTTCTCTGCACCAATGCAGAGCCCAGCAGTTGCCGGTTACACACACACACACACACACACACACACACACACACACACACACATACACATGCTGGCAAATGGGACCTCTTGAAGCTACAGATGCTCTCTGAACCACTTGAATAATGAATAATAAATAACGAACGGAGAGATTGAGAGATAAAGTGAATGAGAGAAATATGATTAAAGAGAGGGATCAGAGGGATAGAAAAAAAAGGAGAGTACCATTACGACAGACAGTGACACTATCTAAAACTGGACAGCTGGGGAAAATAGAGACGATTGAGGTGAAGAGATGGAGGTAGAGGAGGAGGTAGTGAGGTTTAAAAAAAATGGCAGAGTAGGAAAGAAAAGCAAGAGAGGGGGATGGGGGTGGACAGGAAGATGGAGAGGAAGACAAATCCATGGAAGATGAGCTCCACTTTTGAGCAAGTGGAAGAAAATCACTCACAACTCACTCTAGGCCTGGATCAAAACAAGTGGGCCCCGGCCCAGCGGTAGCGCCGCGGGTGTTCCCTCCCACAGCGAGGACTTATCTGGATGCATATGGGCTGAATTATAGATGCATGAAATATCTAATGGAAAATTAAGGATGCAGCTGAGTCACACACACACACACACACACACAAACACACACATACATAGTTGCATACACAGAACAACCATAGACTGTAAACTAATGATTAATATTAACGGTCGATGAGAACAACTGTGTTCGTATTGTGTGTGTGTGTTTGTGTGTTTGTGTGTGTGATCTCCACAAACCAATGGGTGACGTCATACATGCTCTGTCCATTAATATTAACGGTCTATGAGAACAACTGTGTTCGTATTGTGTGTGTGTGTTTGTGTGTGTGTGTGTGTGTGTGTGTGTGCTTGCCCCCATATGTATAGGGGAATTTATAAAGCTTATCAATGTGCCATTGATTAATTCTCTGACAGACAAATCACTCTAATTACCTGAGGCTGTAGCTCCAAGCACTTATTTATCACTCAACACACACACACACACACACACACACACACAGGTGTGGGGCCAGAGGCAAGCTGCACCAATCACATCGGTGTATCTGATGTAGGTGGGGCCAGAGGCGAGCTGCACCAATCACATCGGTGTATCTGATGTAGGTGGGGCCAGAGGTGAGCTGCACCAATCACATCGGTGTATCTGATATATGCGGGCAAGAGGCGAGCTAAACAGATGACGACAATTTAATCTACCAGTTAGCTCCGCTGGTAGCTAATGCTGCGTTCATGCCACCTAGGAATATCTGCGACCGCCCCTGTGATTACGTTGTTTTTCTGAATGCCAGCATTCACATGGTCGGGATGCGTGTTCTTCTTCTTCTGTTATATTGGCATTACAACTTGTTGCCTGACTGCCACCAACTGCTGGGCGTAGCCTAGTGTGTGAAAACATGGAGGCCATAATAACTAAGATTTGCTGCTGTTTTCTTATGCGAGCATACAAACAGCACATCGGAGGTGTTTGTTTGTGTAATCTGCAGGACAACAAACGGGAAAGAACACAGATATGTTTATGAATAGTTTTAATAATTTGTTTATTGTCATGGAAATATGTTCAGTGAACCAAAGTCGCCAATCAAATGTCAGTTGTCAACAACGAGTCACCAACTGGAAAACTCTGTTACCAAAATCTAGCCCACCTCTAGAAGTGACGTGAATGGTGGCGTTTTTACTCGGAAAAATGTTTTTCTGATATCCATAAACGCACCACAAGTGCATGGTGCTCTGTTTACGTCACCCTGTGTATGGTTGTGATTGGTCGTAGTGTTATCCAATTGCATGCAGTGAGATTTTTAAATGCACTTAAATGGTGCGGCCCCTCAAGATGGACGACTTTCATTACTCAATGCCAGACCCTTAATATTTGTGATTTGGGTCTGGATTTCCAGGCTAACATCTCACAGCAAAAGCCAAGTCTTCATTGAGCGAGGTTATTGTTCAACCCAGTCATCACGTAATCTGATCGCTCAGATTCAGTTTAGCAGGTGATTGATGGATAACATTGTACGTGCAGGAATTAATGAGATCAACAGGTTGCTTAGTTGGGAAAAAGAAAACCTGTGTTTCAAGCTGGGAATAGTGGAGACAAATCAGTCAGAATCAGCAGGAAAATGAATTATTTCTGCACTGCAAGTCAGATGCTAGGCTGAAGTTGGTTTGACAATCAACAGTTGGTTTTACCCAATAGTCTGCATTGAGTGAAAGTTGGTTTAAAAAATGTGTACTGACCAGTTGGAAGGTAGTGCTTACCCTGTCTGCTAATCCTGGGGAAAAACCTGAATACCTACTGTATTAGATGTATATAATTATCTCTAATCATATTTAAAATACCTAGAAACTAACTAACTAACCAACTGTGCTTTTAGGTTATTTTTCACGGATGAGGCAGCAAAAGAGACAGGGTGCAGTACTGTATTCGTAAAGCATGTACGAATGTGTGTTTATGTGTGTGTATTAATGTATGTATGAGTGGGTGTGTCACTGAGGTTGAACCATTACTGACAGAAGAGGGGAGAGGGGAGGAGGAACAGCAGAGCGATGAAGGAGTGGACTGCTTGATTGGAAAAAGAAAAAGTCATCATCAGCAGGAAAACTCTCAGACTGTCAATTAATTGCTCTGTTGCTGCACTGTGTGTGTGTGTGTGTGTGTGTGTGTGGTGCATTGGGTAGCCCTGCATAACAGAGCTGTTCAGCAGTCTGGTTGCCTTGCAAATGTAATCCGTTTACCGTTGTAAATGTCCTGATGCAAAAGAGAGAGTACAACAAAAACTTGCTCTTACTGCACATTTGCTGCCATGAATGTAAATAAAATAACTGCCTTCCATTAATTAAAGTAAGGCTATTTGCTCTCAAAGTTCTGTTTTCAAGAATAGGATTACATTCAGTGCAGGTGCTGGTGTGTATGTCTACATGCAGAATGGACAATTTGAACTCTGCTTTAGCTTCTTAGGCCTTTGACACAAAAATGTCTATGTTAAATTTATCCATGACATTTATTCTTCCACAAATTTCTGTCTGTAGAGACAGAAATTTAAAATAATTTAAAATATTTACTGTAATACATCCGAAAATGATCCCAATGTGTCATCAGATATTAAGGAAACATGCTAAGTTGAGATGTGATGTTTCTGACAACAATGCTAAATATAGAATGTTCTCCTTTTGTAATTTCCGTTCCGTGACGGGATGTGTGTTTGTGTTTCGGCCTGTGTGTTGTAATCAACTGTCCAGTGTGACAGCCAGACCGGGTTGCCAGATATATATACCTGTACAAACAAATCCCAGAGCGCTACAGCTGTAACGTTAGTACAGCCATGGAAGCAGCAGACAAATGAACAGCATCAATGGAGATAAATGCTACCCGACCTAAAAAACTCTGGCATGTAAAAATAAAAGGGAAACTTGTTTGAGAAAGAATAAAATATGAGAACACTAAGGTCTATATAAAAGAGACTTCAGATACAGTATTAGGGGACCACTAAGGTCTATATTCAGTCTATATAAAATCAGATACAGTATTAGGGGACCACTAAGGTCTATATAAAAGAGACTTCAGATACAGTAGGCCTATATAAAAGGGACCACTAAGGTCTATATAAAAGAGAAAAGAGACTTCAGATCCAGTATTAAGGGGACCACTAAGGTCTATATAAAAGAGACTTCAGATACAGTATTAGGGGACCACTAACTATATAAAAAGGTACTAATATATAAAAGAGACTTCAGATACAGTATTAGGGGGGACCACTAAGGTCTATATAAAAAGAGACTAAGGTCTATATAAAAGAGACTTCAGATACAGGGGGACCACTTCTATATAAAAGAGAGGGGATACAGCCTATACAGTATTAGGGGACCACTAAGGCCTATATTCAGATCCAGTATTAGGGGACCACTAAGGTCTATATAAAAGAGACTTCAGGGGGACCACTAGGCCTATATAAAAGAGAGTCAGATCCAGTATTAGGGGGACCCACTATATAAAAGAGACTTCAGGTACAGTATTAGGGGGACCATAGGTCTATATAAAAGAGACTTCAGATACAGTATTAGGGGGGACCACTAAGGTCTATATAAAAGAGACTTCAGATACAGTATTAGGGGACCACTAAGGTCTATATAAAAGAGACTTCAGATACAGTATTAGGGGACCACTAAGGTCTATATAAAAGAGACTTCAGATACAGTATTAGGGGACCACTAAGGTCTATATAAAAGAGACTTCAGATACAGTATTCAGATACAGTAAGGGGGGGGGGACCACAGTATTGGGGGGGACCACTCTATATAAAAAAGAGACTTCAGATACAGTATTAGGGGACCACTAAGGTCTATATAAAAAGAGACTTCAGATACAGTATTAGGGGACCACTAAGGTCTATATCAGATACAAAAGAGACTTCAGATACAGTATTAGGGGACCACTAAGGTCTATATAAAAGGACTTCACAGTATTAGGGGACCACTAAGGTCTATATACTTCAGATACAGTATTGGGGGGGACCACTAAGGTCCTCAGATACAGTATTAGGGGACCACTAAGATCTATATATTAGGGGACCAAAGGTCTATATAAAAGAGACTTCAGAGGGTAAAAGAGACTTCAGTAAGGGGACCACTAAGGCCTATATAAAAAGACTTCAGATACAGTATTAGGGGGACCACTAAGGCCTATATAAAAGAGTCTTCAGGATACAGTATTAGGGGACCACTAAGGTCAGATACAGTATTAGGGGACCACTAAGGTCTATATACTTCAGGTACAGTATTAGGGGGACCACTTCAGATACAGTATTAGGGGGTAAGTCTATATATAAAACTTCAGATACAGTATAGGGGACCACTAAGGTCGTCATCTAATCGGACTTGCATTAGTAAAGTTTGCAGTTATAGAAAGAATTATTTCATTTATACTGCTTATCATTTTTCTATGTAATTATAATCATTGGCTTTCACTATGTTAAAGTTTCAGTTTTTTTCTTTAACCAACCTATATATATATATATATATATATATGAATATATGCCACCAGCAATTAACAATCTGACTTTAAGACTCCTGTGTTGTGAAGGAAGTTGTAAGTGTACTGTACATGAAAATGCTTTTGGCCTAGATGCTAAGAGTTTTTGTCATTGATACTCTTTATTATTTATTTATACTATCTTCACTTCTGCTTTTCACATCCTTCTCATTGTCCCTTTCTCTTTCTTGGTCCCTGTTTTACCTTTCTATCTGCAAAGCCACTAGCTCTTGGCCTCTCGGGCTATATTAAAGTTTAATTATTAATAGATAGAGGACTTTTGATCCTGCTTCTCTTAATCCAATGCTACACACACACACACACACACACACACACACAATACGAACACAGTTGTTCACAGTTTCTTCTAAGTCCTTAGAAGAAAAATTGGGAAATTAGCGATAGCACAGCTATCTTATTTGAGTATTTATTTTTCATCTTTCTTCATATTTTTTCATTTTAGGTTTTGTTTCTTAACTTTGTTGAGCCTTATGTCAAGGTTTTAATTGGGTTAACTTTAAGAGCAGGGTGCCCTTTAGAATTATGAGTGAACACATTTTTTCCAAGTAGATATTTTGAAGTGATAAAAATTGTGTTTGACTCCAAACACAACCTTTCTGAAAATGACATTTCTGAGCTTCTCCTGCTTGCTGGGAATGTTTCGTCAATATTCTCTCAGAAGGAAGGAGGAAACAGGGAATTAATGTCCTACTGTCTGTCACCGTATCGTCATCCATTGACCTCCCGCTTGTTGTCATTTCTATTGTTTGAACTCTGATCTTGTGTCATATGGTCTAAACCACAGTCCGTCTCTCTCTCCCTCACATGGTTGGGAACAATCGGACCTCTTTCTCAGAGTCCTGCAGTCTAATCGTGTTATGCAATCTCCTACAGACCACGGTTGGTTAGAACCCTAACCTCACCCCCCCAACACACACACACACACACACACACATACATATACACACACACACTCCTCTTCACTTTCTTTTTCTCACACGCTGAATACTGAATACTGACTAGGGAAACGTGAAGGAAATATAAAGTGCTTGTGTGTGTGTGTGTGTGTGTGTGTGTGTGAGACTGTGTGCCAATGGAAGAAAAGCTCTTCTGTTTTAAATGCCAAGTTTCAGCTGTTTAAAGGGGCAGTGCAGGCATTTTGCTGTGAGATGATCCATGATTTTTGCTAGTTATAGGTTGAAAACAAGCAAGTTTGCAGTATTCTAATCATCTCACTATTTTGTGCGTAAATGCATTTGCGCTATTTGTCAGGCTTTCTCTCTCATCTTTCTTATCTTTATTCCTTTTTGTGTGTGCAAACAATTAGTTCAGGTGCACATGAGTGCTCATCTTCCCTTACTTACCTACAGACTTAGTTCAAAAACACAATTTGTCTCAATTGTTCATTGTTTAATCTGCATAATTCATTCCTTAATTACTCTTTTAGTCTAAAAACATGTTTAAAAATGTGGGAAAATTCAATTTATGATTTCTCCAAACCCAAAGTGATATTTTCAACTTGCCTGTTTTGTCCAATCAAAAGTCCAAAACCTAAAATTATTCAATTTACTGTCATAAAACAAAGAAAAGCAGCAAATTCTCACATTTGTGAATTCAAAGAAACAATGGGTTGATGAATTCTCTTTAATCTGACTAATTACTGGCAGCTAATTTCCACTACTGTAGACTGGCAGCAAGTTTTCAGTGTAGCAGCGCAGTGAACTCAGAGTACCTTCTAGATTTATAATCTGGCACCTATGATGTGTCCATTTTGATGCCATTGTGCAAGAAAAGACTCACCCACTGCATCCAAAAGGCATTCACTCACAAGCCGATTATTACATCCACTGAGACTCAAACGTCAATGTGTCATACTGCCTCACATGTGACAATGTCCTATCACAAGCTTTGTAAATCAAAAGGATTTTTCAGTTTTTCATGGTTATTTGTCGTAGTTCAGAAGAATCTGTTAAAATGTTAAATAAGATTATTTAGTCTGACGCCATCACACTTTAATGTTATCACATGTCCATTGGATCATAATCAAATTTGAAACATATCTGTGAATTTGGGTCAAATGGAGTAAAGCCGAGAAAACAGAGGAACAGTAAACGAGAACGAGGCCAGTGGGTTGCATAAACATACAAAGATGATCATTTCAGCACTGCATGTAGACATGAAAGAAGTTATTAATGAGGTCAGTACAGAACATTTGCATTGAATGTATAATAACAAGGTATTCTTTATTAATCCCGCAATGGGAAATTACAATGTTTTCACTCTCTTATTACACACATGCTCAGTACCTATACATGCAGTAAATGGAGAGATGGCGGTCCAGGGAAAGCAGTTGGGGGGGGTTTGATGCATTGCTCAAGAGCACCTTGGCAGTGCCCAGGCACCTCTCTAGTTATCAGTCCACCTCCATACTTCAGTCCATATGGGGACTTGAACCAGGTTGAACCAGCAACCCAAGCAATCCCTACTGACAGAGCTACTGCCACACCCAAACACCCAGAAATATAAAAATACCAAACTAGAGCTAAAATGAATGCTCATTTAAATGAAATGGCCCATCAACAGAAAATCAAACTGTTTAGATGACTCACTGTTGAACTCATTTTCCAAGCAGGTAAGCCAAGCATTTAAGGATCTCGTGATTTTTCGCCTTACATTGAAATAAACTTCATCTTTGTTTGTATGTCAAAAAAGCAATTCCAACACTCACCCAGGGGCTCTAGGAATTATTTATAGACTAAACTATCAATTGGCTAATCAAGAAAACAATCATTAACGCAGGATGAAAGAGCATTGCTAGTATAATATGTAGATAACAGGATTCATCTAAATATCATCAAATATTGGTATCATGTGAATAAATTATGGATGTAATTTATTGTTGTGCAAATCTCTTTTGCCTTGTCTGTCCCCCATATACACATGCATGGAGGTAGGGAACACTCAAAGCATCATTTATTTTGCAGGATGAATAATGGTACATTTCTAATGAGCCATTAATCCGGGTTTACATTTCCACGCCCTGCAGGGAAGAATCGTTGAAATGATCATTACAAAGCATACCGTAATAAATCAGGCTGGGCAGCAGCAGGAAATCTCTGAGAGTAGACAAATCCATGGGAAAGCACAACGAAGACATTTTAAATTTGTCTGTGGTTAACTCCCAACCCCCTCTCTTTTTTCATACCAAACCAATCCGAGTTGTGTGTGCATGTGTGGCCCCTGGAGGCCTCGTACAGTCGGTGACATGATCTTTTGTCAGTGTCAGTGTCGCTGGCGGGACAGAAACCAATACACCGGTGATATTGACAACATTAGTCCAACCAGCGGAGCTACATGTCTGCCAATCTGTCTTTTTTGAATGAGGATAAAGCTATTCCAACCTCTTTTTTCGCTTTCCAGATGCCAGTTTGAAAACATGGTAACATAGTCTGTATAAATGAAGACAAAAATGAATGGCCAGTGGAAATTGTTGGAAATAGCCAGACAGCTCTCACTAATACACAAACTATGTAGTTGGAGCTTTCATGCTTGGTTAAATGCTGGATTACGTCATGTTTTTTCTTTGTTTCGTTTCCCTGTCGCTCAACAATAATCAGGAGTCAAAAGGCATCAATCAGCTGCGCGATGGTTTTAACAGACGCTGCCTCCTGGAAAAGGCGGCTGCGGCTTTCCAAACAGCCACTGAACATAGCTGCTGGGATTGCGTGACAAAATACAGAAATAGCTTTCGCATCCTTTCACAGCTGATTGTGAATAACAGGACTGAGCTGTTTGCTGGCAGCTACACAGATAGATCACTGCAGATCACCGAGGGCCCCTGGTGGTTCATGGATTTAATCCGCTCTCGCTCCTTTTTCATCATCCAACATAGCAGATGTAACAGCAGCACGGGAATGTGATTACAAAGTTTTCTGCAAAATACACAAATCACAGATGATGAAAACAAATGATAGATTGTGAGATATGCCAGCTGAGAGAATGACTGTTGATGCTGTGAAGTGATCTAATCATTCCTCAGTCACAGATTACATGCAATAAATAGTAATTCTCCACTGACCTAAAGGGGGCATTGTGTCAAAGGGTGACACAGTAGTCTTGTTATTAATGTTGAATAATTAAAGTAATAGAGTTAGGGGCATTGTAACCAATGCTGCAGCTTAGCTGCTCCTGTAAGAGGATTAATAACTAGTCTATGAGGACACCTGGTGGATGTAACCAGAACCTACAAGGAGTCTGGCACAAGCACAATATACAGTATATATACGTATATAATATATATATATATATATATATATATATATATATATATATATATATATATATATATATATATATATACAGGCCAAAGGTTTGGAACCACCTTCTCATTAAATGTGTTTTCTTTATTTTCATAACTATTTACATTGTAGATTATCACTTAAGTCACCAAAACTATGAATGAACACATGTCTTATATTCTAGTTTTTCAAATCATTCAATCAAATTAAAGATCCCATGGCATGAACATTTCACTTTATGAGTTTTTTTTTAACATTAATATGATTTCCCCCAGTCTGCCTATGGTCCGCCCAGTTGCTAGAAATGATGATAGGTGTAAACCGAGCCCTGGATATCCTGATTTGCCTTTGAGAAAATGGAACCTTAGCCCCGTATGAGGTCATACGGGGCAAGGTTACCTGCCCTTTCTCTGCCTTACCCCCCCAGAGAATTTGACCCACCCATGAGAGAGAGACATCATGGCTTTCAAACAAACAAAGTGGCAGTTTGTCAAGGCCACACTCCCAGCCAACACCCCCCTCCCTCCTTCTCCTCCTCAATAGCTACAGACTCAGAAATGGCACATGCTAAGGAAAGCTCATTGTGGGACTGGCTCTAGTGGCTGTAATTCAGCACCACTAAGGCTGATATTTCTTTACTTTCTTCTTCTTCACATGTTACAAGGCATGCAGTACAATGTCTTGTGGTCTACAGCGACCTCTAGTGGTTAAACCCGTAACTCAATACACAACATATTTCCTCTCTTGTTTAGGAAGCTTACCGGGTGAAATAAAGATAAATACGCTGTGTCTCAAATCACATAGACCTTGGCTGTAGTCCAATGCAAACTTAAATGTCTACTTTTTCATACATAGCAATAACAAACCCGTCTTTCCAATAATAGTATCAATTCAATTGACATAGCAGGCAACCTTATGTATATCACACTTCTTGACTAATATTAGCTTTTAACTAAAGCGAAATTAGCAAACAATTTCACGTGTAAAACAGGATTCAATTTGACATGTTTTCTATGTTTTCAATGGCCTTTTTTCACATTGTCATTCCCTCTTCAATAGTTTCCCCACCAAAGGCCATGAGAAGTATTAATGTACTGCACATAATCTCCAAACTATGCAGGCTTCTTTCTGACCCTGGTGGGTGTCAGCACTTCGCAGCTCAGGTATCAGAACAGGACTTTCAATGGTGTCTGTTACCCTGTCAGGAACCAGAGAAAGAAGAGTTCCATGTACGTCCATCTTCCAGCTCATACGTATTTTGCACCAGTTCTCCGTACCACCCTGGCAGGTCTATGGAACTTTGACCCTCCTTTCTTGATCGTACCCTTACTAGTCCCTCTTTGATCCTTGGTACACCTCTCCTCTTATCTTTGTAGGCTTTTGATGCGCTTTGTTTGGAGGTGACAGGGTGGCGCAGCTGCTTCTCTGGCAGCAGGGTAGACGAAAGGTTCTGATAATCTTTATTAAACCATCATATACTAAGGAGCCATGAAACACACATTGTCTTGAGTCTCACCTTAAATCACATAACAAAGTCTTTCTCTTCAAGCAGACCAGGTAACCTGCCTGTTTCTAACGTACGATACAATATGTTCACAATATAGGGTGTTACCAAACATCAACACATTTTTCCTTGTATAGTACATTGGGAACATGAGTATAACACTGCAATCTGCTTTAAAAAAGATCTGTATTGTGAGCCGCTGTTCACACATCTGTTGCAGTCAATCCATCGCACATTTATGTATTTTTTCATTCATACTGTAGTTCTTTTTCAACATCTAATACTTGTACAAAGTGGGTGATGAGTGAATAGTTTCAGATTCTTTCTGATTTCTTGGGTCTTTTTCAAGGCCTCTTGAAATTTCTATGTTAACACACATTGTATAACAGTATAGGAAGGTTTTAGGGATTTATAGTGCCATCTCATAGTGCCAAAATAGTGGCTGATCTTCCATCAATCAACTAATCGTGTCAACTCCACATTTTTGCTACGTCTTCAGTGGATGGATGTCGAGCTAGATGGATAGAAGGTGCTAACTATCGCCACTATCTTCTTCTAATCAGCTCCTGTAGGTAAGAGGAGGCCATCCTGATGCTTCCTCTCCTCTCTGTGGCGTACGGTGTGTTAGGAGTTTAAAGTGATTGTTGGATTTGCGATTGAAAGAAAAGCAGGCCGAACCACACAGGTGATGACCCTGACTTCTTATCTCCCTCCCTCCATTTTTATCCATTCAACTCCCCCTCCAGATATACCCTATTTCATTTTTCATCATTTTTACCCCCTCCCCCAGTCCCGCTCCGTCTGAAATGAAGATTTCGCGCTCGCTCATCCACTCGTGACCGCTGTAATTCAATTTTTCCAATCTTTCTAATCTAAAGATTTCGTTTTCATTTTTCTAATACTAAAAGAGAGAAGAGGGGGGTGGGGGTGGGGGTGGGGGATGCAGTGAGCGGTACGCTGCTTGGGCACCATTTGTAAATATTACAACCTCGTTTTATTTCTTCTCTTGATTAATAAAAATAAAAAATAAAAACCTTCCCTTCCCCCTTATCTTCATCATGTCTCTTAATCTCTGGCTCTCTTCTCTCTTTGCCATTTCTGCAGTTTTCTACCGTTTTTATCCATCTCCCTTTTTCTTTTCTTTCTTTTTCATCTGTCTTTCTTCGCTATCCCCCTTGAGTCAGGTTCCAAGTCCCTAAATCATCATGATTAGTTGGCTCTGGGAGGGGCAGCAGAGCGTTAGAGAAAATCTTAAATCCATGATGGATTACGACGTCCAGATTGTCGTTTTGAATTAAAGGAAATGATAAGGAATATACGAAAACAAAATATAAAAACAATCATAAGTAGATTTAGTTCTCAAGGAGAAACTGTTATATGACAAGAGATTGGTGGGGGGGGGGAGTAAAACGCATCTGGGCTTAACTGGGACCTGCATCCACTCAATTAGGCTCTCATCAGGAAAGCACTCGACGGCCATCTTGTTTGTCAGTTTGTATTATTACTCTCCTCCTTCAACCATCTGAAAGTCTTTCTAATATCCAATGCCGCTATGTATGTACTGTATATGTTGGTGTTTGACATCAAATGATTGCATATGTTATCTTCAATGTTTTTTTTGTACTAGCTTACAAAAATGTAAGTAAATGCACAGGAGTTTAAAAGAAGTGACAAACCCATCTTCAATAAGGGCCACATTGGAAAATGAGAATCACATTAAGGGCCAGACATGTAGAGTTTATTGACTTAAACTCTACTCAAGAAGGGAAATGAACTTGTGTGATTAACTAATGTGAGAAAATTATACATGCTAGAGACTGTATCTGTATCTCTCAAGGTTAGGGACTATGGATCTGAATGTGTGCCGTATAGTACATGTTCTCAATCACACATAGCCTTAAGCCAGTGTAAACACTTTCAAACCAGTTTGATATCAGGCCAAAAACCTAACCTATACACCGATTTTTACCACTAGGTGTTGCACTTGTCTGAGACGCTCTTGAGTGAGACTGATGTGAGCCCATTATGAGAGTGCAGCGACTTCATACCTCTTGTTGGCGGTTATGTGTCAAACTCAAGTCTGTCCCCTTGCAAATGTTGATCCAGACCAAATATTAGTTTAGGTTCACAATAAGACAGGAACAAGTTTTCAAACTGTAATTAGGTGACACTTACAGCAAAATTAGGCAGATTTGCTATGTTCTATATATTTTTTTTAAACCAAAAAAAAGTACAATCCCATTTGAATCCCATTTGAATTGAGCCATGAATAACACATATCATTTTCATCAATTCAGAAGATCACTTTGCAACTGTCACAGCTTGTCGTAGGTTTGTCGCCTTAGTTTTAGTGCGAAACCTCTCAGTGAACTATCTCATCTCGCACAATATGCGTCACCTTGCTAGGTGCTCAGGTTGCTCGCTAGCTAGCTAAGCTATGTTCCACAACACATGTAACATTATCTTTTCTTGATTTGCAAAATGATCATTTAAACTGACGAACATCAAGTTAGTTTGTATATAATCAATCATAACAATTATTTTACATTAGATTAAGTTTTACTACATTGAAACTACTGTTAGACTCTAAATAAATGTAGCAAGCTAAGCTACAACCACATGTAGTTAAGTACATTCAGAGCTATATGCTTTATTTACATGTACATGACATACACATTCATGTTTGGCGTTGATGTCAGCGATCCTCGGCAGTGTTATTTTACACCGCAGCAGAAATCTCCGCTGCCCTCGAATGTACCGCTACAACTCGATTAATAAAGGAGCTAATGTACTAAATTTTTGATTCAGAAAACTGCAATGCTATCGGGAAGTAGTTAAACTGCCCAACACTTGTAAGTCAGATTTAGTGCTGTGAAGCCGTAGGGACAGGTTGCTGACGGCTACTTTTTACTTGTTTTTATTTGCTAAAAGATGTGATAGTGACGAATGCCAGTTCTACCAGTTAGCACCAAATAAAACCTAATAACAAATCTACGACTAACATGGAAACAACTCACCAATAACTCCAGTCCAGATTTCTACAGAATCAGAGTGAGAAGGTTAGGTTGTGAAAAAAAAACATTGTTCAATATCTAATTGTACTTTGTGAGTGCAAGAAAGAGAGTGATGTTCTTCAAAAACAAAAAAAGAGTTGAAACTTTTAAATTGTCTAGCAGTTGCAGATACTTCTTCAACTTCCTTTATGCAAATCAAGTCAGACATTTGGAGACACGAGTGAGAGGCAACTCTTGCATTTATGTCTTTTCATTTGATAGATGGAAACAAAGATAGAGGGGGGGTGAGGATGAGGAAGAGTAGGATTAGAGGAAGACTGAGTGGTCTTTGGTGAGATTATGTCCTCAGGTCACCCAATGCTTAAACACAGATTATATTTTGGAAACAATTTATTTTTAATTCCTGACATGTGTTTTTTACTTATAGTGCAGTACTGGTCCTCACTTTTAACATGTGGTCTTAACCCAGTAAATATGATCACCACATCATTGTTCTTTTTCTTAGGGTTGCACTGGACTACAGGGTATGTGTATTAAACAATGGTTTGCAACCAGGCAACTCTTGATATGAATTGCTTGTGTCAGCCTTATGGTAAGACATAATGGGTATGGCATTAGATTAGACATTAGATTAGACATTATGGAAATGTTTCCTAAGCTGCATACATGCACTACATAAAACATATACTACATACTGTACACTAAACCATTATTGATAAGACTGTAACTTGAGAAGATGCACTCTTGATTTGTTTTACTCAAAAGCCTCATATTCATTTTAGATAATCTTTGAAATATATTTGACTGTGGATTTTGCCCTTATAATTTATATTGAAAGTATGTTTAGATGGAATCTTTCAAAGTGGATCTTCAGATACAGTATTAGGGGACCACTAAGGTCTATATAAAAGAGACCTCAGATACAGTATTAGGGGACCACTAAGGTCTATATAAAAGAGACTTCAGATACAGTATTAGGAGACCACTAAGGTCTATATAAAAGAGACTTCAGATACAGTATTAGGGGACCACTAAAGTCTATATAAAAGAGACTTCAGATACAGTATTAGGGGACCACTAAGGTCTATATAAAAGAGACTTCAGATACAGTATTAGGGGACCACTAAGGTCTATATAAAAGAGACTTCAGATACAGTTTTAGGGGACCACTAAGGTCTATATAAAAGAGACTTCAGATACAGTATTAGGGGACCACTAAGGTCTATATAAAAGAGACTTCAGATACAGTATTAGGGGACCACTAAGGTCTATATATAAGACTTCAGATACAGTATTAGGGGACCACTAAGGTCTATATAAAAGAGACTTCAGATACAGTATTAGGGGATCACTAAGGTCTATATTAAAGCACCAAAGAGCATCATGTCATGGGACCTTTAATGATCAGTACGAGCCGGAGGAATGAGAACAGCAAATTTAAGGATGAACAGAGTCTGTGGCTAGGGATGAATGAGGGTCAGCTGAAGTCAGGGTTACACCGTCTGTCGAGATGTAGCTTATGATCACTGCTGACACTGCTACATTTCTACTTTCTATAGTAGTTGTTGATTAATTCAAGAATTTTACACCAAAATACTTATATAATATAATAATGTTATGACAATAAGATGCATGGAAATAATTTACTTTCACTCTTAGTAGGCAACAGTTTGCTAAAGTAAGAATGATATCTGCACTTAATACAGGAAATGTCTACACACAGTTTTAGATTTTATAGGCAGATCAGAGGGACATCACAGCAGGTACGGAGGTTTGATTGCTTTATACTTAGTTAAAATTATAAAGATGGAAACACATGAACTTACTCTGTGTTACATAAACTACATGTATCTGCTGTGTTACTGAAACTAAAGTCCAACCAATTCATTGTTCTACATTATGATTGGGATCCTGTAGTAATTTACATTACAATGGAGATTGATAATGTGTTCCTTTTTTGAGAATGTTAAATGTCAACAACTTGATTCAGTCTAACATTTAATTTCACTCCCCTTTCCACTAATCTACTGTAGTAGTCTGTAGTAATCCGTGGTGGATGGTGATTTAAAAAAATGGGGAGGACAGGTGGAAAATCAACCCCCGGCGTCATGTTATTTTACACAAGTAGGCAATCTCTTAGCTCTACCTTTTTGGGTTGAACTGAAAATCAAGCAGTAAAACCAGTTTATTGCAAAATAGGTTTTCACATCCAACAATTGCATTTACAAGAAATGGCTCACAAGATTTCTAACTAACAATCACTGCTGGTTCTGATGGGAATTAAACTAAAACATGAGTGTGTGTGTGTGCCTGTCAGCCCAACGAGGGGTGATGCAGCACCAAAGTATGTTACAGTGGGAATTTTCCACAATCCCTGATTTAAAGTGTCAAAGCAAACACCATAAAACTGGACATATTACAAACAAAGCAAACATAAAGGGCCCAATTTTAACGATATAAGCGCATGACGTGACAAGCGTGGCGCAGGTGTGTTTAGGGCGTGTCCAAATTTTGCTAGTTTGACGTTGAAAAAAAGGGTCCGTGCGCATGGTTCAAAAGGGTTTTACATAGTGTCTTCATTATTTCATAGGTAAGATGCAATAAATCAATCAGAGTGTCATCTCCCTTTCCCTTTAAAAGCCAGGCTCCTTGGTGCATTGCTATTATGATAGTGGATTTGCACCATCATATTAGTATTAGTATTCATAGATTCATAGCCCTGCCATGACATGAACTACAACGCCTATCATTTGTAGTCACTGTTAAATTAACTTTAATGTGACTGTTATCGCCACTGTTCATGTTCATCACCCCCCCAACCGGCCCCGTCAGACGCCGCCTACCAAGAGCCTGGGTCTGTCCCAGGTTTCTTCCTAAAAAGGGAGTTTTTTCTCACCACTGTCACACAGCTTGCTCTTGGATGAATTACTTATTGTTGGGGCTTTGTAAATTATAGAGTGTGGTCTAGACCTACTCTATCTGTAAAGTGTCTCGAGATAGCTTTTGTTATGATTTGATACCCTAAATAAAATTGAATTGAATTGATTGTGCTCTCTTTTCTCTCAATCTGATAAGGACTTGTGCAAGAAAAGGCAGGGGGCAGTAAAAGAGCATTACATGGTCCATAACATATGCAGCAACGTGCCCTGCTGTATTATACAGTTCACTTCCCTGACATTGTAAGAGGCTTTGAATAGAAAAACCCTTGGGCGTATTGTCATGGATAAACAATGTCTAATGGAGTAATGTGTGTTTTCAATAGACAGTGTACACCCTTCTTTTTTGTTGACGGATTTTGTTGCAAACTGGAAAGTTATGGAAAGGAGATCCAATAGTGTGAACATAATTAAATTGCATTCACATTTTAACTGGCGTTTGTCGTTATTTTCTGACATTTTATTGACCGAACTCATCAGAAAATCAAGAGAACAATCAGCAGAGTGATGAAGCCTTTAGTGTCTCATGCACAGAGATTGAGAATTCCTCAGTGTCTCACAGCGCTCGCAGTAACTGTAAAAAGAATTGGTGCTAGAGGATGTTTGTGTATTATAAACACACATAAGATTATTGGCATAGCTCATACTGATTTACCATTTCACATGCCAACTTGAGAGCTTAACCTTGTTTTAACCCCAATAAAACTCTTTGGTGTTCTCCTTCAGCCCAATTGTTTCACCTCAGACCTGCTTAGCTGCCAATTGACAGCTGTCCACAAGCGTCTTTGGGTGTGTGTGTGTGTGTGTGTGTGTGTGTGTTTTATTTTCCATGTGCGATATGCCCAGTCCTCCAGCTGACCTGCCAGTGAACCTTGACCGCTGCATGTTCAAAGACACCGCACAAGCTTATTTGTAGTCTGCGTGTGTGTGGACAGACAAACACGGGAGGCCTTAGATTCTTCCTCTCTGTCACTTCTTTCATTCCAGTTATGCAACATTTGTTCATATTCCTTTTCATTTCTTTCTCCCTCCTCTTTTACTGTTGGCTCTCTGAATTTCATGGCTTTCTTCCATGCTTGCAGACCAACACGTTTTCTTGTTCTATCTCACTCGTGTTCTGTCTACGAGACAGCAGTTCCAGTCTGATAATGCCCAGTGTGTCATTTAGTTATTTATAGCATGTGATTGTGTTTCTTAAGAGGGCTATTCAAGGAGACCTATCCATTTCTTGATAAATGAAATTCCTTAGCCCACTCTGGGGTCTTAACAATAGGGCAACACAGACACTGAGCTTAAGAGACTGAGCACATTTAAGCACACACATGCACCTGCTCTAAGTGTCACATTATGGTCAATTGCATGTTGTCCACAGGCAGTCAAAATGTTGCTTTGAGTAGAAATGACCACATGCAGTGATTTAAAATAGAAGGGAGTCGAGACCTGAGTAGGTTTCATGTACTGATACTCTGTACTGTTACTTAAGGACAGAACATACTCAGACCGGAACCAAATAATTATCTAAGGACTTTGTAGACTATTTCAAATAATTTTTGTGCTAAAATTAGTCTTTTAGTCTACCGATAATCACTTGTTTCTGCCGGCAGATATCCGTAATGCTGCATCACCACGGCTCCAAGGGACTTAAAGGGGCTGTACTAAAAATACTGAAAAAACAGCAGGCTGGGATTGCCTCCACGCAGCTCTCACAGACCGTGCCCCGATACGCGATATACCTACAGTCTACTTTTTTACGACCACATGCACGTGCATGCACGGTCGGACCGGCTATCGAAACCAAGAACAGAGAAGCTCAGATTGCAACACACACAGAGGAACTGTGAAGACATTTCTTCTCTGCTTAGGACGCCATGAGTCCTTTACAAAGCAAATGTGTCCTTCACATAGCAAATATGAGTTGGTTGCTAAAGCCCCTAATTGTGTTGTCTCTAGGAAACATTACTACTACTGTTTTCCAATTGATTTTGTTTTTCTGCGTACTCTATGTGTAAAGCGTCCTTGGGTTCCCTGTAAGGCGCTATAAAAGAATTTAAATGATGAAAATTATTATTATTAAGAGCTTTATTAAGCAAAGCTTTTAGTCAGTGTCTGGTTCCAGCTTCTCAATTGAGAGGATTTGCCAACTAATCATGTTAAAGAAGCAATTTGAAGACTTCACCTTGGAGTTGGTGATTATGATTTTTCACAAATGTCACGGAGTCAGTGATTATTCAAACAAAGGAAATAGATTAACGCAATGGTAGTTTGAGTTGTTTATGACATAAGAAGTTTTAGGTTGTGATTTTTGGTTGATGTTGGGAGATTAGTGGTCACCATTGCTGTCCTACTGGGTGTATGCTTGGCTGTGTAGCTACTTGCTTTGTTAAACTTGGCATTGGCAATACTTACCTCACTTATTAAGTTGTTTTGACCTACAATACCTCAACATTTCTGAACTGTGGAGTTACGTTTTTATAAATTGGTGGCTTTTTACAACAATGCTTTGCCTTTGATTGGATTTTATTCCCCCCCATTGAAAAATAGTTTTTCCATCCCCATCACTTTAACTTCTTCTGATCTTATGCTTTCTTCATCCATGAAGAGAATCTCTCCTTTCCTTTTGTTTCTTTCAGGGCCGTCATAGAATAGTAACCCTGAACTGGATTTGGTGGTTTGGGCGAGGACTCTGGATATTCAGTTATAGTGATTTCATCCAAGGCCATATTTTGCTGTTCTTTTAAGGATCAAAAGTCTTCATAGATGACTTACCAAATTGCTTCTCATTTAGGTGGCCGTGTCTCCCTTGAAGTACCGTAGAAGTTTACTCAGATTGCATACAATATGTCTTTTTTTTTGTACATACAGTTGACATTATTATTTATTTATCAAAATCCATTACATCTTTTCCAAAAAAAGACATTCAACACACTGACAATCAAATCAAAAAGTCTGATCTATGGTTGGTCTTTAGATTTCAAAAGTGAGGACAAAACACAAAAAAAACAGTAACACATGGAAAGGGAAGAGAGAAAAAACGTAAGAAAGATGAGAGACAAGAGAGAAGGAAGCATGTGAGTCAGGGGATCTTAGGAGGGGTGGATGTTGTGGATTAAAATGGAACGGCCCCGGGGCTCCACTCCATTTTTGTCTGGTTAAAGGACAAAGTGAGAGAGGAAAGTTAGTCCTTGCGTACGTGTACAGATAATAGTTAATAGAACCCCTGGTATTCTTGAAAGGCTCTTATTGACAGACTTAATGCCCTTATTGGACATAAGACACGTGGCCGACACACGCGCTCCAGTGTAAGTGCGTACAAGCATCTGCTAAAAGTGTGTATATCTATAAGTATGTGAGCCCCCTGTATCCACCCTGTGTGAGCCTGTATTGATTTCCACATCAGAATTCTCCTCTCTCTGCTGGTTGAACTAGACCATCACCAGGGTGTCCAGTTGCTGCCCTCAGCATGTCTATAACTCGCAAAAAAAAAAAAAAAAGAAGCATGCTTTGATGAATAAAAGTTCAAAAGCTTTGATTTTAATGGCTAATGCATTGGCTGACAAACTTTTATAATGCCAGGAAATATCAAAAATCTACATTAGTGCCTTTGATTGGATCTTTGTAGTGGTCTCTCAGTAAGAATTCTTAAACTGGCATGACATTTTTCAGCTATTTTCACTGCTTTGGTGTCGTCTTTGACGATATGACATTGTTTTAATGACTTTCCACCCCTATTGATCAAAGTTTACCAGATAGTATTAACTGAAAAGCATTAACTACAACAAAAAATACAGGTGTCCTCGAAACATTTCAATAAATGAATTGTTTAAAGCAGAGATATACGGGAAGATTTGAATAAATCTCATCTCTTTTTTTTGCATCTGGCAAGGACTATTGTTAAATATTTTGTAAAATGTTATTTGGGTAAACAATTTTCATCAGCCAGTTGTCCATAAGTAAGCTCAATTTCTCTTGTAAATCAGTCAGCATACTCTATCTGCACACACCTTACTATGGATAACCTTTGTGTCTACGTTCCCTCCCTATGTGGCCGATTCAAGCTGTATGTAGACTTTCCCACTAGGTGGCATGGTGAGGAATTGTCACTTACCTTGAAGCACCTGCGAGCTCCACTCCTGCTGCGCCATTTGTCTCAGGCACATTTAGTGTTTCCTTTCTACTGCTGTTGCCCTCTTGACTTTTGTTTTTGTCTTGTATCACTCTGGCTTCATCTCCTTTATTCTTGTGTGGCCTTCCTTTCCTTCATCCCCCCTTCTCATCCCTTTTCCTTCCCCTTTGTGTGATGAAAAAGTGCAGTCTTGGCGTTTCAGTCTCCCATCAAATGCTCATATGCGTAAAGGGAGAGAGAGAGAGACACAGACGCCAGCCAGTGTTACACTCTGTGTGCTGTTTGCCAGGAGAACATTGCATTGAAGCACCAGTGAACATCTGGCACATGTGCCAATGATTGGTTGGGGAAGTTCCTCAGGATATAACACTTGAAAATGTCTTGGCATGTTCACGACAGCAGCAGTGCAGTTTGCGCAGTGTGTGTGTACGCGTGTGTGAAAACTGTGTTTTGTATGTGTGTCAACGAACACTGGTAAGTGATTATGTTTGTGATGCGTGTCTGTGAGGGATGATTGTATTAAATGTGTGAGATAACTATTATGTGTGAGTGAGTGTAAGATGATTGTATTCTCATGCTTGTGTGTGAGTGTCCAGTACCTGTGTGTATGTGTTGGGAGCTTTTACTTCCCACCATTAGCTCTAAACCCTTTTTTTGAGCAGGCGGCTGATTCTTCCCTTGATTACTATTTAGACTTCTACTCGCTTACAGAGCGCCATCTCTCCTTTGTTTTATCTCTCCGTTTATACCTTCTGCTAGCTCGTTATTCCTCTTTCTCTGTAATGATTTCATTTTCTTTGCTGGTTCCTAACGCTGCTACTTAGGTTCAACGAGAGGCCAGTAGATGTTCATCTCTACTTATAGCCGTGTTCTCTTGCTGTCTTCCATAACTTCCTTCTCCTCATTCCTTTTTTTTCCGTCTCCACTCTCCTCCTCCATCTTCTTTACAATTTGCTCTGTCCTTTGTGACTCTCAACCCCTGATCACCTACTACACTCTAATAGGCTACACATGCGTGGTTTTGTACGCCGCTGATCGCACATGTGTCTGTTGTGTTGGTGTGTGCCCCTAAAGGAGGCGGTGGCCCTCATCGGCGACGTCCGCCCAGTGGTGGCAGCGGGCGGCGGGCCGTGGAAGATGCGGCAGGGTTGTTAAAAGTGTTGTTAAGAGAGCGGCTGGCAGCTGTTCCTGACAGGTTGGGGATGGAAGGACAGATGGTGTTTGATTAGCGAACAGACCGCTGATGGAAGGAGGGACGGAGGGAGGAATGAGGGAGGAGGAAATTGATATGAGTTAGGAGGGAGGGTAAAATAGATGGGAGGATGGATTCTTTGACTTGAGGATATATAGATGGATGATAAATAAAAACTGTCCAGAAAGAGGCAATTGTGGATAGTGATAGTGGTCTATGGATAGAATCATCACTTATTAAATAGAAGAGCAGATGTTAATAAATCAGGGATTCATAGGACTTATAAGAGACGGAATTAGGTGAAATAAGAGCCTGACCTGATGGAGAAATAAAAGGATTTGGAGCATGCTGGGAGGAGAAAGTGAAAACGCTGTCAGGGCAGCTGCTCTAAACAACAATTAGCCTCATCCACCTGGGTGCCATCTTAAAGAACCGATGCAAATAAACCTGCAGCGCTGGCTGATTAAAGTCTGTTCAACAAGATAACGGTGATGTTGTAGCCAGCGATGCTTTAAAGTTGATGTGTCTGAGTTTCGCTTTCTAACAGGTCAGCCTAGGGTCCGTCGGTGCGCTGAGGTTTCTACTTAAACACCTTGAACACACAATGCAGAGCAGAGCTGTGAATTCTGCCAGGGTGCATTAGAAAAAAGTCTAGACAGAGAAATATCCTTGTCTCTCTCATCGTGTGAGAGCAAGGTTTTGAGGGAAATTATTACAAAATCTGATCGTAATATCTGTGAGAAATGTTCTTTAATTGAAACAATGTGCTCTTGAACAAAGATAGAAATGTAACTCCATATTTACATCAATATTAAAGGTTCAAAAAGAGGTTAAAGGGTACAAAGATTGCAAGATAAAGCCCTGGGGCAGAAACGTTCTCCATAATTAATATTCAAAGTTCACTACTCTAGACAGCAAGGCTGCAACTTATAATCACTTTCATTATGGATAAATCTCCCAAATATTTTTCCATTGACTAAAATGTCAGAAAAAAAGAAAATAAGTCTAATGAACAGTTGTTAATCACAACCTCATTGGTGGTTTGGGCAACACAGTGTCAATAATGAAATGTCATTTTTTGGAGTGGATTGAATGACTTTTGTCAAAAATAAAACCTAATATAACATAAAACTCTAACTGTTATGCTGGAAATGTGTGAGATAAAGTGTATATTCCACATTCCAAACACAAATGAACAAACACAGTGATTTTCTGTATGTATTTCAAGTAGCGCTGTCGATCGATTAACCCTTGTGTTTTCTTCCCGTCAAATTGAAAATCTTTTGTTGATGCTTTTTATCAATGTTTTTGACATTTTCAACACTACGTAACACTATCTTATTAACTTTAGTTTTACAGTTATTTTTGGAATGTGTGGTCAATAACCCTCACTTATAGGAAATTATACCTAAAGAAAAGCAGAAATTAGGAATTATTTAGACTAAAATGTATCTTGATGGATAATCACAGACTGGAATATGTCAATTTGTACCCAATACTATTTCAAAACCACTTCAATTTTTTTTTGCAAATGCGACAAAATTGATTAAGACACCTCAAAATTAATGAAAGTAGATTTGTACTTGCCAAAGAGCGTTGTGTGGAATCAATCATGTTATTTTGGGTAGTTAAAAAAGAACATTGATATAAGAAATCGGGTCAATTTGACCCAAGGACAACATGAGGGTTAAAAAAAATGTATCACAGTGAATCACAGTTTGCATGTATCTGCAGTCTTCCCTCTTCAGAACATTGCCCGCCTTCGTCCCTCAAAAAACTACAATACATCCAGATCTCAGCAGCCCGTCTACCCACTCACTCCAGCACCAGATATCACATCACTCCAGTCCTCCTAGACCGCCACTGGCTCCCGATCCAACACAGAGTCCAGTTCAAAAGCCTCATCACCTACCAAGCTGTAATTAACCTCGCCCCCTCCAACCTCACTGACCCCGAGCACTGAACCTGCAGGGGAGGTGGGGGACAGTGCTTTCCCCGGACGCTGTATGTCCATTGCTCCTATTACCTATGGGTCGAATGCAGTAATAGAATTTCACTACATTGTACTGTGTGTATTTGACGATATAGGATAAAGTTTGATCATGTGATCCTTTGCCTCCTCTCTTTGAAACTCTCTCACCCCCAACACCTCAGACTTTCCACATCACTCGATAACTTCCAGCCGCACTCATTACCCGCCTGTTCAAAGCCGTTTTCAACCTGTATCCGAGTTAGCCTTTTCCACTTGTTTCTATGCTGTTTGGTTACCTTTTTAATAATCATCTCTAATTGTTATTGAGGTTTTTAAACTGATCTTGCTATTGTTTCTACCTTGTAAAGTGCCATTGTGTACCTTTTAATACGCTATATAAAATGTAGTATATATTATCATTATTATTATTAATCCTGGGCTGTGATTAAACATGATTAATCATAATTAAATAGGATTTACCTTTAACCCTTGTGTTGTCTTCCCATTAACCATGAACTTTTCCTTCCAGGTCAAAATTGAAAATGAATATTTTTTGTGCTTTTCCAATGTTTTTGTTGCTTTATCTGATTTATTTGTCACTTTTTCCTCGCTATTGACGCTTTTTTTTTTTTTTTTTAACCTGAGCTGGTTTAATAATAGGTTTTACACTTATTCTTGGAGTTCATGGTCTACAAACCTCATTCATATCAAATTATACATACGTTTTTAGTTGAAAAGGCCGAAATTATAAATTATTTTGACTAATAGTTAAGATCTGAGGATGTTGAGTGGATCCCAGATGGATATATGTCAAAGTTTAGTCCGGATACTGTTTTGTTGTGGCTGCTCTAATATGTTTTCTTTTTTCCTTATTTTGTGCAAAAGTAGAGTATGTCATGTGTGGACATTGGACCAGAAGCTGTGGATAAAATTACTTTTGTATTGGTGTCATGTAATTATGTGTGGGATTGGCTACATAATAGCATGACACAATAAAATATACAATATCATACACCCTCAAAAGTAGATTGTATGATGGGTCGCCTGTGGTGATCTGGATGTTGTCTTGACGACGATGGGCCTGCAGTCTGTAGCTACTTACTACTAAGCGACTGCACTAGTTAGCGATGCTGTTGTCATTTTTTTGACCAAATCCCCCCCGACTGCACACTGCCAGTGTTGTTGACGAGCATGGCTTGTCAACCCTGTCTCAGTGTCACTGCCCAATGTGAGTTGAGTGCACATCTGAGTTGCGCATGCTCAAATGTAAACGGTTTATGGCATAACCGATGTCTCATACCCGATGAGAGTCGAGTCTACTGTCATATTAAAATTTGTGAAATCCACGAAGTAATAAACTTTTCTCATTACAAACAATAACAGAAGATGGGAATCATTATCAAAATGTTTTAGCTAGCTATAATTGTTTGATTGCTAACGTGAGCTCAAAACGCCATTCAACTGACAGCCTTTGTTGTGTTTGATGCTAACTTGTAGCTAAGCTAGCAGTGAACCAACTTTGTTAAGTAGGTCCATTTTTACTGTGTTGACATTACCAAAGTCTCTCGTTAGCATCTTATACGCTACTTGACGCAAAATCTGCACTCTCCTCACATTGGGCAGTGACACTAAGCACTAGCATCTTGAAACTTATCACATCATAAACATATCACACGAAGCGTAGTATATATCCATGACTTTCCACTTCCCGGATTGCTGCCGGAAATTCCAAACAGACAGTATGTCCAACCGTTAACATGGGTTACGGTAATAGTTACACAATGCAAGATGTAGTCAGAGAGGAATGTCATTGTCTTTTCATGCACGCACATTTCACACAATCACAACCTATTGTTTGTGACATTGCAAATGAGGGTCGTACCTATCAACGTAAAGTACTATACTGTATGTTTGGGGTAGTATTTTGTTTCAACCTACACACTAAAATCTGAAATACTAGGAGGAAAACTAGTGGCTGGGAAATTCCTTTTCACAACCACTATCATATCAGTCGAATACTTACTTCATGCAAAGCAATAAGCTAAAACACTAAGTTCCATCCAAACAATGTAGTCTTTGGTTATGAAATAGCAATTGCAATGGTAAACTGTTGTGAGTGTTGTCATTGTTGTTGCCCCACACATCCACTTGTGCTTCTGCCTCATCCCAGGGCTTTGCATCAATACACTCTACCAATATGACAATGGGTGATAACTATTTCACACAAACATACACACACACACGCCACAGTCCACTTTAGCTGCAGTTAACACGGAGAAGACAGTTAGAGCTATTAGGATTATGTTGAGGAGAGATTTTTTCCTCGATAATAAACTCTCCCTACTCCATAATAATAGTGGCCATTACCCGAAATGCATCACTGTCATGCCATCTCGGTGGACAATTAGTGTGTCTGTGTCTGTGCAAGTATGTTGCACATGTTTGTGCATGTGACGGGGTGATTGACAATAAAACAATCAGCAGGCCAACAAAAACACAGCTGTTTTATTGTTGCGCTGCTCAGATGTGCTTTCACAGGCAGACGGTGTGTGTGTGTGTGTGTGTGTGTGTGTGTGGTGTTGAGCAAAGAGTGACCCCGCCTCATGTTCAGCCCCTCCTGTTCCAATGAAAAACCTTGGCAGTATAAGATAGCTACACTAGATGATCACAATGCTGCCTTTTGTTTTCTTCGAAGCACTTAGTGACAAACTTTGATAATACCTGCAGTATTATCTTGTTTTTCTACCTCCCCTGGTGTCTAAAAGACTTCCTAAATGATTTAAAGAGGCACTCCAACGATTAAGCATCACGCTTGCATGAGACGGTCAAAATCTGTGTAGTAGGGGCGCACCAATCCATTTTTCTGTTACCTTAAGTCAGGTTATTGTTTATACTAGTGCTCTCTGTTTTCCACATGTAATGTCTGTGTACCTCAAAGCACATTTTCTATCTAAGATAATTGAATAATAATTGAAATTGAAGATTTCAGGTTGTCCAGTATTTTAGTTTTAGTTTTTGTACTTTGTGTTTAGTGGTAATGTTACCACACTAAACTAAGACAATATACATAGTAAATATACCTGCTAAACATCAGGAAATTAGCAATAAAGGGCCCATATTATGAAAAAAAAACACTCTTTCTGTGATTTGGGGGTGTTATTTTGTGTCTCTGGTGCTTCCACACACATACAAACTATCCATGGTGTTTTGAGTGAGAGACGTTTTTGAATGTCCTCTGCTTTCAGTCTCCGGGTGAGCTGTTCAACATCTGCACAGCTTTCTACGTCACTAGAGACGAGGTGGCTAACCGTAGCATGCTAGCTCGTTCTCAATGGCTAAACACTGCTACAACACACACTAGTTGACCATAATCTCCAACAGAACTACTTCCTGTTCCTGTTCTGCAGGTATTCCATAAGTGTCCCTCGTCTAGGAGAAGTCTCCCAGCTAATCCTGCCTTAGATTGACCAAAGATGGAGAAAGAGTTATCTAGCTGATGGGATCTTACCGAGCTACTGAGCATGTGCAACTCCCAACAAAGATAGTATAGAAGTGAGATGTCTCACTCTGTAGTTAACACGGAAACCCAGGGTGAAAACAGGATCTGCAGCAATGTGCAGTACAACAAAACGATGGTGTTTTTTGAAAATGAAACCATGTAAACCTATTCTGGTACAACCTCAAAATACAATTACGAACCTGAAAATCAGCATAATATGGGCGTTTTAATGTCAAAGTATTACTTTGCATATGATCAGTCTGACAGAGCTGCTAGTATGGCTGTGGATGGGTTTTTATGCTCTTATTTTGTAAAGAACTTCCTTATCACTTTATTTTTGTCTCATTCTCATTTGAATCTTTCATGAAAACTGGATAAGTACAAGAGCCGCTATTTAGCAGAAACCTATAAACAGTTTATTGTGCCATTACCTTCATTGGCGTTCTGGCAATATACTCATAATTACATACAAAGTATATATCATTTTTGGTAGTGTATTTAAACTTGAGCACGTAAGTGTCTTGAGGTATGTTTTATATACCTTGTTTTTTTCCTTTACAATATCTGTGTATGTGACAGAAAGAGAAGAGAAAAAACAGAGTGCTGGCACTTTATCCCATGCTGGTGATGGTGGCTGGCATTGTGTGATGCCAGTTAGTGTTTGGCGCCAGCACACACAGGGCATGGTGTGTGTTTGTGAGTGTTAGGGAGGTAAGTGGTGTGAGAGGAGGACAGAAATAAAACCTACAAGAAAGGAGGCAAGGAGGCAGGGAGCAGAGGAGACAGGAGAGCTAAAAAAGGGGAAGAGGAGGAGTAATATCAGCGATAAGGGGTGAGAGAGGAGGGACAGAGGACGGATAGAGGAGTGAGAAGGATGGTAGGGCGACAAGGGCAGACATGCCTTGTGCCTTTGTGTGTATGAGTGTGAGTCTGCACCTATATATTTTTGTGTGTGTGTGTGTGTGTCTGTCCCTGCCTCTTTGTACTGGCTAATCTAGGCGTCAGCAGCTTTTTGAGGCTTTTGTGCTGACAATAATCACACAGCGCTCCTCTTTTCAATTCATCAGCAACAATAACAAGGGATCACATGTCCCTTATACAGAATCAAGAGAGGGAGAGAGGGATAGAGGGAGGGCATGAACAGAGTTAAAGTGGCCATCATGTTGCCTAGTTACTGCTCGCGTTGATGGCGATGGTGTGTGTGGGCAGGCGCATGCGAACGGTCAACGCCCTCTACACCTCTGCTGAGCGCAAATAGAAAAGAAAAGTCCAATCACAACAGTTCTTCTTTTTTTTTTTCTAAGAATAATTTATTTCCTGTTGCAGTGTAATGGATAAACAATGAGTAAACCACTGGTCAAATCTGTAGCAAGCATTAATAATGGTCATCAGAATAACATTAATAGGAATAATTATTTCAATTATAAATAATAACAATATCAGAGTGATCAGAGAGTCATTATTACATCTATACAAGCTACAAATATCAGCATTTTTGTCCTGTCTTCTTTTTTTTTTTTTTTTTTTTTTTTTTTTTTTTTACTGCTGTTAAAACCTTAAACACTTCACACATGACCCAGACGGGGCAGCTGCCCATCTGTGCCACCCAGAGCAAAGAGAAAACATTTTCCAATAGTGGTTTGGTAACCTATGGTGGCTTCCATGAAACAGGGTTAAAATGAGACATTTTGACACCTTTGAATGTATGAGCTCAATTTCAAGAACGGCTGATTGTACCACAGTTAGTCGCCAGTGTTTTGGGTGCTAAAATCCTCTGTGCAAGTGTTTGAGTCCAGTCAGTACTTGTCCCAGAGCACCATGAAGAATGATTCTTGTGTTTGTATCATGTGGGAATGACGTGCTGCTTAGAAAGTGATCTACGAAGCACATGCGACTGGAATGAATGGTTTGGTTCCGGTTCATTGTTACAAAATGATGATTCAAATACTTTTACAACAATGATTTACAATACAGTAAATCCACTTCGCATGAAATCACAAATTGATGTCAATGTGATTTTCAGATTAGGATTTTGAATGTTCTGAGAAACAGATGAAGCACCCAACACAGATTATATATATATATATATATATATATATATATATATATATATAAAAATGAATACCAAAATTGTTACAGCACTAACATGTCCACAATGTGTCCTGAATGTATCCAGCATCAGTGCTATATATATATGAAAATATTATAAATAAATCAGTAGTAGTTTGGACCAGAAACAGTATTAGCCTATTACAGATGTATTTCTCTGTCAGATGTTAAAGGAGACACAGTGTCACTGGTACACACCAGAATCAGAAATCAGCGGAAATCACTAAAATTACTGACCTTCTCAGAACAGACCTTTGTCAAATATCATATATAGCAACATTTTATATAAAAAGGGTCCATTCTCTATCCATATCACCGCGTATCATGTTAATCAGGCTGTAGTAATTTAGTGAAATAATTGCGCTAACTGAGGTTAACGAGATTCATGAAGACTTCAAAAAAAATGTCATACAGTTTGTGTAATGTCTTGTAAAAACCGGATTGGTAGTCTATAGATCTGGGAGATTTATAAAGAAATAAAATAAAATAAAAATAGGGTTTTTGTCTTCGATGCTCTGGGTGCCTGAATGCCACATGAGCCATGAGGGGCAGCACGGGAAGGGTGGGGCGGGGAGAGCCACAGTCAGAAAAAACACCCAATAAATCAGTAAAAAGAAGAGGGAAAAAAGAAGGGAAATAAACAACAACTAAGTGTATTTATGTCCAGTTTGTCTGGGTTCAGGTGAGAATTTGGGAATGCTACTGTGCTTTCCTATTCAAGAGGTGCGTGTGTGTGTGTTTGGGGTTGTGTGTGAATGGGTATCTGTGTAATTGACTGAGGGTTTAATGTTAAAGAGCTTGTACAAAGAAGAAAAAATGCAGAAACATCACCTTTTTTTCCTAAAATGTCCATGTAACTTAAGCACATCCACAATAAAAAGATTTTCTTTATATATTATCATCTTTATATTTAGTTTGCTCCCCGTCCCAAGTCACGGGCTGTAGATGTATCCATCATCTTCCTCATGTCTTTGTTTCTCCAGAGAAGGACGAAGAGCGAGCTTGGACGAGGTGGGGGAGAAAGTGAAGACGGGGTTTTTGGAAAGGAGGAGTTTTTTTTAAGTGCAAGGATTTCTACTGTTTTGCTTTAAATTGGTAAAAGTCTCAACACAATATCTGACTCTTGAGCCCTCTACCTCATTCAAGAGGACTATTTATTTTTCTGTATAAAACATTTTGAGGGCAGGATTGTATTTTAAATACCCCAAAACCTCTCCGGAAGCCTCGGAGTAAAACCAAGTCTCTGCATCGCGCGATGAACATCAAATGCATTTTTACTGAAGACCTCAACCTTAACTTTCTTACAGTCTTCTCACGGTCCTTGGAGGTTTGTCTTGCTCGCTGTGTGTCCGTCCTCGCCCTAGTCAGTCATGGAGGAGTTCTTGTAGACAGTTGGGGGATTTGAAGACATCAGGAACCTCGCTGTCTAGTTTGCAGATCACCTTGTAGATGGCCTTCTTCCAGGATGGGTCTGCATCCTTTCCAGCCACGATGGCATTGAAGAACTCACGCAGAGTCACCTGGGACACCTCCAGAAACCGTTCAGGGACCTGAAGGAGAAAAAAAAAGGGAAAGGAAGTGGACAAGGGAAGAGGAAAGGAGGTAGAAAGAAAAAGGAAATCATTGTATGTCCACTTTGATTCTTTGAACAGAAAAAAAGGAACTTCCCTTCAATCAAGTTTATCTTTCTTGTCCTACGTTCAAAGCTACAATACCGTATTTATGCTAAAAAATACAGAACTGTGTTACTTTTGTATGAGTGGGGGGGAGTACATACGGTACCCCCAGTAGAAAGAGGGAATAATTATATGTTCAAACGTTTTTGGACACCTGAACACATTCCACCCATACAGTCTGTGCCATGGTCATTGAAAGACAATAACATGTCAAAATATGTCCTCCAGGAGACTTCCACATCTAAAATCACAATTAAAAAGCAAACATCTTCAGATCCAGATTGTTTTTAGAAAAGTGTGCATGTGTTTCAGGTGTCCATGTATTACTATTCCTGTACCAAGTTCTTCTTCAGCTGTCAACTTCCCCTAAATGTGCTTCCCCTTTCTTGTGAGCCCCCAGCTTTGTGTGTGTGTTTGTGTGTGTGTGTGTGTGTGTGTGTGTGTGTGGTGTTGAGACTTCCTTATGCACACACACACACGATGACACACTCAGTCCTTGACAATAGCAGGTGAAGAGTTGTCTGTGATCTGTCACTGTGTGTGTTTGTCTGTGTGTGTTTGTGTGTTTAAACAAGAACGAAGGGATTGCAGGGATCCAATTGTCACATGCATTTATATACTGTCATCACAAAGTGTGTGTGTGTTAGTAGGTTTTAATGCTGTGTGTGTGCTCATAGCAGTGTTGGACAGCAGAACATCGGCACACATACACACATTTTTCATTATTTTTTCTCTGCCCTTTTTCCCGGGGGCAAGATCATACAAAGACACTAAACAACCTGACTGAGATTTTCTCCCCCCACTTTTTTTTTCTGCAGATGCACAAAAAACACACACACACACACACACACACACACACACAATGGGAGGCTGACTCGTCCAGACGAGGTGCATGCTCCCATACACCCCAACAAACTCTCACACACACCTAGAGGACGACAGAGTGCCGTCTGGGTGTAACCCCGTCATGCGTGGCAGGACATGCCAAGGTTAACCGCCACAAGAACGGATGAGTGTGTGGGGTGCCACACACACACACACACACACACACACACACACACACACACACACACACACACACACACCCTAAATGATTCCCTGGACTCTCATAAACTCTACCCTAGTCTACCCTCACCTACACTCTCTCTCTTTTTAGCTGGCCACTTGAGACCACAGTTATTTCAATGAGGCCCTCTGTCACTGTCTTGCTATAGACACTACTGTACACACACAGTGACACACACATTCTCATACACACGCACACAAAGAATCAACTTAGTAGTTGATATGTATGCCGATGCAGACATGGTACAATTAAGACGGAAAGGTTATATAGGTTTTAACTTTTGTAGTGTTTGCCAGTCAGTTATGGTCACATCATACAACAGAGAACATGGCAAAATTGCTATAACAATAATCCTTCATTGCAACTACAGAAGCTCAATAGGTCAAAGTTGAAGCAGGGAGTCGGTCCATAAATAATGTTTTTCCTCATCAATTGTCTTGGTGAGTCCAATCTTATTATTAGAGATAGGAATGAATGAAAAATATGACCCCAGTTGTAACGAATGGGAATTACTATACTTTTTAATAAAAGTTCAATCAAAAGTTCAAATAATCAAGGCTTTAATTGTTAAACCTCAGCATGTGCCAACATTTTTAGGCTAAACCTTTTTGTTTTATTTGTTTTTGATAGTTGCCGAATCTGCCCACTGGGACAAATAAAAGTTGAAACCTGAGCTTGATCTTGAATATGAATTTGCCTTTGTGGTGTCCTCTAATTTCTGGATTACATCTTTTCATCCTTTAGTTTCCTCTTATCGTAAAAAAAAAAAAAAAAAATCCACTTCTTTTTGACCTTCCTGCTTTATATTGAGTCATCTTCATTAACACCTAACATACAGGGGTGTAGTTACAAAATCCCTTGACTCTGCTTTGGCTTTGTGCAATTGAGATATCAAATGCTCAAAGAGCTGTAAAATACATATATACACACTCACACACACACACAAACTCCCCGCACAGTGACCTTAACCTAGAAGTGCCCTGGCCTTAGCATTTCTGTGTTGCAGCTCTGGCACTGCCTTGTTCAGAATGATGATTGGTGTGTTTTTAAAATGTTTCAGGGTGGCGTGCGTCATCATTGCAGCGAGGACTCAAAGTGCTGAAAGAAGACAATAACAGGGAGAGAAAAGGACACCGCTGATTCACAGAGAGGTGAAGAGGAAAGAATGAAATGAAGCAGGGAGGATATTGTGTGCCTGGTAGCGTATCAGCTTAACTGGACACACACACACACACACACACACACACACACTTGGGTCCAGATGCCCAGATTTGTCTGGCCATCGTAAATCAGTCCAGTAAAGAGATCTAAATTAGGCTATCATCAATACAGATGGGCCTGTTTCCCCCATGTGTGCATGTGTTCCAAGAGATGACGGACAGAGGAGGAGGGTGAAGGGAGAGTGAGGATGAGAGAAAGGAAAGACACGAGGAAAAAAAAAAGAGGAAGGGAGATCGCGTCCCAGTAGGCCTCTTTGTTGGGCAGCGATGTAGAGATTTACAGGCTCTTGTCCTATGTGTGTGTGCATCTGCGTGTGTGCATGTGTGTGTGTGTGTGTGTGTGTGTGAGTTACTTTTGGCTTGGATCTCGATATTGTGTCTAGTGGCCAGGAGAGAGAGAGAGCAAGCGAGGAATGGGGTAAGTGAGAAAGAGAAAGAAAGATAGAGAGGAGGAAACACTTCCCAGTAAACATAATTCGCATGATTGCTCCGGTTTGGTGGGTAAATATTGGATGAAGGAAGGCTCAATCACTTTCTCCTCACACAAACACACACACACACACACACACACACAAACAAAGATGTACACGCACATAGGACAAGAGCCTGTAAATCTCTACATCGCTGACCAGCATAGAGGCCTACTGGGACGCCCTCCCTTCCTCTTTTCTCTTCCCTTTCACTCATCCTCACTGTCCCTTCACCCTCCACCTCTGTCCATCAAATGTAACTGTATGAGAAATCATAAACTTGATGTTACTTTCTGTGTTTATTAAAGATCGCAAGCTAATTCATCACACCTTTTTTAAGGTATTTGACATGAAACATTCTTTGCGTGCTGTTGTGTTTACCCTCATGTTTCCTATATTAATGTTCTTTTTAACTACCCAAAATAACATGATTGATTCCACACAACGCTCTTTGGCAAGTACAAATCTCTACTTTCATACATTTTGGGGGCGTCTTATTCAATTTTACAGCATTGGAAAAAAAAATGACGTGGTTTCAAAATAGTATTGAGTAAAAGTTGACATATTCAAGTCTGATTAGCCATCAACATCCATTCCTTTAATTTTAATCTCAATAATTCCTAATTTCTGCTTAGTTTACGTAGTGGTGAAAATGTCCAAAAAAGTGAGAAACATTGAAAAAAAAGCCTCAACAAAAGTGTTGATTTTCAATTTGGACGGGAAGACAACACAATTACCACAAGCAACTATTTCATGAATATGAATATGAATTTAACTGCTTGATCTTGAAGAATATTGTAGTTTTTGCTCATTTCCTGCAAAATACAATCCTGTGTATTCTGGGATTGTAGTAGCAACTTGTTTGTAATACACAGAGGAAGAGTGAGCATGGAAACGACAAAAGAGCGCCCCCTGCAGAAACTCAGACCACCATAAGAAAGTGCAGAAACAGCACAGCACTTAGCAACAGTGACGTCTGCTTTGCTAATTTAGTCATTTCTTACAGTGCAGACCACAAGCACAAAAGGGCAGTGTTGCACTAAAACTTATTTTTAGAATAAAGGAGAGCCCTTTTTAAGTAGGTTACTTTTCACGAATACACTGCCCCATTTTAACACATCCAAAATAGAAGAAAAAAATACTCAACATAGACTTAAGTTCCATGTGGAACATAAGCCGTCATTACCCAGAGGATACTTATCATGGAGACTCACACAAGATGCATGCTGGTCATCGTCTCTAATGTGTTATACATGTTTTGTGCATTCTGTTCCAAAATCAAATTCTATGCCATCGTCTGTCTTTTCAATGCAGCGTTTTTCCTAAAAAATACAGTACAGGTGTCAATATTTTAAAAGGTAAAACACAGATGTTTTAAGATAATGCTATAAGATCCTTAACCCTCATGTTGTCCTTGGGTCAAATTTGATCCGTTTTCAGTAAAAAAAAAAAAAAAAAAAAAAGGGTTTAGTCCCAGAAATGGACCATTGAAATAAGCGCTGAAAATGTCAACATTAAAAATATCAAAAAAACTTTGGGAAAAAACACCAAAAAAAAAAGCACCCACAACATTGAAAAAGTGACAAAAATGTCACAAAAAAAAGCGATCATGTTGAAAAAAGTGGCCAAAATGTATTTATTTTTCTAAACCGTTTCTTCCATGTGTGTGAGGTTACCAAAGTCACTGAATAATAGTGGTAGTAAATGATATTTGTCGTTAGATAATCTCGGTTATAAGCAGCATGTTTTCTAGTCCCACTTCCCTGGCTTCCCACTTCCCACTTCTTCACAATCTTTTCTTTTCTGTCCAACACAAGTTACTCCTTTCCCCTCTCTCATCCCATCCCCGCCTCCATCCTTCATCACGTCGTGCCTCCGCTCCTCTCTTGTTAATATGAGCCACTCCTCTGTCTCCTGCAGTATTACTACTGTTCCTCTTCCCGCTGTCAACATGAGACTGATGGAGACGTCTGGGCTGTGTGCGTGTCCTCAGTTGACTCTATTCACCTCTCCATGCGTCTTTCCACCTGCTTTTCCACCCATCTCTCTGTTTCCAATCCATTCTCACTCAACGTCTTGCACGAAAGGAAACAACACACACACACACACACACACACACACACACACACACACACACACACACACCAGGCTCTTAAGAAATCGCTGTCTGTAAACGCTGTATGTTTGATTCTCAAGGTGTACAAACAGAAGGAGACTGTATTTGTGTGTGTGTGTGTGTGTGTGTGTATGTGTGGGTGTGTCCTCCTCTTCTCCATTTTACTCAAAGTCTTTCTACTTCCCACGACTGACGTAGGAGACGTTGACAACGTGCCGTGCGTGTACAATGGTTTTAGCTTTTTGTTTACGAAGTTCACGTTAATGTGTTACTTGATCATTGATCCATTTACAGCTTATGTGTCCCTTTTTTAAACAAACAATCTTTCTAATCTTGCTGCAAGATGTTGCTCTTTTTAATTTCAGACTTTCCGAGGGGAGACCGGGGATCGTGATACGCAGGACACCTAAACTCAACTTTTTTTTTTTTTTTTTTTTAACTAAAGCCAACCCTGTTCTTCTTTTCCTAAACTCAACTGCTCTTTCTTCTCGCGACAATACTGCAAGTGGCTTAAGAAAGTAGAGTGTGTGTTTACTCAAAGTCATGATGCATTGTCCTAATTTATTTGATTAGGACAATTATTAGCAAATTAGTCAACATTTCTGTAAATGCACCAGTGTAAGCCAATTGGCTAATTTACAACTGTAGTCCTACCTAGCATGCATGTCTTTATGGTTGGAAGAAACTCACACAAACATGTTGAGATCATGCAAATTCCACACAGAAAGGCTGGAAAAACCGGGATTTGAACCCAAAACCTTCTTGCTGTGAGGCAGAAATGCTAACCAGTGAACCTCCGTGCTGTCATGTCATGTTGATCATTGAGACAATACAGGAAGTCTAATGTGCTGCTCCTTCTGTGTGTGTGTGTGTGTTTGTTGGACTGCGTGGATACATGATTTTTGTGCCAACACACAAGCATCTGCTTCCTTTTTCCTCCTCTCTCTCTCTCTCTCTCTCTCTCACACACACACACACACACACACACACACACACACACACACACACACACAGAGGTAGGAAAATATGTCCAAAGTAGACTGTTGGTCTTTTCATCCTTTCTCTTTCAACAGGAACTAGTCATTGGAAATTCATACTTTGACATTTTAACTTTTTTTTTTTTTTTCTGGACGTGTCATTTCGTGCCTTTCTCAACGTTGTTTTAACTCTAGTTGTTCAGGTATAGAGGAGCGGGACTTTTTATGTCATTTTTAAATAGCACAGGCCTGCTGTAAGGTCCTCTTTGACACAGTCACCCTTTTTTTGCACCAAGCAGATAGCAGCCATTCCAAAGTAGAGCAGGAAATAACTTTTTTTAGGATAATCAGACAAAACTCACACAGTTTAGAGACATAATCAGCTATATATGGTAAATAAATCCTTCTCATCTCCTTCACAAAGCCTTTGCCGGTTGCCATTTACAGTAAAGTGTTAAAAATAGAGGTAAAAGTGGAGTCTGGGGGTTCCTCCAGGACATTAACAATATGTTTCCTTTCTCTGCTACTCTTTTGTCAATCAGTCACTGATCTCACTGTCACCAGGACAATGGCAATAAAGTTTCTCTTTGTTCAGACTTCATGTGACTGAGAGGAAGGGTCTGCGTCCTGAGATTGCGTCTGTGTGTGTGTGTGTCTGTACCCACTATCTCATGAGTGTGTGTTCTTTTTGTGTGCAACCACTTATGTGTGCGCGTCTTTGTATCTGAGCACTCTGCCGTCTGCGCGTGTCCGTTCATACACGTGCTGTGCTTCCTTGGATTGGTGCGTACGTTCTATATGTGTGTGTGTGGTGTGTGCAAGTGTGTGTCACCCATAGAGGACAATAGCCTGGGTCATCTGACTGAGAGGCTGCAGACCACTAGTATCACATGACGGAGGCTGAAGGCCACGTCTTTGTTACCAGGCCTATTGTTAAAGCTAAGGAGACAGCTGGGGCAGGGGAAGGGAATCACTGCATGCCCAACACACACACACACACACACACACACACACATATACAGGAAGACCAAACACAGGCACACATGCACACGCACACACACATACACACACACCGCCTCCTCGTGACTCCAATCGGTCTCAGTGACAAAGATGATGCCTTCTTCTTCTCAACTGGAATACTAAGACACACACACTCTCCCTCTCCCTCTCACACACACACACATACACATTGCAAGCAGATAGCTATATTTATAGTGACAGAAACTGGCAGGTGGCATTGTCTGTAGCATACCGCTCTCTGTCAAGCAGCAACAGAGAGACAGAGAGGCAGACGTTGTTACTCAGTGCTTTTACTTGCCTAATAATATTAAGTGAGTGTGTATTCACATAGGTTATGGACTTACGCGTTTCTGTATTCAACCTTGTTTTAAAAAAGAAATGTATGTACATACTCCTGGCAACTAAAGCAGAAATAACTTATTTGGCTTCTGTTGGGGCAATTCAGAGATCTCAGTTAAGGTTAGTGAAAGATTGACATCTTGGTTGAAAATTGAGATTTAAGATGTAACATGTGAGCACAACCAGGATCTTTTCTTACAGTAATGTTAAGTGTTTCAGGAGCTCGTAGCAAAAAAAAATATGTTGCAGGATGCAAATCCCTGTCCACAGTGTCCAAACTTTAAGCTCTGTAGCTACAAATACATATGTATTTGGCAAAGCAATTTAGGAGCTGATAAACATATTATGTAGGAGACAAGGTCACATCTAAGTCTGATCCAATAGATATGAAGCAGTTTTACTGCATCATTACAGTGGAAGTCATTAGTTCTACTCCAGGTGTTTATGGGAAGCCCTTAATCTGAACTGATTCCCTTGACACATGAATGATTTGTATTTTAATTTTGGAGAGTTTTGGTGTCCCATGGCAGTCTTCTAAAATTTCAGGCATATTTTAAGGGGAATATTGAATACTTGTTATAAATAGTCAACTATAAGACATTAAAAGCTGGTGTCTCTGGTAATAAAAGACTACAAAAAACATCGCACAAACCCTGTTAGATGTAATTGCCCAAAGTGTGTGTGTGTGGTTGTGTGTGTGTGTGTGTGTGTGTGTGTGTGTGTGTGCGCCTTCTGGGTAGGTTACAAATAGAAGACATAAAAAGGTGAGGACAACAGAAAGATAGATGAGACAGCAGCAGAAAAATAATAATACACTTAAGGCTAATGGTTGAGACAGATGAATATTTAATATTTTGGTGTGCGTTGACTGATTAACCAAATTATGAAAAACAGCCTATCAGCATGGGGCATAACACAAAAATAATAAACCCACAGAAATCCCACTATGAGAATTGATTAGTGGGAGTCCAGCTTGGCTCGGTTTTCAATGGCCTCATATGAAGAGGAAGTGGATAAGATGAGAGAATAGATGAATAGGAAGAGAAAAAGAATGACAAAGAATTTCAAACGGCGGCGACAGCCATGAGAAGTTTAGCCTTTCATAAGGTTATGAAACCAGATAGCACTGAAATGTGAGTGTGGGACCACTCTGTGGCTTCCAGGTGTGTGTGTGTGTGTGTGTGGGTTGTTCAAAGTCAAAGGGCAAATTTTGGTAGCAGCCACACCCACCTTTCAAGGCAGGGTATCTCTGCTCTTTCAGAGGAGCACAAATCAGTATCTGTGCGAGAAATATGTGTGTGTGTGTGTGAACTTATGTGTGTGTGAATGTTAGAGGCGCAGCTGTGCCGTCGCTTGGTGCTGACAGAAGCAGCGAGGATCCTTGAACTGGAAAGATGAGAACGTCCTCTAGAAGGCTTCCTAAAAACGTCTCATTGTCCCTCATCAGCCGATACACACACACACACACACACACACACACACACACACACACACCAACAATATGACAATTGCATCCCTTTCTATGCTCTCTGGCTCTATTCTTCCACTACATTCACCTTTAGGTTGTGTGTTTTAAGAGTGTGTGGGGGAATCGGTAGAGTGTCTGGCTCGTCTAAGTCACCAGTGTACTGTAGGTGTACTTTCAATATCACACCAAAACTTTAACACACATACACACACACACACACACACACTCACAAGTTAAGAGTGCCATGCCCATTGCTGCAATCTGTTCTCAATATAAAAAAGAAAAAGAGGAAACGCTTCTCTTTCTCTTGGCAGAAGGTAGAAGCTGACACCTTTCCCTGAGTGTCCTGGCAAAGAAAATGTCTCTCTGTCTCTTTTTGTTTTCCCTCTTCTTTTTGAAGATGAGACTATTCCCCATTTCCTTTCCCATTTTCCAGCCTCCTTCCTTTCTTTGCTTTCCTCATTAGTTTGTGGGCAGAGCTGCAATTAGGACAACATTGTTGCAGTGACGGAAGGGGGGCGGGGGGGGGGGACAGACGGACGGACGGACGGACGAAGGAGAGAGGAGACAGTAAGGATAGAGAGAACGAGAGAGAGGTAAACAAGAAAGAAGAGTTGAAAGAATGGGGCTGGAGAGGGGAGGAGGAGGAGGTAATTACTGAAGCTGCTATAATTACTGGGGCCTGTTTACGCCAACTTTGAAAGACAACACGCACACACACACACACACACACACAATCTCCTGAGAAATTGCACTCACCTTTCCGCAGTAATAATCTACGATGACTATTTAAAATGCTGGCCATGTAAATTAACTAATGACACAAGCCTTTTTTCAGCCCATCAAACCAAAGAACATTTTCTTATTCCACCATGTAGACAGTGTTGACAAAGATTAAGTTATTTTTTAACAAGAAAAACATAATAAATGTAAATTATTTAACCTTTCAAGGCCTTCTTTTGGCAGGTAATTTGACAAATAGCTGATTTTTGCAGGAGGAATAAAAGCTGTTGGGACATAAAGTTGAGAAGAGGATGACAGTAGATCAAGAGAAAAATAAAAAGCATTTCGAGACAGAGGGGAGAGGAAAAGAGAGGCAAGAGATGAGAGTCCGGAGGAGTTAAGAATGGGATGAAGGACAAAGGGAAAGAAAAGAAGAGGACGGAAAGAGAATGGGACAAAGTGAGAGAAGGGAAAAGCAGCCGGGGACAGAAAGGGAGGAGGGGACAAAGCGGAATGAAAGAGGGATAACAGGAGAAGAGGATAAGGAGAGGAGGTTGTGAGAGAGAGAGCATATTGACAGAGGACAGATTTAGCAGGAAGGGTGGGAGGAAGGAGAAGGGAGTAAGGAAAGAGCAAAAAGAGGAGGAAGGAGGGGATGAGAGGAGGTGGGTGTGATGGGGGACAAACCAAGGTGGAACTCTGGTGATGCTAAATTTGGCAAAATGAGAATACTTGTGTGTGTGTGTGTGTGTGTGTGTGTGTGTGTGTGTCGGGAGACTTGCTGAATCGGCTGTGGTTCCAGTTTCACGCTTCTGAGTTTGACGGAGGGAGAGAGAGAGAGCAAAAGATGGAGAGAGAGGCAGAAAGAGAGAGCGAGAGGGTCCCTAGCCGGTAATGTTCCCTCAGGGCGGACGAACGAAAGGATAGAGGGATGGAAGGAGGGAGGTGAAGGAAGAGAAAGAAGCAGGCTGGGAAGGGGGACAAAATACGGGAAGAAAATGTATACCTACCTTTGCAAACACACTAAAGGACGCACATGTTGTCCTGATCAGCGTCTTTATTGATTTCAATGTACGTTGGAGGGCTGCAAATTAGCCCTTTAACTACAAGTCTTTATTTTTATATTGATTTTAGTTTCCATTCATCTCATTCACCTAAAGGTAGAGGTCTTCATGAGTCTACTGTAACAACCAGACTGGGTCCTGGTTGGGTCCCGTGTTGTTGCTGTGAGTCTTGAGTCTGTGTGTTAATGTGTCTTACACACATAAAAAAGCATATGCCCAATAGCAGGAGAAATGATGTGTTTTTGTGCTGTTGGTGTTGGTATTTTCTCTCTATTTGGATCAGGTCAAACACGTTTGGATTTAGGTTGAATTATTCTCAGACCAGAGTCCTTTGTGGATTGGAGTGTCTTTCTTTAAAAAATGCTGAGGTTTTTCATGAGTCTCATTTGGTCCCTTGAAGACCACTACCTGAAGCTAGAGCTGAAACTACCACGATAGTCCAGCTATGTAACCATGTAATGGTTTGACTGTCACAGTTTCTGGTTTCAAGTGTCTTTAAGTTGATTTTTATATCACACTGAAATGACCTGACCCTATCGGAGTGATGGGACGTCACTTTAAAACATGTGTGGTATGCTTTTAAGATTTGTTGACACTAATTTAAAGTCTAAGGGTATGTGATTGTTATGGTTCTCAAAATCCTGACCCCAATTTAAACCCTGTAATCCCAAAAAGTAACCCCACTGACGGCCAAAATAAACACACCAATGATTTGCATGTGCGTGTCTGTTTCCTGTACAGGCTCTTTACATACACACCTGTGAAAAGCTACCTGACTCTTGTTATGCAAAGCATGCAAAGTATTTGCTCTTCATTCCTCAAACATCACTTTTTTCTAATCTAAAATAACTCTTTATGTATTTAAGGTCCCACTAAGCTTTAATGTTTCTCTCCTTAAGCAAAAAAAGAAGTGTGTGTGAGTGTCAGCGGTGAGGTGTGTGTGCTAATGGATATCTAAATGCTGCTGATGTTATGTTGAATAGCGTAAGGGCCCTCTGGTCCCCTTAGACCAATATTGGGAGAGAAAAAGTGAAGGAGGGAATGTGACTTCTGAAAATCGCTTTGACAAGGACACCCGCGCCTGGAGCGACGTCCTCTTTCGCCTCATCGAACACACACAATTGTACACCCACACACACACACACACACACACACACATACTGCGACATCCACACCTCAGCAGAATCGTGAGGTGACTGTTGCACTCTGAACAGCTGACTTGGTAGAGGGCGTTTGTTTTGAGAGAGTTGTGCTGAATTCAGTTTTAAATGAGTTTGAAAAGTGAGGAACAGTTTGTTAATGATGGGAGTCTTCTTCTTCTTTTTTTTTAAGGGTTAAAGGGTATTTAAGCATTAGCATCACAGTGCTGCGAAGAAAGGTCTGGCACCACACATAAGAGCCCGACCCTAAAGGATTTCTAAGGCCGATACCGATACGGATATTGCTTTCCTAAGCAGCAGCAAAATACTAATAAAAGAAATAAAGAAACTTGTTTTGGTGAAACATTTGCGTCACGCAAAAGAAAACGCCACATCAAATATTAAATGAAGTTAACTGTTCACATAAAACAGTAAAATAAGCTATTTAAATAGCTAAATACATGGTTAAACCCAATTTGCTCTTACCAGTGTATCGCTGTGTGTTCTTCTGCCCATTTTGCTAGCTAGCCTGTACACAACACACCACGCTGTCTTTTTGTCTGTATGGACAGTTTTTCAAATTTAAATTAAACTTTTCTTCAAGTATTTTACTAGTGCCTATGTATAGTTAAGTAATGTGTATTCTATTTTTGATATATATATATATACACTGTATATATGTCATTTGCAGTGACAGGCTCCTGCACTATGATACCATTGCACCTTTCTGTATTTTTTCCCACATCACTCCTTGACCATCATGTTATCCTCGGGTCAAATTGACTCATTGTCCTATATTAATGCTCTTTTAAACTACACAAAATAACATGACTGATTCCATACAAATGCCTACTTTCATTAATTTTGGGGTGTCTAATTCAATTTTATAGCGTTAAAAATTGAAGTGGTTTTCGAAATAGTGTAAAAGTAGAGTAAAAGTTAACATATTCCAGTCTGTGATTAACCATTAACATACATTCCTTTAATTTTAGTCAAAATAATTCCTAATTTCTGTAATAGGCTAGTGTTACGTAGTGTCGAAAACGTCAACAAAGTGAAAACATGGGAAAAAAAGCATCGAAAGTGTTGTAAAATGGGACAAAAACGTAAGAAAAAGTTAAAAGCATTGATAAAAGCCTCAACAAAAGTGGGGATTTTCAATTTTGACGGGATGACTACACAAGGGTTAAAAATGCTGCAATCAAATTTTACTGTAAGGGCACATTATGGATATCTTTCTTCGTATTTTTTAGTATGTGTGCGTAGATGCCAAATAGACATATGACATCCATGCACACATACTACAAAAATGTGTGCCTATGTGTATGTTGTGTGTAAGCTTTTAGACATGTTAATTTCCTTTAGGATAAATAAAGTATCTCTATTGTATCTTTATCTATCTATAGCAATCCCGCCAACCGGTACCAAAGCGTCCGAGTTAGAGAGTCAATTTCATTAACATATTCTTTTGTAAATCTTTACAATAATTCACTGAAGGAACGAAGTTCGCCTGCCTTGCTGCACAATCCAAATGTCCTTCAAAACTTGCAATTTTCAGCGTGTATTATAGCCATAGTCAAAGTTTGTTGTTTCCCAAAACGAAGGGGTTTTAAAAAACCGTAACACACAGAGAGCGGCAGACATCTGACATGCTGGAAATTAGGGGTGTGTAAAAAAATGGATTCACATTTAAGAATTGATTCAAGCTTCAAAATCGATTGATAAAATTCCAAAAATTAAATCATTTAAAAAAAATGTATTCATTTGTTTTTTTCGTTTTGCAATGGCTTTTATACTATCACATGGGAAAAGTAACTACATGTTCTGTACATAATCTGAATCGTTTTTTTTTCATTGAGAATTGTTTTTGAATCAAAAATCGATTTTTGAAATCGTGAGCCTAAAAATCGATAGCGAATGGAATCATGGCATTTTCTGAATCGTGCACTCCTCCTGGAAATGGACTTCCATTGATCCATTGATTGAACGATACAAGCATATGCCCCTTCAATTACAATTTAGACACTGGAGTTAGAGTGTAACACTACGACTTTCACTCAAAAAAAGCAGCTTTGAGAAGGTATGCAATGAAAAGATGATCTGTCCCTCCAAACTCCAAATTCCTATTAACCAAACTCCCAACCCTAACATCGTTGACACGTATTGGCTCAGCTTACCTCAAAGTCGTTGGCCTTGTTGTAGTGCATGTTGAGCGCCCTGAAGAGCTCGGCATCGCGGCCCACCACCAGCTCCTCTGACGCGGTCACACCCTCGTTGATGGACTGCCGGGCGAACTTTTCCATCTGGATGTAGTAGAACTCCCTGAAGTTGCTGAACCACTTGATCAGCTGGGAGGTGATGCAGCGATTGAACTGTAGCGGGAGCCAGAGAATGAGATTAGATTCAATTATGTTTGATGAGAAATTCAATTAGTTATCCCATACTTATTCAACGGTTAAATTATCATGCATAGCTGTTCTGGAAGTATTGTAAAAACAAAAAAATATACAGTATATCTTAAAAGCATTCAACAGATTTTAGTCACATGGTGGGATGGAGCAGATTTAGTGCTGAATCATTGATTGTGCTGTATATTTATAATAACACAGCCTAATATTTGCTTTGGCTCTAATTTGCATTGTGATTATCAAATTTGACTTGAACTGGGCCTCCATTGGAGGGCCTCCCTTGGAATATGGCACAACATCTGCGTATGAATTTCCATACAGAGTGTATATTTCATGCAGATTTAGCTCTTCTTACATGGTTATACTACATGTGTGCTTCTTTAATAAATATTAACTTAAGTTAATATATACAGAATAGAAAATATTTCCATGTCTCCATCGCATTAGCGGCTGAAACACTGCCTGCACCTTTCTTTGTTGGAAGAAAAAAAGAAAAAGAAATCATCCCCTGGATACCTTCTAGTCAAACAAGAATGAGCCAAATATTATCTTGTTGTTATGCCATCATGGGCTTTTGGTCTGAGCCGAACCAACATTAACCAACTCTCATCCAACAGAGCTCCTGCCCTGCAGACCTTCACAGTACACTGCACAAATGTCTGCCAAAATAGAGCTTACAGAGATGTTTTTTTTTTTCTTTATTTAAAAGTACTGTTTAATATTTCTGAATAATGGAATATTTGAGCTCCACTTGTACTTGTTTAAATATATTCCAGCAATGAGTGGTGTGAAACTTGGTGGGGTCCACCCCTGGTACAGATAGAACAGAACTTAATGCAAGAACATTTGACTTCATTTGCTCTGGACAAAGAGCTGTTGACAGATAACAACTGTAATATACATTAACTAATATATTGTTATGGTTTGATTTCAAGAGCCACATTCCTTGAATGTGATAGAGAAATAGAGAAGCGGTGAAGAAGGGAATGACATATGCAACAGGAGTATGTGCATGTCTGTGAATGTACCTAACTAAAGAGATAAACATTAACACAGAAAATATTATTACCAATACCAAGCAACAACAAAAAACTTGCCCATTTGCATTTTCATCTCTTCTTCAAAAAAGAAAAAACATGGTGAGAGAGAAAACTGCCCAGTGAAAGCGCATGCGTGTAAGTGTGTGTGTGTGTTCGGGGAAGGGGAAAAACAGCTTTGATACGGAGATTAAGCTTGGTATTGTTACAAGACATTGTCGTACAGGAACAAGGGATGAGCGAGAGATGGAGACAGCGGAAAGAGAGAGAGAGAGAGAAAGATTAATGGCGGTTGCATGGAAAAAAGGAATGCAGTGAGAGAGAGAGAGAGAGAGAGTGACGAGCAGAGGATGACGGTGAGGGAATGAGATTTTTATTCAGGAACGGTCAGAGGGGGTGACATAATGGAGCATAATTGGGAGGCTTGGTGTGTGTGTGTGTCTATGTATGTGTGTGTGTGTGTTTTACAAAGCCTAGTGACAGGAGGGGAAAGTGTGGCGGTTGTGGGGGTGGGGGGGGTATTTTGACCCACTAAAGAGTTGCACGAAATGAACGTGATAACTCAGCAATTAACAAAAGACAAGACAATGCCATCGGTGTAATCCAACATCACAAACCATCATGACAACCTCTGACACGCAAACAGAAGAGAACACAGACACAGAATCTACCCAGGTTCCCTCAAAATACTCCAATACATACTACACTATACTGCAATAATGCTAACATTACAAATGAAAAAATAATAATTATACAGCTAAATACATATGGGTGCATAGATTTTAATATATGCTTTACCAAAGAAGTGCAGTGCACCCATGGCTATAATTTTATTTTCAAGTCTAGTAGGAAAGATTATAAACAAAGAGGTATAGAAATATAAAAATAATATATATATATTATATGGTGGTATGTGTCATCCTCAAGCTCGGGTCCTCTACCAGAGGCCTGGGAGTTTGAGGGTTCTGCGCAGTATCTTAGCTGTTCCTAGGACTGCACTCTTCTGGACAGAGACCTCTGATGTTTTACCTGGAATCTGCTGGAGCCACTCTCCCAGTTTGGGGGTCACAGCCCCCAGTGCTCCGATTACCACTGGCACCACTGTTGCTCTTACTTTCCACATCTTTTCTAGCTCCTCTTTCAGTCCTTGGTATTTCTCAAGCTTCTCGTGTTCCTTCTTCTTGATGTTGCTGTCACTTGGGATTACCACATCTATCACTACTGCCTTCTTCTGCTGTTTGTCGATCAACACCATGTCTGGTTGGTTAGCCATCACCAGTTTGTCAGTCTGGATCTTGAAGTCCCACAGGATCTTAGCTCGGTCATTCTTGACTACCTTAAGAAGTGTCTTCCATTTTGACCTTGGGACTTCCAGTCCATACTCGTGGCAGATGTTCCTGTAAAGTACGGAGTGTGGACTGGTAGCTGGAGAGATGCCAGTTCACCTCCTGGGCACTGCCAAGGTGCTCTTGAGCAAGTAAGTAAGGTAGTCAAGAATGACGGAGCTAAGATCCTGTGGGACTTCAAGATCCAGACTGACAAACTGGTGATGGCTAACCAACCAGACATGGTGTTGATCGACAAACAGCACAAGAAGGCAGTAGTGATAGATGTGGCAATCCCAAGCGACAGCAACATCAAGAAGAAGGAACACGAGAAGCTCGAGAAATACCAAGGGCTGAAAGAGGAGCTAGAAAAGATGTGGAAAGTAAGAGCAACAGATTCCCCACTGCTAAGCACAGCATACAACAACGTTTCATCTGTTAAGGTAGGAATCTAGTCCAGTGAAGTATTATGATAACTGCAATATGCAGCACATGCACAAAATATTTTCTCTTCCGGGTTTGCTTCTGCATCGCACGGCCCACGACCGTTAGTGCCTCTTCCTCTGACCCTGAGAAAGTTATGAATTGACAGATCTGTTGAGGTCATTTTTAGCAGCATTTTTAGTCAGCAGCTCTGCAGGTCGCTCTGTCGGTCGGTCGGCCAGTTGACATAAATCCCCCCCTTTTTGACAGCTACAGTTTTTGCCATTGAGGTAGTTTAGAGTTTGTAGGCTATTTGTGTGATTAAACGCGTAGAGGCGTACATACTGTAGTTGGTCGCCACTTTTGCAAATCCACACTTTTTTATTAAATATACTGATTCTAGCCTTTCAAATGCAAATACTTGCTGCATTTCTTTGTCTTCCATCTTGGTAAAACACATCGTTGGGGTTTTAGACAAAAAATGACATTTGAAGAGGTCATCTTGGGCCTCAAATGGACCTTTTTAATAACTTTCTGACATTTTATAACCAAACTACTAACCACTTTATTAGTTTGCAGCCCTGACTTTATTAAGATGATGTCAGGATATTAAGATACCTTTTATTAAACCTTTATGGTTTAAGGATTCCCTTATTCTGTCAACAGTTTAACATATGTTTTTTATTTTTATTTTTTTAATGTTTTTTTTTTTGTTTGCAGTACCACAGTTGGCCACAGGGACGACAGGCTGCAAAGCTGATAAACTACAGCAGTCAATCAATACTCTACAAACTATCTGATGTCTTTTCAGTGTGTGTCAAAGTTATACTTTGTGTATCTGATTGGAACAGGAATCATAAAATTCATAAAATCTGACTTTGCAAATGAGGAATACAGTCTAATCTAAGCTAATCTTACAGCTGGTGATGACAAAACTAAATTCCTCTTTAGAGTATATAACGACAACTGCATAGAACTCCTTTTTCCATCTATAGTTTACGACAAATTCCCTCTTTAGCCCCATGCAAATTGTAGAACAGACCACAGCTGTTGCACACTGTAAAAGCTGCAAAATATCACTTTTTTGAGTGCCGATAATCTGTAATTGGCAAGTGTGTGTATCTCAACGTGATCCTTAGATTTCAGGAATGAATGTAGAGCCAAATGCACATGCACACACTAAGCCATCCACCACCTGGTCTACCACCCACCCACCCACACGCTGTCCCGTCCAGCTCATCACAATCAGCACAAACCAAAAAAAAAAAAAAAAAACAAAAAAGAGAGGCGAGAGACAAAAGACATGTGAATGAGGGTATGCGAAATGCTGAGCTCGAGGAATGCCATTTTCTGTTTACAACGAAAAGGGGGAAAGAGAGAGTGTGTCAGAAAGTGTCAGGGTGCCTCAACCCCTCTCTCCTTCCCTTGATGGGGTTGGGGGGGGGGTGTTGTCAGCCACCCCAGGCCATGTTGGAAGGGCAAACACACACATCCTTTAAGAATCAGCCCACTTCAACCAGATTCATCGTAGCTCGGCAAATTTTTATAGAGGACAGTGTGAATGTGCACGATCAACATAAACATCCAAGTTGTAACACTGAAGGTTTCCTGTGGATCCTGGAAGAATAGCTGTTGTAGGAACTTTTTCAAATGATGTTTTGGAGCATTTCTGCTTTAGTAGACAGTATACACTGCATGATCATTGTATTCAATTCAATTGTATTTATATAGCGCCAAATCATAACAACAGTTATCTCATTGCGCTTTTCTCTGTGATGTTATTTCCAGAAACCCAACAACATTGTATATGTGTGAAGTCTTCCTAAATCGTAGTAGTTTAGTCATTTTTGGTTTTGTATATTGTAACCAGAAGAAGTCTTGCTCCCTTTTTCTATGTGACAAATACAAAATCACTAAATCAACTAAAAGCGTTGGCCATGATTTTACATTTTATATTGATTTTGCAAAGCTCCATTATTTGTCATTTAACACCGACACCGAAGAAAAGCACACTACATTATTGGGTAAGCCTTTACTTGAAGGTTTCTACATAAGGGTGACATGACACTGTCATGAACACATGACACTCTTATGACACAGTCATGAACCCTAACCATAACTTGTCATGACAAAACCGAATGACACATACTTGAAGCGTTATGTCATACACGTTTATGCCTTGTTTGTAATCTTTATGACACATTCATGACAGTGTCATGTCACTCTTATGTACCTTCAAGTAAAGTGTGAAATTTGGGACATCTTTAAATGCTTTGTCATCTTCAGGAGGAATACTTATACAATGCTAATTACTGAGATGCAGTTATAACTGTATCAGTACCTATTACAGTTCATGTCCGGATGTTGCCAAATTGGCTGTGTAGCTCTAATTGACAAGACGGGTAAGAGGCGGGTTGGACGCTAATTGACTCCTGCTGAGACGGAGGCATCGAGATGTCATTTCAGCCTCTCAAGGCAAGAGTCTCCAGGGCACTTGCTGATAAATGTGTCACAGCATCACATTCAATGTGTGTGTGTGTGTGTTAGATTGAGTATATGTTAAAAGCTGGCAGGGAACTTGTGAGTGAGAGCGTGTGAGTTGGAAGGAGCTCCCTGAGCCAGCGAGCCAGCGTCTAATTAATCCTAACTCCTCCAGTCTTAATGAGGTCTTAATTACTCTCACTGACTCTCTCAAGACGAGACGATAGAGACCGTCTCATGCTACCATATATGATTGTCTGGTCAGAAGGCAAGAGCTTTCACTATGCAATTAATATCCTCTGTCTGTGTGTGTGTGTGTGTGTGTGTGTGTGTGTGTGTGTGTGTGTGTGTGTGTGTGTGTGTGTGCGGGCTTGCTCATCTGTGCCTAAAACAGCCGCCAGCTCAACCCACTTCCCACACTGGGCGAGGCAGCCATTGTGTGTACGAGGCTCATCTTTAAGAACCAGTTTCCCATAGACAAAGTCCATTCAAGTCCAATTAGGGGAAGCCATTCAGGGCCCTAATTCCCTTACAGTGAATCTGCCTGATCCTCCCTAACACATGCTACTTATTGTTCCCCCAGGAAGAAGGGGGGAGGAGGAAGAGGGGGGGGGGGGGAGGAGGAGGAGTAAGAGAGAGGGTGAGAAAGAAAAAGAGAAAGAGACAGTGACCCGGATTTTGAAAATATGGTAATGATGAAGGTAATGAATGCAATGGGACAACGAAAATGGACACACATACAAAGACAGACAGCAACAGGGTGCACTCTCTCACACACACACACACACACACACACACTCTATTAAAGCCTTGAAAAGAACAGCCTCGCTTATCACAAATAGGATTATCCATGATTCATTTTTTTATTAAGCGAAATAATGTCCGCACAGTTCCTCCCACAGATAAATATGATGGATTAATTTGGATTACAACTAAATTAAAACTCAATTTGAATATAAACCATTATTTGCATAAAATGTGAATAATAAGAAACCATAATGTAAGACTGTACTGTATGTATTCGTCTTACTGTTAACAAATCCCACTTAAAGAACCAAACTAGCGATGAATTGATCCAAAAACACATCAATGAGCCCCATATGTTGCTCAGGGTGACATGTTCCTTTATCGTGATGAACACACACACACACACACACACACACACACACACACACACACACACACACACACACACACACACACATACATAGTGGGGAGTCTGGGTGTCCTCCCACAGGGAAGTTTTATTAAGAGTATCAATGACTTCATTTCCTGTATACACTTTTATGCACCAATTTATGGTGGAAATACTTTTATTAAGCCTATGTGAAGAACAGGTGACAATTTAAAATATATCAAAAATATAATATAAATGATGTTGTTGCATGTCATTGGGCTTTTTTAACTGGGTATATGGACATCCTGGAGCTTTCTTAGTGGGTATACCTGCGTATCACGTAGACCACACCACTGATTTACAGGAAATGATGCATGCAGCCATGTAATTCAGCCTTCCTGTTTTGAGTTTATCTCATTAATATCAGACAATGAATTCCAATAGAAATATGTTCTGTGGTTATGACTTCAGTTACAGATCGAGCCTGTAATACTGTCCCTCTGCCGGGGCCAAGTTTCAGGCCAAAGCAGTACAAATATCTCCTAATCTCAATCCATGTGTGTTGACATGAGGGAGATTAATTGAATATCATTTTGTAGATAAACCCACAGATTCGAGATGAGATTCATTTTTAAAACTATAATATCTCCAAAAGATGCATTAGTCCTCATTCATTATTTTTCCAAATGGAAACCCCAAAGCCAGTTTATTTGGGGTTTAAATATGAAGCATATTAACTCGGATCATTTTAAGTATGCCTTAGACGTGATAAGTAAACTGATTATGGAAAAATTATCAATGTCAGCACATACCAGTTTTTGTAAATCACTATTAATCTTGATATTCATATTGGGAGATATGTCTTCATTGAAAAGAGTGCCAGAATGTACAACTACTTTATTCATTAGTCATTTAGCACATTTATTGCAAAATGGGACTTTTTTGCGAGTTACTTTAAAAACTAACATACTTTAAAAGTGTTAAAGTATGTTGGTTTGTCCAATTTTTGATAATTATTTGATAAAATTCCAAAAAATGTTTGCTTGTATGGTCTCAATAACAATAACTGGGCCCTATGGTACTCCCAGTTAACGACAAATCAGACTCTCACTCACATGCTGGGAGCAGGTAGGCTTAGCAACCTTGTGTTTGCCTAGCAACCTGGTGTCCCAGCGACCCTTGTTGCCATGGCAGCCACTGAGGATGTGGCACTGCCATGAGGAAGTGGTCACCACAGATATGAGCCAAAGGGCAGCTGTGTGTGTGTGTGTGTGTGTGTGTGTGTGTGGCTGCTCATTTGAATACAGCGTCCTGAATACGTGGAGGAGCCGTATGCTCCTTTGCAAAGCATTTAGCCGCCTGTAAACACAAAACAATCAGCGTCTTTGTTTTAAAGCTGTTGTTCTGCTCTCATCCCTTTCATTTGTTTGTCACCCCCTCCCCTTGCTTGCAAACACACACACACACACACACACATACCAGCTTTCCATCATCTTCTAACTAATTTACCTTGTCTTACCATTCACTACCATTCACTTCTGTTTATTTATTCATGTGATTTTATTAATACCTTTTTACTTCCTTTCTACCTGTCACATGTCAAATAACAGCCTATCCTTGTAATAATATTTGTCTTGTGTCGATACATTTTTTTTATTTTATGTTTACAAGAGTGAGAGTGGAAGCAGTGTCTGTATCTTATTTGGGTAAAAGGGAGATAGAGATTGAGGTTGGGGTGTGTGTGTGTGTGTGTGTGTGTGTGTGTGTGTGTGTGTGTGTATGTGAGAGAGGGAAAGTGGGCCCCTCCTCCCCCATCCAACCCTATGCCGATTAAGGCCAGAATCTCTAATTATGCTACAAAGACGTGACAGACTGGAGCACCCATCTGTGCTATAGGGTCACACACACACACACACACACACACACACACACACACACACACACACACACACTAGAGTAACGGAATATCACACAAAACTGAATAATATCAGACAACAAAAAACACTAAAGTCACAAAGAATGAAGAAAGAGTGTGAGAATAGGTGACATTGAAGGTTGGTGGGAAATAAGATCAGAAACCAACATGAACAAAAAAAATGCTCTGTTACAAAATCTAAAAACTAAATGCGTCACACTAGGACGCATACCTGTTTACAACAGCTCATCTGCCCCCATCTGTCACTGATTTTTGAGATCTAATTCCAACGATGCCATTGAATTTGCATCATTATATTTTACAGTGACTGCATTGCTTCTCCTATTACTTCATTCTATTCAAGTCAGGATCCAAGCCACTATTCCCTGTTCTCTCTCTCCAATCTCCTCTTAGTTGGATCCTTCCTGTCTCTAATTTTGATTCAACAGCAACTTAAGCTAAATCTTCAGATCAGATCTGTCTCTTAATGTGCTCTACCTTAATGAAATGATACGTGTGTCCAATGAACCATGTCATTTTTCACCCTAAAACATTCTTTTGCTGCTTTTCAGTTCATTGTGAGTGAGTGTGTGAGTTGTAAAGTCTACACAGATCTTTTAAACCTTTGCTAAAAAAAAAAAAACATCTATCTCCTACAGTAGAGAAACAGTTACATTGTTTCACAGTAAAGTCAGATGAAAAAAAGTAGAATTAGGAGAGAACAGTGATAAGAAGTTCATGCAAGAAAGAATGCATTATAATGAAACACTAGAAAGAAGACAAACACGGTGTAAGGTCTTACCTTGACGTCGGAGAAGAATATTTTGAGCATGTTGGAGGAAGGGTAGCGGGTGTAGAAGAACATCAGCTTGGCCTTCTTCAGGTGGTTGGGAGACAAGCCTTCCTGAATCTGAATATTAACATGTTAAGGACACTTAAGGACACTTTGCGCCGTTGCTTTAACCCTTGTGTTGTCTTCCTGTCAAAATTAAAAATCAACACTTTCGTTGATGCTTTTTATCGATGTTTCTAACTTTTTTTCAACGTTTTGTCCATTTCTTCAACACTTTTGACACTTTTTTCAATGTTTGTCACTTTTTAGGACGTTTTCAACACTATAACACTACGTAACACTAACTTATTAACTTTAGTTTCACAGTTATATTTGGAATTTATGGTCAATAAACCTCAGTTGTAGGAAATTATACCTAATGTTTGTTAAAGTAGAAATTAGGAATTATTTAGACTTAAATTAAAGGAATGGATGTTGATGGATAATCACAGACTGGACTATGTCAACTTTTACTCAATACTATTTCAAAACCACTTCAATTTTTTTTCAAATGCTATAAAATTGAATAAGACACCCCAAAATTAATGAAAGTAGAGATTTGCACTTGCCAAAGAGCGTTGTATGGAATCAACCATGTTATTTTGGGGAATTAAAAAGAACATTGATATATGAAAACGGGTCAAATTGACCAGGGGACAACATGAGGGTTAAAGATTGTTCCCACTGTAAAGATGCAAAAGGTTGTAAGACACTAGTTTACTGTCAGTGCATTCTGTGTGACAGTGTGTGTTATCTCCATGAGGGCTGAGCATAGTGTTTGCGGCACTGACCCATTGATATAGGAAAACGGGTCAATTTGACCCGAGGACAGCGTGAGGGTTAAGTGATATTTTGGTGGAAGAGAATGTTGTGTTCGCTGTCCCACAGCAACAATCCCAGTCTGTTACTGTAGTTGAACAGAATGAGTCCATCTCCTAATTGCATATAGTGCTGTATCTCCAGAGTGTCTTGCCTTCATCAACAATTTAATTCTCTTAGTATTTTACCTAACTATAAATAGACTTAGTATTATATGATGCAATAAAACGGGGCATGCAGCTCCTCTAAAGCAGTTTGCCGCTTAAGTTCTACATTTACTAGCGAGGTGCTCTGGTGTCACCAAACCTTCAACTGTCATCTCACAAAATAATGACACCCTCCTGTTGGTAGCAGGAATCAGACAACATCCTTTTGAGTTGAGACAGAACTTCTCGTTGCATAGATTCGCAATCAAGTGCAAGTGGAACCAAATAGAAGTAGTCTACAGTGGTGGAGGAAGTACTGAATCTCAGTACTAAAGTAAAAGTACAAATAACCAAAGACATATTTATTTTAGACAAAGTAAAAGTACCACAATGACAACCCTACTTAAGTAAAAGTAAAGAGGACCTGATTTGAAATATACTTTAAGTATTAAAACTTGCATAACGATTTATTCTCTTAACCCATGTGTTGTCCTCCATTCAACCATGCACTTGCCGGTTGAAAACTTAAAATCAACACTTTTTCTGACTTTTGGCACTTTAAAAAAGAAAAATTGTCTTTAAGTTTAACGCTTCTTTTCACTACCATGAATAAAATACCAACTTACCATCACTAGTTTTACACTTATTTTTGGAATTCATGGTCTATAAACCTCATTCATAGAAAATCATACCTAATTCTTGAGTTTCAAAAAGCAGACATTATGACTTATTTAGACTAATATTAAAAGGACATTTCCACTTTTTCGCCAAATGCTAAAAAAATGAAAAACACCCTAAAATTCAATGAAAGTGAAGAGCCGATATTTTGTTGTACTTGCTAAGTCGTTGTGTGGAATCATCCATGCTATTTTTGGGTAAGTTAAAAAGAAACCCATATTTCTGATATATAAATGTTGAAAACATGTCAAATTTGATCCAAAGACATACAGTACATACATGTATTTAAGTAATAAACAGAAAAACTAAACTCTGGTCTGTCCTCCATGTAATGAACCACCCTCTCTTTTTGAGACGAACATTCAGGAAATGACCACCAGGCTGTAAACCATGAGCGCCCATCTCCGCCCGTGGCGGCAGAAATCAGGGCTCCACCAGCGGGTTCGGCAGCTCCACCACCCCCGAGGACAGCTATGAGGATCACAGTAACTTGCCATCCCTGACCTGCTCACCCACTCCCACTGAAAAACTGATCAGAAAATGTATAGAAATGTAGTGGTGGTGTAGAAAATATACATCATTTCAGCAAAATGTGAAAAGTGTACTTAAGTAACGTAATGAAGTATTTGTTACATTCCACCACAGGTATCCTACTATAAAGTCCAATCTTGCGTGTTTGTGTGAACATGGTGTCAAGGGATTTCACAACAACACAAACAGTGGCAGTGTGGATATTTGTCTTTTACAGGGAGGACTGACCCCTCCAGTAAGGGTGTATAGGGTGACCACACTACTTTTAAACCCAACCACAGAAAATGGAGAGCTCCAATAAGAGAAACCAAATGATCTGGTAGCCATTTTACACCCAAAGCAAAAGAAAACATGAGCACCTGCTGGCTTTGGATCAAATCCCAAATTCACTCCTGCATCTCGCCTGCTTTGCAGCACCGGAGTCTATCCCACTGTCTCAACAAGGAGAAAACATAATTGTGGAGTCCCTGGTTGCAGGGGCGCAAAGTGTTTATGTGTGTGTGTGTGTGTGTGTGTGAAAACAGCTGTGCCCCACCACGCTGCCATTTCCCCACCACATTAACAGCCCTATAATCTATCAGAGAAGATGAGGCAATCAATGGAACCCCCTGCAAGGTCAATTAGCACACAGACAAACACACACTCATACAAACACACACATATACACACACAGAAACCCCAGGGGCCCTATATGGCTGGAGAGAAGAGCAGGGAAAGAGGGAGAGAGTAGCATCAGTAATCGGGAAAAGAGGGAGAGAACGCAAGTGAATAAAGTGCAAGGGAATAAAAAACACAACAGAGCAGCTTCAGGATAGGAATTCAAGAAAGTGCAACTGTGTGTATGAGCAGGTGGGACTCGGTGTGGTCTGCCAGTATGCAGCTGTGACATAATTGTTTCCACATAAATGTCCTGAGAAAAAGTCAACTTTGAAAGAAAATAAAAAGCAATCAACATATCTGATTCTGACACAAAAATCGGACTCACGAATTACCATGATACCGTCAACAGAAGACTTTGGCTCAATAACTGACGCCAGAGGTGAGCCCTATCATCATCCATCATTCATTTAGCAGCAGGTACGTCCGGTCAGCGGACAACAACACCGTCTACTCGTTAACATTCACACCAACCTGTCACTATCTGTGTGTATCGGGCAGATAAAACATTGTGTCCACTTTCTGCAGCCTGTCTTGTTTTCCGCACGCACACTAACTAAAGCACACAAACAAACACACACCAAAACACACAAACATGACTCAGAGTAAACAGTTTGAAGCAATATCACAATGACAAAAAGCTAATGACGTGTGCGTGTTTTTGTGTAAAGTGAGTCGGTGAATAAACAAGGCAATTTCCTCCTCCTTTCCTATGGGGGTGTGTGTGTGTGGTGTGCTCATCCTGATGCACATCTGCGAATGTGCCTGCGAGTGTGTGTTTTGTGTGGGGCTCACTGTATCAGCTGTAATGTGACCTTGCTGCCAGGTGTGTGTGTGTGTGTTTGTGTGTGAATGGGGGTGGAGCGGGAGGGGGGGATAAATTCATAAATGAATGGGGGACATCTGCTCAGCTCCGTTCAAAGGATTAAAGATAAACAGACCTGAGAGAGACAGTGTGTGACTGTTTGTGTGTGTGTGTGTGTGTGTGTGAGAGAGAGTGCCTCCCAGGTACACTACGATCGATGTAAAAAAACCTCAACCTAACAGCCAGCTTTTCTTGAAGCCTTTAATTCACCCACAATGCCGTCACCATTGTATCCCTACCATGTGAATCAAACCTAAAAGGCAGAAACATGACTATAGACAGAGTGAGAAGGAAGAGAAGATCAAACACATTGAATACACTTAGTATTTTTTTTTTTTTTTATAAATGATCATTTTCAAATTGAGGGAGCACAACGTAGCAGGACAGAAAACAACAAGGTTTATGTCAAATGTGCAAAAACACCAATAGTTTGACATGTTCTTAAGCTCTTAAGCGTCACTTAATGCCATTCTTGTTGCCATTGCTTTGGAGTGTATTGCAATGTATTAGTCTATGTGGCTGGTGTGTCCGAGTGTGTTTTTGCACACTAAATTTGGCAGTAAAACTACTTGATAATTGTACGACATAAATAATTTCAATAAGCTTCCATATAATTAGAATTGTCATTAGCTGACCTAAGTTGGTGAGTGCACTGATCAGACAAACACAATTACAATAAAATGACAATCAGGGGTGCAAAGCGATCATTTTTTCAATTAATTAAGTCACCATTTAGTCCATAAAATGTCTAAAAATAGTCAAATAAAAGCCTGTCACAATCTTCCACAACCCAGGTTGATTACTTTAAAGTATGAGGTATTAATAATTAAGATATTCCATTCCATGTTGTTTGCTGAATGACAGAATTAAATAACTCAATTGTTTGTCGATTTACATAATTTCAGACCTAGTAGTATATATATTTATATAATGATATGATTCAATAAAACAACTGACTTCATAGTGGAAAAATACATTTTTGAACACATTATTCATGCTGAAGGATTGCTATTAAAATGTGTTTTACCTACAAAATCAAAAAAGGGAGGGTAGAAAGGTGTTTAATATTTTTGAAACAAAGACTTTTTTGTCGTATAAATGAATGAAAAACATTTTGGAATGAAACGGCTTCGTAGGATCAAGAGACGTGTCGAATATGATTTTTTTTAATAGTTGAATTAAAGCAACATCTCAATTGGCTTTGAAGACGATACTGTGATCACAGTCCTCAGCACAGCTGCAAGGAGTTCCCATTTGTCAGGTTCAAAGTCTGGTTTTTATTTTCACTTTGTTCTTCAAGCCGCGTGCGTGTGTGTGTGTGCACGTGTGTCTGTTTGTGTGTAAGATTGAGCCAAGGTGTGTGTGTGTGTGTGCACGTAGTAGCCGGGAGAAGCCCTCTCAGTATGAAAGGTTAGGCACGAAGAGATAAACAGCTACCTGTAAACACCTGTCGACATGCACACTCCATGAAAGTGTGTGTGTGTGTGTGTGTGAGGTGTGTGTACCAAAAGACACACAGCTGCCGAGCCGAGCAGCTGCGAGTGAAGGCCAGCAAATGACAGCGAGTGGGAGAGATCGACATTGACAGGGAGGGAGACACCTAGGTAAAAACTGAACAGGAAACTAATGTGGACATTTTACATATTACGCTTGTCCTTATGTATGCACACACACACACACACACACACATTTAGAAAGCTTCCATCAATAAGGCCCAGCATTCACCTATTCCTCCCCCATGCTCTTTGAAATATGATTAGCTTTGAGCTCCTCTGAACAGGGTCTTACCCCACACCCACACACACAAAAACAGTGAAATATGATTTGCTTTGAGCGTTTATGTACAAAGTCTTTGTGATGAAAGAGAACCTAACAGCACAAGAGTGTCTCAGAAAGTGTGTGTGTGTTGAAGAGGGAGCTCACTAGCCGCTCTCATCACCTTTAAACACCACAACCTGCTGCAAAGACTTAAAAGAGCTTGAGAGAGCAGTGTGCGACCTGTTTAATCTTCCCCCTCTTGCAAGACCCACCGCAGCCCGTTTCATCTTCCCTCCTCGGCGAGGAAACAAGGGGGTCAGACCAGGAATTAATTAGTTCAGATTAATTGACATTAAAGACTTTCTTTGACTACTGCCTGCGGCCGCAGCTTCCTCCAGGATATCTCAGTTAAAAATGTGACTTGTACAACAGCGAAGTAACATCATCGTCGATTTAAACTATTTCCAAATGCACCAATAAAAAAAAGTGAAAGAATGTTCTTTTATGCTGGCAAATGATCCGACATGAAGATGAATAAAACAAAAACATGGTATCATCACATCACACTGTGCATTTTAGGTTCTTTCGTTATAGTAGCATGTATCATCTACTCATCTTAAGTACATTTTTTTTCCTTTAGTATTAATGAAGGTACTGCAGTTTTAACAAGTTTAACAAATCTTTATTCTAATCATAACCCTCATGTTGTCCTCGGGTCAAACTAACCCGTTTTCCTATATCAATGTTCTTTTTTTAACTACCCAAAATAACATGATTGATTCCACACAACGCTCTTTGGCAAGTACAAATCTCTACTTTCATTAATTTTGGGGTGTCTTATTCAATTTTTAGCATTTGGAAAAAAAACAATGAAATGGTTTTTGAAATAGTATTGAGTAAAAGTTGACATATTCCAGTCTGTGATTATCCATCAACATCCATTCCTTTAATTTTAGTCTAAATAATTCCTAATTTCTGCTTTTCTAACTCAAACATTAGGTACAAGTTCCTATAAAGGAGGTTCATTTATCATAAATTTTAAAAAATAATTGTAAAACTAAAGTTAATAACTTTGTGTTCTGTAGTGTTGAAGACGTCAAAAAAGTGACAAACATTGAAAAGAAAGTGTCAAAAGTGTTGAAAAAAGGGACAAAAACATTAAAAAAAAATTAAAAACATCGATAAAAGCTCAACAAAAATGTTGATTTTCAATTTTGACACAAGGGTTAACTAAAACTAAACTTAACCCAAAACTGACTAAAAACTTGATTTGGTGAAGACAACCAGCATTTTGATGGTTTAAAGCACTTGCAAATGCAAGAAAATACACACACAAACACACACACACACACAAACACACACACACACACAAATAAGGATACGGTGCTGCCTGAGTAAGGCGATATGTCGGCCATGTCTTGCAGGTCTCCACACTCAGACTTTATGAGGGACAGGGACAGACCCTCTGGCCCATGCTGGCCCGGTGAGCTCTGCCTGTGGTGGTGGTGGTGGTGATGGTGATGACTGAGATGGCCTCCTCCGAGGGATGCCATTTTGGTTCTGAGGCTGACCGTTTCCCGGGTCATGTCCATAGAATCGGGGGAGGACCGGTGAAGGTCCTTGGGCCCTGGAGGATAGCCTGCTCCACCCCCGTGGGAAAGGGAGCTCTGAAAGGGGTACCCCATAAGGGGAAGGGGGAATGGGTGGCGAAAGGATGGAGGGCTAAACCCGAGCGAGGCTGTGAGGGGAGATGGGTGGAGGGAGGGATGGTGTGGAGGAGGAGGAAGAGAGGGGTTAGTGTTCTCTCCTCCACCTCCTCCGCCGCTCTTGCGCACCACCAGCGGCAGTGCCTCCGTTTGGTCGTTGGACGTTGGCAAACCGCCCAGTCTGCCACTCAAACCGCCGAATGAATCCAGTGGGCTCGGGACGATGACATCGGCGAAGCAATGCAGCCTCTGGTTGGAGGAGTGGTAGTTAGGGGTGGGACTGCGGTCGCCGTTCATACTGAGGGCCAGGGCGCCACCACCAAAGCGTGTGTCTGGGGTAAGAGAGGGGGAGGGGCCCAAAAGGTGGAGGACAGGAAGAGGACGAGTTGGAAGAAGAGGAGGGTGCAGCTGGTGTGCTGCTGTGGCAGCCATGATGGTGACCGACGGCCTGCTTGGGCGAGGAGAAGCCCTTGACAACGGTGTCGACGACCTGCGACACGGCACAGTTCAGTTCCTGCTTCAGTGTCTCGGCTAACTGCCTTCCTCCTCCTGCCGCCTCTCTTCCTCTTCTCTTAATCACCCTTTCTACATTCCTCTCCTCATCCTCCCTGCCGTCCACATCGTCCTCCATTTCTCCGTCTATCATGGCCTGTTCTCGGAGTAAGGCTCGGGCCCGGTCCAGAAACAGGCCCGGGTCCAGTTCAGACAGGTCGTCTTTGCTACGCCGCCCTCTGTCTCTGTACCTCTCCTCCAGGCCATCGGAGCGGATACTGTCCTCTGACAAGTTACCGTCCTCCTCTCTTTCTCCACCTCGGTCCGCCTCTCTGCTCTCACCGTTGTCTTCCTCTTCCTCCGTCTCAGAGTCGTAAATCTGGTAGAACTTCTCCTGGAGTTGACGCAGCTGTTTCTGAGAAGGGGATAGAGAATGGTGAAGAAGATGTCTCCTGATCCTAAAGGTCACCTCTTTGCCCAAATATACTACCGGAGAAAATAAAATATTACAGTACGCCTTAGATTATACATAACCCATTTGGTAGACAAACATTTTTGTTTTGTTCTTTTTTCTAGAAACATATTTAAGGAATAGGCTAGCATGCATCCCTTCAATCTGTGCCACTTTGAAAAGCTTTTAGATCCTGAAATCCTGGGTTCCTTTTGTTTTATAGTACCGTATGTTGCTAAATAAACAAGATGAAAATTAATTTGACAATACAAGACTTCAATGAAAGCATCAACTTTCATTACCTCCCATTTAAAATTGAAAAAAATGTATATAATAGGTAGGAAAGGGTGCCTTTTAGCAGCAAATGACCACCCAAAGCGCCTGTGCTTAATGTCTTAATTCTACCAACCTGCATGTCCTCCAGTTGCAGTTTCAGCTGCCGTCTCTCTTCCTGTCTCTGCTCCTGCCGGGAACACACCAGCTGTGTGAAGCTGTGTTGCTGCTGCGGCAGACGCTGCTTTCTTTTATTCTCCCTATAAACTTCGCCAACGCCGACCACGCCGCCCCGCGAGCCTGGAGAGCTCAGGAGGGAAGAAGGGCCGTCGCTCCGGCTGTGGTTGTGGCTGCTGTTGTTGTGACTGTTGCCGTCTCTTCGCTGGTCATTACTACTGTTGCTGTTGTTGCTGCAATTCTCATTTTCGCGGTTGCTTTCTTGGCTGTGGTCTCCGTTGGGCCGGACCAGTGGCGAGTGACTCATGCCGCGGATGATGTTTTCCACGCGGGCGCGCTTGGCGCGAAGGTGCTCGTCCGACAGCCTGTCCAAGTCAAAGGTGGAGAGGGAGAGGGGCTGAGAGGGAGCGTGGGAGTTGAGGCTTGAAGGAGGCACCGGTCGCCCAAAGGATGAGGAAGAAGGTGGAGGAGGAAGAGGAGGCCCAGGAGAGAGGCAGTCAGACGGGCTGTCGCGGAGGAGTTGCTGCACGCGTCCTCGCCGTGGATCTCTGAGCCTCCACTGGACAGAGCTCCACTCCTCTGTGATGGAGGACAGAATTGAATTAACCAATAAAAACCCATGATTTAATGCATCATTGAATGAGGATAACGTACTTTTTAGTGGCTTGTTGGTTTGGTTAATTGGAAAGATAAAATGCAGACTGATTTAATGAAATGGGGACTAAAAACATGAATTGGTTGTCACAACTAAAATCAGTTAATTGATTAATTGACTTTTCACCACCTCCTGTATGTGTGTGTGTTTGTGTATACCTGGAAGCCTGAGTCACTCCCTCCATTCTTCCCCATGTTATTCTTCAACAGCTGCGAGATGATGGTAGCACCAGGGAAAGGCATCATGGCGTCTTCGTACGAGTTGGCCCTCTTCAGCAATTTCCTCAAAACGTTGGACTTCTCTCCGTCACCGTTGGCACCGCCATGGCCGTGACTGACCAACGAGCATTCTCCGTCCTGATCGGAGCCGTGTGATTGGTTCATGCTTTCAAGCAGAGTCTCCCTGGCGCGGCTGAATAACGCACTAGCCACGGTCCTTTTCACCCCAATGTCGACACGTCTGCGCTTGGTCTGTCTAGTTAGGAGGGTGGTGCTGTCATGATCAGGCATCACGCAGGGGAGCTAAGTGGACATGACCAGGGGTCCTCACAGACACGCCGGATGAGAAGAGTCACCTGGTCAACGATAAGCACAAATTGCTATGATTTCAACCTTTTATATTACCTGGAATGTGGCATTTAGATTGCATTAGCATTTACATTCCCAAGATTGTGCATTAAGTGATTTAATTTCGGTCCGAGAGAAGAGCAATCATTAATGACTCTTACTTTTGAAACTGTAGCTGGTCTGTACAGAATGAAATGTTTAGAATATAAACTTTGAATTGGAATATTTACTTGGGAAAACTTCAAAACTTCAAACGGTTTGCCTAAATTTAGTTGACTTGGTATTGGGTGTTTTGTGGCTTTTAATAACAATGTCAGTTGTAACTGTAAATACATTCACCATAAAGCATTAGATGGCTATTAATGTGGCTGTTTTCTTTCCAAAAGTCAAAAAAAATTTTGAACTATGAGAATTGACATTAATTACCATATATAAAAATCACCACCAATGAACTATCACTACAATTTCAAGCAACTCAACACACCAGACAGAAACAAATTGGGCGTCCGCTTTTATCGATCGCCAAAGTCACAAAATTACTCATAGTGCATTTCTAGACCTAAAAACCAAGGGAACCACTGCAAGAGAAAAAAAAAAAAACACACTCTCTAAAATAGTTCAAGGAGATATTCCCACAGAGAAGTAACACCTGCCTGTAATAACCAAAATCATTTCCCATTTCCTCCTCATCCCCTGAGGGGTAACCCTGATTTCTGAAGAATGGAAAGGCTCTCTCGTATTGTCAGAGGGATTTCCCTCCACACTCAAGAATATAAAAAGAAAATGTATTTGTGTTGTTTTTTTGTCGTTATTCATATAATTTGAAAGATATAGGTACTAAGCGGTGAATTGGCATTTTATTGAACTTTAGGTATTTTATTTAGACGTGCAAAGTTATATTCTCATAAATGCAGCCACTTGGGGTTTTAACAAATTCTCTGCAGATTCAAAAGGTAGGTTTCTTTTCATGTCATCAGTGAATATATTGTATCTTGAATACAGCAAGTGTAGAGAGGTAGTGGTGGGGAAAGCACTGCATGAAGGTTAAGTTCCTCCATTGATGCTCTGGAAACACCTTAAACTATCCAAGGTGTGGGAAATGTTAAAGAGCTTGCTTCATCCCTATCTCAAACTATCAAATATAACTGGATTCATTATAGATACTTGCACAAAATCTCCAGAAACTGGAGGATCTCTTAAAGGCTGCTTTCTTCACTAATTTAGGGATAAATCACATGGACAAAAACAAAGAAATTCCAAAAAACATCGGAAAAAACGCCACAAAAATAAGCCTTGGCCATTTTCAAACAGGTGAATGGTGGAAGCACATAGCTGCTTGCATTTGTGCCTTCACACACTCATGCACACAGGCAGCGTTTCCATGTTACATGTTTGCATCTGTTTTGCAAGTGATGTCAGGGTCAGGACTAGGGAAATATTTCACAAATTAAAGCTGCTTCCTGCAACAGTTTGGTGGAGCTGTGCATGTGTTCACAGGAGTTGAGCCGTTTTCATTCCACTGTTGAAATGCGTTAAAAGGTCAAACTTGCAGCATGACTCCGATTTTAGAGAGACAGAAAATGTGTTCAAAACGTGCTCAAGCACACACGAAGCATGAAGCGGGGGACACAAATGAGATGCTTTTGCAAAAGCCCACAACAGCCGACAATGCAGACAACGTTGTGTTCCTGCAGGGCCATGACCAAATGAAAGAGTTTCCAAGCAGGGGAGAAGGGTCAGTTTGAATGTGACTCCCAGTTTCAGTGTTGTAGGCGAGAGGTGTTCAGGAAAAACACTCAGCCCCTTAGCACTGTGCCCGGCGGGGACCCAGACACACACACACACACACACACACACACACACACACACACACACATATGGCACATGCATACACACTATCTATTTGCATGATTGGTTCCTTAGCATTACTCTGGGCAAAGGGTGCAAACACACACATTCTCACACACACACGCACACGCATTCACTCAGACACACACACACAGACACACACACACAGACAGGGGAGGTTGAGATAGTAAGACAGAGACAAACAGTTTAGACAATGGGGGTCCAAAGAGCTGGAAAACTCGGTTATTTTGTCAAATGGAGGGTGTACCAGTGTAAAAAAGACAAAAGTTTCCTGTCTGCATTAATAAAACACAAAATGCCTCCAACGCCTTTTCTGACCACATATTACCACAACAACCACAAAAAAATCAAAGTTTGACTCAGAAATACTCCTATAAGACCAGGCGGCAACAACATGCTTAAATAGACATGTTCAAAAAGTGTTGACATTCATGTTTAAAGGTGAGCACTGAAAGAAGATGTGAGAGTGTGTGTGTGGTTTCTGTGTCAAAACAGAAACTTTTGTTTTAATCTGAATTTGAAGAGCAGGAATAACTTGCTGTGTAATTGAGAACTGAAATAGGAAGTAACTGATGAAAACTGCAAATGCTTATTTCCATTTGCAAGCAGCTGGTGGCTTATGGCTAAATGAATTCAGTTGAAAGAGTGATAAGAGTGATTTAACCATCTTGTTGCTTGAAGACTTTATCAAGGTGTTTCAGCTTTTTATAAATACTTTTTTATCTTAAAATGACTTCAAAATGACTTTTGGAAATCTAACTTTTTGTAATAGGTGAAGGTTATAATTTGCACACCTTATACTTCCTTCTGCATCTCAAAGCGGAACCAAAGAACGTAGCGTGCTAAGCTTGCGTGTGAAGTGGATCATTACTTGGTGTTGTAGCTGGCTGAGTGCGCTCTGAGCGGAGAGCACCGCTGCCAACAGACTGACAGAAAACACAAGGTGTTACTTTTACGCACGGCATTACGGACGGCAAATAAAGAGAGATGTTTGTCATTGTCCAAACAATAAATACGCGACGATGACACGACACCTCTGCTGCACAAGGAGACTGACACGCTGCAAACAGTTCCGTTATTCTTTCATTATTTAGCTTTTAAAGTTGTATTAAAGACGTGAAGAGCTGTGCCATGACAAATGGATAACCCCACTTGTTTCTCAAGGAGTTTGCTCTTGTTTTAGCGACATTTAGCTCTCTGGAAACAATGCTGAAATCTACATTAAAGATAAACTTTACTTAGATTCTTGAAAGACATTTGGCAGGGACATTTTGTCTCTTGTCAACTGTCATGTGTTCCTCCTTTGCTTTAATTTTAAGAAAAAGAATATAAGAAGTAGGATTTTTCAAACTAATTTCGGTATTGAATCACTTGTCCATCAGCAGCTCACACAAACCCTGAAATCCAAAAAGCAATGACAGGTGCGTAAATCCAGTACCCACCGACTGGTAATCAGCGTAGAAGCACGGCAACGAACAGTGGACAAAAACTCATTTTAATTTTAAAACAAACTTCAGAAATATGAGTTCACGCAGGCTCGTTGATCCAGCCGGCAACAATCCCAAATAGACTAGAGACTAACGCGCGTAAAGCAGAAAAAAATAGTCCCAAAATAAAAGCGTGTGGATCCGCCAAGTTTGACGAGGCTTCATGAACTAACTCTGGGAGATAAGTTAGAGCGAACACGGTGCTAATGTGGACAAATCATACACACACTCATGCACAGATACAATATATAAGCCCACGAAGTGACAATAAAATGGGAACAAATAATAGCCTACGCATTTTGACTTACTTCTCTCTCGAGCGTTTCTCCAAGTCGGTCCGTCGAAGAAAGGGCGAACACAGGAGACAGATCCGCACTCGTCGCTGAGATCAATGCTCAATCTACTATGGCCAAGTGGAGACGTATGCAGAGCGTGCGCGCGTGCGTGAGCGTGTGTGTGTTTGTGTGTGTGGGAGGTAGCGAGAAAGACAGACGGAGAGACTCATAGAGAAAGTGTGTGAGAGAGAGTGAGAGAGCGAGACAGAAAATGAGAGGGAGAGAGAGACTGCTCTTGTGCGCCGCTCTTCTCCCGGGATGGGAAGTGTTTAGTATCAAGCGCACCCGGTCCGTTCGGCACTCTCGGCTCGACGCGAATCCCGTTTTCTCCCTCTGGCCGACGGCAAGACTCTCAATAAGAAACAAGAAGAGACGCACATGAAGGATACGTGAAGACGCTGCGTCACCGGCCCCGGAGTGAGGTAACGACTCCACCTGACCAATAAGAAAGAAGAACCAGGGAAGGTGGATTTTATTTATAAGGAGCACGAGACCTCCGAAAGCAGGAGAGCGAGGAGACAGGAGCAGAGCATGACGCGGAGGGTAAACTGAAAGTCAGCATCACCAAGCTTTAGAATTAGCTGGGAAACTGTAAAAATCTCAATAGAATAAACGTATAGTTTAACTTAAACCGGACTTCAAGGGCATCAGCTGTCCCCTTTTTTGTTTAAGCATGATTTTTTATATTTTTAATTTGTGATACAAATACATCATCAGTAAATTGCAGTTATGTCTACTTACTTCCCAGCTTGTGTCATTTAATTAAAAAAAAACTTTGTTATTTATGATTTATGAGCAACTTCATGGTTTATTGTGTGCATGTTTTTATGTACAGGTGCATCCACTCCCATCTATGTTTATTAAGTATTATAATAAACACAGGGTATAAATGTGTTTCTTTTCATTTCGCTGCACTAATACGGTGTGTAACTCAGAAACTATATATCAATGAATACATATTGTGCCTTAATGCAGCTGTAAATGCTTGCGCGTAATTGGAAACAACCGTGCGCCTTCGGCCGAGCGCCTTGTCAATCACAGAAAGTTGCCCAAAACGCATGAAAATAAAACGATACCACCGATTTCCAATTTGGAAAAGTCCATTTCCTCCAGAGATCAAATAGCAGGCAACCCCTGGAGCTGATTGCAAGTCAGTTTTTTGCTCAAGGACACTTCAGCAGAGCGGATGCGTGCTCCGAGCTGCCGGAATCTCTCCATTCACACCCATCCCAGACCGCTGTCCATCCTTCCAAAGACACCGAGAGGTGCAAATAAAAACCTAATCACAGAAACATATTCCCCGTTGAGGCGAATTTATAAGCCGCTGGGCCTTTTAAGAATCATGCAGCTGAAACTTTCTACAATGAATCCTGCACCGAAGGTTTAAAGAAATGGAGTGCAAAAAAAAAAGAGCATTCCTGTCAACGATTCTATGAATTACTTTGAGCTTTTCATTCACGTTTGGCCTAATTAAATACAATTCTTAAGGGTTGGGGTTGTGTGTTTGTTGCATTGTTATGCTGAGTTAACACGCATGTTCCTCAGTATCACGGCTCTCTGATGTCTCTGATTCAACGTTTCCTATGAGTGCGCAGGTAGAAAAAAAAAAAAAACAAGTTATTTTGGATTTGTCCTGAGTAGGACGCATCAATGTGTAAATCCACACGCGCTCAACAAATGAGTAAAAAACTAACTCACACCAACAGAGAAAAAAAAATCTATGAGGGGAAAAATGATTGTTCAGGGAAAATTAATAAAAAACAATACACAGAGGGAAAAAAAATATCAGCTCAAACAAGGCAGAGAGGGTCAAATTCGGTCTCCTTGATTATAACAGATGACAAATATGTTTATGAACGTATTCTGGATTGTTGAACAAGAGGCAGATTACTTCTCTAGGAACTAAATAAAAACGAGGAAATGTGTAAGAAAAGTGGAAGTATATGATGTCGATATTTTTGGTATGGTTTTTAAAAGCCATTAGATTAGACTCGACCATTAGATTAAAGTACATCATGTAGATTTCCGCAGTGATGTGTACTGTGTGCAGAGGAATGTCAGCGCGCTCCGTGTCTCTGTGGGCCACCTCATGAAAAAAAAACACTGGCTCCCTGCTATAAATGAAGCACATCTGTAATGCAAAGTTATTGAGTTCAAAGTATTTTCTTGAAGCATCGTGTTCGTCCTGATTCAAACGAGAACATTTTGGATGGATACGGGATTTCTCCATTATTATTCAATATGAAATATCAGCGCACGCTCTGACATACGAGCAGTGCCACTCATCCAGCATGTCCCCTCTTAACTTAATTACGCACGGCAATGATCGGCATTTACATGAAGTTGCAAAATTATTTGACGTACTCCCCAGCTGTGCAGTGCTGTTTAATTTGTAGAACAAATACATATTAAAAACCCAGAAATAAATAAAAAATATATATATATATGTTTCCCCCGAGGAGACAGATGTGTGTTCCGTGCTACACAGGTTGTGTCCTTGCACGCAGGGGCAAACAGGCCAGTTTCTGTAACAATCTCTTGCCAATGATTTGCTACAGACATGGCAACTTCACCACAATGCAACACACAAACGTGTTTCCCCTCTTAACAACGAGCTTTAAAAGCTGCGACCTATTTCAGCCACGGCGCCCTGGGTGATGCCGTTTTGTAGTTTGTGAACTTTAAAAATGCATGTGAATATTTCCTTGAGCGCGCGGCTGGATGAGGAGAAAAATGCGCACGTTTAGAGAAGGCAATAAAAGGCCAATTAAGTTTTGCCCTTGCTCATGAATTAAAAAAAAAAATTGTATTTGGAAAAGAAAAAAAAAGGCAATTTCCTGACTGAGGCCAAAAAAGAGGGGGCGTGGTGTGCGTGCGCTGTATGGAAGAACCTCTATAAAGAGGAGGGGACAATTTCGCTTTTGATACAGCTGAAAATGTTACGGAAAAGACATAATGTCAATTTACAGAAGACAACAACGCCAAAAGCAGTAGCTAAATTTAAAACAGAATAAAAAATAAGAGCTACATGATAACCAATGCAAGATACAAAAAAAAAAATAATAATAAAGAAAGTGTCATTCTTGTCTCATAAAGATATGATTCCGCTTACTTAACCTCATGGATGAGTATTGAACATATTTGTCACAGTTATGGTAGAAATTAAATGTATTAATGTTTAACTCCTTGACCTCCCTGTGTTTATTTGCCCGATGTGGCGATGAACCCCACTGTGTGTGTGTGTGTGTGTGTGTGTGTGTGTGTGTGTGTTACTCAATGAATAGAGAGTCATGCCACCCACACACACACACACACACACACACACACACACACACACACACACACAGCCAGTGTGCTTTGAGCTGTGCTGTGAGAGAAGAGAAGGTGGAGACTGTCTCAGAAAGCGAAAGTGTGATCGGTGGAGACCAGTCACCCCGAACTGTCCCTACAGTGTCCTCAGTGCAGCCCAGAGTGACCTCCCAAATATCAACAGTGAGCTTTTTAATCACCCACTCCTAGTATCACAGGATTTAACCAGATTTAACAAGAGCCAAAGTGACAATCCGAACAAACAGCACGATACACCTGACACACTGTCCCTATGGATCAACATGTCAGTGTGTACTCCAGGCTATCCTTGTGATTTATTCAGTCTTTCAGTACTTGATTTAGACATCCTTGTTTAGGCCTTTTTGCACTACTATGGTCTCATATATTGGCGGTTTCCATTGGGAATCATTGGGGGTATGCACAAAGGGACAGTGGCAATAACAGTCACAGTAAAAGATAATGGAACAGTGACTAAAACAATACTTTAAACTTCTGACAGTAGAAAGTACTCTAACTAACTAATTAAAACACATATTTACACGAGCATCTTTGCACTGTGCTCCACATTTACTATAATAACTATCACAATTTACTCCTGCATACTTTGCACTCTTCATTGCACTATTGCCTCTATATTGTTTCTGTTTAGAGTATGTACAGTATATATTAGTGTGTATATATTGTTGGGTTGTTTTGTATGTGTAAGCGCACTGGGAGCAATGATGATGCAGAGAAAGATTCCTCGTATGTGTCCTCATACCTGGTAAATAAAGCTTGATTCTGAAGTGGGTTTATCTTGTTTTCAGGCAGTTTAAAGGCGCATCATGTGGCCAATAACATGAGCGACTAAATCAGACATTTGAGACAAGTATCAAACATGAGTCTAAGCCTCCCTATCGGCCTCCACTCATCAGTTGTTACCTTTCTGTCTTTACCACAGGTTCAGTTTTATCTTGCAAGTCTTAAACGGTTTTATTCCAGTTCCACTTTTCTGTTTCAACCATAGACGGAAGAAGACACGCACATAGATTCTTGAGAATTGTTTTGGTACAAAGGGTTAGGGTTAATGCATCATTATCAGCTACTGAAGTAAGAACATCTCGGGAAAAAGTGTGTGTGTAATATACATAATATAACATTTCAAATCACACCTAGACACATTAAAAACTGGATTTCAAGTAGAGCCAACATCTAGCAGCCATTATAATGTTGCTAAAAACAGCAATATTGGCTCAATGTCATGAAAAGTTCGCTTTGCTGAAAGGTCGGCACGCCACGTAAGGACTCCTTCCATGTTGACAGACATGTGCACACACACTGAGATGTGTGTTTTATCCCTTTGGATCATCACCATGCTGAAAAAAGTAGACAAAAAGGGAATAATGAAAATAGAAAGGCAGAGAGAGGGAATAATGATAGGCCTGCCACTGATGGAGGTCTGGAGGTAGATACAGATGGGTGAAGAGGTTTCTCTCCCTGTCTTTTTCTCCATCTCTCCCCCTCGCTCTCCATCCTTTTTCTGTCTGTCCCTTTTTCTCCCCCCTTTCTCTCCTTTGTCCTCTTTTTCTTTTTCCTCTACTCTCTCTCCATCAAGATGCCATTATTCAGGACATTAGCGAAGAAGAGCTAAAAGCTCTCACTGTCGAGGAGGGTCCCAGGGTCCTTTCTGAGAGCTGTGTCGCAAACACACGCACACACGCACACACACACACACACACACACACACACACACACACGCACACATTTTGACTACAGAAGTACCATATAGTATAGGTGAAGAGGTAAGAGGTGGTAAAAAGGTCTTATTGCAAACATTACCAGGTATCTAGGCTCCTCTACTCTCCTCTGTGGCCGAAAACATGGACATTAGTTAGTGTAATGAAGCACATTGGGCATACATTTTGACACACATCATCTTCTCTGTTTGCTTGCTTTTCTCAGCCTTTCTTTCTCCTGCCACTCTCATAATGCCTTGGAATATGTGTAAAATGACATGGAAAATTGCTGCATATTGTGTGAACAAATTAGCTGATGGCCATGTGTGAATGTGCTCTGGATAAACTGGAAAGAGGTTCTATAAAATGAGCGTCTCTATTTTATTGTGCTTCATTTCCTTTAACTATGTAAATACTGTACATATCCACACTCGTTATATTTCTTTATTTATATTTCTACTTGATATTTAGACTATTTGTGCAACTGCAACACAGAATTTCCCTTCCCGGGGATCAATAAAGTATTTCTGATTTTGATTCTGATTCTGATTTATTCAAGTATGTTTTGATTCATTAAGAAAATCTTAGTAGTTGATTGCATCTGTGTGTGTGCTTCACTTATACCTTGAATTCTGTCCTCACCTTGTGCTGAACAACTCAGGTGTACGAATTAGTTGTCCTGGTGCTCCAACAAATAAGTGTTCTTAGAAGCAGATGTGTACTTTTAAAAATCCAAAAATCCATTATGTTTATAGTCATAATTCAGTCCAAATGTGAAAGATGTTAGCTGTTAGAATCAGAACATGACTGTATTCAAAGTCCAACTTCTACATACATACATCCTTTAACGGATAATATGACTTTCCATCTCTTCAAATCCAAAAGTTATGACGAACATATTTTCTAATGTTTCTCTATAGTGGTATTAACGCTGTCAAGCCCGACACATGAAAAAATAGCCAGAAAATTCTTTTTTTTTTTAATTAAACATTTTAACAAAATCCCCCAAAAGAACATTTTGCCATATTTTGTTTGTGATATGTTTTTATTGTATGGCATTTGAACCATTTTGGACAAATCTTACACGCATGGAACATACAAAGAATTTCATTTTTCCAAGTTTTAAGATATCTGCTTGCACCCTAATACAGTGACGGTAAACAGAATCGTTTTAACTACATTGAGATTTGTTGGGGGGGGGTGTCGGCTGCAACATGCTGCTGCTGGACCCACGCAGGACACTGTTGTTTTCAGGGATTGTTTGAAAGTAGTTCGACTGGACGCTGTTGACAGTGAGATGGCTCGATCGGAACTAAAAACCAACCTTGATCCGCGTCATCATGCACGGCATGTTTGTGGCCAGATTGATGCAGAAGGTGGTTTTAATGGCTACTTTGCGACGGTATTTTCTCCAAATTATGTTGACATGAAACCATTTTGCACCTGCAAATGCATAACATTTGGTATTTTAATCCAGGGATCTTCAAATTTTCAGTTTCAGTTTTTAAAGGACTCCTAAACTGAAAGAGAGATGGGACCCTTCTGTATATAGTATAAAAAGTTGTAAATAAACTAGGCAGGTCTAAAGCCTTTATCCACATCTTTTCAGTGCATAGAATACTAAGCTATTAAAACCGCCTAATGCTTGTTGGTACGATTTATAAATCATGTTTTAATGTTAAACATGCATGTGGCACAGTGAATCCTTAAGATTAAATGGATCTGTGGATGTCCTTGGTGACCGTCTTACCTATAGGCCAGTAAGCAGTGGGGGATTTGGATTCATGTTAAGACTTTTTTTTTATTTTTGTTTGTTTTTTAACTTTCAAAAATTAACAATTTGAAGGCCGCCTTGCATTGAGTCTGAGGACCCCCCCCATGGGTGGAGGACCCCCAGTGGAAGATCCCCGCTTTAGTCCAGTCAGGTGCTGGAAGTGAAGAAGCTTGTATGATCGTTCTATTGGTTAAAGTTACAGGAGATAGAAGTAGGTAGAAGTGGTGATGGTCATAGTTGTTAAGAAAAGAGCTGTTGTTGAAATAAGCCGTATCAGCTGTAAAGATGTGCTAGACTTGGTACTAGTTGTAGTTTCCGTAGCATTAGCCGCATTCTCAGTGATTTGATTTAGTTGTCAGAAATAATTGCACAAGCACTTTAGCATCTGCTAACGGACGCTCGCTGCTTAGCAACAGTGCAACCGAGCCCATTCCGCCGTAAACTGTGCTTCAGTAAATCTGCTACTGTTGCACAATAACTCCCAGGCCCGTGAAAGTTCATTTCTGTCTTTAATTTCCAAACTTGGCTCTTTAACTTTTCCTAATTATTCCATTTCCTGTGCTCAGGGACTTCGGGGGATTTCATAATTCATCCCCCTCCTTTTCCCTTTTCTTTTTTTCCCTTCCCATCACAAATACTGTGGTACAAAACCATCAAAATTATTCATCTGTACCTTTTTTTCAATTTACCATTCTTTCTTTCAGTTCCTGTAATTCATGTGTGTTTTTCTTTCTTTTTATCAGTCCTATGGAGCTCTTCACTGCTCATGTATTTATTCATGCTTTTCTGCCTCTGATGGGCGACATGGACAGAGCTGAATAGAGGTAGTGTGTATGTGTGTGCGTTTGCGTGTGCGCGTGTGTAGCTCTGCTGTAGACCTTCTCCATTGTGCTGATTCTGAGAGAAGGTCTTAATCTAGCCACTGCCATTACCACTGCCGAGACCTCCAGCCTCCACCTCCCCTCTTGCCCTGATGTTGTGCCCAGCAACAAAGGCCCTTTAGTGGGCCGACTGGCAAGCCAGATCAGGGTCTTGGGTCTGGGGCTTGGCCCGGATCCCTGGTCCTCATACTCCACCACCGACGCCTCCTGCAAGCCCACAATGAAGCCTCCGTCCTGGTCTGACTTGGCCCCCGAAGCCGCCTTCCTGGCTCAGGGCCTGGATGGATGGAGAGGGGGAAGAAAGCCTGTAACTGGATGTGCAGTGGAGTGAGGAGAGGTGGAGAGGCTAACAATGCTATCAGAGAGCTGGCGTCCGTCTCTCAAACGCACACACACAAACGCGTACTGCTGTGTTTGTCTTTATTTATCACAGCTCTTCACACATAGACGACAACAAGGGAAGAAAGGGAGTGAGCAGAATAGAGAGGCTCTGAAACAGGAGAGGAGAAAAGAAAGAAAAGTGGCAGAGAAAAAAGAGAAACAGAGCTGAAGGGCTGCTTAAAAAGATGGATAAGGGAAAACAAATGTAAAGGCAAAGACACCGAAGAGAGTGGGCAGAGTGAGAGAAATATAAAGAAATATAAAAAAGAAAGACACAGAAGTATTAGAATGGAAAAGAAGATGAAACGGATGATGAAGTTGAGGAGAAATAGAGGGACACAATGTGGTTAAAAGGGGGGAAAAGGCGACAGCGTTTTCAACCAGTATGTTGGCCGAAGCCTCTGTGACATTGTCAGGCCTTCTGGGTCCCCATGGAAACAAAAATCAACATGTTTGCTCGAAATGCTTTCATTAGCGCCTTGTAGCCGAGCCAAAAAAAGGCCTGACAAGGGACGAGGAGATGCCAAATAAAAATCCCAGCACAAATAATGCAAACAAACAAAGGATAAAAAGACAAAAAAAAAAAAGAGCAAAAACAAACTTGGTAAAAGCATGTCTCTTTTTATTTTTTTATTTTTTTAACATTTAGTCATTGACCCGTGTCACTTTGTACACAACGTGATGGGCAGACATCGCAGGGCAGACTTTCAGAACGGTTTTGAGTAGCCATCACTTTGGGGATCAAACTATGCTCAGTTTAATAATCATGCCATATTTGCATGGGGTATTATGATGATAGCTATTGGCACATTAGAATAAGCTTCGGACAGGGACGTTACACAAACAGATTGACTGAGTTTGTTGACTTGATTATTTTCCTAAAAATCACAAAAGATTAAAATGAATGACCCTTTGAGTATTTTATATGTACATTCTTGATTTATTTAACTTTTAGCAATATAGTAAACACTAATGTGTGTAATTTACATATTTTAGACATTTCATCAAATGTCATACATTTAATAGAGTGGTATGAAAAATGCCAAAAACGTTTTTTAAGTATTGACCGGCCCTCTCCATGCTTCCCCCACCGTGGACTGGAAACAAGCAAGGAGAAAGTAGGACATCAGTGTGTGTGTGTGTGTGTGTGTGTGTGTGCTCTGGCATAACGACAATCAATTAAAGCTTCCTCTTCTTATTTTCCTTTAATTGAAATTGAATTAGAGTTTTACCCCGCGCCCCTTTAACTCAGCACGTAAAGAAACGCCTGGGGCTGATCTAAAGCCGCGCCATGCTCCCATTTAACCGAAGAAGGAGTTTAAGGTAAAAGCAGTGCAAGTAATAAGGTTGTTAGGGTATTACACACACACACACACACACACACACACACACACTCAAACAGACATAATGGACACACATGAGCTCAAGTAAAAGGGTAATTAAAGGGTAAAGCTCAGTCAAGATGAAGTAAACATGTCAAGAAGAAAGATCATGACTCTAACAGTCCCATAATTGCCAACATCATCACTTCGGTTTTTGTTTTTTAAAATTTCAACATCATATTTTACTGCAAAGAAATTATTTCTATATGTGAAGTTGCAGTGCAATGTTGTCCATACCTTCTAATTCATTGAATAGCATTCTAGATTGTGTGGTACAGTTTATATCATGATATTGTAACATATTATTGCTCTTATCTTATATATTATATTATACCATATTAGGTTATTATATTAGCTACAGTGGAGCTTTATACGTGCAGAAGAAGCTGGTTTATGGAAATATACTGTTTCACTTGGATGCAAAATATTTATCCAATGGATGTCAAATGAATTGTCACATGTTGACAGTTTTGCTTTTCTTACTGAAAAAACTAAATATCTATTCTAGAAGCATTGTCAAACTCCTCCTTAACCAGTTTACTGTATCTTTAATACCAAGTTTCACCTTGTCATCCGAACATAGTCTGCTGATTTTTAAACTACATACCTGTATCTTACAAAGGAAAGATATTTTCCAGAATAAGGCTAATCGCTATCATTCAGTAATGGTAGGCTGCCGATTCACTGTAATGTTAAATTAAACGGAACAGCATCCTTGCTACATAACGCTGCCTTATTTATTACTATATGCCAGTTGTTGGATCCATAAAAGCTGCATTTTTAATATGCAGCATGTTTAATGGAGAAGTACAGTAGATGCATCATATACACATGATACTGCAACCTGAAAAGTTGAAACTTTTAAGTTGAAATGGAGAATCAGACAGGCAACAATAGGAAAAAAAAGACAGAATGAGCACGAAAAAGAACAAAATATTGATGAAGAGATCAAATCTCTATGAACTGTATGAAGTGTTAGGAGCAGGCGTAAAGAGAGAGAATACAAACAAATGAAAGACAGAGACCTGTGCCAAGCTGTGATTTCCCAGTAAGAGTTAGCTCTTCATCCGCCGGTGAACCCAGCCCTTCAGGAGAACAAAGCCACTCGTTTATCGTCCATTTTTCATCTCTTCTTTTTTTTCCTACATGCAAGAGAGCTCCCTCTCTCTCTTTTTCTCTTTCTCTCCGACGCAGTGGGATAACCCTCACAACCTTGCACCTCCCCTACCGCTTCACACACATGCATGTACAGTACACAGATACACACACACAGACTTTGCCAGATACTGATGGACATGCAAGAGTGCAGCGCAGACACACACACACACACACACACACACACACACACACACACACACACACACACACACACACACACTCACATGTACAAACACTGTGATGGTCCTATAACATTCATTTTGTCAGTTTGTTGATGATTGGCATTTTTGAGCATGCAACAGTACTCAGATATTTCCAGTCATCATCTCAATTGTCCACATTTTCCCTGTTGTCGGAGACATTTTGAGAAATGTTTGGACTTAAGTTTCGTGAGTACAACTGCAAATCCCTCCCACCCCCCCGGCCACCCTCTCACCCCCTCCTGCCAGGACCTGTGTCCACCCCTCTCCCCGGTGCAGGTCGAGAGGCGGTGTGCTGACTCCACCACCTGCTGTCTGATAGCATATAAACAAACCAAACACTTATTTCCTCCTGAGCTGTTCCCAGCAATCACAGCACCAGTAAAACATCACACTCCATTTACCTTCAGCGCAGGTGACTGCCTGGGCACTGTGTGTTGTGTGTGTGGTTTGGTAGATAGTGGAAAACTTAGTTCCAATGAAGGGAAGTCTTAATGCTTTTAGCATACAATAGTATCTTAGAAAATAGAGCTTTAAACTTTATAGCAATGATTTGGGGAAGGCCAATTCCTGTTTCCTGTTGTTTTCCCAGTTTGGTTTGGAAGACAAAGTTCAGCCTGCATAGAGCTCTGTCCTTAACCCCATCCAACACCTTCGAGATGGACTGGAACACTGACTGCAGGGCCTTATTGAGGGAGAATTAGCAGAGTGCGGGCACCTCATTCTTTTAAGTTATGCCAGGCCTTATTTCCCTTCATTAGTAGCCATCCTCACTCATGTAGCTCATTCAGGAAGACCTAACTATTAACTGATGCACTCCTAAATCAATTCAGCTGTTATTATATTTTATCATGCTGTGTATAACGGTCGCATATCTGCAACTAGTCTCTTCTGATTGAAATGTATCTCAGCGTAAATCCTTTCAGGAAGACCTCACTCTTAATCAATGCTCACTACCTAACTCCAATCAGCTGTTGGAGGCAGTCACCTTCCTGCTGAACCAATCAGAATCCTTACACAATGGCAAGGGCCAATCACAGAGTCACAACCCTGCTTTAAATAATCTGTTTCTCCCTTTGCTATCAGCTGTCGTTGCAGGCAAAGACCCCCACCTCCAGTGCTCTACTCCAGCTGACCGGTCCAGAGCCTCCTTCGGTCTGGTCTTTGGGCTCCTTCGTCACCACCATAGGTGTCTAGACTCCATCGGGGTGTCTGATGGTTCTCTACCCCTATATAGATATACGAATAATTTGTATAGCTATATGCAGTCTAATCGCCTAAGACTTTGTACATTTTATTTGAGCTGTACAATAAATCTTATTTGCGTATCTGCAAACATGTCTCTCCTGATTGAAATGGTCTTGTGGCTAAATGAGGGCAAATCCCTGCAGCCATGTTCCAAACTATTGTGGAAAGGCTTCCCAGAAGAATGGATATTATCATAGCACCATATTATAACATGAGAATAAGATGCTCAACAATTATACATGCAATGTTCACATATTTCTGTCCACACAGAGTCGAAAGACAGCGAGAGTGACAGAGAACACATCCTGATATGGGAGATGACTGTTTTACAGCGTCATCACAGCGATGGCTTGACCTGCTGTTCACCCCCCATCTTATTTATGTACTGGTTTATTTGTTGGAAACAACAACAACAACAGCAACCAGCCTCTGTAATTATTCCTTAGCGCTGCTTCACTCGCTGTAATTATACACCCATACGGTGTGTGTTTTTTGTGCATGTACGTGTGTGAAATTAGTAGATGTGAATACGGAATACATCTGTTGATCTGTGTATCGCGGTGTGTGTGTGTGTGTGTGTGTGTGTGTGTGTGTGTGTGTCAGATGAAGAGGGAGAAGTGGATGAAGAGACAACAAGCTGAGGTCTTTGTTGCTAAATGACAGTGATTCACCATCAGGCCACCCATTTAGTTTAAGTGTGCTGCTCATTTGCCTGTGTGTGTGTGTGTGTGTGTGTGTGTGTGTGTGTGTGTGTGTGTGTGTAGATGCAAAAAGAGTGAGTAGCAAGTGTGTGAAATAAATGATGACAGGAGGTAACAGACATAGAGGAAAAGGGGGAGTAGGACAATGCAATGGTCTGTGTGTGTGTGTGTGTGTGTGTGTGTGTGTGTGTGTGTGTGTGTGTACTCTCTCAATCTCTCTCTACTCTGTGGTATCAATAACTGGCAGTACACCAAACTCTGTGTTAATTTGTGTGTTTTAGTGTGTGTATCTTTCTGTAAGTGTGCATAAATGTGTGCATGTGTGGAAGCATCTGTAATTTTTGTCTCACATTTTTGTGTGTGTGTGTGTGTGTGTGTGTGCCTTTGTAAGTAATAGTTAGCTTGCGCCCTCTCCTTGTCGCTCTTCTCATGCAGAAATATTTGAATTTTTGGTTCGTCTGATTTTCTATCTGGCATATAACCACTCACGGAAACGTTTAAACACAACCTCTCTGCTCTTTCACAAAATGTGTTGGTGTTTTTTGTAATTACTGGACTTGAATTGAAGGTTTACCTTATCTTTTGAAGGGTTGCGATGTGTATTTAAAACCAGACCCAGTAGGGGATACAGAACAATGATCATTTTAAGTTTCTAATTGAAAAAATCTTTTTGCCCATTTTGCAGTAAATGCTCCAACTATTTTTTTTTAACCATTGTTTGGTGTTTTTTATTGTTACATATGAGTTCAAACAATGCTTCGAGATAGTGTGTGTTTCAGGAATGTTGCCCTAAATGTAATGCAATTTGTTTTGGGCGAGTATTTCCTGTCAGGGACTTCCATTTCTCCCTGTGGGTGTCAGATGTTTTCCAGGAAATAGAGGGTAACATTAGATGGCTGTCATACAAAAAACACTGATATAATAAGAAAAATCTTGAATTGAAAGTTTTTGGTGTAATAACTATTTATGACAATGTAAGAATGCATCATGTGAGTTTTCAGAAAAAAGTCATATTCTACAGGAGCATCAATGCGAGTACTTTCTTGTCTTTCCTCTTTCCTCAGGTAAATTCTGCTTAGGCGTTTCCTTGCCCCCTCCAGCTGAGTCTTATCCATTATTAATGTCTAAACATGGTCTCTAAGGATCTGCCATCCATTATTAATGCCTGACTATTTCTCTTTTTCTCTACCAGGATCTCCTTCTGTCTCCCCTTCTTCATTCTCATCGTCCCTCCTTCGATCCATCCACCCCAGCTTCCATCCGATCGACCGTCTGGAGAAAAGCTAATAACAGGTGTGTCTTCCTCCCTCTTCATGTTATCTCCTCCTCCTTGTCCTCCTGTGGTCTCATCTTCAATCTGTCCGTGATTTCTCCTGGGTCACCAGGGGTTTTTACAAGGTGTTAAACACGCTAAATGTGTGTGCGCGCATGAGTGTGTGTGCCACCTGGGATAAGGTGGCAACCTGCTAAACATGTGTGTGTTTGTATTAATGATGTATGAAGGCTTGTCTTACTCCTTGAGACAATTAACTTGCATATACAGACACAGCAACTCACACATCATCTGTCGTGTGTTTACTCACCCCAAGACACACACTTAAAACATCAAGAACTGTATTTGCGTGTATAATTGTATGCATCATCAAAGACATCAATAACTTTTAGTGTGTTATAAATGGCCATTAAAGGCCCCATTACATATTTTGTTAAAAACAGGCTAACAGGCTAACCCTGCTAATAGGAAATGGATGTTTGTTGAATATAAACACATGGTTAAGTACAAAAGGATAGAAATTAAAAATGAACAGGAAAATTAAGTGCTAAGAAAAGAAACAGAAGATGTGTGTGTGTGTGATAGAGAGAGAGAGAGAGAGAGAGAGAGAGAGAGAGAGAGAAAGAGAGAGAGTGGCCGGAACAGACGGTGCTGTGGCCTTTTGTTGGCAAGTGAGTGTACTCAGGTGCAAGGATGTGTGTGTGTGTGTGTGTGTGTGTGTGTGTGTGTGTGTGTGTGTGTGTGTGTGTGTGTGTGTGTGTGTGTGTGTGTGTGTGTGTGTGTGTGTGTGAGCCCATGGCTCATCTTCCAGAGAGACGAGAGTCTGTAATTACTGTTGTAGGAAGACTCTTGCCAGCCCCAAAAGACTAAAAGGCATTTATCTTCCTGTGTAATACACACTCTCTTACACACATACACACACACACATACACACTCTCACAATTATCCAACTGTGAAGTATAAACTGTCCTTTGCAATTGCAGACTCCTCCCTGCCTATTAAACACAACTTCAACAAAACCTACCTCAGGTTTTCCCTACGCAGTATCTTTACATTCAAAGGCCTATCACTGTAAAAAACCTCAGTGTCTTTAAATCAGCTGTCAATAGTTCTCTAATATTGAAGGTGAAGTTTAGGATGTTAACTTTTGATTAGTCCATAACGTAGCCCAGTAGCAAGATATACTGTGTTAGAAAAGAAAAATAATAGTGCATAGTTTTACCTTTTACTTTAAGTCTCAACCAGTTATTGAAATGATATTATCTGAGAAGTGTAGAGGTGGAAATTCGTCTTTGGTAAAGCTGTTCACAATAAATGCCCATCTGACTACTTTATTTTAAAGTAAAAGCTTGGTTACCATTGGCTTTGTCATGGGTCAAGAGGACCTATCGAACAGGTCGCTTAGAATTGGCACTATACACGTTATTTTCTTTGTCCTCTGAGGTATCCCAACAGTGGAAAGTATGTCAAAGTTACTGATTTGAATACAGTTGTGGTCAAAATTTTTGAGAATGACTCAAATATTAGTGAATAGATGAACTGCAATTAATTGCAAAGTCCCTCCTTTCAATAAAAATGAACTTAATGTTAAAAAACATTTCCACTGCATTTTAGCCCTGCCACTAACGGACCAGCTGACATCATGTCAGTGATTATTTTGTTAACACAAGTGAGAGTGTTGATGAGGACCAGGCTTGAGATCACTCTGTCATGCTGGTTGAGTTAGAATAACAGACTGGAAGCTTTAAAAGTAGGGTGGTGCATGAAATCATTGTTCTTCCTGTGTTAACTATGGTTACCTGCAAAGAAACACGTGCTGTTATCATTGCTTTGCACAGAAAGGTCGAAGATATTGCTGCTAGAAAGATTGCACCTAAATCAACCATTCATCAACCATCAAGAACTTCAAGGTGAGAGGTTCAGTTGTTGTGAAGAAGGCTTCAGGGCGTCCAAGAAAGTCCAGCAAGCGCCAGGACCGTCTCCTAAAGTCTATTCAGCTGCGGGATCGGGGCACCCCCAATGCAGAGCTTGCTCAGGAATGGCAGCAGGCAGGTGTGAGTGCATCTGCACGCACAATGAGGCGAAGACTTTTGGAGGATGGCTTGGTGTCAAGACAGGCTGCAAAGAAGCCACTTCTCTCCAGGAAAAACATCAGGGACAGATTATTATTCTGCAAAAGGGACAGGGATTGGACTGCTGAGGACTGGGGCAAAGTCATTTTCTCAGATGAATCCCCTTCCCGATTGTTTGGTACATGGGGAAAAAAAGCTTGTCTGGAGAAGACAAGGTGAGTGCTACCATCAGTCCTGTGTCATGCCAACAGTAAAGCATCCTGAGACCATTCATGTGTGGGGTTGCTTCTCAGCCAAGGGAGTGGGCTCACTCACAATTTTGTCTAAAAACACAGCCATGAATAAAGAATCATACAAAACATCCTCCGAGAGCAACTTCTCCCAAACATCCAAAAACAGTTTGGAGACCAACAATGCCTTTTGTTGGTGTTGGAGCACCTAGCCATAAAGCCAAATTGATAACCAAGTGGCTCTGGGAACATTTTGGGTCCATGGCCAGGAAACTCCCCAGACCTTAATCCCATTGAGAACTTGTGGTCAATCTTCAAGAGGCGGGCGGACAAACAAAAACCCACAAATTCTGACAAACTTTGAGAATTGATTATGCAAGAATGGACGGCCATGAGTCAGATGTGGCCCAAAAGTTAATGGACAGCATGCCAGGGCAAACTACAGAGGTCTTAAAAAAGAAGGGTTAACACTGCAAATATTGACTCTTTGCATAAACTGAATGTAATTGTCAATAAAAGCCTTTGGCTCTTATTAAATGCTTATGATTATACTTCAGTATACCGTAGTAACATCTGACAAAAATATCTACAAACACGGAAGGAGATAACTCCTTGTGTCATTCTCAAAACGTTTGACCACAACTGTAGACAATCCCATTCCATCATAGTATATTGCAGCTGTTACAAACTGAAAACTGCCTTGGACTTGGGTTTCATCATTGGACCCTTTACACTGTTAGACTGCCAGACTGATTTGAAGGTTTCAGTTGTATGCTCTTGTATTTTACCTGGGTTATTTTGACAATAAACTAGGCAAATACATAAAGCAGTTGAGTTGGTGGTAAAGGGTCCACAATTCACAGGCATTGCTGAAGAAAAAGTGTCTAATTGAAATAAATCTATCAAGGATCCCTCATTTTAGTAATCACACTATGTGGCGGATGTTAATACTACCTCAGTAATCTCCTCTCATTTATTATAAAGCACCTCTGAACATCTCTCGCGTCTTAACACATTCTTGTAATGAAACACACTTCTTGGGTTTTAATTAGTACTCAATCTGCTTTTGTATTCCCGTGAACTTCATAAATGCCACATATTCAACAAATAACAATTAGGCTTAATTAAGATGATTAAAAACTCCCATCTAATCCGTCAACACACCGTGTTCATATTTTACACTGTAGTGTGTGTGTGTGTGTGTGTGTGTGTGTGTGTGTGTGTGTTTTTCTCCTCTTCACGCTTGACAAATCAAGAAGATCACTGTATAATGACTGCATAACGAGCGTATCCTTAAGATACACAGACACGCACCCACACACACACGCATGCATATTCACAAACAAACATGTCCTTAAGACAGACGAAGCTTATCAATAGCCGTTAATTAAATTCTTATGCATATTAATGAAAGACTTAGATTTGCTGTTTATGGCGCTGTCTAAGTGTGCGTGTGTTCTCTGCTTGTTTGTTTGCCTTAATGAAAAGATTTCACCTTGCAACTCTATTAGTTTTGGAAAGTCCTTTGTTGTGTGCAAGTATGTATCTAATACCTGCTGTATATAATTCAATTCAATTCAATTCAATTTTATTTATAGTATCAAATCATAACTAAAGTTATCTTGAGACACTTTACAGATAGAGTAGGTCTAGACCACACTCTATAATTTACAAAGCCCCAACAATTCTAGTAATTCCCCCCAGTACCTTGTGTGTTTATTACCACAAAGTAAATGACGATGGACCAATCTGACAAGAGGAAGAGTTGATGAAGGGTGTTGGATGTATGAAGGGAAGGATGTATGATAGGAGACATGACTGAGAATAAGAGAAGCTGTGAAGATAAAGAGGGAAATAGACAAATTAAAATAATAACAGCTTGAATTATTAGCGCAAGGATGCTTTATATATGTGAAGGCAGAACAAACAACACACAAACCAAAAATAGTGGTAGCAGTGTTGCTGGGGATTACAGGATTAACTGAGTCGATAGGCCACGGTACCAACCCGTTCTCACTCCGAACGCGTAAAATACGGACGTCTGGACAGTGGCTTTCCTTGTGTGATGTGACAATAAAGACACCCTTCGGTGTGTGTACAACGTACTGGGAAGGGAACTACTATACAAATAAAGCTGCCTTACTGGAACTCACTTTCCTCTTTGGCTGTTTACTCTCTTTTTTAAACTCCTTCTCTGACATTGGCCCTGTGCCCTTCGCTCTAATTGATTAGAAAGTGAGAGCTTTTCTTACATCCTCATCCTTACTGGCCTCGAAAGGGCTTCAACATAACATGGCAGTCTGACAGTTATTAAAACATTTGACAAAGAATCAGAGTTGCAGAGATTTGAAAATGCATAGCACAATTTTTTTAATATGCAACAAGTGTGTACAATATTAATTGAGAATGCTGCTCAGATACTTCCCTTCTTGCCCTTCTACCTCCATTTCTTTCATTGTATCCTCATTTCCTCCATTCTCTCTGTGCTTCTCCAGATAAACACTCTCCTCCCTCCTTATCCCCCCTCTAAATGTTGCCTGCCTTCAATTCCAATTCCTATCCACCCTACGCCATTTCAGGGGCATATGTCAAGAGGAAGCAAGCATCTGCTCCTTGAGAGAGATTTTGTGATCGCCGCGCTGACGTTTTGTGCCAGGAGTCCGTCAGTCGCACAGCGGCAGTATGGCCATGTACTGCCTGGGCGAGGATGTGGGACATGGACCCAGGAGGGGAAGCTCTGCTTGATTTCATTTGGTTGTCTGTATCTTGGTGTGAGTTTCTCAGCAGATTTCTGTGTAGCAGGACTCTATGTGAGAGAATAACAGAGCTGCACCTGGTTTGAAAGGAATCGGCATGAAGGACAGTGGAAGACGAGAAGTGAACATAATATAAAGAATAAAAGCAGGGGGAACAAGAGATGCAAGTGCTTGTTGGTGGGGACAAGGAATTATAAACCAGCATCTGAAGGCAAAGTCTTACAAGTGAAGGCCAAGGGAAGCATTGTGTTGAAGAGCCAAGTGTGAAGCAGGAGAGAAGACATGATCATTTTAAAATGTTTAGTTTTCCTCTGCTTACAGGTTTGTGAAGAAAATGTAGGAGGCATCCATTTCCCCTGCATTTCTATTGTTACTATTCTACACATCATTACCAAAACCACCAGTAACATTCAGGGACAGTGAGCAAAAATATTATTTCTATGGTTTAATCTAATGAAGACACGCTTTATGTTAAAATGTTTCTGCACCTCATTAAAAGTATGTATGATGTAAAAGCGCTTTTGAGTAGTTTTTAGAAAAGCATTTACATTTTACATTTACTTCATACCTTGTCTATTGAGGCACCAAGTTGGAGTTTTTGAATTAGCTGATGCACAGGGAATCCCACATCTTCTAACTGTTTGGGTTCCTCAGATGAATGTGCATAATCCAGAGCTAGGACCTTTTGGGGGACATGCATTAGTCATGGCTGAGGAACTAAATTTGGACCCTGGGTCTTCTAGGCAAAATGCATGTAAAGTTCACTAGTTCCTAAACAGTTACTCAGATTTTTAGATGATACTGCAACAGGAAATGACCTGTCAGTAAGTGGCCGTGCCTGGACCTTAACTCTTCTTTCTTTCAAATCTTATAGCAGAAATGAGGGTGACCTGTGTTATCCTGTTGAAGTTTGGTCTCACAGCTCCTTCTTCTGCTACTTACAAATATGTGCCCTGCCCTTGTTAAAGCTTTAGTGCGTAACTTTTTGATTTTAATGAGCATCTTTTGCATTCATGCCTTAAGTTGCCATGAGTTGCTAAAAAGCTAATTAAGATCATCATCTTCTGGTAGAAAGAGTCCATCATGTTTTTTTAATCCTCCGTGTCCTCCTTGGCTACTAGCAACTGCGTGGAGGAGCGGTGGGGGGCGTGCGTGATCACGGAAGGCTTGCATCATGTGGACACACCGACATTTTTGTTGTCATCACTTGGAATTCCTCATGGGGGCGGCAGAAACTACGCACATTGGGCCCTATCTTGCACCCCGCGCAATTGACTTTGTACACTGAAGCATGTGTCCTTCCTATTTTGCACCCAACACACAGCGGACAGTTCCCTCCACAGACGCACCTCGGTAAATTAGGGAATGAATTTGAGCTCTTTTCACTGAGGTGGTTCAGTGAAAAGAGGAGGCGTGTTCAGGCAAAAACGTTTGGACCCTGGGTTTGGACCCATTTTTATAGTTTCAGAAAACTTTCCGCCACATAGCAGGAAAAACCTAGTCTAAAGTCAGTTGCGCGTTATTCAGATGCTATTTTATATTGCACATATACTTTGCTTCTCTCATCTACACGGATGCAGCAGTTTCTATTGTTGCAAACCATACTTAATTGCAAGGAAAATATTGCACAATATTTCCATGAATCATTGTGAATGGATGTGTTGATCGCATAAATGAGGAAATATAGAGGACTTAAGAAGACATGATGTTGAATTGGACACTTGCGCGATGGACAGAGATGGAGTGGGGGGAGGAGGAAGGGGCACAACAGGAGCAGGTGGTGCATTTGGAGGCTGACGCTCCATGTCTGCAGTAATCCTCTCCAGACTTTTTGTTTTTTGTTTTTTTATATACTCTTTACTCTGAAAATACACCAATGGAGAGATTGATGGGTGAGAGGGATGCCAGTTGAGGAGGGTTTGGTGCTCAAGAGCTCTGCAGTGCTTGTTACGCCCAAACCACACCTAGCTACTTCAGACCAACCCTTTTAGATTTGTGACAGGCGCAAGACTCATTTATTACGTTAAAAAAATAGGGCCTGTTAGGGCTTGTTAAAATAGGGCCCTAAAGCTTTTAGCAAATTCAGTCTTGTACTTGGAAGATTTGCCTAAAACATATTTTTTTCTTAGATTCTGTCTCTAAAGACAGAGCCAAAGATGCATGTGTATGTGCACTGCCCTTGGTGTGTGGTTCAGTGCATGACAGTGTCAGTGTCCTCGCCTTAGCTAACTGTGAAAGACACATTCTGATTGTGGTCATGAGCAATGGACATGGACGCCAAAACCAAGAGACCAAAGCGTGCACATACTGTACTGTGTATATATTCACACTTGGGGTGGGACAATATGTGTTTGTCCCGATTCGATTCTTTCACGATACATGGGTGCCGATTAGATTTGTATTGCGATTTTCCTTTTTGCGATTCTAGAAGTATTGCGATTCAATAGTATTGAGTATTGCAATTTTCTTTTCCTTCTTTAAAAAAATAAAATAAAATAATATATTCCAAAAACAATACTTAATAAGACCTTTCTAAGAACTATGTTTCTATTAAATGTCAGTCTGACATGTATTTAATTTGTAAAGAAGTGCATACCATATATTTTCAGCATTTTCTGCTCTCAATCTGTTTTTCTGGAAATGGATATTTTGTCTAAATACATAAATATTGATGCTAGGGAAAAGAATCGATTTTAAAAATGATCTCGAAAAGTCCCCACCCCTAGTACACACATTAATTCAACTAAATTTAAATTCAATTTTATTTATAGTATCAAATTATAACAACAGTTATCTCAAGACACTTTACAGATAGAGTACAGTAGGTCTAGACCACACTCTATGAATTTAAAGTCACAACAATTCTAGTAATTCCCCCAAGAACAAGCATTAGTCCAACAGTGGCGAGGAAAAACTCCCATTTAGGAAGAAACCTGGGACAGGCTCTTGGTAGGCGGTGTCTGATGGGGCCGATTGGGGGGGTGATGCACAGCGGCACTAACAATCACAACAGCGAAAATGGAACAGTGACTAAAAATGGTAGAAGTAGTAGTTCATGTCATAGCAGGGCGCTGCAGGACGTTACAGTATGTAGCGTGGCATAGCAGGGCATAGATGGACGTAGCAGGACGTAGCAGGATGTAGCAGGACCCGTTTTGGAGCCTCCCTAATCCAAGGAAAGACATTAGATAGGTAGACAGCACCCAAGGAACAAGACAAGAAAAGGCTTTTAGAAAATGACTGGAGAAGGTTGTATGGCTTTCATTTCCTTAGTTGTCTCCAAGCATCTTCCTTTTGATGGTCATGTTTTTGAGTGGGAGCAAGGTCTGACTACTTCTATAAGGGAGGTTGCTGTTGTAATTTTTAATTTGCTTCCTTTATGTATGCATCTCATGAGTGCAGATTCCTGTTTGAGTCAGGTAATAATTAGGTGAATCCTTAGGTGAATTTGTGAATTTGTGACTCCTATGGTGCCTTTAATGTTTACCTATGGTGGTAAAACCCTAATGACTCATACTATTGTATTCAAAGCTGTCTGATTTTTTCTGAAGTTTCACCATTTTTTTTGTTTTAACTGATTTTTACTTTGATTTGCCCTTTATACTTACAAAGTGGTCATGTTAGCTGCTGCAAGAAGACACTGTTCACTTCTGTTTACACTAGCCAATGTCCCCTCGCTTTATGCATATAAATGCTTATATTAATAACAAAGAGAAAAATGGGGAGAAAATGCAAAAAGCAGCTGATGATGCACCATATTCTTAGTTTAAAGCAATACATGGTTAAAGTCCAGTGTCTTGACTGCAAATTTTATTTAAAAAATCTGACCTTTACCTGGATTTATGTGCTTTTTCTGTTTAATTTAACATAAACACATTTATAGATTTTATAAAAATAGAGAACTAAAAAATGAGCCCTAAGCATATTCAAATTACACACATTGCATTGTGCACTTTAAGAACTCTTGGCTTTCCAATTTAGTGCAAGAATAAACAACAGCAGGGAAAAAGAAAAGAGTAAATGTGTCATTAATAAAGAAGGAAGACGAGCTAATTGTGTTGCATGCTCTGGAAAAATCAAAAATCCATTAGAGGGGGGGAGGAAAGGACACTGAACATAGCTTTTAAAAAGCAGATGATGTCGCACAAAAGAAGAAAACCAAGAGCGCTTTTACCTTAATTTAGTCCTATATCCTCGATTTAAGATGGTCTTTATGTGCACATCTGTGTGTGTGTGTGTGTGTGTGTGTGTGTGTGTTATTGTTGTACTCTGCTTAATGCATGCCAATGAGTTACAAAAAAGGCAACTTTATCTAATCTCCATAAATGGCCATACAGTTCAGGGTCACCCACCCACACAACCCTACACACACACACACATGTCCCCATGAGAGAGAGCATAAGGAGATGGATATTGAGAGAAATTAGAAGAAAATGATGGAAGGGACAATTTGAGGTAAAGAGGAATGAGAGAGACAGAGTGGACTCTGGGGTGAAACAATTAGCTCTCTCATTTAATGTTTGCTCTGCTTTACCAGCTCAGAAAGGTCAGAGCACTCCTACAAGGGAGACATCATCATCATCATCATCATCATCATCATCATTTTCCTACGAGGTCTAGAGAGGCACAACATACCTTAAAGAGTTATTTCTCTGTTAGATGAAAGGCATGGTAAAAGCCAGGTGAGTTCAGTCAAGGGTTAGATTTTATAATTTTATTTGGCTGAAAAAGAGCACTACTCTCAACAAACTACAGATTTCTCTCTGAATATTGTAATTAGGATTAGTAGCTCATAATTCTAACTTAATATCTCGTAATTTTGAGAAAAGGATCATTGTGGAGTGGTAGTGGAGAAGTACAAAGAACATCAAATACACTTTGCTGTTCAACTGAACAATCCCAATGACTTTAGCTGCCTGCACAATGTTAACAAACTAATTATGATGCACATTATTACTGTACGTTAACGTCTCCCAACACCTAAAATCAAGAAGCTGTCATCGTGATCCTGTCTTGGTGATCATTGTTACATGACTAAAACATATCCATAAAGGTATTCTCAACAAAAGATCTACTTTCTATCACATCTTGTAGACTTCCTTTAGGTTTATAACTTTGTAAATGTCATAACCTAAGGTTAGGTGTCCACATCATTTTTCCAATTCCTTTCCATGGAGCTAATTCAATTCAATTCAATTTTATTTATATAGCGCTAAATCACGACAACAGTTATCCCATTGTGCTTTTCATAAGGTCTAGACAGTACTCTGTGATGTTATTTACAGAAACCCAACAGTTCCCACCAAGAGCAAGCACTAGGCGAAAAAACTTCCTTTAAGAGGCAGAAACCTCGAGCAGAACCATGGCTCAGGGTGGAAGGTCATCTCCCTCGACCGGTTGGGGGTGAGAGAAAGAGACAGTGTGAGAGAGAGTGAGAGAGAGAGAGACAGACAGATAGACAGACAGACAGACAGACAGACAGAAAAGAGACAGAGAGAGACATGGAGAATTGTGCAGAGGGTGTCGAGCAGGAACATGGAGGCAGCAGGTGACTGCAACCACAGATCCAGAGCCAGAACCACCTGCAGGAAGCAATAGGAGGAGAGAGGAGAGGGGCGAGAGAGCACAAGACTACGGGGGCGAGAGAGCACCAGACTCCGGGAAAGGGAAGAAGTTGAGTTAGTAACATGCATTAATGGGATGAGGTTGCACGTAACTGATAGCAGCATTCACATGCTTGCATGGAGCAAGAGTTAAGCTATATTTAATAGTGACATTACAGTTCACATATTCTGGTAGATTAAACTATTTCTCCCTTTGTTAAAAGGAAGCTGTGCATGTTTGTGTCGTTAAAGTCTCTGTTTGAAACTGTCTCACGCCCCCATATGCCATGCCAGAATCACCACTGCAGTGCATGACCAAGCAATTGCATTGCATCGACATTTCAGGTTTTTTTTTAATGACATGTTACATCTAATATTAAAGAGAAAAGAGGATAAGAATAGCAATGTTACAAGTTGGTTTTAAGAGAGTGGACCTCCTCCTTATGTGCAACCCCACTGACAGGTTGGATACTTTGAGCAATATGTGAGATTAAATAGACCTTCATTTTCATTTTGTCCCTTGCCTTTTTAAGTGTCTGAGCTACCAAGCTACACATGCAGGTACTCTTGGCATTGCTTTCATGCCGTCACAAAGATCTTTCCTCCTATTGTAAGGGAGGTATTTTTGTCTCTCCCTCTCTTTAAAGCATTCACCACTCTGTTTTTGATTTTGCCTCCTTTTTTATGCTTTGTTTTTGATCCCAGCATGAAACCTGGTTAGAGGGGTTTCAGGGGTGGGTCATTATTTGTATATGTGTGTGTATGTGTGTTTGTGTGTGTGTGTGTGTGTGTGTGTGTGTGTGATGTTGGCATTACCAGTTGTCTCTTTGAGGCCATCTGGAGTCGGCACATGTGGGAAAACCTAGTGTTAGCTCTGAATGTGAATGTGTCAGCGTGTGTGTATGTCACTTTGACATGCCAACACATTTATAATAGATAACATCACAGTTCATTTTAAATTCAGCTCCAACTGACTACGGCAGCTGGGAGAAAAAAACGATAGTCATTTAATTCTGTCATCCCTTCATGCATCTTTCTATATATCCACGGCTTCTGCAGAGACACAGTTGTACTAACAGGGATCAAAATGCAGGGACACACAAACATTCACACATAGTGTTTTAGCAGATGGGACCAGAGTTGTGTGTGTGTGTGTGTGTTTGCGCCAATTGTTTTTGCAAGCAGAAAGCAGTCCTGAGCTGTCAGCCTCAACAGGCTTACTCACTACTTAATAATGCCCCACTTGTTCTCCGGGTGTGTTCACGCATACATCCTTGTGTTGAGGATATAAAGACTATTTGGTGGTCAGGCGTTGGGTTTGGTTAGGGTAACAGGACCAACTTTGACAAAAGTTAGAGATGGTTACAGATGAGGTTAGCAGTTGGCATATTAGTGTAGCTTCAAGGATGTGGACCGTCTTACCTTTAATGTACAGTAAGTATTGAAACACCTACAAAATCCCCGGCTGAATCCACACGTCTAACAGGAGGTGTGTGGGCCAGGCAGGGAGGCCAACTGAGGCCTGGGCGCAGGCTCAGTCCAAGTCTGGCCTCCCATTCTCTCCTCTGATAGTTTACCAGAGGCAGTAAAAAAAGTAAGTATTGAAACACTTCTTTCATGTTCTGTATCTTCAAAAACACTTTTTCCAAATGCAGGTGTTGGAAAAAAAATAGGTTTGACTGATAATGAGTGTTGTCTTTTATACTATCTACTACGATAAATGAAGTAAATGAACACTGGCTCATTAGTCATCTGCTATGTTTGGGAGTCCTGCAGCATCCTGCCCTCAAATTCCACCAAACTTTGTTTCTTTGTGTCCACTCCTTTCTCCCAAAAATCCCTACATTACTTTAGAAGAAATCAATCTCATAAATGAGGAGGGATGAAATCATGACACAGTTTTGTGGATAAAGTAAGGAGAATGTGGTAAAGACATAGAGACACAACATTGTTGGAGGTTGATTTATTTGCAAACCTGGGATGAATTATAGATGTGAGGGAACAGAGATTAAAATGTGGAAAGGAGGAAGGGAAGGATGTATGGATGACAGGGAAGATGTATTTTTTCTTTTCATTTTCTGCTCCCATACAGTCATCTCAGCCTTCCTTTTTAATGTTCCCTTTGTTGCACACTTAAAACACACTCCGTCTTCTCTTTTTCAACTTTATTTTGCCAGTTCTGTTGGAATTATCTTTTTACACGAAGCAACACATACAGCCTACGTTGCCTTCACTTGGCGTCGCTGGCTTATTACATCATCGGAACTGAACTTTCACCTCCCAGTAACATAAATCACCATAATATCCAGAATATTGATCAAATTAAATTACAATTACAATAGTGATTTCCCTACAGAATTCTAAGCATATCCCTATTCTAGGAAATTATAAACACCTTTATGCATCTACATTCACAAAGAAGCTTCATTCTTTTTATTATAAACACGTTGGGATTGTATTTTGCAAAGCTTTATTTACATGTATGTGACAACAAGATGCACATTTAATCTTTATGCATGTTGTTCCTCAATGCATTGCTTTATTGTCCTCTTCTGAACAAGCACACCACAACAGGCGGTCACAATGAGATGCAGTCCATCCTCCCCACGTTTCCCAATGTTGACCCCAGAATTTTGGGGGAGGAGGGGGGAGTCACTTTTCTGAGGAAGTCCTTATGTGGAGCTGTGATTGCCTTGATGTCCTAAAACACAAAATCCAAGCACAGAATCACATCGAGGGACAGCGACAGAAACATACACGACCTTCTGACTGTGATCAAGAGAAAAATGATCGGTCTCCCTCTTTCACCTTTTCTCTCCCCTGTCTGTTCTCTTTCATCCCTCGCTCAATCTCATTAGGCCGCGGACCTGAGCAGCTGAGCTCTCCCTCCACCGACTCCAGTTCGACACGCACAATCATTTGCATTCATGCTTGAACACACAGGACCACACATAGACCCTCGACACTTCATACGTCGCCTCCAATTCATTTTCTTCCTCATTTGTTTGAATCAAGACCATTAAGAGTGCATACTGTACAAATGATGACCTTGAGGCACAGAAGATTAGACACTTAATCTCCGACTGAAGAGAGAGACGCATCCTCTGAGTGGGGGAACCTTGTGGAGAAGCGACAACACACTTTTCTAAGAGATGGGAGGAAGGCACTTGAGGGAAAATTAAATCTCTCCAAGGATGCTGTTGGGCCATTGAGAAAAGATTGGCGTTTTGTGTCTTAATAGAGTGGAGAAACTTGCCTTGGATGGCTTAGCACAAGATTTTTGTCTATGACCTCAGGTACGGAACTTTGAATTTAATTTCTTTTTAAATGAATCTTTTTCAACAATGGATGACGAGATGAAGAGGTTACTCAATCAAATTTGGGAAATACAAGAAAAATTAATTGAATTCTCTTTAGTCCAAGTCAGAAAAAAGTTCCATCAGTGGCGCCAAACTCACAGCAGTTCTTCCAGCAAGTTGTTTTTACTGATTCTCCAACGGTAACTGTCTGAGTCACCTTGTCTTTTATGTCTTTTTGAAATTATTTTCCATAATGTGAACTCTTTTTTTTATCTAGCCATGACATGGGAGCAGGCTTTCTCTTGTGTTGATTGAGCTTGTTAAGAAAGTGTATGACATTGTACTGTATAAAAACAAAAAAACAAAGAAAACTTTGACCTCTTGGTATTAAAAGTCACCAAAATCATAAGGATCCGTCCTCTGGACACAATGGAAATCTGTACCAAGTTGTAAAAATTAGGATCTACAGTCATGGACCTACACTCTGAGGGACCGATGAAACAAATATTCCTATTATAATTTTCTGTCATTAGCATTGCATTTATTTTTATTTTTTGCTTTTCAATTCTACTCGCTACCGTGATCGTGCTGTTATCACGAAATAGGCTTCCCATTGAAATACATTCAAAAGTCGTAATCAACACACGGAAAATATCAACATCAACAGAAAATAACAACATCAACGCGACCTGTACACAAATCAGTAGATTAAATAACGTAACCATTTCAAGAACTACCGTGAGACTGGGCTGGGTTTCTACTAATTTAGGGTTATTTTTTAGTTACTTTAGTCAAAATAACCACAGAAGCATGATTTGGCAGGTAGCTTGGAATTTCACCATAGGAACAATAAAGCCTTGTCTTATCCACTTTAATACATCATTTATTTATTCATAATATTTTGTATTATTAATTTGGGTCTGCAAAGTAACTAAAGTTATAAAATAAATAGAGGAGGAAAACATACAATAATGCTTCTTGACTCTTAATTGTAGTGGGGTAGAAGGATAAAGTAGGAGAAAATGGTAATACTCAAAAAATAGTAGGCTACCATAAATTGTACTGATATACAGTACACTGTAACAAATTTAATGTCAAATTTACAGTAACTTACTGGCAACAATTGTCCAGCAAGTTCCTGTGAATTCTTTTTACAGTATTTTATGTATTCATGTTGTAAGATACAAAAACAATTAAACACAACATAAGATAAAAAAGAAAAATTCCAGTAGTTTACTATTTACAGTACTATATTGGCTATATTGTGATTTTTTTACAGTAATGCTTTAACTACTGTGATTTCAACTGCAATACTTACTGTGATGTTGTCATAGCGACAAGGTTGTTATGTAAACTTTACAGCATTCTACTGTAAAAAATCCTATACAGTAGTGTTACTGTGAAATCTAAAGGAAATACAGATTTCACAGCCGTTATTTTCAGTGTACAGAATTACTTTGCACCATTACATGAAAAGTAATGCTAATATTTACTTGTAGCCTTAACGTTATTTCCTGACATGGTTATATTTGTCAGCTGCTCGGACACACAGCTGTCTGGGCTGTCGTACAGTTACCTGTTGGGACACACACCTCGCTTCAACGCAGGATAGGCCTAATAACTCCTTAAAATAATGGCATTATGTCCATCTCCCAAATGCAGAATCAGGCTCTCCAGTCATCTCAACCATTGAACCATCCAGCCACGGGAAATAACTTTATTCTTTTACTCACAGATTTTCAGTTTTTCTGTTTCTGAAATGTTTCGCAGTGTGAAAAAAACACTTCATTTTGGGTTATAATGCTTTGTATCTTGCGTTACCGAGTTTGTAACGGGTATAATATTACCGGAATTGTATTAGTAATGTGTTATATTACTGGGTAACAGCAAAAAGCAACACATTACTTGAATTGCGTTACTTTTGCAACCTTATTACTCCCAACACTTTACATAATGATTAAAAGGACAGATTTCTCTGTTTGAACATTATTGAAAACGTTCTGGATCATGTGAATACACAACTCAACAACAAATATAACATATATAGTTGTTTTTGACATTTAAATGCAGAACAAATACATATATCTATACGACGACGGTGGTTTTCCCACCTTTATTTTTTGCTGTGCTTAAAATTGAGTGGGATGATATTAATAATTGCCAACCAGTGTATATCTCTGCCCATAATTTCTCTAGCTTATAAACCTCATGGGGGCAGAATGCTAGCAGTAAATTGGCTGTTGCCACATTTTGATTAGAAATTACATTCCTCATCAGCATATGACAATGCACTTAAGTGTTTCAATATATCAATATAAGTTTCCTTTGTTTGTATCAATGCTACAGACCACAGCCTAACATAAATCAACATAATTGGGAAAGTGTGTTTCTGTGTTAATCAGGACACATTGGGCCAATTCTAACCCATGGAAACCCATTTTCCTTTACACTGTATCTATTTCAAGGATTTGCTTGAATTGAGAACTTCCCACGGGTTCTACTGCTCTCTTTAGCTTTCATTGTGAGTTATATTTCTATTAGTTCTCTCACATGAATAGTGTTGACCCAAGCGCTCCTCAATAAAATTATGCTTATTTTATTGCCAAGGTTATCGTGCTCGTTATAATGTCGAAAGGGTTGATTTGGTGGCGAAAAAACATTTTTTGCAACTTTTACCAAAGTTAAAAGTTCAGAGAATACTTAAGATTTTCTGGTTGTACCAACCTTACAGCCTTAGTATAAGGGCTGCTTTACAATTTTAAAAGTCAAGCTCATAACCCCATTGTGTCTTCTATTTAGATTCTTTTTTAATAATTACTTCCATTGTTAATTCTTCTTTTTATTAAGTACTGAATTGTAAGCAGGAACTATCAGAAATAGTCAGGATTTTTCCAGTTTTGAAAGACAAATCAAACTGAGGCAAAGACAATTGATTGATACTGACAGACACACACTCACACACACTCACAGACACACACACACACACACACACTGGTAAAAAAATGAAAGAATCAATCACTCAAGATTTTCTCCAAAACCACAGGTTGTGTCGCTGAGGGAACAGAGGGATGAAAGGCAAGGAAAAGTGTAAATGAAAGTAAAAGGTAGAACAGCAGGGTGTCTGACTGGCAGGGCAGCTCGCATGCCAAGCCACTGTCACTGTCACTGTCACTTAAAGGGCAGACACGCACATGCAATGTACGCTCCAATATTTCCAGCATGTACACATGCACCTGCTGTCGCATATTTGGAGTATAAGTCAAATATTTAAAAAGAAATGTGCACATTTTGACATTTTGAATATCAAATAAAAAATTTCTGCATTTACCCTTTGCCAGAATCACATTTATTCACACTCGCGTGCATGCACACACACACACACACACACACACACACACACACACACACACACACACACACACACACACACACACAAACACTTACGCACCAGTTAAATAATGATGCTTTGTCAAAAGTTTCCTCTCCATCTCTCCACTTTGTTTCTGTACCTGCCTAGTTATCGCGACGCCCAGGGCCTGTCACTCTGACAACTGTGCAAAAGATGAGTATAGTGCAGACCCGCATGCATGCACACACACACACACACACACACACACACACACACACACACGCACACACTATTGCACGGTGGGCAGCGGTGTACAAGGGACTGCTGGTGCCCGCATCAGAATGCAGGTTGGAGGTTTGACATTCCTGGAGGCTGTGTCCGTCTAGCCAGTTAGGAGGAGGACAGCCAATAACACACAGACACTCTCACACACACACACACACACACACACACACACAAAAACAGTACTGCCCTGACTATCTGATGAGCCCAATGCTGATCCAAGTCAATAGTAAGAAGAAACAAAACAGCTTTTAAATGTTCCACCTCTTACCAGGCCTGTGTGTGAGGTAGGTGTAGTCCTGTTGGTGCTTGAATGTATGTGCTTCTCCTGGATGCTTGTCTCTATGCGTGTGTGTGTGTGTTTATGCGTGTGTCCTATAGCAGTAATGAAGGCAGTCTGTGAGATTATCACAGTTGGGCACTTGCAGACCTCAAGGTTAAAGGCGCACAAAGGCGCAGCAGAAACAGTGTGTGTGTGTGTGTGTGTGTGTGTGTGTGTGTGTGTGTGTGTAAGAAGCAGAGCCACAAAAGGCAAGATGAATGATTGGCTTAATGGAGAGAGAAAGAAAGGAAGAGTGTGCCAGAAAATAATTAAGAGAGAAGCGAAACAGTGAAAGATTGAGACAGGTGATTGGCAGGACTCATGATTAAAAAAAAAAAAATAATAATAACAATACAAAATGAAGTAAATGAATCAATAAATTACAAAATGCACACATTCAAGTCAAAATCTAAAGGACTAGTTCAATGTGTTCTATGCTTACTTGTTTTGTTTCTAAGAGTGAGATAATAAGTGAATTGATCTCAATCTCATGTTTCACAACTTTAGATTTTGGGAAGTAGTTAATAAACAATTTTTTAATTTGAATGGAACCAGGTTAGCTGCCCCCCCCCCCCACTCAAGCATTGTGAATCACGTCCAGACTCCAGCTGCTCCAGCACATCCAGTATATTCCAAAAATGTTGAATTATGCCTTTAATAAGATTTATCACTCAAGTTTAGCTATTTACTTTCCTACAATTTTTTTTTTGGGACTATCAATTCACACAGACATTTAATGAGCTGGTAACCTTGTTCACGTAACTCATTGTGTGGGTGTGTTGGGACTTCTTTTGCCGATACACACACTGAAATCAAAAGTATTGCACAATTATCAAAACCTTACACTAAAGGAGCAACACACTGGCCCAGATGTGCACCACTGTAAGCACAATGTCAGACTCACACTTTTTACAAAACAATACACACAGTGATTTTCAAAACACTTCACATACTTGTATACATTAGACACAGAAGTGTGTCTAAGTGTGATCCATCTTATCCGGTATCAGGTCGCGGGGGGCAGCAGCTCCAGCAGGGGACCCCAAACTCTCCTTTCCCGAGTCACTTTAACCAGCTCCGACTGGGGGATCCCGAGGCGTTCCCAGGCCAGGTTGGAGATATAATCCCTCCACCTAGTCCTGGGTCTTCCCCGAGGCCTCCTCCCAGCCTGGAACACCTCCCTAGGTGTGGCATGTCGCCATGATGCTAGGCGATATTTCCCCCGCTGCTTGACCAGGGAAAACATTGCTTTGTTTTTTTCTACATTTTTACATTTTGTAACTGTCTACAGTAAATTCTTCTGTTTTGTTTGTGTATGTGCAACTTTGTGTTGTTTGGGATGTACACTGTGTGCATTGTGTATTTGTGCGTTCTGAGTTTAAAAAACAATATGAAATATTTTACAACACACTTATGTATGTATACTGGCTGTAGTAACTGTAACAATGAACCCGAAAAAAGTCCTAAGTCCTTATGATGAATGGAAGACAAGAGTTCTCCATTCATCATAATGTTTTTAATTGAGCACATCAGTGTTCAAAGGGTTGTTATAAATGTCGTATGATGGTTTGTGTGTGTGGCATCTGAAAAGGAGAATTGAGGGGTTTTGCCCGGTGTGTGTGTGTGTGTGTGTGTGTGTGTGTGTGTGGGTGTGTGTGTGTGTGTGTGTGTGTGTGTGTTGTTGATTTGCGTGTAGAGTTTGGAGAGTATGAGGCATGCTTTCAGAAAATGTGTGTAACCAATCGAGAAACTGTAATTTACAGTACTCTAATCGCTGAGAAGTCAAATTGTTAAGGTTAGCAACAGCAGTACTGTAAGTCATATGAAATGTGAACATGTTTAAAGTGATGTTTTATGGTGTGGTGAGTTTTGGTAAAAACACGAAAATCAAAAGCCTAATCCGGATTTCCCAGACATTCCTTTCTTCAGTACCTAATAGCAGTACTAGTATATTTATATCTGTAAAATGTCTTGAGATAACTCTTGTTATGGTTTAATACTATAAATAAATGGAATTGAATGCCAACAAATAGAGAGGAGATCATTCTTGTGATGAACTGTGTATATGAGGTTGTAAGTCTTTTTCTAATAAATTGGTTACTTGTGAATTTTTCAGGACCCAAACTTAAACTTGCTCAATTTCCCCAGTGGCATCCCTAGAGCTAAAGGAAGGTTGCCTGGGCTCGAATTGTTTCCCCAGTGTTTAC